>JAUPFR010000002.1:104361186-105561186 GCA_036925125.1 Oreortyx pictus | reverse complement strand
AGTGACATCTGGTCAAAGTAGGATATGAAGGAGGTTAATGCAGGAAAACAACTGCTTCTCAAGACTCTGGTAATCAGACAGATAAGGAACAAGTTATTCTCTAACTCTGCTACAGTGCAGTAAATATACGTGGGCACACTAACCAGGTACAGAAGCTCCCCACCACAAAGACACGTGTGCCTACAGCTGTCTCCCACTGCAGCTCCCATATTATTAGTGCTGTGTCATGACCTCTCTTCCACGCTCTATTCCAGGACTCTGTGCACCTCAGTCTTTGTTTAGCACCTTGTGGTCGTTGGTTTAGGGCCTTGATGTCAATAGTTTAGAGCCTTGTGGTCATTGGTTCAGAGCTTTGTAGCCATTAGTGTGGGGCTCTGTGGTCATATGCTGACATACCCTGGATGTGTCACAAACACACTGACCTCTGTGGTCACCAGCACTGCTGCAATACAGACACGGAAGCCAGCACCCTGGGTCACCAGGAAAGGTCTAACTGCCCTTTCTTTGCAATGCCAGCACATCCCACTCTGCCTGTCCTTCTGTCTGATCCCTTTTTTGTTTTACAGGGAAATACACAGTATCTTCCTCAGAGCCATCCAGCGCTTCCACAGAGAACACCTCCAAGTCATATTCTTTGCTTAACTGAAGCATAGCAAATAATAAACCATTTAACTATGAAAGGACCTCTGCCCTTTCCAAGATACACACACAAAGCATCTGTGAGTCATCAGGCAGTGAACTGCTTCCCACTGACCAAACTGTGCCTGGGTGCATTACTGTGGAGCAGCCCGCCCTGGCTGCATGTAAGGCAGGGAAGCTTCGTGAAGTGGTTTTACAGGAGCTGTCATTATCAGAATGGATAACGAGAGGACTTGGAAGGATTTGAAGACCTTCAAGTGCTAGTGAAGCTGCTGAAGAACTGCCAGCCTTTAAAAGGGTGCTTAGCACTATGCAGTACTGAGCCATGAATCACAGTGCTATCCACAGCTGTCATCCAGTAGTTGTAGTTCCCCTACCAAATCTCCAGATGATTCCACAGGGCTGTGTGGGTGAGCCAGAACCTCACTGCTCCCCACCTGCCCTCCCCTCAGAGCATGGAGAGGCTGTACACTGCTCACAGTCTTCTGTGCAAGACCTCCTGGAACCAAAGGTCCACGACTGAGACAGTCCATTTCAGACCAGCCCTTCTGACCCAGAAAAAAATGAAGACCATGAAGGTTGCTGCAGGGTTTCTTTCAGATGGAACATACTGGAAGCTCCATGGAGCACTTTTTAAAGAAAAAGAAGCTTTATATCTTTAATTATAATTGTTTTCCCTTGATATGTAATACAGTAAGGAAAAGAGGGTTGCTGCCCTCTACTATAGAAGAAGCTGCAGTTATTTATTGCTATCTATGCAGGGAGTCTCTCGTATAGTCTGTACATTTAGGTCTCCTTCCAGAGAAGAATCACACTGGGAGTGCTCAGAGAGTCAGTTCTGCAACGAATGTAATCCAGCATGTGCTAGGCAGGGTGACAGGTTTTGTATGTATTATCATTCTGTGACTACGTTTGTGGAGTCGGTTATTGCCAAGCCTTGTGCCTGGACAAGGCAGGGCTCCCGTCTCAAGCAGAGGGATATGAAAGAGCCCGCAAAATTTTTGTAGCACATCAAAGTGATCACATCACAAAGCATGGAGATTTAGGTTTGAGGCCAATCCCAAGTAAGACTGTTAGGTACAGCCCCTTTTGGCTCCTGGGGAATCAGGACTGTGTTTACTGGTGGTGACTTTGGAATGGACTGGGATGGGAAACTGCTGCCTACTCCTTGAGGCACATGTGATGGTTTGGTAGGGGCAGATGGTGATGAATGTAGACAATAAACAAGCATCAATCAAGTGTATTATTTCTATCAGAAGCGGTTTCTTTTTCTTTGCAGACGTAGATGCCAACACCAGAACAAGAACACAATTAGCCAATTAACAACAACCACTCTGCAGCTCTCCCACCCCCTCTCAGCAACACGAACCAGGTGGTTGGCACAGCCAAGGTGGGCAGTGGGCTCACCAACACTTGCTCACCAGGAGTGTGGCATTTTAGTGAGATGGCTGCATTTCTTCAGCTGCCCTGGTCCTCCATCCCAACTGCTCCTCGAACCCTCCGTGAACACGCTTTGCTGAAGTGAGGGCTGCCACAGGAGCTTGTTTTCTGACAGCTGCCATTACTTGGATCTTCTGCTTGACTGCAAGGCACTAAGTTAAATGGCATTCAATAACAACCCACCAGGTTCATCTCTGGATTTATTTTCCAGCAGTGGAACAGTCACTGCCTTGGCACCTTCCTCTGATTTAGTACAGCTCGAGAAAAAATAGTAAAGGATAAAATTTGTAGAAGCACAGAATCACTGAGGTTGGAAAAGACCTCCGAGGCCATCCAGTCCAACTGCCTGCCCACCAACAATGGTTCCCCACCAAACTGTGTCCTTCAGTGTAACTTCTACACAGTTCTGGAACACCTCGAGGGACAGTGACCCCATCACCTCCCTGTGCAGCCCATCCCATCTCCTGACCACTATTTCACAGTAGAAATCTTTCCTCATGTTCAAGCAGACACACAGGTCTCTGAGGAACAGACCTGCATTCTCCCACTCTCCCTGCTTAGAGTTTGTGGACTGTGACAAGTGCTGAAAAACTCTTGTTTATGCCTAAAGCTCAGATTTCTCCTTTAAAGATTTTGAGAACCTCCACAGTCAGCATGGCTGTGGCTGGCAGGGACCTCTGGCTCCAGGTGGTCCCACCCTGCCCCAGCAGTGCCACCCAGGGCAGTGCCCAGCACCAAGCACACTCAGCTTTTGGAGGTCTCCAAGAAGGAGACCCCACAGCCCCTCTGGATATCTGTGCCAGTGCTTCACCACCAGCATAATACAGAAATGCTCCTCCTGGTGGGCAGGGGAGTCCACTGTACTCTAGTTTTTATCCAGTGCTTCTTATCCTAGCCCTGGGCAACTCTGCAAACAGCCTGGCCCCATGCCTTACCCATCTTCCATTCAGGTGCTGATCAATACTGAGAAGATCCCCAAGTCTTCTCTGCAGGCTGATCAGCCCCAGCTCTCTCAGCCTCCTCTCACAACCTGAATTTCCCCTCTGTTTAAAGCCATTCCACACTGCCCTGTCACAATCAGACTGTAAAAAGTCACTCCCTCTCCAGCGCTGGAAGGCCACAGTAAGGTCTCCCCGCAGCCTTCCCTTCTCCAAGCTGAACAGCCCCATCTCCCTCAGCCTTTCCCCACAGAGAGGTGCTCCAGCCCTCTGAGCATCCTCCTGGCCCTCCTCCGACCCCACTCCCACAGCTCCTACCTGCACACCCCCAGGCAGGTTCTAGAAGAGGTCACAATTGGCTCTCCTGAATTCCGGGGTTGCCTAATTATTACTGCCTCGTTTCTTCCACACAGGAACCTGAACTCCACCATCTCACGGTGGCTGCATCCCAAGCTGCCCCCACCCTTCCTTCCCCAACAGCCCTTCCTCGTTAGTAAACACCAGGTCCAGCAGCACAGCTCTCCTCATCCGCTCCTCTGCCACCTGCATCAGAAATTGTAGTATTGTCATACCGGAATGTGCTGCAGTTGCAAACACGAGCAGTGTTGGCAGTCCTGAAACAGTAACACAAGTAAGTTTGTTTCAGCAGCAGCTGGAGAGCAATGCTCCGAGAAGCAGCTCCTGCAGATGTCCCTTTCCCAATCCTCGCATTTTGTGTGAAGCATGGATGATACAAACTTGTGACAGCATTGTGTTGCTTGCACTGGATGCACTCCGGTTTGTGCAGCTCTCTGGGCTGCTAGATAAGAAAAGAAATGTGATGGGAAGAGCTCCCTGCCTGAGCTCAATTGCTCTGCCAGCCCTTCCTAGGGGGACATCCTAAGCTTGGGGCTGGGAACCAACAAAGCTACAGTCTCTTGCTTCCCTGCTCTGCAGGTCTGAGCTGTGCCTTTCTCTTCCTGCTTTCCAAGAGGTGACAAGTCATATACAACGCTGAAAATATGCAACATCACCCAAAAATCTTCTGTATGTCGTTAGGGACCCTTTGCAGAAGCTGAGAGATGCATCTGCATTCACCACAATCCAGGTCTCCATTCCCCTGTGCTTGGGCCGCTGCTTTTGTTTGCAGATCAATGCTGTGAGGTAAATAGATGTGAGGCAGGGAAGACAGTGGCAGCTGCAGAAGTATAGAGAGAAAGGTGTTCCTCATCCATAACATAATGCCACTGCTCATCAAATGGTGCAGGTTAAGCAGAGGACAATCACAAGTGCAGTTCTGTGCTTTCAAGAAAGCAAATGCCTTAAATGCAGGCTTGAACTGGAAACAAGCATCTAGCCTTCCTTTGTGTGTGAGTGAAAGTCAGCACAGTTTGCAGTTAAGCACCTTTTCTCCTTTATATAGTGCTTCAGTATAAGGAAACCTGAGCTGCTTTCCAAAAGACAACACTTCTCTAGGGAAATTCCGGATGACAGCTCAGGATTATCACAGCCCTCCTCCCAGAGTGCAATGACTAGGGGGAAAAGACAACAATCCCTCAGGTTGGAAAATGCAGTTGTCCATGCTTTTGGGTAACGTCACACCTGGTCTTGTTTAGGAGCTTAAATACAGACGTTAAGAGCCTTAGCAATTCATGCTTCGAACGTTTTGCTTCAATGACTTGGGCAGAGCTACCCCTTTTAGACATGGTGGTTAGGAGAGGTTTCAGCTACACCTTCCAGGGACGGAGCACAGACAGTCTGTGCGTTAACTGCAAAGCAAACACACTGAGGATATGCTGAAAGTAGTGCCTAGCAGCTTGCTGTTCCTCACAGCTGCAGGCTGTGTACTGAGTGCAGCATTTGCACCTGGGAAAGAGCCTGTATGTCATGATTAATTCCATTTGAATTGCAGCCGTTCCAGAAAGCTGGGGAACTTTGCTTTTGGCACTGATGTCTGCATCCGTTCCTGTGCTGCTTTCCAGGTTCAACGGAGGAGCAGCAAAACCCAAACACACAAAGCTCAAGCTGACATTAAAAATAGCAGAGCTGAGTCAGGAAGCCCTGGCTGCAGCCGTCAGCAGCCTCGTGCCTGAAGGCCTCAGAGTCAGCAGGGGAGAACCAGGGAGGAGAGCCAGGAATCCCAGCAAAGCCCTGCGAGGGGTCAGGACGTGTCCCACTGCCTGTGTGGTGGTGATGACTTCTAGAAAGACAGTGAGCTCTGAGATGAATTTATTTCCTTAGTGGAGAATCAGCCAAAAGTGCCTAATAGTCATTTTCAATGAGTTCTCTGCAACGGCCGCTCAGATTTTATAAATCAGCATAGCTTAGTGGAAGATAAGTGTTGATGCACTGGTTCACCTTGCTGTGAGTGTACACCCTTTAAGTATCTTGGGGGATTTCTGTAGGAACATTTCTAGGATCATTATGGATGTGCTTGCATGTGGCTTTTCCAGTTATTTAAATCTGGACTGTGATTAGGATTACTTGCACGGACTCAGCACTGACTCTTGCTACTGAGTGATGTAACAAAGCAACAAAGGAATACACAGGAGAGGCAGCGTATGAACTTTTATGGACTGCTGTTTGTGTAAAGAACTTTAACTGTCAAATAAACAGAGAGCTGCCAAGATGTCAGTATAGCACTCAACTTGTGGTTGCTGGCCGGTCTGGTACAAGTTGTATTGGTCATTTTTCACTGCAAACTGATGTCTGGTGAACCGCAGAAAAAAAAACAACAGCAGAGTTGGATTTGTCCCCCTGCATTTCTTCATCTTCTAGCCATGATGGAAATGAGGACGATGGTTAAGACGATGGTTCCAGCAATTCCTCCAGCTGTCATTCCCAGGATGTTCCCGTGGACCTGCATGGACTGGCACCTCTCACCTGTGAAGAAGAAGGCCTGTCCTGATGGGCACCTGGGAAAATAAGCACAGATTTATGTGGATCAGGAGTTTTGTCCTGCCCCTTGGCCCACCTTGAGACCTTCACACTCACTATTCTGGATGGGCAGCTCCCATTAGATGGGTTTGCATCACAACAATCCCACACAGTAGTGCAGTCAAGTTCCTACTGCTCTTTGCAAACGCAGTGGCTCAGAGCTCTGAGCTCTGTTGCTCTGAACACTTACTAGCTGCACCATTTGGTTCAAAAGGAAGTCAAGGCAAGCAGGGTGGAGATCTGTGATACCTGCAGCTTGGTCTCCCTTTCACATTCACACAGACTCCATCATTCTGGCAAGGGTTTGGATCACACGGGTCTTGCTGATAAGGCAGCCAGTGCTCCATCTCCTCAGCTGCTCTCTTCTGCCTTTCAAACACATGTCCTTCTGCGATGGCAAATTGTTCGGACACAATGGGGACTTCAGTGTTAGTGAGGTGAGTCAGATCTTTTAGAAACAGAAGCAGAGGAGAAACATATCAGAAAACAGTGGCTGATGTTATTATACTTAGTATTCTGCATCCCAGAGGCTGGGCTGGAGGGTGCTCCTTGTCCATTTGACATTTGCAGGGCTTGTGCCATACCGTGGCAAGCTTTGTGTGCTTAATTAAGGCACAAGGGAGAAAATGATACTGAAATTACAGCAGCTAGTTGTGGAAATCAGTGGTATTCTGTGCTCTGGAAAGTTGTGCCAAGTGTGGCTTTTCTGTCTGAAAGCAAAGCCATCAGGGAAGGCCATTTAGTATGTTCCAAGCTTAGAAACAGACATAGCTACTGGTTAGGGTGCTAAGAAGTTGGCTTAGATTGTCTAAGTAATAAATCTTCCAGAAACCTTTACCACTTACATCCCTTGGAGTTCACAACATTGAAACCAAGACACGGAAATGCTTCGATCCCCATTAGAAGAGAAGATGGCTTGGGGACAGGTGGTGATGGTAATTTGAATGAGTGATAGAAAGGATCAGCCACTGCCATTTGCAAGGAGAACCAGAAAGAAGGACCATACCGTTAAACTCTGCAAAAATGATCAGGTCATCATTTTTCAGGAAGCTTCTTCGTCTCAGCTGGCTGTGGGATATGAAGGTGGACCACCCCCAGTCTATTGTTCTGTAGCAGTTGCACGAGGCATCAAAGTTTCCATTAATAGATGGTTTCTCCCATATTAAGGTTCCATCTACAAAGAGAACATGAATGACAAATAGGAACCACAAAGTTCTGCAGCCTAAAAACAGGACGTAATTGTTTTTGTGCATTGCAGTGTTCAGCAGGATTGATGCTGCAAAATCAAGTTCAGGGCTCAGATGTCCGAACAAATCACAGAGGGCTGACAGATTATGGATGCCTCCTTTCATTGAGGTCTGACCAAACGCTAATTAGCTCTGTGCTGTCACCAGCTGAGAGCTCCCTCCTGCTCATGGACACCTCTTCATCAGTTTGTAGGGTTTCTTTATGGTTTAGAGTCTAGCAGATTTTGGTCACTGCTCTTGCTCTGTTCAACACATTCACACCTAAGGTTCAAAACCTCTTAGTGAAAAACCATGTACCAAACTTCCACTGAAAAACAGCGAAGCGGGATGGAGACTCATCTCTGGCATTTTGTATCGTAGTGAATTCCATATTGTCCTGTTCTTATTTTTCTGAATTATCACACTCACAAGAGATCCCAGGGCTGGACTATGGAACTGTGTAACTATGATGCTGTGTACTACGTGAACCTGGAGCTAGCTAGCCCCGGCGTGAACATCTTCAGCCTGCACCAGGCCCAGCAAGATGGGCTTCACTTGCTGCAGACTGATCTCAGACAGTTCAATTTAACCAGGTCCCCAGTATCATTTTAAATTATTGTTGGATGCAGTGGAATTAAGTACCCTCCTGGCATTGAACCACGCTGTGGTGACAGATCACACACATTGTCACGGTCAGACCAGGGGTGGAATAGGAACTGCCAGCTCTTCAGCATAGAAGAACTCTCTGTAAGTCTGTTATTGAGGGGTAATGCTTTTAAACGATATGAGGGTGGATTTAAATTAGGTATTAGAAGAAATTCTGTACTCAGAGGGCAGTGAGGCACTGGCACTGCTGCCCAGAGCGGTGGTGCCCCATCCCTGGAGGTGTCCGAGGCCATGGATGGGGCCCTGGGCTGCCTGGCCGAGTAGAGGTGTCCCTGCCCAGGGCAGGGAGGCTGGACTAGGTGGCCTGTAACGTCCCTTCCAACTCAAACCATTCTATAGATGCCATGATTCAATTTGGATACATGTCCAAGTGGTTGTTCATCACTTTCCACAATATGCATCACTTTCCACATTAGATGAACTTTGTCAGACAAGAATTCTGATTCATAAATAGGAAAACATCCCAGACTGGACAATGAAGCCAAAGTTGTCCAGCTGTGAGCCCCGTGCTGTCCTCTGCCCTCCCTGGCTTTCATTTTCACCATTTCTGCAGGGAAACAACACTTACTGGATGTGTGGTCTATACTTGTCGTGAAGCTTCTGCTTGCAGACATCCTCTTCAGAACGTCAGGGTCCTGGTCGAGCACCGTGAGCATCGCCTGGCGGCTCAGAGCTGGCCACTCCAGGACAGCATCGTTCTCTCCACTGCACAAGTGGAAGGCAATGCGGCTGTATCCACTGGTTGTGGAGTGGGGGTACAAACTTACGCCGTAAGCGTAACCCTCAGGGCTGTAAAACCGGGGGCTCTGAATGACATTACTGGACGCATTTTCAAGGATTTGACTGAAATTCCGAATGACCCACACAGCTGTGGGACACGGGGTCTCTGTGAGTGTGACATCGTCGATAATGATCCCACCAGATGAAGAGCTGGGGTCACCCTTCAGTCCCTGGAAGAGGTATCGGAACTTCTTCTGAGCACTGAGGGTTACGTGGGCGATTTTCCAGTCGTGGTCACCATCCGCTTTAGTGAAAGGAAAACAAGGCATTGCCAGCAGCACCATTAGTGAGATGATGAAGCAGCTTATTCCTCATTATCTACTCCAGCTGTATATTTAGACAACTTGGCCTCTCAGGGAGTCATGGAGGACAGAGATCTTAAGCTAGTATTACAGTTATATTACGTTTACACTGCATCAACTAAATGCTACGGACACGTTGCTGTAGGAACTCTTCACACATTAGCAGATAACAGACTGTAGTATAAAGGGCAGCATGTTAAAGGCAAAGACATAAGAAGTGAAGGGGAAGCAATGAAACAACACATTAGAATTTGCTGTTCTGGACATTTTTTTCACAGCCTCGTCCTTCCCTGCAAAATGCAGAAGCATTTGTAGGCAGATGATCACAGGTCTTGGGTATTGTCAGCACTGCACTGACAACTGCACAGTGATACTATTCAGCAAAATCGCCCAAAGCAGGAACTCAGTTCACATTTCCAGAATCATAGATTCACAGAATCACTCAGGTTGGAAAAGACCTCAAAGATCATCGAGTCCAACCGCAACCCAACCATACCACCCTACGTCCAACCATGACCTAAGTCCTACCTAAGACATGTAAGATCTAAGAATTACACGTAGCTTTGTTTCCAGACATTTGGAAAATCAGGCTGGGCTCCTATCGGAGGAGCACAGGTATTTACAGCAGAGCAGCTCACTGGCAGATGATATGGTGGCCAATGGAAGTCAAGCCAGAAGTTTCCAGCAGGTTATGGGGCCCCTCCATTCACTAAGCATAACCTGACATTACCAGGAGCATTGTGATTTCTGCCGTGGAGCACATAAATGACATCATTACAACCCATGGCTTCAAAGCTAAATGTGCTCACATAATACCAAAATCCTCAGCTGGACTGCAAGGTGCTGTCCTGGTAGCTCAAGGAAAATGTTTTGATTTGTGAGCCAACTTTTTCTCCCCCCAAATTCTACTTGTTCTCGTATTTCTAAACTTACCCTGAAAGGTTTCAATTTTCCTCATCCTGCGAACATTTCCAGTCCCATCATCTTCCTTAAGCCAGATGATCAGCTTGTCAGATGAGCTTCCTGACATCTTATAGAAGAACTGGAGGCACTGCTGAGTCCTCCTGGGGTAAAGGATTCGGGACTCAAGGACTGCCACTTCTTCTGCATTTCCAGAGTCGGTGTTGAAGTACATGAAGTAGCCTGCATCTGGTAAGAAAGCAGAGAGTACCACTGTCTGTTTGCAGCTTGCCAGCTAGCTGCATGGTGCACGTGGGCAGTAAGCATTCAGGGTAGGCTGGGGTAGGAACAGGGCTAGCAGTTCAGCATGTCTGTGGGGACTCAGCACAGACAGCTTCCGAACATTTTGCATCAGTTGGTCTAGGCTGGATGCTTCAGGAACGTGTTCCATGCTGCCTGCAAGTAACCAGCAGATGGTTTTTAACTTGACTTCTACTGAAGATAACACAGAGATGAGACCTTAGAGATTATGTCCTGTATCACCTTGGTGGCTGGGTCACGTAAGGGGAGCAGCCTCCCATTTACAGTAAGTCAAGTTTTGCCTTCTTCAAGGGGTACCAAAGCACAGCTGAATGTGCCTCAGGCTAGGATTTCTCCACGTTTTGATTAGACAATACTCAGAACCAAAACCACTTTTTCTTTCTTTAAGGTTTGTAGAAGCTTTCCCTGTCTAATGAACAAGAAATCAGGACCTTGCTTTTCAGAAGAGTTTAGTCTTCATTCTGACTCATAACCGTGAGCCCTGTAACTCTCACTGGGAATGACTCTGCCCTGTTTGGAATGTTAAAGAGAAAATAATGCTCAGATCCCTATCATAAAAACTTGGTAACTTTCTTCTGCTTCCAGAGCCAGCACTCCTCAAGCTTAACTTATTATTTGCTTCGCAAACATGTTTATGGATGGCTTATAGAGTGATATTCCATTCTTATCATGGAGCAACATAACTCTTATTCAGACTTTGGAAGCTGCAGTAAATCCTTTTCTAGATTGTATTAAAAGTTAAGATTGTTCTTTGATCCCTTTTATAGTGCTGATATGGACAACATTCAACTATGCTGAAAAAAGCTTAACGAGAGCACTAATGCAACCGTATGCTCAGACCCAAGTCAAGCACAAGGAAAAAGGGTGCTTGGTTTGACCTGAAGCTATTACAGCTGGGAGGTTTGCTGTGTAGTTTCCTAAACACAGTGGTTTAACAGTGTATTTTCATAACAGCCAGCACTGGGGTTTGTGAAGGGCTGACTGCAGTGACAGGTCCAGAGAAGCTGTTTGCATTTAAAGCACAGATGTGCAAAAGTGACCATTCCCCCAGCAACCCCTTTCCCACGGGTAAGTGTTCTGACGTGGCTTTTTACCTGTGCAGCGCCCAGAAAGCGTGTGGTCTTGCTCTCCTGTAGGACTGCTCTGTTGATGGACCCAATCCAAGTCATCTGTGGTGCTCTGAATCATGCCGCAGATATTTTCATACTCAAAAGAGCACTGATCCAAAAAGGTGTGAGTTGAAGCTGAAGAAAGGAGGCACGCACAATTACCACGGAAGTGTTAACTTATTTAAAACAAAGCTGGGGTCTTTCTGAAGTGGATGCTTCCGATGGCAGAGCCACGGGGATGACAACTGCTTGCTGACAATCACGCCCGGTGGTGCTATATTCAACTGGATCAGCAGTCAAGTTAATGGAGTGTCAGACTCCAGAATCACGCAACCCGAGGTGCAAAGCAATCTAATTAAAACCGAATGAAAGAGGACAAAGTATGGCTGCCTTCACCTCGTGCAGAGGCACGAGGAAACTGCCCACATGCCAGAAAACAACCTCAACTTTCAGCCCCCGGGAGCATCGTGGGAGGACAGGTGTGAATGGCTCAGCTTTCGCTGACTAATTCGACTCTTATAAGTGAGCAGTCAGCTGAGCCAAGGAGAGGGATGAGGACAGAGTGAACAGTTCAGGTCTCAGCACCACAGACCCTCTTTGGTACTGCTCCGAGGGGATCTGAGAAGAGCTGCTGTGTTCTTAGACGTGGGGTGGTGAGGCAGCCAGGCTCGAGTGTAAGTGGGCTGTGATGTCTCAGCGGTGACTTACTGCAGTTATACATGCGGTTCAGTCTCTCCAGGTCAATGGTGCTGAAATCCAGGCGCTGTCCAATGATGTCGTTAAACGCCGGGATCTTTGTGGTGATTGTGGGGATGCTCTCGTTTTTGTTGAAGGAAAACGGGGCGTAGTGCATCACTGATTCGTAGTCATAGGGCGTGTTCAGGTCAGTGATGTAGCCGTCGTCGTACTTGTTAAAGTTGTGTTCTCTGCCTGGGGGGGATAGGAAAGTGCTTCATCATAAGAGTTCAGCAGTTCAGCACGGCCCCTGGGATAGAGCTTTCTGAGGCAGAATTATCGACCTGAAGGCAATTACTGTATGACAAAATACACAAGTTTAACAGGGCTTGTTCATGAAGTAATTTTTACAACACAGCATCTCCTTTAGGTTGCAGTGCTGCATCCTCATGTGACTTTAGGTGCTTCAAAATGATCTGTCCCTGAGCTGTAAAGGTTGATATGTACGAGATCACACTACATGGTCAAACGGAAAGCATCCTGAAGGATTAAACGTGAGGATTAGTGTGTTCAATTCTAGGGCCCGTGAATAGTGATGCAAAAGTTTCCCAGCATAATAGATGGCATATGAACAAGGAGGAGACCCTGAGCCCTTTGCTTTTTAAGACGACAGGGATGAGCATCAGCCCTGGATTGCCCCCAGGCACCGCCCTATATTGATGACAGTGCTCTGATACTGCTAGGGAAATGTCTTTTGGAAACATGCTTCTGCAGGTGCAGAAAAGGAGGGAGCCACGCTGCACCTTTTGGGATGGAAGCAAAGGGAGATTCCCACCATGTCCAGCTACAAATAACACTTTCAAAAACATTTGTCATTCTTCCTCAGAGAAAGAGAAACACGTGACTGCCACCAGTGATAACAAGTGCTGTCCTAAAGGCTGCCCTCCCCCATGACTCCATTCTGGGCACAAAGGTCTCCAGTCCAAGGCTTGAGATTATATAAGAGCTTGGTCTGATGTTCTTCAGATGTTTGAATTGCACCTTTTATCAAAAAATGATGGGAACCTTGCTAATTGCATGCTATCACTTTTTATAGCTGGAGGCAGAACCTTGGCAGTACACAGGCACGTGCAATAGTGCTGTTTTTTACACTGTTACTAAGCATTTATGTTCTGTTTTACAAGTGGTCAGATGATATATGAACCAAAACTTCTCACTTCCTCCCTCAAATTAAGCCTGACTGACTTTATAGGGCATTCCCTACCCAAGGTGGAAGCCAGATGTGACAGTCCTCATTGCAGGACTCTGTGTAGCGCTCATGTTCCCTACATACAGAATGGCAAAGTCCAAGACAAACAGTGTTGGCAAATCAACCTTTCTACTCCATCTCCAACCCTGCTGTCCTTTCAAATGGCTTCAGTAGAAGCTTTCTACTTATTTCCCTAAATGGAGAACAAGATTTCATACTATGGATAGAAATGGGTAGAATATAGGGAGGCTTGGACAATATGTCCATATCGGGGTTGGAGTTGATGATCTCTAGAGGGCCCTTCCAACACCTACAATTCTGTGATTGCGTGGCAGGACTGTAAAGGTATCAGACCAGCCCCAGAGGTCTATTCAGAACAGTATCACATGAAGGACATCAGCTGTTTTTCTGGTGTTCCTGATCTGTGGCTCCCTAATAAACCACAGTGAAGTCCATTGAATCATGGAATGGCCCGGGTTGAAAAGGACCTTAAAGATCATCTGGTTCCAACCCCTGCCGTGGGCAGTGTCACCAATCAGCAGAGCAGGCTGCCCAGAGCACATCCAGCCTTGCCTTGAGTGCCTGCAGGGATGGGGCATCCACAGCCTCTCTGGGCAACCTGTTCAGTGCATCACCGCCCTCTGAGTGAAACATTTCCTCATTTCCTCCTAACATCCAACCTAAATCTCCCCTGTCTTACTTTAAAACCATTCCCCCTCATCCTAGCAATATCAACCTGAGTAAACAGTCATTCCCCCTCCTGTTTACATGCTGCCTTCAAGTAAAAGCAAAGTTGAAAGGATCCAATGAAGTCTTTGGGGGAAAAAAAGTGAACACGTGGAAAATCAACACTGTTTTGTCAAACTTTCAATACTTCTGTACACTGTGGAGCTCGGTGGTGCACAGTAAGTCCTTGGTAAGACTTGTTGCTCTGGAAGCAGCTAGCTGCAGCACACAGCATAACGGAGCCACAGGTCAGAATCTGGTGCTACTACTGACAACTTCATTACCTCGATTCAAGCTGAGACTGAACTAGTAAGAAACTGAATTGGCTTTAGAGATGCTGGTAACAGTAAAAACGTGGTCTGCAAGATCAGCAGGCAAATCCCATCTCTGTTCAGATACCCCAGAAGAGACTGCATTTACAGGGCAGAGGCAAGGAGGAGTACACGTGGCCGTTCAACCTGGAGCAATTCAAGATACTGCCAGGTCAGTAACGATTGTTTGTAACAGTAATTTTATCTATGCAAAAGAGAACACAACATTCCCCGTACCCTACTATATTCTAATGAGTCATTTGCAGCTGTTTTCCCTTATTTGCAAAGATGTTGAGTGCATAATGCTGGAGGCTTAAGTGATGCAGCTCTCACAGGGAGCGATGGCAGGGCACCTTCCCTGCACTGGCATCACAAAGCATCAGCACTGAGAGCAAGAACCTGTGCTCGGTGTCTCTACCAGCATGCCTATCAGAGCTTCTGGCATGCTCCCAGTCACTCCTCTTCAGAAAAAAACATGGGACAGCAAGGCAGAGCCCTGCTTGACGTGTCCTGTGTGATCAAACCGCCTTGGGGCTTCTTTTTCCCCAAAGGAAATAGTTTCAGTTCTTGGAAAATCTGAATGTCTGCGAATAAACCTCTTCAGATTTTGAGACCTGTCATTAAAAAAGAGACACTTCCAAACTCAGCACACGTGAAGTCCCATAGGACACCATCCCTGTAACTTTACAATTTGCAAATATGTGGCAGTAGACTCTCAGAGAGTGGAAGTGATTTGTTTAACATCAGACATCCAGTTCTGGAGCCAAGGGCAAGTACGGTCTTCTGAGCCCCAAGCCTCTCCTCTGGCCTTAGTCTCTGATCTTTCATGTGATACTTTGGATCAAAATCTTGCTACAGACTGCTTTACAAGGACAGCCCAGGGGTGCCCCATTGTCTTTAAAATCATATCTTCAAGAAAACAGCAGGAAAAAAGAAAGATACTGGGAAGCTTGCACTTCAGAAACCTGACTTGAAGTTCAAACCAACCTGTGAGGATTTCATCCCACCAGATGGTCACGTAGTCATCTCGATCCATCCTCGACTGCTCGTGGTAAAAGCCCAAGGCGTGCAGGATCTCGTGTTCCACAATTGCTTTGGTGTCACAGCCTGCCCCAATAGAGAGGTTCTGCCCATTCTTCAGGTCCCCCACCATAGACCAACACCTGTGAAACAGAGGGACCTTACTGTCTGTAATTAAGAAGGTCATTTTTTTTTGTGTTTGTGTCTACTTGCTGAATTTAACAGAAAATAATCATCATAATAAATAAATAAAAGGTTTAAATATAAAAGGATTACTACAAATTATACCTTATGTGTTGATGTTCCCTTACCCGCTTTCTTTTCTGAAGAATATGTAGCTCTCTTCTCCTTCATAGGGCTTGAAATCCACACAAGACTTCAGGCGGAACATTTCAAATGCCTGGAGAATGACTCCCTTGGCGTTCAGATCTGGAAAACAGATGTGAGCGCAGCACCTTTAGCACATGGGGTCACCTGCCCCAGAGAGGTAATCCACATGGGTTTATGTACGGGACTGAAAGAAAAATGAGTGAAAACAGAGCCGATCAAGTTTGATTAAAATCTTTTGTTATGATAGCTGTAGGATTAAAATGGTCTCTGATACAGTGGAGCAATCTGGTTATTAATGAATCTTAATGTGAGAGAAAGAGCTCCAAAAAAAGCAGCTTTTGTATAGCACCGATTCCAGATACTGGAGCTAAAATTTGAACAGAGTATCAGCATTACCTAGGTTGTCACTTAGGATATAGGGAACAGGGAACTTCCATCTGTAGGTGTCGTTCCGTAAGGCATTCCGCTGACTTGTCTGGAAAGAGAATGAACAATTGGAGGTGCTGCCGAGAGATGGGCTGATGTGTACCAAAAGAACAATTAGGGCTAATGCTAGCATGAAGCTTCTGTCATTACTTACAGGAAGCAAGATATCACCCTGAAAGAGGTCCAGTCCAGCAGCTGAAAAGCAATTTAATGAAAGGTAATGTAAACTGAATATCAAATAATCATTTTAACTCAAAAGCCATACTTGAGCATACTCATCTGAAGTCATGGCCACAAGCATCTACAGAAAATCAAGGCCTAGCCTCAGCTTTTACTCAGTATTTAATACTAAGAAATGCTAGCATTTTCTGTGGCAGAAATCTGGTGATGGCGTATCACCCAGGTCTCATTTTAGAGCCTCCTGCTCTCTGCCAGGCTGTGGCAACAGTCACATAATGGGACAGTCCTCTAGAGGATAGAGAGATGTGGAGTAATGCATCAGAAAAAACACTGCACAGTGCATCAGCAATGGATGTATGGAAATTTGCATTACAGGAAATAATAATAATTATAAAATAGAAGACTGTACAAATGTGAGACTGTGCCATTTCCATTTGATTTCCTTGCCTCTCTTATGGAAGCTCAAGAAAACATCCAAGCTATCAAGTTTGATAAAACTTCATAAAAATCATAAACATATGGTGGGACTCCAGAGTCTTCAAACTGATGAAAAGTGATATTATCTTAACAGCAGGTGTCCATCCAAACAACAGAAGTAGGAGGCATCTGCATGCCTTGCTTATGAAGGGTTACAGTATGCCTAGACAACAATTTTATGCAGGAGAGACCTGAGACATCAGAACTTTGCTTGGTGTAGAGTAGAGTAGATCAGAGAAGAATAGAGTGGAGTAGAGTGGAGAAGAGTGGAGCAGAACAGGGTAGGGTAGAGTAGAGTAGAGTAGAGTAGGGTAGAGTAGAGTAGAGTAGAGTAGAGTAGAGTAGAGTAGAGTAGAGTAGAGTAGAGTAGAGTAGAGTAGAGTGGGGAAGAACAGTTTGTTTGGAGGGGACCTACAGTGAACATCCACTCCAATTGCCTCACCACTTCAGGGCTAACCAGAAGTTAAGTCATAATATTGAGGGCTTTATCCAAATGCCTCTGGAGCACTGACAGGCACAGGCACCAGCCACCTCTCCAGGAAGTCTGTGTCGGTGTTTGGCCTCTCTCACAGCAAAGGTAAAATACTTTTTCCCAGTATTTACTGTGAACCTGTCCTGGAACACCTTTGTTCCATTCCTGTGCAGGGAGAAGGTACTGGTAGGCTCAGAACTGCTGAAGAACTTAGACACAAACTCACCTAAGTTTATCTCTGGAATGTCTTTGATTATTTCACCAGCATCATCTTCTCCAGCTGCAAGACAGACAGAACATGGTATGTTCAGATGTGGTGGCACACAGCAGGAAAAATAAAATGCTTCAAAACTCAAATCAGTTCACAGAGTGCTTACCAGATGCACTGGAGAGATGCTCAACCTGAAAGAGAGTAACACACAGCCAGTATAAGGTATGGGGTGCCTCTGGACTGAGAGGAGCCTGTAGAAATCAGGTTTCTACTTACAGAGACTGGAGTGGCACATGCATAACAGAACAGGAACGCCAGGCAGAGCAGGGAGCTGCGGGTGCCCATTTCTGCAGTGGACATCA
The DNA here is from genome assembly GCA_036925125.1 of Oreortyx pictus. Classification (NCBI taxonomy): domain Eukaryota; kingdom Metazoa; phylum Chordata; class Aves; order Galliformes; family Odontophoridae; genus Oreortyx; species Oreortyx pictus. The sequence goes on along the minus strand of JAUPFR010000002.1, from coordinate 105,543,510 downwards.
AAGCTGGCTCCCCTCATCCCTGGCAATATATAGGGCACGCTGCTGAGCTCCCCACAGGCACCAGCCAACCAGCTTCCAGCTTTCCACCTCTGTAACGTTATCATAACAGCAAGATTGCCCCCCTCGATGGCAGGTGATGGCACTGCTGCTTTACCCAAGTCCACTTGGAGGAATGTTAGAGAGGAATGTGGTCGCTCCCAGTTTCAGGCGGTGCAAAGCTCACGTGGGATTTGTGTACCATCTCAGTCGGCCCGAAGTTGCTGACTCCTTCCACTGTGTTTATTGCCTGCCAGCATTATGACCTCAGCCGTGCTGAATAAAAGCTACATGCCTGAACAGAATTATTGGGTTTATAGCACTCCGGTGACATTAGAATTTCAGCTGGCATTTATCACGATTAATAATTAACATATCATAAAGATTAGAAATAAAAGAGAAATGATTATGAGCACCCTGACAGCACCTTCCCATGGCCAAGCCACCCTGGGACCCATGGTTCCATGCACAACATCCTCCATGCACAACAACATCCCCTGCCTTCCAGAGACAGCTATGTCCATCATCCTTGGATGAAGGATGCAAGATTCCAGCAGAGCTGAGTGAGCAGCATGCCCAGTGCTTGTATCCCAGAGAAATGCCCTTCTCTGGGAAGCACAGAGAAGTGCTGTGATAACAGTTGTGTGCCCTGAAAGCCTTTCATGGAGGGAGCTGGCTCCCCCATAGGCAGAGCTGCAGACTTCCCTGCCTTCCTTGATGGGTCGGGAACTGATTAACATCCAGCCACCATGGCTTTGTACCAACCCATGCCTACTCATGTTAATATATTTGAAATAATTGTTTTCTCCTTCATATTCAGACTGTCAATGGATCTGTGGGGAAGGGTGGTACCTCTTCTGACCTCTCCATCTCCCTGGAGCCTCCAGCTCAGCCCCGGTTTGTACAATCCAGTTGCAATCAGCTTCTTGTAGCAGCACAGGGCTTCATGTAAGAGCTCACCACACTGCTTCACTGCAGGGCATGCATTTTCCAGCTGCATGGCAGTGGGGGTTCCCTGTGCCCTGTGGCTGTGCCCATGGCCGTTTGCTGTCTGCCTGGGAGCCGAGTGCTGCAGCAGCAGAGGCCCCACAGCAGCTCCTGCACCATGTGCTCAGCCATGCAGCCAGAGCCTCAGGGCCAGCGAGGCACACACCCTGAACACCACGGGAAAACAGACAACAAAGCAACAGGCACACTTGTTCCTCTGAAAACAAGTGAGTTCTCTTTCCTCACCAACAAGCAAGCCTTCTCTTTGTTTTGCTCCCTGCTTGCTGGGTCTTCCACAGGCTGGCTTTTGCCACTCGCTGTGTGCCCCCCACCCATGCCAGGGCGAACCCCTGCAAGATGAGAGCAGCAGAACCCCTTCTTCCCACTGCCAGGTGCTGCTGTCCCCACTGCCTGCACGTTTCCCAGAACCAGGGAGCTGCAGGCTGCAGCCAGGCCCTGCACTGGGAGACCAGCACTGCCAACACCACCTCTTGCTGGCACCTCCCTTGGCACAGCTCACTGAAGCCACTCTCACTTCTGTCTGCTGTGAAACTCAGCTTCCCTTTTGGACAACCCTGGACCGGGTACTTCTAATAACTTGTTTATCCCTGTGTGTGTTCCTTTTCACATCTCTAAAAGCTTGGTGAATTCCAATGACAATCAGAAATCGTCTGCACGGCTTCCCACCAAAGCATGGCCTTCATCCCCCAGTCAGCACCACCTGCCCGCTTTGCACCATCCCTTAGATACTGATGTACCCCTCACAAATGATGTTTTCCCCCCAGAGAAGCATGTCATCTCTTTTTCCCACTCTCAGCTAAGTACATCCTTGTGTGAACACCTCTGCCTCTGCTGGCCAGTTCTCCCTGCCACACGCCCATCGTTTCTCTCAGGCTGATGGGATGAGGCTCCGTGGCCCATTTCTAACCTAAGGGTGTAAATTATGAGTAGTTCTGCTGAAGCCAGTGGGAATATTCACATACATGGTGACAGTAAGTCAGTGCTATGCAATGGTTGGAGTGCTTCCATTCAAGCTTTGCCAGTGAAACTGGGAAGCACACTTTTCCCCCTTCATTCCCCTGACCCCACTTGTCTTATCAAACATTGCAGATGCAGACAAAAGAACTTGAAATGCTCTAAGTTCAGAAATTCTAATTCCAGACTCCTACTGCTTGAAGATTTCAAAGTGAACATCATCCAGGTAGGAAATGGCTCTTATTACAATTAACCTCACAGGCAAATCTATGTGAACAAAAGCAATCCGACTCCCAATTCACTCAAATGATATTCCATAATGAAATGGTGATCTGGTCACTGTGGAGCTTGCTGCTGTGTAAGAGCTCTCTTTTCTTTTAGGACTGCAAGAGGATCCCAAGGGTGCAGTGCTCCTGCTCCTCTCATGTGATCCCATGGAGGCTGAGTAAGGATTTTCAAATGTATGTGTGAGAAGGCAAAGTTACTGCAGTTGCACACGCCATTCAGCCTCAAAAGCTCAACCCTGCAGAAACCCAACCTCCGCCAATAATAAATTTGGGAACTGTTGTTGTAGTGTAAGGGATGTTGTAACTGGTGTTGAAAGAATACAGCCCACAGTGCAGGGCTGACTCATTTGCCGTATGGGGTACTGAGATCATCAAGGAAACGATCTCTGTGCTTGTCAGAGGCTTTGTGCAAACCGTAGACAAAAACAGATGTCTGTGATTAGGCAAGACCAGAAATAAAACATGCAGCACAACACCGCTTTGGAGTGCCCTACCCATGGCTCAGCAGTGGTCCGGGAGGCAGCAAGTTGCCAGTCCCTCTCACGTGAAGCCATTCTAAAAGGGGCATGCTTCTACAGATAATGCTCAAGCATGTCATGCCTGCACTGCACCTCCAGTCAGTTCACCCCACAGTATCTGAACACAGTCATTGCAACCCTGACTGGATGGTAAAATCCTAAATCCTAGGGCATGCAGGAGCATGTGCTCCTCAATTGCTTTATGGTTGCACCTCTGCACACTATCTGCCCACTCCGAAGTTCTCCCACCTCTGAGCAGCAAGGAGTGAGACATTGCACCCATTTCCCACATCTTCGGTGGTTTGTGTTTATATCAGAGAGCCATCTCTGCTGGGGCAGTGCATGCATCCCCACACGTGGCTGCACTTCTTCTCAGGGATGTTCAGACAGCTCAGTTCAGCCAGCCCCGCTCACCCTGGCCCTAAGGCTTCATTCCCAGCACAATGCAAGTGAGTCCTGGCTCAGAAGTGCTCTTAAGTGCTCAAGGAACGTTGAGACGCTGTGTTGAGGGACGTGGTTTGGTGAGAACTATTGGTGGAAGGTGGACGGTTGGGCTGGACAAGCTTGGAGGTCTTTTCCAACCTCAGCGATTCTGTGATCCTGTGATTCTATGATTTTTCTAAAAGAGGAGGCACCAGTCCCTTTCAACAGGAACAAGCACACATTAAATACAGAAATGCATGTAAAATATCTGCTTGGATCAAAGAGCAGGCAGCTGCAGGCAGCATTCCTGGACCAGAGGGATAAGTCAGAGCCATCAGGAGAGATATCATCCTACTCCATGAACTGAGGGCTGGGAAAGGAAGGCAGGCTTTGCACACCCAAGGCATCACCCAGGGCTTCTGGCCTATCATTGTGTGTTCTCAACTCCTGAGTACTGTAAAGTCTGAACAATTTAGATGTGTAGACCAGTAGTAAAGCAGTGTTGAAATCTTATGGACCTCTTCCTTATTTACTAACCCCAAAATTTAAAGTAGTCAATACAATTAGATGGAAACAAGAGGAGAGAATGCTCTGATGCTCCCATTTCTAATTCCTCTCAATTTCCTTGCTGTCTGCGCTGAGCTGGGGATGTTACAAAGAGATAACACCTGAAGGTATGTGTATCTTATACATGCATGCTCCTGTGACCAGAATTTCCTGCCTTTGTTATCCAGAGATCTCAGCCAGACAGAATGATGCTGCTTAAATCAGCCCAGTCAGCAGCAGGCTCCTCTCTGGGACTGTCACCTGGCAGCAAGGCGTGCTGGAGCTCTGTCACAGCAGAACAAGGAGTGCCACTCTGTCTGGCCAACAGCAGCACAGCGTGAGCAGAGCAGATCTGGACAGCAAATGGAACAACAGCAGCCCAAAGAGTTGCACAAACCGGAGTGCATCCAGTGCAAGCAACACAACACTAACACAGCAAGTTTTTACTGTCCATGCTTCAGACACGATGCAGGGAATGGGAAAGGGACATCTGCAGGAGCTGCTTCTCGGAGCATTGCTCTCCAGCTGCTGCTGAAACAAACTTACTCGTGTTACTGTTTCGGGACTGCCAACACTGCTCATGTTTGCAACTGCAGCACATTCCGGTATGACAATACTACAATTTCTGATGCAGGTGGCAGAGGAGCGGATGAGGAGAGCTGTGCTGCTGGACCTGGTGTTTGCTAACGAGGAAGGGCTGTTGGGGAAGGAAGGGTGGGGGCAGCTTGGGATGCAGCCACCGTGAGATGGTGGAGTTCAGGTTCCTGTGTGGAAGAAACGAGGCAGTAATAATTAGGCAACCCCGGAATTCAGGAGAGCCAATTGTGACCTCTTCTAGAACCTGCCTGGGGGTGTGCAGGTAGGAGCTGTGGGAGTGGGGTCGGAGGAGGGCCAGGAGGATGCTCAGAGGGCTGGAGCACCTCTCTGTGGGGAAAGGCTGAGGGAGATGGGGCTGTTCAGCTTGGAGAAGGGAAGGCCCAGAAGTGCTGGACAGCACTTAAATGACACTTCTGAAATGAAGATTGGTGCATCCCTAAGAGTGATCAGTCAGGGAATGATGGCAGGATGTTGAGGATAACTAGAAGGCTTTTGTAAGTTTGTCAGTAGTAAAAGAAGGACTAGGGAAAATGTGGGCCCACTGCTGAATGAGGTGTGCTCCCCAGGAACAGGGGCTGCTGAGAAGGCAGAGAGACTGAACACCTTCTTTGCATCTGTCTTTACTACTGAGACTGCCCTCGGGAATCCCAGACCATGGAGATGAGAAAGTCTGCGGAAAGGAAGACTTCCCCTTGGCTGAGGTGGATCTGATCAGAGAGAGTTCAGCACAAAATCCATGGGCCCCCATAGGACGTATGCACGTGTGCCGAGGGAGGTGGCAGAGGTGATTGCTGAGCCTCTATCATCTTTGAAAGGTCCTTGAGAATGAGAGGTGCCTGAAGACTGGAGGACAGCCAGCATCACTCCAGGCTTCGTAAAGGGCCAGAAGGAGGAAGTGGGCACATACAGGCGCCCTATGATTCTGTGATTCTGTGTAAGTCACCTTCAGAAAAAGCAGCCTTCCTGTTTCTGAAATGAGATAAACAACCATTTAGGCCGTGTAACATGCCAAGAACTACAGGATGTTCTTCTGAAAGACCACACAACCTCCACAACCAGCACATCTCTCCTTAACCAACGTGCCCAAACACGTTCTGCAAACAGCCGTCACCGCACCGCAGCGCACCGCTCCTGTCTGCCCCAAAGGGCCATCTGGGCCTGAATTAGGGTTTCCAGAACAATTTCATAACACACGCCCTGAGGAGATGTTACTGTTTTTCCCAGCTGTATCCTGAATGCACCATGGACTCCAAGCATTGCAGTTGGTATTTAGGTGGAACGGGGTTTGTGCAGATGTTATGCACCTGGTTGCCCAACTGCTTGGCTAACCTAGGCTGCTCACCTGGCATTCTCATGTGATCAAAGCAGAAAGGCAGCGATCATGGAGAGAGTTCATTCCAGCTTCAAACACCTGAGCCAGATCTAAGCTCACACTCAAGCCATAAAACCTAAATGCATTCCCTGAGCATGTGCTGTGTGTCTCAGACCGCAGTAGAGCCGTGTATCCATCCAGGAGCCTAAACAGAGGTATCTGGTGCCATCTGAGATTCACCAGGGTGACTACAACACCCACGTGGGCTGGTAGGTAATGAAGCCTGGGAGATCCCCTCCCATTCTGAGTTGTGCCTGTGGAGATGGATTTGGACTGTCGACAGATGGCTCTGTTTTAAGCAGCTGATCTACATCTTCTGTGCTTAATAGCGCAGCATATGAGACTCTTTATTTGGCACTTTTATTTTTCAACACCAAACTCCCCACGCAGAGCTGAGTGGGTGGCAGCCACTGTATGCTAGTGTAACATCTTTACTTAATGCCCTTGTATAGGCACAGTCCCGGCACGGACAGTTCATCTACAGACTTTTTTAACTGAAATAATTTATATTCCCCCACATAGGTATGAAGAGAAGAAAAAAAACCTTCTCTGCTCTGCCAGCACAGTGAGACTTTGTGCCCCAGAGCACAAAGCAGATAACAGCATCTGCCAGGAAATGAAACTCCCAGGGTAACATCACTGAAGCCCCGGGGCAGAGCCGAAGGTACTTCAGATTCATATCTTGGCCACTGGTGTTGTGAAACCAAGCAGCTTCATTCAGATGAACACATGTCAGACAGCAGAAGCTGAATGCAGTGTGCTGCCGAGCTCCCTGGGAGCTGTGTTGCAGAAGAGAACAGTGTGGACGTGGGTTTGGTTCAGCTCAGAGGTTGCTCCTGTCCCAGGAGCAGTTGAACAAGTTTCCAAATTTAAGACTGAGGCACTGGACTCCCTACAGCGTTATCTTTAGGGAAATTTCCCGGCCATTCCATCTTCCCTTCACACCACAATCCCCTTACAGACAGTGCCATTCCCGGACCATGCCTGGCTCCTGCAAAGGAAGGGGCTCAGGGCTGGCAGTTAATGGGAACACAAGGTTTGCTTACTACATTCCCAACATGGATGTTACAGGAACGTGCTTTGTTGTTGAGATGAACTCCAGGCCTTCTGCACATGGTTTCAATACACTAATGCTCTAGCTGATCCTTTGGTGACAAAAAATGCAAACAGGAGCAAGCGACAGTGATATTCAGGGAGCAGAGCTTGCATTTGTAACCCCAGGAAAACAGTGCAGAGAGGAAGAGCTGCTGGCTTCCTACTGATAGCTACATGGCAGGTTGTTGAGATTTACATCACGGCATCAGCCAAAGTCTGCTCGGTAACTGCTATCAGGACACCAGGCTCTGCACAAACCTAAACCTACAGGAAATCTGCCTTACAGTTTCACACAGCTAGAATGTTAAAGGAAAAGATGTCAGCACTTAAAATCACATGGTACACAGAGAGTATTCTTGTTTGCAGAGAACACAGCATGACCAATGCACCGTCGTTGGGAAAGGGGACGTGAAGTGGGTCCTGGTGTCCTCAGAGAGGAAAAAGGAGCTCCCCTCTCCAGCCCCGAGGTTGGACTCTGCAGCTCCTGGGCTCTGCAGAGGAACTGGGCCGTGCTTTGTGCCAAGCCCATAGCACTGTACCTCAGCACTGTGGGCAACAGAGGCACAGCAGAGCCCAGGCCATGCCCTGCAGGAGCGCAGCACGGCACAGCCACCCACCCCCGGCACCGTCTGTGGCACCGGGCACGGCTCTGCTCAGCTGGAATTCAAATGCTGGAGGCTGACACCGATGGTAAGGGGATACCCGGTGCATTTACATCCCTGCACCTGCGCTGCTCTGGGTGGGAGCGGCACTCAAGTCCCCCACGGCCCTATAAAGCTCCCTTTGTGCATGCGGGACACACATCCCAGCTCCCCTCAGCCTCCAGCACACAAGGGCCGTCCGCACTGCGGGATGGGAGAGCAGCACGGGCACAACACAACCTCACCAAACAGTGCCTTCGTGGCCGTGTTCACCTTGCAGGCGCTGGCCGGCATGTGCATCAACGCCTTCATTGTGGCCGTGTCCTGCACGGCGTGGCGCAGGAAGAAAAGCCTCAACTCCAATGAGAAGATCTTGCTGTTTCTGGGCTGCTTCAGGTTTTCATACTTGTGCAACACGTGGATATATATCATTATCTCGATGTTATTTCCTGAGCATCATTTTGGCATGGCCATAATTTTCACATTTGCGATTTTTCCAACCTTTTTGTATTCCTCTGACTTGTGGACATCTGCCTGTCTCTATGCTTTCTACTGCTTAAAAATTGCAAACTTCAGGCACCACCTCTTCATCTACCTGAAAGCCAGAGTCGACAGCATTGTGCCGTGGCTGCTGCTGAGCTCCATGGTTCTGTCCCTGGTCAACTGCAGCGCTTTTTTCACCGTTATTGATGTAGGAAATATCACCAGCATCAATTCCACATCACAAGGGATTTTCTGGAAAGTGAACGAAGAATTAAGGAAACATTTCAACACTGTATTTTTTATTTCCACCTCTGGATTCTCCATGGCATTCCTAATCGTAACCATCTCTGCCTTCCTCCTCCTCTTCTCCCTCTGCAGACACAAGCACAAGATGCAGACCAGCTCTGCCAGCAGCCTCAGCATGGACGCCCACATCAAAGCCATGAAATCCCTTCTGTCCTTCTTCTTCATCTACACCATGAACTTCATCACCCTGATCTTGTCACGGTATTACAGCAGTGAGAAAATTCTGTCGTTAGTCCTCTCGGCACTTCAGTACGCTTTTCCAATCATTCATTCCCTTATTCTGATCTGTAGCAGTCCCAGACTGGAAAGGATAGCACTGAGGATTCTGCCTTGTGCCACGTGCAAGGGCTGCACTGGGAGGCGGTGCCCCCCCAAACACTGACCCCTTGTTCTTGGAGTCAGGTCCTTGCAGCTCCGATGGGCTCCTCCGCACACACCTGGTGATACGGCTCTTCTATCTCCCCCTCCTAATGTATAAAAGAATCACTACTGCTCTTTGAATGAAGTTCTTGTCAGCTGAATAAATTATTGTTCTCGTTTGACCTGTTTAATTTGTGGAGATGAATTACTGCCGGTAGCCAAGTGCTGACGGCTGCGCCCTGGGCTGCCTGCAAAGGGTAACAGCCCTGCAAAGCTCCTCAAACGCTGTCAGCTTTGCTGGCTGCCATTCCGAGCTACACACGTTCCTACAGCGTCTTAGCAGCTGATTTAGCAGTGGCGGTGTACTCGGCCACACGGCGGGCCGGGCAGTCACCTGGCACTGTGCGTGACTCCACTGAGCACCGTCACTTACAGAGGCGGTTCCTGACTCACAGAGCGTAGCAGAGCCCACAGGTGCCATGGGAGCCCACTCCCTGCACTGCCGGTAGCATCCTCGGGGCCGTCCCCATGGCCCTCATCATCGGGTCTGCTTCTCCCGGAGCACTCTGGCTCTGTACAGCACTCAGCAATCACGCAATCACAGAGTCACCACGCTTGGAAAAGACCCCCAGGGTCACCCGGTCCAACCCACCACTCACCACCAATGGTTCCCCACTGAACCACATCCCATAGGACCACATCCACATGGGTTTTTCTTGGTGTTGTGAATGTGGGTTTGACATGTAGGAAAACACCTAACGGGTTCCAGCAGCCCCACGGCAGGGCACAGTGAGCACAACTGCGGCCACTTGGTGCTGCAGCACATGCACAGCCGATAATGGAGACAACTCCAAAGGGCTGTGGGCCATGGGATGGACCCCCCACACCACCCTGGGTCAGGGGACGAGTGCGAGGAGGTGACCGGTCCGGTAGACGAGATTAATGTGTGACCAGTATGGTAGATGAGGGAAAGGCTCTTCGTGCAGTCCACCTAGAGTTCAGCAAAGCCTTTGATGTCGTCTCTCACAGTATTCTCCTGGCAAAACTGGCTGCATATGGCCTGGACACGTATACCCTGCTTTGGGGAAGGAACTGGCTAGAGGGCCGTGTCCAGTGCATAGCGGTTAATGGAGCTAAGTCCAGTTTGTGACCCATTACAAGTGGAGTCCCCCAAGGGGTCTGTACTGGGGCCCATCTTGTTTAACAACATTATTGATGACCTGGCTGAGGGCATTGAGAGTACCCTCAGTCAGTTTGCAGATGACACCAAGCTGGGAGGTGGTGTCAATGTGCCTGAGGGTACAGAGGCCCTCCAGAAGGATCCAGACAAGCTGGGTCACTGGGCTGAGGTGAATGGGATGAGGTTCAACAAGGCCAAGTGCCGGGTCCTGCACTTCGGCCATGATAGCACCGAGCAGCACCATAGACTTGAGGATGAGCGGCTGGATGACTGTGAAGAAGAAAGGGATACTGGGGCTGTTGGTAGATGCTTGTCTGAACATGAGCCAACAGTGTGCCCCGGTGGCCAAGAGGGCCAACATCATTGTGGTCTGCTTTGGAAATAGTGCAGACAACAGGAGCAGGGAGATGATCACCCCCTGCACTCGGCTCTGCTGAGGCCGCACCTCGAGTACTGTGTTCAGTTGTGGGCCCTTCAAGACAAGAAAGACATTGAGTCCCTGGAGTGCGTCCAGAGAAGGGCAGCAAAAGTGGTGAGGGGTCTGGAGCACCGGGCTATGAGGAGCGGAACAGGGAGCTGGGATTGCTCAGTGTGGAGAAAAGGAGGCTCACTGTGCTCTACTACTTCCCGAAGGGAGGTTGTGACGGGCAGGGGTTTGGCCTCTTCTCACAGGCAATAAACAGGACCTGCGAACACAGCTACACGTTGTAGCAGAGGAGATTTAGATTGGACTTAAGGGAAAAGCTTTTCCTCTCGGAGAGTGAACAGACACAGGGGACGGCCTGCACAGGGACGTGGGGGAGACACCGTCCCGGGCAGTGTTAAGAGGTGTCTGGATGAGGAGCTACGAGACACGGTTTAGTAACTTGTGGTAACAATGGTAATGGGTGGATGGTTGGACAAGATGATCTTGTACGTCCTTCCAACCTTGTGGTTCAATGATTCAATGACTCTACTATTCTAGGTGTGAGTCCCTTCGCCCACCCCGGCGTCATTCAGAGGGGAGGAGGTCATAGAGCTGGCAGTGATGGGGGAAAGCTGAGCCATGGGCAAAAGGGTGACGCAAGTGACAAGGTGTTTCAGATTCATCTTTGTTTATCATAATCCAAATGTGTTAGCACTAAAGGTCATTTGGGAGATGGAGAGTATTCTTGGTTGCAGAGAACACAGCATGACCAATGCACCGTCGTTGGGAAAGGGGACGTGAAGTGGGTCCTGGTGCCCTCAGGGAGGAAAACGGAGCTCCCCTCTCCAGCCCCGAGGTTGGACTCTGCAGCTCCTGGGCTCTGCAGAGGAACTGGGCCGTGCTTTGTGCCAAGCCCATAGCACTGTACCTCAGCACTGTGGGCAACAGAGGCACAGCAGAGCCCAGGCCATGCCCTGCAGGAGCGCAGCACGGCACAGCCACCCACCCCCGGCACCGTCTGTGGCACCGGGCACGGCTCTGCTCAGCTGGAATTCAAATGCTGGAGGCTGACACCGATGGTAAGGGGATACCCGGTGCATTTACATCCCTGCACCTGCGCTGCTCTGGGTGGGAGCGGCACTCAAGTCCCCCACGGCCCTATAAAGCTCCCTTTGTGCATGCGGGACACACATCCCAGCTCCCCTCAGCCTCCAGCACACAAGGGCCGTCCGCACTGCGGGATGGGAGAGCAGCACGGGCACAACACAACCTCACCAAACAGTGCCTTCGTGGCCGTGTTCACCTTGCAGGCGCTGGCCGGCATGTGCATCAACGCCTTCATTGTGGCCGTGTCCTGCACGGCGTGGCGCAGGAAGAAAAGCCTGAACTCCAATGAGAAGATCTTGCTGCTTCTGGGCTGCTTCAGGTTTTGGTTCTTGTGCAACACGTGGATATATATCATTATCTCGATGTTATTTCCTGAGCGTCATTTTGGCATGGCCATAATTTTCACATTTGCGATTTTTCCAACCTTTTTGTATTACTCAGACTTGTGGACATCTGCCTGTCTCTATGCTTTCTACTGCTTAAAAATTGCAAACTTCAGGCACCACCTCTTCATCTACCTGAAAGCCAGAGTCGACAGCATTGTGCCGTGGCTGCTGCTGAGCTCTGTGGTTCTGTCCCTGGTCAACTGCAGCCCTTTATTCACCACTATTGATGTAGGGAATATCACCAGCATCAATTCCACCTCCCTGGAGATCGTCAGGAGAGTGAACGAAGAATTAAGGAAACATTTCAACACTATATTTTTTGTCTCCACCTCTGGATTCTCCATGGCATTCCTAATCGTAACCATCTCTGCCTTCCTCCTCCTCTTCTCCCTCTGCAGACACAAGCACAAGATGCAGACCAGCTCTTCCAGCAGCCTCAGCATGGACGCCCACATCAAAGCCATGAAATCCCTTCTGTCCTTCTTCTTCATCTACACCATGAACTTCATCACCCTGATCTTGTCACTGAATTACAGCAGTGAGAAAAATCTGTCGTTAGTCCTCTCTACACTTCAGTACGCTTTTCCAGTCATTCATTCCCTTATTCTGATCTGTAGCAGTCCCAGACTGGAAAGGATAGCACTGAGGATTCTGCCTTGTGCCACGTGCAAGGGCTGCACTGGGAGGCGGTGCCCCCCCAAACACTGACCCCTTGTTCTTGGAGTCAGGTCCTTGCAGCTCCGATGGGCTCCTCCGCACACACCTGGTGATACGGCTCTTCTATCTCCCCCTCCTAATGTATAAAAGAATCACTACTGCTCTTTGAATGAAGTTCTTGTCAGCTGAATAAATTATTGTTCTCGTTTGACCTGTTTAATTTGTGGAGATGAATTACTGCCGGTAGCCAAGTGCTGACGGCTGCGCCCTGGGCTGCCTGCAAAGGGTAACAGCCCTGCAAAGCTCCTCAAACGCTGTCAGCTTTGCTGGCTGCCATTCTGAGCTACACACGTTCCTACAGCGTCTTAGCAGCTGATTTAGCAGTGGCGGTGTACTCGGCCACACGGCGGGCCGGGCAGTCACCTGGCACTGTGCGTGACTCCACTGAGCACCGTCACTTACAGAGGCGATTCCCGACTCACAGAGCGTAGCAGAGCCCACAGGTGCCATGGGAGCCCACTCCCTGCACTGCCGGTAGCATCCTCGGGGCCGTCCCCATGGCCCTCATCATCGGGTCTGCTTCTCCCGGAGCACTCTGGCTCTGTACAGCACTCAGCAATCACGCAATCACAGAGTCACCACGCTTGGAAAAGACCCCCAGGGTCACCCGGTCCAACCCACCACTCACCACCAATGGTTCCCCACTGAACCACATCCCATAGGACCACATCCACATGGGTTTTTCTTGGTGTTGTGAATGTGGGTTTGACATGTAGGAAAACACCTAACGGGTTCCAGCAGCCCCACAGCAGGGCACAGTGAGCACAACTGCGGCCACTTGGTGCTGCAGCACATGCACAGCCGATAATGGAGACAACTCCAAAGGGCTGTGGGCCATGGGAGCTGCAGTGAAGTCTCCCCCTGCCCTATATGTTAGCCTCAGGGCTGGAGATGGGCTCTTTGTTCTGTCAGCATGACAGCATGAATGCAGCAGTAGCTGTTTCCCACCCCAAAGGCATAGGCAGCACTGGGGCTACGTGCCCAGAGTGACCCAAGGGGTCTCAGGGGTAGAAGCCAAAATAGAAAGGGTATGGGCATCACCACAGCGATGCCCCTGAGCCAGTTGTGAGCACAATTTCCCTCTCATGCAATGTTGGTGTGACCTTCATTTCTACACATCTGTATACATTTGAGTGAATGAGAGCATCAGTAGATTTCAACACGCTCTGCAGTTTTCCGCTCTTTGAGACCCGATGCATACAGGCACCCAGATGGGGCTGGCAGAAGCACTCCCACCCTCTGCCTGATTACATCACAGTGATGCATCCCAGCGACCATCTCTGCTGCTGCCCATCTGGGTTCCCCCCCGAGATGCACCAGTGCCTCTGCTCCACACTGTGAGTTCTCAGCAGCCCCAAGCACTCAGGGATGCTACTGCCTCCCTCTCTTCCTCTGCGTCTTCTTCTGAGCAGGGGTTGTGTACCCGCGCCGGGCGCACGCTAGGTTTCTCTCCAGCTCCTCTTTCTTGAGCTCCCAGTCTTCGTCCACCTGGTCCAAGGGCACTCCCCTCATCGCGGCTGTCCGGCGGTAGTCTCTGCTCTCCACCTCTGCTCTGGGGAAGAAAGGAAGGGTTTATCTCCAAACCCTGAGCACAGCTCAGTCACAGCGCTCCTGAGCATGCACTCACGAGCAGTGCACAGGAACGGGACCGTGCGTTGGTGTGGTCAAAGCACCATCAGCAGCAATGGGTGAGAAAGGCCCAGGCCACCCCACAGCCGTTGCATGGCACCGCCGGCACTCGGACTGATGGAGGTGGGAACGTGCATCCGCACGCTGCTGTCACAGCTCCAAGCATGACCTCGCATTACGCAGTGCCATAGCACGAAATCTGCACTGCGATGGTTCCAGCTCCATGTGGGGTGACTGAAAGCACAGCATTCCCTGCCTGCTGCCCCCACGCGCAGACACTGATGGATCTCCCCTGGCTGCTGGGGTTCCTGATGTGGTTTCCAGGCTGTCACCATCGTTTCAAGTGTGTGAAACCTGTGCAGCTCAGATCCCGAACCCAACTTAGTGGGCAGGTGAGGGCTTATAAAAGTCCTCAGGGTCTTGTGATACTTGTGGACTTTCTCTTAAACACATATCTGGTCCCAGACCTACTGAATGACACTGAACAAGTCAGCAACCTGGACATAAACACACTTTGCTACGGGTTCTTCGGGGCAGGGACCCGCAGCCCCCCTCCTTGGGACACCTCTCAGCTCATCTTCCATCTAAACAACCCAAGATGGGTTAAACAACTCAGCCACGCTGGTGCAGAAAATATACAGAAATTTGATGCAAATTCCATGTTTGCTATCCAGAGGTTGAGCACTGTTTGAAGGGTTTCAGTGCTTTGCATGTCCATGCAAACCACTCTCGTAGATGTGTGCCAGCACGAGGAGCGTGGGGCTGGTGTGGGAGGGAAGAGCTGAAATGGGGCTGAGGACGGGTGTGGGTGCTCTCAGAATCACAGGAGCACAGCTTGGTTGGGTCAGAAAGGGCATCTCAGTCCCCAGCTCAGGGCCCAGCCATGGCCTCGGGCAGCCCTGGGATGGGCACCCACAGCTGCAGGCAGTGCCAGGGCCTTGCTGCCTCTGCAGAAAGCATTCCTGCCAACATCTGACCTAACTCCCACTCTGCTGCTGTTAGCAATGCCCTTCAGCCCCACGCCGGGCACAGCCCCTCAGGCTGTGTCATGGTTTTATGATTTTTGGTATTGGTATTCCACATCATAACAACATGTAGTGCATTAAGAGTTAAAGAGCTAATACTCCAACTCCATAGATCATTGATATTTCCGGGTATACCTGTCTCAGAAGAGGAGAACTACATTCCCCAGAGGACTTTGCGATGCTTTGCATTTTTACGTATTTTCCGCTCAGAGGGAAAAGATAAAAACCCTCTGCAGTCACGGGACACTCTCTTTCCTTCGGGATCGACTCAGCAATGGGTGCTCGCTGCCGTATCGCCTTCAGCGTTAGCGTAAGGCCTTCGGTTTATCGGACACTCTCTCTTGCTCATTTTCTTTGATTTATTAGCTTCAATTCCAATTATATTGTATTATATTGTGTTATTTTGCTTTCTGATATCTTATTTAGTAAATTAGCTTTCCTCCTCAGATCGTTGCCGCTGTTTTGTTTCTAGGCCCATCTCTCTTTTTCCTTTTCCCTTTCCCCCCTTCCCCTTTCCTGGGGTGTGGGTCTGCGGGTCCCCCACACCAATCGTCACGGAACCGGGCCAATCCAGCCCGGTAAACCGTTGACAGGCTGTTACTCTGAAAATGTGTTTTCCCTCTTCTCACACCTCTTTGCATGGCAGGCAAATAGTGCAGCCTGCCAGGGATGCCATGTAACACAATATCCCTCACATTTACATCCCAAAGCAGCCAAGGCCATGACCGGGGAATGGATCTGCACTGTGCGGCACTGGAGCACACACACAGACCCACACTGTGCTGCAGCTGCAGACACTGCTTGGCCAGAGCCAGCTGGCTCTGAACCACGGCTGCTCGCTTTCTCCACCCCAAATCTGTCATTCATCTCAGAAGACCACCCAACAGCTGCTCGAGTCACCTTAGGCTGCTGCCTCTCTGCTCATCAGGGCTGGTTGTCAATCATCACATCAATCATCATGTCACCCGCCCCGTCAGCCATCCTGTCAAACACCTTGTCAGCCACCCGTTCAGTTACCTTTTGCATCACTACAACCGACCCGTCAACCATCCTAGCAACCCTCAGGTACCCCCCTTTAGTTCCCATCCAACCCCAGCAACCCCCATCCAACCCCTATTCACCCCCCATCCGACCCCCCCACACACCTCCCACCAGCAACCCCCATCCAAACGCCAGCAACTCCAATCCAACCCCCTATCCAACCCCCAGCAACCCTCATCCAAACACCAGCAACCCCCAGCCACCCCCATTCCAACCCCCATCCAACCCCAGCACCCACCAACCCCCAGCCAACTCCCATCCAAACCCCAGCAACCCCCCCATCCGCTCCTCGTCCAACCCCCATCCACCCCCATCCAACCCCCAAGCAACATTCCCATCCGACCCCCCACCCACCCCCATCTACCTCCCATCCAACCCCCACCGACCCCTCCCCCACCCCCGGGGCATCCTGAGCCGGCCGCGGGCTGCTGGAGGTCCCCCCCCCCCCCCATCCCAGCGACGTCGCGACACTCACGTCTCCAGGAAGCCGACGCACTCGGCGTGCCCGTAGATCTGGGCCAGCCTCCTGGGGGTGTCCCCGAACGGATCGGCCGCGTCCATGGGGGCGCGCCCGGCGTGCAGGGCCCGCAGTGCCGGCAGCCGCCCCGCTTCGGCCGCGCAGTGCGCGGGGGTCCGTCCCGCAGCGTCGCGCACGCACGGCCGGGCCCCGCGGGACAGCAGCAGCCGCAGCATCGCCACGTGCCCTGCGGGGATCGGGCTGGGGGTGAGACGCGGCGCGGGGGCTCGCTGCCTTACCCTTGGCCGCGGCTCTGGCCGTACCCTTGGCCGCGGCCCAGTGCAGCGGGGTCCAGTCTCCCCAGTCCGCGTCCTTGTGGTTGGGGTCGCAGCGCCCGGTCCGCAGCAGCTGCTCCGCCCGCTCGTAGTGCCCCGAGGCCGCGGCCTGGTGCAGCTCCGTCATGTCGTGCCGTGCTCGGCGTCCTCCGCCGCACAGACGGGCACGAGTGCGGCCCCTTGCACGGAGCAGACCTTGCACGGAGCAGACCTTGCACGGAGCAGACCTTGCACGGATCAGCGCTTGCACGGGGCACGCCTCGGGCTGGCCGCGTCGCTGCTTGCCGGCCATGGGAACCGGCCCCTCCCCTGCCGCAGTTTCCTTGCTGGCAGCGTCCCGCTGCGATGTCGTGCCGTTCCCTTCCCGACGGCGGTGCCGGGCAGCCCGTCCCTCCCCCGGCATCGGACGGAGCGGTGCTGGCCTTGGATCCACGGAGCCGCTTCCACAGCTTGCAGCTCCGCGGTGAAACCTGGGGGTGGGCGTCTTAGTAAGGACTGAGGACGGCTTGAGCACCAGGGGGAATGGTTATAAACAAACAAAAAAGGGACATTTGGGTCGGATGTCAGCAGGGAATCCTTCGCTCGGGGTGGTGAGGCACAGCCCGGAGCTGCGGTGCCCCATCCCTGGTGGATGGGCTCGGTGCAGCCCGAGCTGGGGACACCCAGCCATGGCAGGGGACGGGGCTGTGAGCACTGACTGTGCTGTCCCTGTGCATCGCAGGGCTGCCACTGCTGGCCGTCGGGGGGTCCCTGCTGCTCAAACCGTTCCCTGGTTCTCCAGTCCTACCCAGCTTTCACCTTAAATACGGACGAGACCCGAAGGTCAGAGGGAACCACAGCCCTCAGGAGTCTCCTGAGCTATGTGGTGAGACTGTACGGGGCAGAGCTGGGAGAAGACCCTGCCCCATAGCATCACAGACGCACAGGGTCATTCCGCTCGGCAAAGCCCCGTGAGACCCCGAGCCCAAGCCGCTCCCGCAGCAACGCGCTGCCCGCCGTTCCCAGCGCCGCACGGATGGATTCTGGTGCTCCTCCGCGGGGCACCGCAGTGCCACTGTCCTTAAGGCACCCGTTAATGGGATCATTCCCGGCCCTCCCCCGGCCGCCTCCTGCCGACCCTGAAAAACCTGCTCTGCAGCGAAACGGAGCTCTCGGGAGCGGTCCTCCGACGCCTCTTCCTGCACCCTTCCACCCCACGAGCGGCGCTCCGAAGTGGGGATCCCATCCTGGAGGGATTCCCGTGCGTTTTAAAAACCTATTTCTGCAGCGCCCCTGAGACGAGACGTCCCCGCGGGACACAGCCGGGCCCGAGGCCGCAGCTCCCACGGGGACAGCCAGGAACCCCAACCCCGACCCCAACCCCGACCCCAACCCCGACCCCAACCCCAGCCCCGACATCCCCGCCCCGCGGCCCATCCCTGCCGCGGCACGGCGCTCCTTCCAGCGGGAGCACGGCGCGGCACTTCCTTTCCAGGCTCGGGGAAAGTCTGTCCCACAAACCCCGTCCCGGCTGGGAAGTGAGGCGGACTTTGGTCCCTCCCCTCCGGGAGCTCCGTCCGTCCGTCCGTCCGTCGGTCCGTGCTGCACGGGGCCGGGACCCCGCGGAGGTACGGGCTATGGGGGGGGGGGGGGGGTGGGGAGCGGCGGTCGGGGAAGGGATCTGCGTCGTACCGAGCTCACGGCCTTCCTCAGCCCACCCCAAATCCCTGCGGAAGGATTGGGGGAGGGGAACGCTGCAGCGGGGGCAGCTCCGCCGGGTGGGAGGAGAGGGAAAGTGCGCGGTCATTAAATATGGCTTCGGGTATCCACGGAGCGCCGGGCACCGAGAGGGGCAAAGAGGGGCGGGGAGCTGACCTGCACACCCTGCTCAGCCTGGAGCATCCCACCTTGGAGCCTGGGACGTACCGCTGCTAAGCTCCTTTTAGAGCAGATGTGCAGCACCGGTGCTCTCAGGATGTGTTTCCCCCGCTGCTTTCTGAGCCCCGTGAGCTGTGCGTGTCCACGTGCTGGGCTCTGGGCTCTCCCCTCCTCCCGAGGGACCTGCCACCAGGGCCCGATGGACTTCACCCCCTCCTGCTGTGCTGGGCAGCAGGGGGTAGAGGTGTGACACAGCCCTGGGGATGGGACTGGCAGCAGCCTCAGCTGAGACTGGTGCTGGGGACACACAGGGGCAGCTCCAGGAGTAACCTGGGGGTGCTCACCCCTTCGCCTCCAGCTGTCAGCAGCGGTCGGCTGCCCCTGTTTCCTCCCTGCTAAGTGGTGTCCTGGAGCTGTGGGTTGCTTTTCCCCCACACCTAGCGAATGTTCACATGCTGGCAGGGATCAGGAGCCAGTCCCACCCCCAGCAGTGAGAACTGCTTCAATCTCTGGTGCCAGATCAGCAGAGGTGTACTTCATTTCTCAGCTCGGTGCTCCAAGAGGGACAGTGACACGTCCAGCCGACGGGGAACACCTCACGTGGGCTCCCCCAAGAACATGTGGAGGTGTCTGGGAGGCTCTGGGTGGGGGGGGGGGGGGGGGGGTGTGGCACGGTGGGAGCAGCCCCCACAGAGCTGGGGATCAGCCAGCCCTGCCAGGCTTCTCCCTGCCTCAGGGAGAACGAAACACACGGGCAGTGGTAACCCCTGGCGCGCAAGGAAAGGATGTGTGTTGTCTTTCAGGTGGGGAGGTGCACAGGCACTGCGTGCAGCCACCATTTCCGTGCTGCCCCCATCTCCCGCGATGGCGTCGCTCTGGGTGAGAGCTCAAAAGGTGTTCACAAGACGTCGCCCTTCAGGTAAGGAACGTCTTTTCTGCACGCGTTCATTACCGTGAGCAAGTATGACCCGAACAAGGCTGCCCACGGCGCTATGGGAGCTGGAGCTGGTCATGTGGGGGGTGCCCCCGTCCATCCATGGCAGCTGCAGCGCTGCCAGGCCGCTCCGAGCACCGGGAGCCGCGCAGTGCTGGGACAGAGAGCCCCGCTGGAATACGGCAGACGGGCATTCTGTGAGAGGAGGAGCGGTGCTCGCAGGGACACACACACACCCCCGGGAGGTCTCAGGGAAAGGCAGCACGAGACAGCACACGGATTTCTTCCAAAATGCAACACGCTGCATTTCTGCCTTTTTGTGCTGGGGAGGAACAACCCCCCCAGCAGCCCCAGAGCCGCCCAGTACTGAGCTGAGCCTGCCCTGCAAAACAAAGACTGCTTCCCTTACACGTGAGCCTACAAATCCCACAGTCCCACAGATCCAACGTTCGGTCCGTTGCTGCTCGCCGACCGCGCGGTAACCGCTGCGCTGCTCTGGGCTGAAGGAGTCCTTCCTGGGACGGCCCTGCGGCAAGCAGGGCAGGAGCAGCGTGCTGCTGGCACCCCTTGCAGCAGCGAGGACTGTGCGTGCGGGGCTCCGTGCAGCACCGCCCTGTGCAGCAGCCGGGCTCTTCGGGCAGCTCAGGGACGGCGGGGCCGGGCCGGGGCCGGGGGGGGGTTCTGAGGGGCGCGGGATCTGCGGGGTGTGCTCTGAGGGCTCTCGGGATGGCGGCCCCGGCCCTACGCGGCCAGGTCGAAGTCGTCGCGCGCCTGGTTGTAGTCGAGCACCTTGAGGCGCAGGCGGGACGCGTCGGCCCAGGTGATGAAGTCCTCCATGGCGCGGGGCACGAGCACGGCGGGGTCGGTGATCACGTCGGGCCCCACGCGGACGTGGCCCTGCTCCACGAAGGTGACGGCGTGCCGCACGTTCTGCGCCATGCGGAGCTTCAGCAGCAGCCAGGGCAGGCGGCGGCGGCAGAACGACGCGGCGGACACGCGCTCGCACACGGCCAGCGAGCGCCTGGAGCCCACCAGCCCCACGGCGTACAGCTTGGCCAGCAGCGCCGCGGAGCAGCGGGCGCGGAACGCCGCGCTCCCCGGGCCCAGGTCCCGCAGCCTCCGCGCCACCGCCCGCACGTCCCGGGACAGCGCTTTGTAGCGGGCGTAGTCCTCCCGCCGCGCCACGCGGTACCGCCGCAGCGCCCGCAGCTCGGCCCGCCCGCCCGCCGCCGCCTCCCAGCTCACCAGCTCCAGCCGCCGCAGCAGCTTCTGCTCGTGGTACTTGAGCTTCCGCACCATGGCCGCTCGCCGTGCGCCGCGGGGCCTTTCCGGGGCGGAGCGTGCTCCCCGCCCGCCTCCTCCGGCCCCGCTGTGCCGCTGCCCGCGGGCCCCGCCTTTCGTCCGCAGGTCTCGCCAAGGAGACGGCGCCCGAGATGGGGAGCGGCGGAGCGGAGAAGGGGTATCGCATCCCCGCCGGGAAGGGCCCGCACGACGTGGGCTGCACGGACCTCATGACCGGCAACGCGGCCGAGGTACGGCGCTGCCTCGGGGCCCCCCCCCCCCCCGCGTGGGTACGGGTCCCACGGACCGATTCCCCCCCCCCCCCCCCCTTCCTCCCGGCACGGAGCGCGAGTGGGTGCCACGGACCGCGGAGCTGAGCGCAGGAGCCTCCCCGCGGCTGCCCCGTGGGGTACCTGCACTGCTCTGCTCAGCGCTGCTCAGGACGGTCCGGGTGTGGGTGATGAGAGCACACGCTGCTCCATGAGATGCCGTCTGCGTGCAGGAGAAGGGCACGTTAACAGCAGATGCCACAATACGTTGGCTGATAGGCTTGCCCGCAGGTTTCTGTTTCGTATCCTCTCACTTGGCAATTTCACACCACACTTTTGCTCTCTGCCCAGCTTGGGTTCACCCGCTGCTTTTCCTCTGCCCCACGTGCCTTCTCTCGCAGCACCAAAAAGCCATCGGTTTCTCTTTGCCCACATCTTTTTCCCTGACAACGCTATATAGGTACAAACCTTCTCCGTGCTGTTAAGCACTTTAGTCACCAGGGGAAATGCGGAACGATGACACTGCCACCTCCCCAGGGCCAAATTCATACCATTACCTGTCCAGATGAAGCTTTGGTGCTTTCTTCCTTCGTTGCCTTCATGTCACGGGTTGATGTTCAGGAAATACAGGCAGGGTTGTCATGCTCAGGAGGGCTGGCGTGGTTCCCCAGCACAGCGCAGCCGGCGGGAGGAGTCCCACGGGAGGGCTGAGAAGTGGAGGCGGGCAGAACGCAGGGAGCACATTGCTGTGCAGAAGGATGGGCTGCAGCAGGCGTGGAGCATCTCGATGGTGGGATGTAGAACAGGACGTGCTGTGCTCCTGTGCTGGACAGTGACACAGGACTGCCATCAGAGTTTAGCTTGTATTGGGTAATAGCTTTCTTGTGAGCTGTTCTTGTGGCTGAAGGCCTTCCTTGACGTAAGTATTATCTTCTCTTTGCCATACGTCAATAAATAACAGTCTTCTTTTGGTTCATTCAGGGAAGCTTTTTGCGCCTGTACTACCCGTCGTGCAGTGACACAGTTACTGAAGAGGCTCCGTGGATTCCAGACAAAGAGTACTACCAGGGGCTCTCTGACTTCCTCAACGTGTACCGGGCCGTGGGGGAAAGGCTCTTCCAGTACTACGTTGGTAAGAGCGAGCTCTGTGTGCTGCAGGGCTGGAAGGGGGCTGCTCACGAGGAGGGGTGTGTTTGGGCAGGGTTTGCGTGGTGAGGCTCTGTGCTGGATGCCCTGGCTGCTGTAAGTCACCAGGCTTTGCACATCTGTCCCCCAGGAACAAACGCTCTCTCGTTGAAGTAATGACGACACGTGCTTCCGTTTTCACCTAGGTTCAGTGACCTGTCCTGCAAAATCAAACGCTGCTTTTAAGCCAGGAGAAAAATACCCACTGCTCGTTTTCTCCCACGGGCTTGGAGCTTTCCGGTAATTCTGTGGCAGAACTCTTTTTGTCATCCACAGTGACAGTGTCCAGCAGTGGTGCTGAATGGGTCTCAGGAGGGGGTGAGGTCCCCGTGGGGCTGAACGAGACACAGAGGACAGGCTGCCACTTGCTGCGTGCCTCCACTGAAACCAGGGCCAGGAGATGAGGGCGGGGTTGGCTTCCCAGTGTGCTTCCCCCCTGTGTTACAGTGGTGTGAGTATTTACTGAGCTGTAAGTTGTGAAGATGAGGAAGCATCCTTTGGGAGCAGCAGCCACTGCCTGCTCTGCAGGCTGCAACAGAGGAAAGAGAATGGGGGACTGGTGTGTCTAGTGGGTGCTTAAGGAGCAGTGTAACCATGTGGTCACCAGAGTGTCTTTTGGTTGCAGGACCATCTACTCTGCTATCTGCATAGAGATGGCTTCTCAAGGCTTTCTGGTGGCGGCCGTGGAGCACAGGTGTGTATACTGCTGAGTTGTAATAGAGAGAAGCTTTCTTGTAGCAAATGGAACGCTGCTTGTGCAGAAGAACTTAGTTGTGAAAGAGTAACAAGCGTCTCACAGCCAGCTTCCCGTTCATCTAGCTCCATTCCCACCTAGCTGCACAAGGGGAAATCAGTCTGAGGCCTCGGAGGAAGATTTTTAGGGCTAGTTATCCTTTGCTGTTCTTCAGACGTGCTCTTTTTCTCTCTTTTGCTGTTAGAACCTGCAGAGTGGTGGGAGTTCTGGTGGGGTTACTCCATTGTTTGGGAAGCCCTGGCTGTGCTCCGTGGGGTGTGCAGTGGGTCGGGAGCTGTCATTTCTTGAGGCAGGTCAGAACTGAGACCTCTTCTGGCTTCTTCCCGAACCAGACGGAGAACAACCTCAGAACTGTCCTTTTGTGGTTGTTACAGAGATGAATCCGCTTCAGCAACGTATTTCTGTAAAAGAAGGGCTGATTCTGAGCCAGAGGAGGAGTCTGCATCAAGCGTGGAGAAGGAGTGGATCTACTACAGGAGGCTGAAAGCAGGAGAGGAGGAGCGTTGTTTGCGTCACAGGCAGGTGGGCAGCTCCCAGCGCTGTGCTGCAGGGCTGGGGCAGCAGTGCTGGCTGCACAGCACTCACTCACGTAGCAGGATTTCCCTTGGGCTGTGTCTGCAGACAGACAGAAAGCTGCTGGAGATGGGAACACCGACAGCATCTTTATTCTGAATAAGGGGGAGCTGCAGGTCGGACGTGAGGAAGGAGCTGCTCCCCATGAGGCGCTGAGGCACTGCACAGGGTGCCCAGAGGTGGTGGTGCCCCGTCCCTGCAGACAGCCAAGGCCAGGGGACGGGGCTGTGAGCACTGACGGAGCTGTGGGGTCCCTGTGCATCGCAGGGCTGACGCTGCTGGCCTTCAGGGGTCCCTGCTCAAACCGTGCTGTGATAGACTGCTTCTTCAGGAAAGCTTGCCCATGAGGTTGTGCTTCGTCAGCTGTTTCACCTCTTTCTGTTCCTCTCCATGTTGTACTTCTGTTCCTCTGAGTCTTCACAGTCAGCCTTGTCTTGAAGGCACACAGAGTTGAATTCAAACTCCTGCATGGCCTTGGGCATGCTTTTAGCTTTTGGTTATTGCTGGATAGCGAGATGAATCATGTCTGCTCTAAGGGGAATGTTTGCTTTGTCACCTTCAGCACACTTGATGTGGTTCATACCAGCATAAACAACACAACTTCCTGCTGATGACAGGCATCCACGCTGGATGCAATCAGCCGTGGTGATAAGCTCCTCCAAGCACTGAGCTGACCTTTAAAATGTGGGAGTGTTTTCTTCCACGCGGTGCAGACCAAACCAGAGAGGTGTTTATCTCACTGGGCCATATGGGCAGCAGTACGAGTGTCCTTTCCTGTGTGCATAACAACATCCTCCTAATGAGTCTAAATATATCATGTTCGAGCTTGCAAGTAAACTGCAGGAGGTGCCGCCCCTGTATTTCACTAATCAAAAGTCAGGGGATGGAGATTTACATGAAACCCAGTGATGCAGTCAGTTGTTCCCAGAGACTCTGCTGCTCTTTGGTTCTTTTTTTGAAGCGTTTCTTTTACCGAAATACCAAAATCCAGTCCACTTATCCTAGTACTGAACACTGACAACCTGTATTTGCAACAGCCTTAATATGTTTTTCAGCAGTGTGCGTGCACTTACAATAGGAAGGGCTTCGGGGCTGTTTCCTGTTCCGGGTATACCCAGCACAGAGAGGGCTAGAGAGCTAGTGAGGAGATGGGGCAAAGTGATGCAATGGTGTCTGCATGAGGAAGAGGCACGAGCCAGCCTTCCTTCTGGCTGTAACGTGAGCCCCTGCACATCCCAGCAAGCTCTCCTGTGAGAAGTGGGACGTGAAGGGCTTGAAGGCTTTTGGCCTGTGTTAGAGGGTCTGCGTAAGAGCTACAACATTTTTGGGCCTCCAAAATCCAGGTTTCACGCTGAGCAAAACTTGTCACGGTTCTGTTTTACACAGCCACTGTGCAGTTTGTAAGTGCTTCCTGTTATCAGTAAAATAGCAGGCTTTGTGGTGTACAACGGGCCAGCAAAGCTAGCAGGTAACTCCCAGTTCATTGCTCTGCCCCACCTTCTGTCTCCCAGGTACAGCAGAGAGCTCAGGAGTGCATCAAAGCGCTCAACCTCATTCTTAAAATCAATTCAGGAGAGGAAGTAATGAACGTGCTGAATTCAGACTTTGACTGGAATCACCTAAAGGTGAGTGAAAGCTGCTCACTTGGTCCTGTTCAGCACCCAGTAATGCTTCTGGTTTCCTTCTTCCATTTCTAAACTCTAGACTCCTCTGAATGTCTCCCTGTAGATCTGTGAACACATCCTCTGGTCACTGATACAGTAATGGAGCTGAAACTGTGCTCTTAAGATCTATTGCCTAAAAAAAAGCCCTTCAGGCTGAGGGAAAAAAAAAAAAAAAAGTGTTACAGCACCTGGATTTCTTTTGACAGGATTCTGTTGACACTAGCAGAATAGCTGTGATGGGACACTCTTTTGGTGGTGCTACAGTTATTGAGAGTCTCAGCAAAGAGATTAGATTCAGGTAAGTACGTCAGACAAAGGAAGGGGCACTTGGCAGTGAGCAGCTCCTGCTGA
This sequence comes from Oreortyx pictus, assembly GCA_036925125.1. NCBI lineage: Eukaryota > Metazoa > Chordata > Aves > Galliformes > Odontophoridae > Oreortyx > Oreortyx pictus. Next base: position 105,517,733 of record JAUPFR010000002.1, on the reverse strand, counting down.
CCGGCTCTTGGAGAACAGTTGCTTGGCACGTTTCATTTTCCCAACTCATCCTTGGTTCAGCTTTGGGGATATGGTGGAACTGACTGGCTCTGCCATAGTTTGCTATGGTACCCTGAGAGCGGGCAGACCAACAGAGTAACAGAGGAACCCTGTTCCCCCAGAGCAGAAACATGGTGCTACAAAGTGATTCAGTAACACGGCGACCTGCTCAGTGCCCTCAGAGGGTGTCCCCGTGTTGCTGCAGACACCCATAGGGAGCTCTGCACCTGTGACAGCGCGTTGTTTATTGGCAGGTGTGGCATTGCCCTGGATGCGTGGATGCTCCCGGTGGGTGATGACACTTACCAGAGCAGCGTCCAGCAGCCGCTGCTTTTTATCAATTCTGAAAAGTTCCAGTGGGCTTCCAATGTCTTAAAGATGAAGAAGCTTAGCTCCAACGACACAAACAAGAAAATGATCACTATCAAGTAAGTTCCACCAGTTCTGAAGCCTACGGTAAACCTTTGTTTCCAAACTTACTCTCTTGTTGGAGCTGCAGGGAAGAAAGAAGGTCACTGCTTCCTCCAGGCTGCTTCTGAAGGAGACTTTGCAACCCACGTCATCTTTTAATCGGACAGTTCTGTTCTGACAGATCATTTCTCTGTTTGCAGGGGGTCGGTGCATCAGAGCTTTCCTGATTTTACTTTTGTGAGCGGAGAAATCATTGGAAAGTTCTTCAAGTTAAAAGGAGAAATCGATCCAAACGAAGCCATTGATATAAGCAATCGTGCTTCACTAGCCTTCCTGCAGAAGCATTTGAGTAAGTATCAGTTCACACTAAGTACGGTGTGAATCAAAACTCAGTTCCCATGAAGCTTTAACAAGCACTGTTCAGCACAAGGTCACAGGTAAGCACCTCATAGAAGTCCAGGCACAGAAACAGCACAGGCTTTTCCTAGAGCTTTGCTGGGGTTGTTTTTGTAACTGCAGCAACTCGGAGGGAGAACGCTGGCATCTCTGCACCCTCGTGCTAGCGTGCACAGCTGCATTCCCCACCTTCCCACGCTGATTCATCTCTGCTATGCAGTTTGTCAGTGTAGTTTTACAACAGATCTGTGCATCTCACTGCCCTGTGGGTCTTCTTTCCCCCATCCCACAGGTCTCGAGAAAGATTTCGATAAGTGGGACTCGCTTGTGGATGGCATAGGACCCAATGTTATTTCTGGTACCAACATTGACTTGTCTCCAGCTGAGTAAGGAATGCAAGGAAGCACTGCAGATGCCTCATTCATCAGGACACTAACATTGGCCACGTGTTGCTCGGAGCTGAGTCAGCACCTCCTGCACAGCTTTTGGGGCGTGAAACAAGAAAAAAAGTCTCAATGGAGAAAGGCTTTAAGTTCAGCTGAGTTAGTGGGATCTCCTCTGCAGTACCGCAGCACGGTCACTTTTGCTTTGCAGGCAGTTGGCAGGAGGAATCACTCCATGCTAACTTAAACATTCTGTTCCTGACCTAAAATCAACTTTGCAGGGATAAATTAAGTCCCAAGGATTTCAACTGCCCATCTTCGCCCACCTGCAGCACCCAGTAAGTTTGGGGCTTGTTTTGCCCTGTATGAAAGAGCTCCTTATTAAAGTACATCAGAGTATTTCAGCTGTGCTCCAGGAGCAGCTGGGGCTGGGGCAGGCTTTGCTCTTCCAAGGCAGAAAGGTGCCAGTGGAATGAGCTCTTCTGAACTGCGGGAAGTAATTTCAGGTAATTGCAAAAGGAGAAGTCTGTTCTGACAGAGGACTTCTCATGTGAACTTGCTCCTTTTTATGCTCACACTGCCACACTCCGAGGTGGTTTCCATTCCAAAAGCTGCTACAAAGGTCACTCCTAGCAAGCGTAGTTCCCCGAGGCACAGCTTTGCAGCAGAGCCTCCACCACCAACCCCTGTGTTACCACTATCACTAGATTTGCTGCTGATTGAACTGTGGAATAGATACGTGCCAGTTCTACTCATTCCCTTTAGAAAGGGACACGTGAGCAGTGCTTGATGCCTCACACAGCTGTAACACTCCCCAGTACTCATCTCTGCTCAGGCACTGCGCTGCTGTGTAGGTGCCAGCAGGAACAGGGCTGCCAGTGGCCAAAGGCAGCTCTACTTCCCCAGCACAGCTGCTGCAAGGAGGAAGGCCTTGTCAAGGGGGACTGCCACTAACTGTAACCTGTGCGATCCAAAATAAGGTTGCAAATGATGCGATCGGAGCAGTTAACACTAATTAAATATTTCCTGTAAATCTCATCTTAACGGAGATTGCAATGATGCCTGCAGTCTGCTTTTCAGAATTAAATTAAGTTCTTTGAAGCCTACTGCTGTGCCTCGTCTCTCCTCAAAGCACGAGCATGGAGTTGTTTCACTGACCAGCACTAACACCCGAGCTCTGCTGTCACACTCAGCGAGGCATTACAACACGAGACCTGGTGTGTGCCTCCATGGCAGTGTGGAAGATCTTCTGTCCAAAGAGAAGAAGCTGTGCTATACAGCAGCATGGGGCAGGACAATGAAAAGAGAACCCCCTTTCCAAAACACCATGACAGTGAACACATGGTAAGCTACAGCTGGTTTTAGAAGTCTAACCATGCTGTATTCATTCAGCAGCAGAACCATTCTGCTACATGTCCACATTTAGAGGAAAGGCTTCATCTTCAGTGCCATTAAGGCTGTGCTACGAAGACAAGCTGTGCCTTGTACCAAAGACAGAGTGGCTCAAAGCATTCTGCATGGCTTACAGAGCTACCTGGGGGCCCAAACAGCACCTGCAGTGTGTGCATAGCTGCATCTGACTGCAGTACAGGTGAGCAGAAATGCTCTGCATGCACACAGCATTTGGCCGTAGGGAAAGAAAACACTGAGCAGCACGTCTGCCAGCACGAGCTTTATTCCACCTTCTTCCATTGCACGACTTCAGTCCTGAACAAATGAGTTTCTCTACAGGGGAAAAGCTTCCCTCTCTACCTCCCCTCAAAAACACTCTGAATTTTCCTAAACCTGAAGAAGCAAAACCAAAACAACAGTGAAACAACAAATACCACCACAGCAGCTCCTGGGGAGCTTCTGTGCAAGAGCCCACTATCAGCTAGGGATAAGTTACTGAGTGCTTGTGTGGCACAGAGATGTCTGTCAAGAGGCACATTCTTGTTTAATTACAGACAGCACAGCTTCAAAATGCCTCACAGACAGCAGCAGTCCCCACTCCTTGAGAAGGAAGCGTGGCAGTACCAGGCATTTGCTGTTATTCAGAATAAACACCCGAGTGCTTTGGTTGTTCTGTTCCCAACAAACCCATCGTGGTGGGAATGGATGTGTGCTCTTCGGGTGGTCAGGAATGCTGCAGAACATCACCTCCAGCTTCAGCTGAATTGCAGCCACTCTGTTCTTCTGTGGAGAAGAAAAAACAGGTCAGCCCCATGAAGATGTTCTATAAACATGAACGACTTCAGATAACAATGCATTTATACATCTACAAGCCTTCAGACCAAACAGCATCAGCTCACTGAACCACACTAAAAGACTACACTTAAGAAAAGTCACAGTATAGTGACAGGACAGCTGAAACATCCAGGCAGATCAGGGAAGAGGTGCTCCCACAGCCCAGGTTGAAGTTCGAGACACCCACTACCAGCCACAGCTGGAGCTTTCACACCTCAGGTCCCTCCTCCTCCAAGTGCCCTTCCAGCCAGTGGCACAGGAATGGAGAGAGAAACTGGGACAGTACTAATTACCAGCCACAGAGGAAAAAGAACACTTAAACGTGTAAAAACTGAGTAAGCCTGCACTGAGAGAGGATTTATTTGCAGGTTCCCCAGTCCAACAGTGTAACCGAGTTCCCTCTGCTCCTTTCTTGCCACACCGTACTGCAGCAGGCTGCACTGTTTGCTGCTCACAGACTAGTCAGCTCAGCACAGCTGCACTGAAATACAGCCTCCCATGGGTCAAACACGGGAACAAGTTGCTCAGAGAGGCTCTGCAGACTCCATCCTTGGAAACTGCAGACCTGAATGGAAGGTCCTAAGTGACCTGCTTTGTTTGACGCTGCTTTGAGCAGGCACAGCAAAATGAAGGACCTTCAGAAGCCCCTTTTAACCAGAACTGCTCTACAACTCCATAGGTTCCAGAACTTCTGCATGACTACAAAGAAGCTGTCCTATTTTCTGAGGTACACAGGACAGATATTGGACAGTTACACTTCAAAATTCCACAATAAAATCAAAGATGAATGAGCATCACTCACAAGCTGCCCTTGAAGCAACTAAGATGCTACCATTATGAATTTAGATTCAGAATCCCAGATCTGCTAAGAGATCAGCGCATTCAAGTCCAAAACCACAATTCTCACTGAGTCTGCCCACCCCGCCTCAGAAATGCCAGGGAAAAAGCACCAAGCTGGAGGGCAATGCTCAAAACTCTCCCAAAATCTGATCCTGGGTGTACTGCCCTACCTCGCCCAGGATGCTCAATCCACTAGGTGGAATAAATACCAAACAAGACGTGGCAGCAGTGTTCATTGCCTGCATTCACTGCTAAAGCACATCAGCTAATTCTACAAGGAAGTTTACAGCATTATTAAAGGAAACACTGAATTTTAAAAAATAAAATCAGCTGTTATTTTCTAAAATAAAGCATTTACCAGGAAATTAGAACACACCTTGAGCCTCCAACCTCTCTGAGACACTCAAGGCAGTCTTACCTTGGGGTAAGGATTCCTCTGGCAGGGACAGCACGTTTTCTGACACTTGGCTGGTTCTCTAAACAAAGGGGGATCCTGTTAGGAAGCCTGCACCATTGCCAAGATGTTCTCCATCTGCATGTTGCCTTTAGAACTAGATTAACTTCAGCACTGCACCCCCCCCCACCCCTGCTGCCCCTCACCCCTAAGTTACTGTAGGCATCTTCTGCAAAAACTGCGTATGAATAACGAGCTGAAAATTCACTTGGCTGTCATCAGCACAGCTGGAAACCTCAGTTCCAAGCTGCCGAAGTGACCTTTCTTTGGTTGGTGCTTCACGAAGCTGTGGAAAATGTTCTTACCATTTCTTAATTAGTTAGCAATAACAGTGTTAGCCATTACCTACCATTACATGCTGTGCTGCCATGGTTAGCAGCATCATCAGATGCTGAGCTGCTGGAGAAGAGCTCTGTGGGGAAGGCCCTGCGGTTCCTGGTGGCCACGAGCAGCGCGCCCTGTGGCCATGAAGGCCAATGTGTCATGGGGTGCATTGCACAGAGCGTGGCCAGCAGGGAGAGAGAAGTGATCCTCCCCCTCTGCTCTGCCCTGGTGAGGTCACATTTACACTACTGTGCCCAGTTCTGCGCACCCAGTTCAAAAAAAGACAGGGATCTCCTGGAGGGAGTCCAGCAGAGGGCCATGAAGATGATGAAGGGCCTGGAGCATCTCCCGTACGAGGAAAGGCTGAGTGAGCTGGGGCTGTTCAGTCTGAGGAAAGGCAGACTGAGAGGGGATCTGATCAGTGTTCATAAATACTGAAAGAGAGGAGGGAGGCAGATGGATAAGGCCAGCCTCTTCTCAGTGGTGTGCAGCAATAGGACATGGAGCAATGGCCTAAAACTTGAACGTAGCAAGTTCTGTGCTAATATACACAAGAACTTTACTGTGAGGGTAACAGAGCCCTGGCATGGGCTGCCCAGAGAGGTTATGGACTCTCCTACAGAGATGTCAAGACCCATCCGGGTGCCGAGCTGTGCTTCCTGCTCTAGGGAGCTGCTCTAGCAGGGGTTGGACTCAGAGATCTCCTGAGGTCCCTTCCAACCTGTGGTGCTGGGATGCGTGATAAGCCATGCAGCCCAGCGTTATTCCAAAGCCAGAAGTTAACAGCAGCTTTTCAGTAGCCCTTCAAAGCTCGCAGAGTTTTCCCCAGCCCCACTACACCACCATACCTCAGGTGCTGTGCAAGCCCAGCTGGGAATAACGTTCCAGACGTTCTCAGGATCTACAATCTCCTCAGTGCCACTGGAGAGATTCAGCACCTGTATGGACACAGCCAACCACGTGGAACCTGAGAATACATTCAAAGAAAAGGCAGTAGCAGAAAAACACAGCTGTGGATTCCTCCCCTCTAAGGACCCTTTCAATCTGGATCTTCTAAGACAAAATGTACCTCAGCTAAATCTGACCATCGCTACTGAATCCAATTTAGAAAAGGAAATTGCTATTTAAGTACTTCACATTTCGTTACTACTACAGCACCTGAACTTGAGCCTCTCCTTGGGTTCTAATCCACATATCACGAGAGAGAAAGGTTGGAAAGCATCCCCTAAATCAGAGCCAGCAGGAAACTGACCAATGGAGATAGCACCCCATACCCAACACTCATCTACAAGAAGCTGAATCAGCTTCGCAAGGAGTTCACCAGCAATGCTCTCGGCTTCCACAGTCTGAGCACTCAGTCTTCCAAAGAGTTACTTTCACAAAGCTATCTCTTGGATTTGCAATTGCAAATTACAGTTTAAGGACCTTTTATACACACACAGTGCCTGTGTATATATACACACACACCCCACAGTGGAGGGAGAACCATTGCCATTCCCAAATTTCTTCCAGCTTTAAGAACAGTAGCACAGGGCAGCCCAGCGTGCTGTGACAGTGCTTACGTTAAGTCCCACCAGCCATAAACTCAGCACAGATGCACATTTCATGGCACTCAGAATAGCTGTCTGTTACAACACATGCTACAATTCAAATTGCTTTCCAAGTTCTCCCTGTTTTAACAGGATTTCCTTAAAACATCAGTAAAAAGATGCCAAGTTTCACGGGCATTTAATGGTAATATGGCTTCATAGCACAATACCAAGCTGCAATCCCAGCACAGAGGAAGCACCCCAGGAACCAGGGCCACGTCCTTCAGTCCTCACAGACCACGAAGGTGACTGTGAAGGTCATATCAAGTACTGAGAGAGCATCCACTCAGGGTCTGGAAGCCCAGAAGCAGACTTTGCATTACTAAGTCTTCCTCCCCCCTCCCCCCCCCCCCAGAGCAGACTGCTGCAAAACATTCCAAGTGTGGCATAAGAGAAAAGAAGGCCCACATCTTACAAAGACAGCATTCAGTCACACTTACCCTTGTGCCTTTTTCAGATACCTCCAAAATGAGAGCCTCGCACCATTCCAGAGATGTCCACACCACGCACTTGGAGCCAACAGCAAAGCCCTTCAGCTTACACGTATATCCACCACGTTCTGCAAAAGGGACGCCTCGATGGAGAAGCAAACAGACCAACAAAGCCAAAAGGCTCAACTCTCTCACTACTGTCCTAAAGTCCCCCTGCAGACCCCCAAATTATCGTAATTAATAAATAATTGGAAGTCAGAAAGCGTTGAAAATGCATTCATGCTTAGAAACAGATGAACCTCTCAGCGACTGTCAGACTCACGTTCCCATGAGATCCCACACATTCTTCTTTCTGTAACCCATCTGAAGTTATCACTAACCTAAAGCCCTCGCAGCTTAAGAGGCAACGAAGTCAGATTTGTACCAGAAAGCTGTTCTCACATTTAAATGAATGCAACGTGTTGATTACTCTGCCCCCTAAAATCAGGCACTCTACCTGCACTGCAGTCGGCCACGTTATCACTTGGCTTTCTTCCTGTTTCTTCAGCAGGTTGACAGTCCAAAGAGAGCACATGCGTAGGAGTGCTTCCACATTCTTCAAACAGTTCGCTCACGTCTTGCTGCATCCACTCTTTCACGTAACAGTCACCTTCCTTTTGCCACTCACCACGTTTCTCAGCTCTGTGGTTGTATGCCTGCACGGTGCTCACAGGTTTCTGATCCATTAAGTTTTTTGTAAGAACGGAAAACTGGCTTCCACTGCATGAAGAACTCTGCAACACAGCGTGTTCCAGCCCCAGTGAGTCCTCCTCCCCATCCCCCCGAGAAGGCTTCGCACCAGGCAGGACCAAATCCAGGAGCTGCTCAATCTCAGCGCTCACCATTGCCAGCATATCAGCAGCCTTCGCTTGTTCCTCAGGTACACCATCAGACGAAGGCAGCACGAGTGGAGGCTCTACTTCCATCCAATCCTCTTGCACAGCTTCTGCTGAACGAACCCCAGAGAAATTCAATTCCACTGACTTTGCAGTCTGCCTCACAGAAAGCGGAGCTTCAGAAAGAAACAGCTCTACTGTCTTCCCTACATCACTAACCGAAGGCACCAAGCTCTGCCCCTCGTTAAGCGAGGGTAAGGTTTCTGACTGCAGGACTGCCAAGCGTCCCATCTGCTCACACAGGAGTGGGGGCTCACAGACTTCCCCTTCCAGCACTTTCTCTCTTGATTCACTGCCTGAAGCAGTCTGCATTTCGAGGGTCTCTGTTTCCAGTGCTTCCTCTGTCCCAGCAGCAACTAAGGGACGCACTGCTATTTCCTCTAGCTCCAATATCAACTCTTCTAGATCATCGTATGAAGAGTGCATTTGTAATTCATCAGGTCTGATGGGTGCCCCTGTTTCACCCCCCGCAGCAGGCTCGACCTGGAGCAGTGGCCATCCTACCAGCTCTTCTTGCTCATTTCCCAGCAAAAGCCCGGATGCCCTGCCTGCTGCCAACGCTCCTGCTTTCAGCTCAACATCCTGCAGAAATGGCAATTCAGGTGGCTCTTGTACTGCAGATTTCATTCCACCCCCCACAACATGAAGACTCTGGCTCCCTCTTGGCTGTAATGCTGCTTTGTTAGAGCTCTCGCCTCCCAGTGGAGCAATCTCTTTAGCTGAGCACCAAGGCAGCTTTGCTGTCTCACATCCTCCAGCCACCTCCCCAGACTCAGCAGCTTGCACTGACAAATTTCCTTCTGAACCACCTGAACACCCGCAGGGTACACCCGAGCAGCACTGAGAACAAAGCAAGACACTTTCACTTTCTTCTTGAGCTAATCCACAAGTAGCAGCATCTCTTTTGAGACAAAGGCCCACAACACTGCTCGAATGTCTGCTTCCCTCTAAGGGTCTCTCAGGGTCTGGGATGGTTTCACGGCCACTTCCTATATTCGCCTTCCAAAAAGATCTCATCTCTTCATTAATACTCCTCCCAGAAGTCTCCAGTTTGACTACAGACAGAGGGGCTTCAAAAGCTTCATTCTCACGAGTTTCTATTACTTCAGTTTCCAGAAGGAACTCCGCAGTCAAATCGTAAAACTTGTCTTTGGCCTCACTGAGCCACGAGCCCTCCGAGGGACTGAACCCGGACAGACAGCAAGGAAAGGCCTGATTTGGCACCTTAAGCAATTCACGTGGAATCGGTCTGAGCACCTCCAAGCTAACAGTTTCCTCACTCCCATAGTCCACGTGGATGACAGCTATGTCATCACCTTTCACGCCGGTGACCTTAGCTCTGTAGAACTTCCCATCCTCACTGTACTTTGCTAGGCAAACATCACCACTTTTAATGCAACTGTTCATAGAGTTCAGGCCAAAGTTTTCAGCTTCCTTTATTTTCTCCTCTATGTAGTTCATGCTTTCTGTATCAGCGCTGCAACTCCAAAAATAGTCCGGACCATTTACCACTGTGACATAAACCTTTACAGTCTGGCCTGCCTCTGGGAACTTCCAGGGAAGTGATTCACAGGCACCAGGAGCCTCACTTTGTGCCTGAGGAGGCAAAGACTTGCACGTGTTTATCACGGCGCTTCTATCAAGCACTTCAGCTGAACAAGGTCTTGCATCATCTAAATCCACTGTTATTTCACCTTGACTGTCACTGAGGTGAACTCTCCACTTTCCATCAACCTCCTCCACAAATTCACACGTTAGCAGAACTTCACTCACTCTCTCGGTGAAGCCAAGAGCTGCTTTCTCTGCCCAGGCTGTACTCTTGTAGCATTTAAGCCCACCGAGGAAGCAAGGAACGCCTATTGCTGGAATAGACACCAGGTCTTCAGGGAGCCTGCGCACCTGGTCAACACCAACTACTGCAGCATTGCCATAATCAATATACTGAATGCTAATCAAACGGTCAGAAGCCTGCTCTTTTACTACAGCTCTGTACCACAGGCTGTCTTCTGAGTACAGAGCACAGATTAAGTCTCCAGCCTGCAAGAGCTGCCTGCGGGGCATCTCTGCTGCCATTTCACCATTTAAGCGTTCTGAAATACTGCGAAGCCGAGCCCCATCACTTGCCAGCTGAACATAGAAATCCCCAGGATCGTTTACATAAGAAACATAGGCTAACACCGTAAGAGCCGGCACTACGTCCTGCTGGGGCAGGTCAGTTACACAGTTCAGCAGCACACAACTGCCTTCGCTGTCAGATTCATTACCTGACTCTGCATCCATCTCGACTGACAGAGTCCACATTTCCCGCCCCACTTCATTGGGCAGAGCACCTTTGTTACAGCTGAGCTTGCCCTCAGCCGCCAGCAACCCATCTGCCCGTTCCCTCTTTGCAGCAGGCTGCTGAAGATTGACATCTTTTTGCTCCGCGTGCACTTTGCTGCTCCTCTCTCCTCCCTGGGCTGCAGATCTGCAGTTTTTACTTTCTCCTGCACTCAGAGGAGACTGTGCAGCCTCATTCCCCTTCCCCACATCTGCACTGGAGGACAAAGGTGCACTCTCTACACGCCTACAAGCTTCTGCATTGTTTCTTAACCTCAACTCCTCCTTCAATCTGGCATTAATTTGTATGTCACCATCAAACAGCTCCACCAACAGTTGACTACCAGACTCCTTTGCTACAACAACTGCTTTTAATTGCCTTTCCAGAACAGCTTGCTTAAACCACGCTGCAGCTTCTTGGGAAACACCAGCCAGATCAGCTAAGCAACACTTTACGGCCTGCATTGGCAAAAGCAAGATGTCATGAGCACTGCTTGGTATAGGAAGCAGATGATCATCTTCAACGCTCTCTGCGTTCCCAAAATCCACAAAGAAGACTTCCTTGTTGGGTTTTGTTCTGGTAATGATCCCCCGGTACCAGATGCCGTCGGTATACCGTGCGAGACACAAGTCACCAGGCTTCTGCCAGCCTTCTGAGCACGACGCTGATTCGCTGAGACGAGAAATGCTCTCAGCAAGCCGCGCTAGGACGTCCGCACACCTTTCCAGTTGGCAGTAAAACAACTGAGGACCATCGACATGCGTAACAAAAACATCTTCTTCACTCCCAATTTTGATCTCGTGCGTGGAATAATAGAAAGAATGAAGCCGGACAGAGGCTGCCAGAGGTGTCTGAGGCGACGGGCACCTGGCCACGCCTCGCTCCGTCAGAAACTGGCAGGCGCTCTGAAAAGGCGTCATTAAATCGACGATGTTAAACAGCTCCCTGTTGTTCCTGGAAGCCAAGGCAAAGATCGTGCACTGCAGCTCAGACTGCTCCGAGGAGGCATCGATGAACTCGTGGAAAGCCAGGATTGCAGCTTCATCCCACACAAACGGGTCGTGACCGCGAGGGTGGATTAAGTTGTAAAGGCTGCACCTGAAGGCCTGCGCCTTCAGCTCCAGGAAGCGCTCGTTGATGGAGCGGAGGCTCGTCAGGGACACCAGCTCCCTGTTGCCGCTGTCAACGTACATGACTTGTGCTTCTTCTGCAGCAGTGACACCACTGACAATTAAAGCTCTGTACCACTGCTTGTCCACGGAGTACTGTGCTAAACACACCGAGCGCGGCCAGGAGCGCGGGTGGGCCGACCCTTGGCAGTACTCCTGTATCTCAGCCATCAGCGCCGCAAACTCTCCGCAATTCTTCAGCTGGCACCAAAAATAACCGGGGTTCTCAGCACACGTCACGACGACATCGACCGTACGTCCCACCTCTAGCTGACCGCTGTAAGGGCAACCGGGCCTCATTTCCACGTAGCTCTGCCTGCGAGGGGCCGGCGGGCTTTCCCCTCCCTCGCACACCGGAGCGGGAACGGATGCCCCGCTTCCGTCCTGCGGCAGCAAACAGCGCCTGAGCACCCTGCAGAAGGCGCTGGGGGATGCGTGCCCGGCCAGGCCCAGCCGCCGCATGCGGGCTACGAGCTGGGGCAGCTCGAGCACCAGCAGCAGCTGCGGCAGCAGCAGCAGCTCCCGCACCGTCCCGGGCAGCTCCTCGCCGCGCAGGTGCCTCAGCAGCTCCATCGCCTCCTCCGTCCAGGAGGAGGAGCGCGGCGCGTCCCCGCCCGCCCCGTCCGCGGGGCCGCCGTGCGGCAGCAGGTCGGCCACCACGCAGCGCACCGCCTCGGGCGGCAGGCGGAACAGCTCCCGGCCGCCCCGCGCCACGAAATCGGCGGACACCGTCACGGCGTGGCCCTCGTCGAGCAGGAACACGCGGCACGCGCGGCCGCGGCGGCTCAGCACCCGGCAGCGGTGCCACGTCCCGGCCAGCTCCACCAGCCCCAGCTCCCCGGCGCGCGGCTCCGCTCCTCCGGCCGCGCTCCCCGCCGCCTGGATGTCCGCTCGGAGGCGGACGCGCTCGGCACGCCGCTCGCCCAGCAGCCCCCACAGCCGCACCACGGGCACCGCCGGCCGCACGTCCACGCTCCGCACCCGCAGCGCGACGGCGGACCCGGGGCCGGGCAGCCCCGGAGCGGAGCCCGTCGTGCCCACCGCGCCCATGGGGCCGAGCGTGCCGGCTGCGGGCAGCGGCTGAGCCCATCTGCAGCCCGGGGGCGGGGCCGGGCGGGGCGGGGCGGCGGTGTGAGGGCGGTGTCTGTCATGGCGGTGTGAGGGCGGTGTGAGGGCGGTGTGAGGGCGGTGTCTGTCATGGCGGTGTGAGGGCGGTGTGAGGGCGGTGTCCGTCATGGCGGTGTGAGGGCGGTGTGAGGGCGGTGTCCGTCATGGCGGTGTGAGGGCGGTGTCTGTCAGGGCGGCGTCTGTCATGGCGGTGTCTGTCATGGCGGTGTGAGGGCGGTGTCCGTCATGGCGGTGTGAGGGCGGTGTCTGTCAGGGCGGCGTCTGTCATGGCGGTGTCCGTCATGGCGGTGTGAGGGCGGTGTGAGGGCGGTGTCCGTCATGGCGGTGTGAGGGCGGTGTCCGTCATGGCGGTGTGAGGGCGGCGTGCAGTTCGGGGCGCCGCCGGTAGGGGTCGCTCGTGAGCGCCGTCGCCGTGCGCCGTCCGTCGCCGTGCGGCTGTGCCGTTTGTGTCCGCTTTCGGAGGCGCGCTTTGTCTCCGGGTGCAGTGAGAGCCGAGGGCGGGCTGCCCGCCTCTGGGGCGCTCTCTGGCTGTCGCAGCTGCGTGAGGATTAACTGCTGCGCCGTCCCGCCTTAGCCCAGGTTCCAGTCGCCTGACGCAGAACAGCCCTCCCAGTGACCCGGCTGGGGATGCCCTGCTTCCAGCTGCCTCAGGTTTGGCCGACGCTGCCCAGGCAGTGAGCCCACACCCCAGGGACGCACTTCAGTTTGGGAGCACTCAGTGGCAGTGGTGAAGGTTGGCTGCTGTCACCGCCGCCTCCGTGCCACAAAGAACCCCTGAGCCCCGTTCTGGGGCTGCAGCCACACGGGCAGAGCTTGCTTACCTTGTAACATAACCTCAGAAGAAGAGCAAAGATCGTCCAGCAGCCCCGTTCCGCTCCAAGGACAGCTTTCCTGCTGCACCCCAGAAGAAAAGGCGCTCCAAAACACACCTGAGAGCTTCACAGATGGGACAGCCGAGGAATGGCAGCGCGCTGTGCTGACCGCCAGCGTGACGCTCAGCGCCGGGCATCGCGGGTACTGCGTTACACTGAATAAATGCCGTCTTAAAAGACATTTTCGAGCCAAGATTTGGTTTTGGATCTTAATGTTTGATCGAACGTTGGCTCTGAATACGTGTGGGTTGAATGTGGTCCTGTATGTGATTGTGAGAATACATGACGGACACCTCAAGAAGGAGGAGTTAATCATTAGAAGGTACTGATTTTTGCAGAGTTTGCAGAAAATAAATAAATACATAAATCTGTGTTGTTTGCCACGGGCAGAGCCGAATCTGTGGCTGCGGGCTGCTTGAAGAGGCGACTCAAGAGAGCAGAGCTCGGTTCCGCGTCGTGCAGGGAAGGATGCGCAGGCCGAAGTGAGGCTGGCGTCCCCCAGCCCGGCAGCGTCTGCAGCCGTCTGTCCGCAGGCTCTCGTTGCCGTCGATGAAAGCAGCAGCAGTACGCCGGTACCGCTTTAACCCGACGGGAGGAGCTCCGCGCCGTCCGAACCGTGGAGGCGGCGGGGCCGGGGCGGCGCGGAGTGGCCGTGGCGGTGGCGGTGCTCGTGGCGGTGCTCGTGGCGGTGGCCGTCGTGGCGTGGGTTTCGTTTCCTCCTCGAGCCCCGCGCTGCCCGCCGTGCATCGGGAGCCGCGTGCCGTGGCTGGGAGCCGCGCTCCGCTTCGGGAGAGCTCCGCTGGAGTTCATCGGGACAGCCCGAGACCAGGTGAGGCTGCGGGACGGGGCTCCTCGGGGGCTGTGCTGCACGATGCGGGCAGAGCACCCGGCTGTGTGACCGCGGGGTCTCTGAGCGACGCAGCGCTGCTTTTGTGCTGCTTTAACGTACTCCTGCGTTTCACCGAGGCGCAGCGCGGTCTGTAGCTCGTTCCTTCACCCGACGGCAGAAGCTTCGGGCTGGAAGTGCGCCCAATTGCGCCGGAACTGCCCTAGGAGAGCACTGAAATGCACCAGAGTGACCCCGGGCTGCCCTGAAATTACCCCAGAAAGACACAGAAACTGCCTCAAAGTGCAGCAGAACTGCCCTAAAATCATAGAATCATAGAATTGTAGGGGTTGGAAAGGACCTCAAGAGATCATCGAGTCCAACCCCCCTGCCAGAGCAGTTCCTTACACCCGGTCACACAGGTAGGCGTCCAGGCGGGTCTCGAATATTGACCCCCAAATGCACTGAAGCTGATCCAGAAGTGCAATGAAATGTGCCGGAGTGCACCCATACCGCCCTAAAATGACCCCAAAAGGCTCTAAACCTGTCCCAAAGTGCACCAAAACCATCGAAGTGCAGCAAAACTGCCCTAAAATGGCCCCAAAATGCACTGAAACAGCTCCAGAAGCACACTGAAATGTTCCAGTGCACCCATACTGCCCTAAACTGACCCCAGAAGTCTCTAAAACAGCCTCAGAGCGCACCAAACCTGTCCTAAAATGTCCCCTAAATGCACAGAGCTGCCCCAGGAGTGCACTGAAGTGCACTCAGCTGCCCCATGCCTCCTGCTCTTCCTTCTCGGTTTCTGCCAACACTCCATGGGCTGCAGTTTGCCTCCAGCCAACCACGCTATGGCAGCCCCACCTCTGCTGTTAACTGCTTGTGATTTTGGCTTCCTCAGCATCCCGTGACTGTCCATCTGTCATACGAGCTCGTGGTGCGCATCTTGCCCAACTGTCATGATGTGAGAGTTCAGAGGGGAATACTTACTGCTCGAAGTGGTGCAGGGCCCCGGGATGTCAGGTTAAGGGAAGAAGATGAGGGAAAAAAAAAAAGAGAATGATTTATGGTGTCAGAAACTGTATCTGAACATCAGATTGAGAAGCTCTATTGTTTCTGCCCATGTTTGCTAGCTGCTTTGACTGGCCTTACAAGGGAAAAAAAAACCAAACAGGAGTCTTAGTATTAGCAGACTTTTAAACTGTGGAATAACGCATCAAGAGATGCAAGAGGGAGGACTGCCAGGAAGAAAAACAGGGATTGAACGAGATGGGATCAGGGGGGCACTGCAGTGTGGGTGCTGAGGGATGCGGAAACGTTCCCCCACTTCTTCAAATCCGGGTGGGCTGTGCTGTCTGGGACGCAGTGTGACAGCCCCGGGTGGGGTGCTCGGGGAGGGGATCTCTTCTGCTCTCAGCCCCGCAGCTTCGGGTCCTCCTGGTGGGAGCGGGGCTGGAGCTGCAGCGTAACCCTGCACCCCACTACATTCCAGCACGGGCCCATCTTCACCGTGTATACCATGGGGAAACGATTTACGTTTGTGATGGAGGAGGAAGGAGCTGAAGTGTTTTTTACATCCAAGGACCTCAGTTTTGAGCAGGCGGTACAACAACTTGTCGAGAACGCAGGTAAGGGAGGGCTGCCCCTTCTGGGCAGAAGTCGCACCTACTTCCCTGGCAGCGTTAGAGGCCAACCCAGGGCCCCAAGACTGCACTACAGAGTTCAAGGGGAACACCATTCCTTCCTGAAGTTGCAGCACTGCCATCCACAGAGTGGTTTGGGGTCAGCCACGATGGTCAGAGCTCTGCCCCAGGACCGTCGCTTTGTCGTCACCGTGCAGCCCTGGCTTTGGGTTCTGCACCGACCCCGCACAGAGCAGCAGCGTGTTGTCTCATTGCTCAGTGTGACATCTGGTTTGCAGCAATGGTTAGATGTAACCCCGCAGTCCGTCAGACATCAGAAGGGGATGCAGTCCTCAGTGACGTGCTCTGCCAGCACATGTCCTTCTACAGGAATTGCTTTAAGTAACACGGCAACTGTGGGCTGTGAAATGAGAGGGAAACGAGTCAGTAGAGAGAAGAGGGCAGAACCACAGCCCTGAGGCTGAAAGCCCCTGCAGGCTGCTCAGGGCTCCTCACTGCTGGGCCTTCGTGCATCCCCACACCCCTCTGGGCACCTGTTGCTGCGTTTGACAGCCCCCACTGTGACTTTCTTACATCTCAGTGCAGCCTCCTGCATTTCTGTGTGCTGAGAGCAGCCTGGCTCCAGCCCTCCCATCCCAGCCAGGTGCATCTGGTTATACATAGCTGAGACCCTGCGCTCCCCACACGCGGCTGAGAGGATGTGCTGTAGCATGGAGACCCAAACCCTTTCTTACTGGTTTCATCTATTTGTGTATCTCTGTCCAGCAGCAGGGAGCCTGGGAGGAGACACGGGAGGGAGGGAGCAGGGAGGTGCTGCACGGATAGATAGAGGCAGAGGGGCTCTGTCTAGTTAACAGATGTATAGTTAACATAAGCAGCTCAAGTAGTGTGGTAATCGGGATGTGTAATGAGAAAGATTATCACAGTGGAAGGGAATCATTGAAAATAGATGGAATGCTCACCCATGTCCCGGGCTCACAGTGGAAAGACTCCAAAGGAGCAATCTCCAGAAAGAGCTCCTTCCCCAGTGGTGCTCAGCCCTTAAACGGGGTCTGGGAGAGGTGCACTCATCCTCATCCATTCCAGTCACACAGTGCATTGCCTCCACCTGTGCTCCCATGGCTGACTCAGTGCTCACCTCAGGTGATCCAGAAGTGGTTCAGGCTGTGATCCTGCAGTTCCCATACAGGTTCACATGATCCTGGCAGGGCTGGGATGGAGGCTGCAGAAAATGAGGGTGTTGGCACTGGAACCAGTCACAGATTGCATGTGAATGTCTTCACTGTCGTTTGCTATCGGCTTTACCTCCAGAATGCCTCTGTTCCTTTTTGTCTTCAGTCTCAGTGCCTGCAGAAGCATTCTATCAGAATCATGGCAAGTTGTACAGCATGATGAAGGGGAAAATGAGTCCCTCCCATCTGCACGTGTTCACAGGCACGCTGTGCAAGGAGCTGCATGAGCACATGGCACAGCTGGGCACCACGGGCACGGGTGACCTCATTGACCTGGTGAGGTGAGCATGTATCCTGTGTGCCTCCAGGCCCTGCTTGGGCGTTGCCATTGCCTTGAACGTGTCTCTTAAGACCTCACATCCAGGCTGACCTTTGCTGCTTTTTCTGCATTGTACATTTCAGGTACAGACTTTGACTGCAGCTAAAAGACTCTCAGCTCAGTTACTGCAGTTTGGGTTAATGGAGGAAAGGGACTGTGAGCCCTCAGCCCCAGGTCCCACTGGTCTCAATGCAGGGTTGCAAGCCCCCACATCCCATGATGTTCCCCCACGCATGCGCATCCCTGGGACAGCCCTGGGGAGCAGAGCATGCTATGGCCACTGGTGATCAAACCCAGGTCTGATTGGCCTGAGATGTAAAGAAGTGCTCACGAATGATAATTTGCAGAATCTGTAAGAGGCATCCACCGTAAATCTCGATTGAGTGTGACCTGCTGGATGAGGCACGGTAGAATTAGAACGCAATGGCCTGGCTGAGCGTTATTTCGCTGGCTCAAAGTTGCATCCGTTGAGCCAGCAGATGGCTCCACCTTCCCTGTGATCTGCAGGAAAGCAAGAAAGTGAGAGCCATTGCCTGAAATACGCGTTTAGAAGTAACTGGAACTGGGCAAAGACTCATAAGGAGTTTCTGGAGCACAGCAGTCCAGGTGTAGTGGTCTGGGGAGGGAGCAAGGAGTCTGCAGTATGATGGAGGAGCAAATGTGGCCGGGGCAAGACAAAAGGAAGACGAAGAAGCGTTGTGTCCAGCAGAGCTGCAGCCAGGGGAAGAATTGCTGTGGGGTCTGCTTGCAGAGGAGGCTGTGCACTGCCCAGCAGGCCCTCCTGGCTAACCTGAAAGAAGATGGGTGGTTAATGGGAGCCAGGGGACCTCAGTGCCATCTCACATGGCCAAATGCCCACTGATGAAACCTGGCCATGCTCAGGGGAGGAGCCTGGGGTCCATGTATCTCCCTGCCACTGCTGAGATCCGTGTCCTGAGCTCTGCTCCAGCAGCTTCCCTGCAGCCCTGCTGGTCACTCACGGCCCTCTTGTCCTTGCAGGCACGTCATGTATCCAGCAGTGGTGAACACTTTGTTTGGGAAAGGCATCTGCCCGACCAGCCTGAGCAAACTCAGGGAGTTTCAAGAACATTTTTGGAAGTACGATGAGGACTTTGAGTACGCTTCTCAGATGCCAGAGTGCTTCCTGAGGTAACGGTAGAGATGGTGCATGTGGTGTGCCCAGGAATCTTCTCCTGGAGTGGGATGAGCTGTCCTTAGCGATGGCACATCCTTGGCTCGCTGGGCTCTCAGTGGGGTCCCCCAAAAAGCTCAGCCCTGGCCTCAGCCTGCTGTCACGGCCTAACTTGGCAGCAGCCTGGCCCAGGTGGGCAGGGTCCAGCAGGAGCTCGTGGTGGGCAGAGAGCTGGGCAGAGGGCAGAGCCTGCTCCAAAGCGTGCCTCCTGAGCTGAGCTGAGATGCCTCGCTGCCCTTTCTCACACTTTTGCTGTTCTGCTGGTGGTCTGATCCCGGGTTACACTGCTGCAGAGCTGACCTTGGCTAGAGGCAACCAGAACCCAAGGGAGGAGAAGAGAAGGCTCCGGGGAGACATCACTGTGGCCTTCCAGTACTTGAAGGGAGCGTATCGACAGGAGGGGGGAACAACTGTTTACACAGTTTGATAGTGATAAGTCAAGGGGGAATGGTTCTAAACTAAGGCAGGAGATTGAGGTTGGATGTCAGGAGGAAGTGTTTCACTCAGAGGGCGGTGATGCACTGAACAGGTTGCCCAGAGAGGCTGTGGATGCCCCATCCCTGGAGGCACTCAGGGCAAGGCTGGATGTGCTCTGTGCAGCCTGCTCTGCTGGTTGGCGACCCTGCCCACAGCAGGAGGTTAAAACCAGATGATCTTTGAGGTCTTTTTCAACCCAAGCCATTCTATGAAAGGGCTTGCTGAGCTCTTGGGGCCACAGCAGCTCCTTAAGTACCTCAAAGTCACCTTCAGAGAGGACTGGAGATGCTCTGAATATGAGATCTTTATTTACTCAGAGATTGACCAAAGCCAAAATGAAAACCTCTGGTGGAATGGCTGTGGAAGCTGGGGAGTGTCAAGTATCCGGGCTGCAAGGTGAGGTGTGGCCAAGGGCAGGGCTCCGGTGTGCTGCTCCTCCATCAGCCCAGCACAGTGACATTGCTCAGCTGGCTGCTGCCTTGGTGCCGTTGGAGGGAGACCAAGGAGTCCTTCTCATGCAAAAGGAAATGCTGGTTTGCGCTGCCTCTGTTAAGTGCTTCTTGCTTGTTGCTTTTCTTTACAGGAATTGGTCGAAATCCAAAAAATGGCTTCTAAAATTGTTTGAGAAAGTAGTGTCAGATGCTGAAGGAACCAACCCTTCGGGGACCACATCCAAGGTAAACATCCGAGGCTATGAAATAAGAGCGCTTTGTTGCATATTCTGACTGAAGGAATGAAGGGCAGGATTTATTTAAGGTCTGGAAGAAATACAGCAGATATGTCAGCTCGTACAGATACCCATTGATCGTCCAGCATTGCTCTTACTTCATTAACCCCTACTTTTTGAGCACTGCTGCTCAGTATGGTTTGTCTCCTACACTTCTGAGACTTTCGGGTTCCCTGGGGAGTTTGGAGCCGAGGGGTCGGTGCTGTGCCCCATCTGTGCTGGGTTTGTTGCTGCAGTCACAGTGAGCAGCAGCAGGAGGTGAGAGAAGGACCTCTTCTGTTGGGCTGTGCCATTTCAGAGCCTTCCATGTGCTATTTTTAAGCCTCGGTGTAGAGTGATTAGATCCTCCAGCAGCCAGATGAGCAGCAAAAAGGCAGATAACTGGATTGGAAGGCAAGTACCCTAAATATTGATTGTGTCAGAGCAGTGATAAGCTGTCCTGCTGGTTATTCTCCTGTCCTGTGGCAGGAATGCTGTCGGTGCTGCTGACAGACTCCCTGCCCAGGCTGGCCTGGGAGTTTCCATTTTTCTGATATATCCTTGAATTCCACTGAGTCGTACCCTGAGCTAGATTTTAATGTATTTTTAGAAATACTTTGTATTGTTTATTTATAACAGACACTACTTCAGCACCACGTGGATAACTTGCAAGGAAAACATCTGGCTCCCAACTACGGTCTCCTGATGCTCTGGGCCTCCCAAGCAAACATGGTCCCTGTGAGTACATGGGTGGGAGAAAGGCCTTTCCTGCTCGGAAGCATTTGGGAAGCACAGTGCTTAACCCACAGGTCACACACACTGCATATATTCCAGGAAGGGATTATCACACCCACGGACATCACTACAAATATACCCAGGTTGCAATGTCACAGTGGCAGTGACTAGAAAAGTTTGTCCTGTATTTTTCCTGGATTATAATGTCCTGTATGGTAACATTTTGGGAGCTGTTAAGATCAGAATCTTAAGCAGTGAAAAGCATTTCACTCCAATTTGAAACACTGTGGCTGTGTTATAGTGGCCACAGTATTTTAAATATTCAGTGTAAAGTGTATCAAAAAGCGTAAAATAGGGGAACTTGGCCCATGTGTAAATCCTGGGGTGCTTGGGCTTCTTGGGCTGCACAAACACCAATGCTGCATCAGAAGAAAAGCAGTGGTTTGGTGTTACTGCCTCTTTAGTTTTGTCTGTGTTAAGAATGGATTTGATGGGTTAATGGTAGAGGTGTCTCTGCTAGTGAGGTCAGTGTGTCTAACACAGCTAATTCTGACCAAAGCCATTGGCAGGAGGTGCTCAGATGGGAAGTCCATAGCGGGAGAAACGTTCTTTATTTGCCATGACTGTGAAGCTCTTCCCAGCACAGTCATGGTACAGCTGTGATTTAGAAAAAGGTGTCCGTGAGATATGCTGATGTGTCCTCCCAGAGGGTATACCTCCAGCTTTTGAGGTTGGACAATACTGCAGCCTACCCTAAGGGAGCTTGGTCCATTTCAGTGGGGTTTCTGCAGAGCCACGTGTTGGAATCAGGGAGAGGCACGGCCTGCTGCCTCTTATCAGGATAACTGGCATTCCTTCCATAGCGCTATCACTGCTTACTTCTGTAATATTCAGCTGCAAATAGACCTGCAGATATTTTGCTGTTTCTCAGAATAGTCACAAGGCACTGCTCTGGTGATTGGAATGAGGGAAAAAAGCTTTTCACATTCCAGAGGGGTGTTTTAGAAGCACGTTAAACCCTTTTATCTGAAACACCTCCGTTGTCCTTCCTCAGCCACATGCAGAGAAGCCACAGTGTCCAGGCCGTGCATGACAACCAAGCTCGTTTCTGTTAATATCAGTGGGAATTTACTATTTAATTTCTTTTTTTCACTCATGCAGCTAAATCTGATCACATATGACGACACTGAATTAGTCATTCGTTTTAACACCTAGTTACTCAAAATCAATGAGAGGATTCTGTGTTTCAAAGTTCAAAGCCAGACCTACGTGATGTTCACTGAAGATAAGTACATAGCAGATAACCACACCTAAGCTGCCAGGATCTGAGCCCTTGGATGTAGATCTGTCCAGGAAGCACTGCTCCCCGTGTACCCCAAGCACGAGAGCCACATCTGAAAATTGCAGATGTTTTCACTTTCCTCTGATAGCTTCACACATCATAGAATCACAGGATGGCCTGGGTTGGAAAGGACCTCAGAGATCACCTGCTTTCAACCCCCTGCCATGGGCAACGTTGCCGACCATTAGAGCAGGCTGCCCAGAGACACAGCCAGCCTTGCCTTGAAACTGTAGTGATGTAGTTCTGTTCTGTATTGCTGTGCTAAAATACTTTCATCTCTGCTTAGACTGCGTTTTGGACCCTTGTTTTCATACTCTCTGATCCTTCTGTTTACAAGAAGATCATGGAAGACCTGACTTCTGTTTTTGGCAGCGCAGGTAATAATTCAGATCTTGGCCTTCTGGGAGCTCGGAATGTTTGGTTCCACGTTGGCCCAGCACACAGCACACCTGGGCAAGGGCTGAGAATAGTGATTGGTGCTGATAAGGGCACTACCAGAGCCATGAGGTCTAGCTTGACCTGTTCAGTGTGTGCTCATGACTTCATTTTAAGCAAAAGCACCCTTGATGTTAATAAGAGAAGGCAGAAAAAGAAGAATGTGTATTTGTCTCTTCCTTCTACACCAGTTATTTAGACCTAGTTTGCTTTTTCCATGCTTTGGTGATAGATGAAATTGTTTAATTTAGTTGCTTTCCGTGCTGTAGTGCTAATCAGTGCTGTAGTGATTGTGAGTAATGTGGGCCAGGAGCTGTTCTCTTCGTGCCCTCTGAGGTATGCCCAACTCCCAGTTGGCATGGGTCAGATCCACATCATGGAACGTGTCAGTAATTAAACATCATGAAAGTCACCAAGCAGTGTGGAGCCTTTCTCCTGGCCCCACTGTACCCAGCACTGGTGAGGCTGCACCTCGAGTTCTGTGTTCAGTGTTGGGCCCCTCCCTGCAAGAAAGACTTTGAGGCCCTGGAGCGTGTCCAGTGAGGGGTCTGGAGCACAGGACTATGAGGAACAGCTGAGGGAGCTGGGGTTGTTCAGTATGGAGAAGAGGATGCTCGGGGGAGACATTACTGCTCTCTATAAATACCTGAAGGGAGGTTGTAGCGAGCAGGAGATGGGCTTCTTCTCTTGTGTTACTAGTGACAGGACCAGAGGGAATGACTTTAAGTTGTACCAGGGAAAATTCAGACTGGATGTTAGGAATCTACTGCTCCAGAAGGGTGATCAGGCACTGGAGTGGGCTGCCCAGGGAGGTGGTGGAGCTATTGACCCTGGAGGTATTCAAGGATTGTTTGTGTTGAGGGACAGCACCCAACACGAAGCCAGTTTGATTTAGCGAGAGCTATTGGTGGTAGGTGGATGGTTGGACTGAATCATCTTATAGGTCTTTTCCAACCTTGGTGATTGTACAGTTCTAGTGGCAGCAGCCCAGGAGCTCAGCTGCGGATCCATGTCTTGGTGTTGCCATCCCAGAGATTTCCATGCAGTGTTCTACCAAAGTACTGGAAAAGTCCAGGGGTGCTCAGCTTCCTAGATGGCCTTTGTTTGGGCCTCTTAGAATCACAGAATCACCAAGGTTGAAAAGTCCTCCAGGCTCATCCAGTCCAACCATCCAGCCACCACCTTTATTTCCCCACCAAACCACGTCCCTCAGTACCACATCTGCATGGTTCTGCAACACCTGCAGGGACAGTGACCCACCACCTCCATGGGCAGCCCATTCAGCTCCTAACCCTTCTTTCAGAGAAGAAATGTTTCCGCTTCTGACCGATGCTATAACTACAGCTACCTTGGAGTTATTAAATTACTTCCAAAGGCTTTTCTGACTGATGTTGTATTCAAATTGTCCTCATCTTGCTCTGCTCATTCACTTAGAAATATAAAGGAAAGTTCTGGATGAGAACAAGGTCCTGAAGGCTTTAGCTATTCTATCAGAAGGTCTAAAGCCGTACATGGCAGCGGGTATCAAAACAAGCATGAAATGTAGTTTTTACATGGCGTCTTCTTTCTCCTACCCCAGCAGGTAAGGATGGAATAGAAGTCTCTGAAGAGGACCTGAAGAACCTCCCTTATATTAAGTGGTGCACTTTGGAAGCCATACGACTGAGGTCTCCAGGTGCAATCATCAAGAAAGTCATAAAGCCAGTAGGAATTCAGGTGAGGGCTGGGCTTTTGGTTAGCGTTGGGTTGGGTTGAGTTTGGTTTGGTTTCTTCAGAGAATGCTGTATGATTCTTCTAAAAAGGTCCCCTCTAATGGATGTAGGTAAAATTAATAGAGATATTCCACAATCTTACATCTAACAGTAACCCTCATTTTTAGGGTGTCCATTTAAGCAGTGTAGTCCCAGAGATGCTGGGATCTGCTGCCATCACAAGGCTTTCTGTGATTTCCTTGTTGTTTTGATGGAAGCACTTAACAAAAGATGTAGAAGAAATAACGTGACACGGTTACGTCAAGGTGTGGGAAGGACAGAACTGATGTTCCTTGTACACCTGACAAACTGGATTCGAACAAAAGGTGCCTTCCCACATTCTGCACCATTTAGGCTTCTCTCATGGGAGATGGGACACAGCACAAGGTGTCAGACGTGATGTGCCCATGGTGGCTTTGCTGCACTCATGAGCCCTCTGTCGGGAGCCCTGCTGATGGAGGAAAACAGAAGCAGGGACTGCTCTGGTATCCAAACGGTGATTTTCTCTTCAGTTTTCTTTTCTTCCTCCTTTTCAGGATTTCACCATCCCTGCAGGTGACATGCTGGTGTTGTCTCCGTATTGGCTGCACAGGAATCCAAACTATTTTCCTGACCCAGAAATGTTCAAACCTGTAAGAGGTCCCTCATAATATGGGGATTTTGCAGTCTGATCTCTTTGCCTGGTTTAGCACAAAAGCATCTGGACAAGCTGGCTTCAGGCTGCGTGCTTTCCCTCCTCTGTAGGGCAGCCTCACACACAGAGATGTGTACAGGCAGAAGGGCCCACAGGGATAGCCAAGGCTTTAAGTTCAGGTTTACATGTCAGTTAATATCGTAGTGCCTCATGTTTGTCTGGTCCTGATTCAGAGCCCACTGGGGAAGGGCACCACGGACTTCACAGTGGAAACAAGCTCCAAGCACTCCCCGTTCCCTGCTCTTGAGTAGCTTATCTCCAAGTGTTTCTTTGGAGTTCTTTGGCCCTTCCAGTCAGATGATTTTTGGTAGGTATTAGCTCTGCTAATTTAGCAGCTCATCTCGAGTTTCTTGCTTATTATTCCACCCCAGGTGGCCGTGTGGGCAGGCTCGTAGCTGCTCTTTTTAGCACCATTTGCTATAGAACATTTGTCTTTTTTTAGAAATACATCAAGGAGCCACTGAAACAGAATTCCCCTTGTGGCCAACTCCTCACCCGTTCCAAATCCCACTCAGCAGTTCCTGCCTCTCTGAAACCCCACACAGAAACTATGATGCACCAACTTATCTCTCCAATAAATAACTTTATTCCCAAAAATCAGGTAGCTTGTTTAGAAACTCATTCCTCTTCCCCAAGGAATAGGGCAGCTGCCCTTGGGTGTTGCCTTGTTTCATTACCCCTGAGACTTGGGATGGAGGATTAGCTGTTCAAGGTCATTTTTAGCCTGGAGAAATGAAAGTTAAGCTTTATTTATGTAAGACTGATTTGGAAAAAAAAAAAGTTTCTTCCCACAGGATCGTTGGAAAGAGGCAAATTTAGAGAAGAATGCTTTCTTGGACAGATTTGTGGCATTTGGAGGAGGGAAGCATCAGTGTCCAGGAAGGTCAGTGAAACAGCTGGGGTTTATTTATTCCCAAACCCTGCGGAGAGCAACCCTCTTGAACTGGGCTCCTCTTGCACGTGGAGATACACTGTTTTCATTGCTTTGCTTTGTCCATGCTCTGATGTTCAGCATTATCTGGACCTCATTTAAACTAATTTGAAAGTGGCTTCTTTCCTGGAACAAAAAAAAAAAAAGAAGGAGCAGGTTCAGTCACAGTGTAAAAACAGAATCTGAGACAAGTGTACCAAGGGGTGCTCCTCAAGGAGAAGGGTCAGCCTAACCCTGCTGCTGCTGAGGCCCCTTTTCATCAAGGGCGAGTGTTTACAAACATGCCAGCTTACAGACATGGGCTTTTAAGTTGCCACAAATCACTTCCAACAAACTTAAAGAGTATGTCTCTGTTCTGACACTCTCTATCCATCCTCCATGCCATTGGCACCTTTGCTGATCTTCAAATGTCTTCAGTGGATCCTCTCTCTTTAAAGCCCTTGCCTTTGTGTTAGGGCCCACGCAACTGTGTGGTGGCTTAAATTGCAGATCCTGTCTCTGTTCCTTCCTATCAGTGCCAGCCTCCGTGCTTCCTGCACTCCTTCTGCTGCTTTCTCTGTGGTCCCTCTTCCTGGAACGAGTCCCAAGGAACCAGCTGCTCCACGTTTCTGTGTTAAAACATCCCTATGCTCAGTTCTCTGCCTTCAAAACCCGGCCTCCTTTAGGTGGCAACTAAGCAAGAATCCTTAAAAGAAGTCAGTTTGACTCAGGAGTCCCATGTGGAGCGAGGAAGGGGTGTGAGGGGACCACGTCCTTGAGTCTGTACCCTGCAGCAGGAGGGACACGAGCATCACACGGACTGTAAAGACACGGCGCTCATAAGCAACATGAATAAAGCTGTTCAGTCTTGGCAGAGGAAGGTGCCCACTCACTGCTGTGGCTCCCTGGATTGCACAGTGTTCCTGAGCTAAATGTGAGCACCGGCAGCAAAGGCAACAGCCGTGTTCACAGCGGGCATCACAGGTACACGACACGCTGCAGAAGAGTGCTCCTGCTTGCTCATATACACCGACCTCCTTCTTTGATCAGGCTGTTCTCTGGTGGCATCTGTCAAGCAAGTCTGTGGTTAAAAAGAAAACGACAATATCTCTGGTGGAGAATCACTTGAGTCCTTTCAACCCTTGGCAGCCCACGCAGTGACACCTCCACGTCTTCCAGTAGTAATTCTGAGAGAGAAACAAAACCATTTCTGTACCTAAGGAACAAGTTTGGTGGCACTGATCCCACCGGTGCAGCGGGACTTCTGCCGAGCCAGACCTCTGCTAGTGCAGCTGTGCCTATATTGCATGGATCTGTCTGTTGTCTCTGATCTTATGCTGCTGTTATAAACCCTTCAGCACAAGGGGTGTGATTTCATTCTGAGGCTGCAGGATCTCAGTACCCAGCTGTGCTCCTGGCTCCCAGCAGCACACAAGTATGTAGCATTGCGCTGGGTCAGCGCTACAGAACGTGCATCTTTGTCAGAGCTCCCTGGCACTAAATAGAACAGGACTAAGAGTTTTTAGAGGAAAGCTGCTCAAGTACTCGGACAAGCATGTGAAAGACAAGCAGGAACTGAAGGAGAGCTCACGGATTCTGACTGGGACATGGCCAGGAGGAGGGGGATGCGCTGGGACCTCAGCTGTGTGTTACCATCCCTGTGCCTCAGCATCTCTGCAGAGAGGAGTAACATCAGTGCAGTTTGGGCTAGGAAGTCGTGCCTGAGCTGTGCGGATGGCTCTGCTCTGCGTTCCTCTGAGCTCAAGGTCACCCAAAGCACCCTGTTTCAAGGTACTGCAATGTGAAATCACAGAGATAATTTAGGTCTCGAGCTATGTCAAAGCAAACAAGCATCCTCTCACTCCTGATCACCGGGCAGTGCAGCGAGCAGACCTGAATGGCTCTGCAGGAGTTTTCTTGGGTCCCATGGGGCTTATTATCTTCCTCTTCATGCCCGCCAGGCCAGATCCAGGCTGATGCTGTGTGCAGTCATGCGCTCTTCTCCCCAGTGAGTTCCCCAGTAGCTGTTTTATCCACATTCTCCAGCAGTCCTCAGATCATGGGAAGTAAACTCTGCAGAAGAGCAAGGTAATATTACTATTTTAAGCAGCTATCTAAGGCGTGCGTCTGACTTCTGCAAGTGAGTAATACCGTGAGCTGGCCTACGTACACGCTAGGGGCGGAGTGGAGGAAGCTCTTGTACATAGCAGCATTTAAAGCTAGGGCTGGGAAGAGTTCACCTGCGGTTATTGCTGAAGTCCGACTGAGCCCTCTGAGCGCGTTACAGAAGAGCCCGTGCCCTTGGGTTTCACCCCATGTTCGAACGCTGACGCACTGAGCACGAACTCCCGCTGTCACATCTACTGTGATGTCACTGTGCTCCCAGCTGTGTGATACAACTTTATATAGCGCAATTACTCATATGGCCTTTTCTATATTTGCCTGTCTGCTCGCTCCTAGGAAGTTATTTCAAGTCAGCAAGTCTTAGGAGAACATCGGTGTTTGTACAGTGGAAAAAACCCTGATGCTACGGAGTTGTCCTAAAATCGGTGTCAGAGGGGTAGGGCCGCTCTGGAGTGTCACTGGGCAGAAGGGACAGCCGCTGCATTTCCACTCTTCACTGAACAGCGTTTGTTCCTGCTGAAGATGGATGCAGAGGCAGAACTGAGGCATGGGATGCACAAGGTGCAAGGGGCAGCCTGCTTCTGGTGTGGTCATGCACGTGTGAGCAGCAGGATGGATGCCCAGTGCTTTTCTCTCTTCTCTTGCAGGTGGTTTGCTATCATGGAAATCCAGTTGTTCGTTGTGCTGTTCTTGTACAAATATGAATTTGTGCTTTTGGATACAGTACCGAAGGAGGTAAAAGATCTGTGTTGTTATCTGGGGCCCCCAGCACAGGAAAGACACAGAGCTCTGAGAATGGGTCCAGAGCACTGAACAGGTTGCCCAGAGAGGCTGTGGATGGCCCATCCCTGGGGGCACTCAAGGCAAGGCTGGATGTGCTCTGGGCAGCCTGCTCTGCTGGTTGGGACCCTGCCCATGGCAGGGGGTTGGAACTACAAGATCTTTGAGGTCCTTTTCAGCCCAGGCCATTCTGTGATTCTGTGGTCTCGCTTTCCACATCTTTAAATCCTTCATTCATCAGGCTCAGCCAAACAACCATTCTCAACTGAGCTTATGTATAATGAAGCAGAATGCTTTGAGGAGCATTTAAAAACGTGATCAATAATTTGATCTCAACTTTTATTCAGAAAACGCAGAGCAACTCCAGTGATCTGATGTGGCAGTGCTGGATACAAGAGTGCACCTATGGGAGTATTTTGTCTCATCACCCTAAACATTACGAGAGGTTTTACCACTTCTGCCACTCACAACAGCAGTGAATATGCAGCTGGGTTGTTAATGCTTTAAGCAGACATGAAGTGAGGTGCAGCAGTGGTTCATTGGTTCAGTGGGCATGGTGAGGCCTTTTCCAACCCTAATGATTCCATGATTCTATGATTATCTGTGCTCTTCTGCTACGTATTGATTGGGAAGAAGAACAATTAGGGTAAGAAAGAAGGAGAAACTATGACACAGAGGTTTTACCATAAGGAAAGAGTGGCAGTCACTCCTCTCAGCTATAATTCCCTTCGTCCTTTGCACAGTGTCCCTTCTACTTTCCAAAAGCCATGGTTCCTCATAAACATGAACTGCTGTCCTGAACAGGGACACATGCCCTGGAGCTAAACTGGTAAAGAGGGACAATCGTAGAGTCATAGAACCACAAGGTTAGAAGGGACCTAGAAGATCTTCTTGTCCAATCATCCACCCATTCCCACTGCTACCAGAAGCTGCTAACCCACATCCAGACACCTCCTAACACTGCCAGGGTCGGCAGCTCCACCGCCTGCCTGTGCAGGCTGTCCCAGTGCCTGAGCACTCCAGAGAAGCTTAAAGTGGCCTGGGCTTTGTAGCGTTGTCCTTTAGGCTGGAAGTTGAAGAATCCTTGAAGGATGTGAGAGGTTGATCTCAAGCAGTAGTAGACAGTTCACCCAGCGTCAGGAGGAAGGTTGCCTTGTCCTGACTGGTGGTATGCCGCCATGCCTGAACCTGATGGTAAATGAGGTCTTCGCCCACAGGCAATTATGCTGGTGAAGATACTCAAAGCCGTAAGAGTTTTGAAGGTCTCATGTGTCATCCCCTGTCACAGGAACTGGAGAAAAGGAAATATGAAGGCCCTATTCAATTGTTCCAGTGGAGCCAAGAAATATTCTCAGTATTTGGTCTTGTTTCTAAGAAAAAAGCTCCAAGAATACATTTGTATATTAATATTAAAGAAAGGTGATAGTTCCATGAACTGAACTAACTTAAATGTTTCTATCAATCTCTTTGCAGAGCCCTTTGCATTTGGTGGGGGTGCAGCAACCCCTGACACCGTTCCGGGTCCAGTATAAATGCCGGCAATGAAAGGAGCCCAGTACTAACTTACCTTTCTTTGCCAGCCACTGCTGGCTGAACAGACCACCGAGCTGCTTCTCAGCTCTGTATATTCAAACAAGATCTCTGCTGTTACAGTTCTTAATTTCAGCTTTAAATTCTGTACATACTCTGCATTGCAATATGCCGTGACAGTGCAGTCTTACCCAGGTCTTCTTCCTGATTGCCTACCTCTTAGTACTTAAAAATCAAGCCCTCTTGCTCTATTGCTGATCTGTGGGCCAAACCAGTCACAGTCCAACTGATATGCTAAACTCACCAACCAGGAATTCAGGACAAAAAAACTGCTGTGTTTGAAAATCCTGCATGGGAGTATTGCCAGAAGCAGCAGAAAAGCAAATCGCTGCTTCCTGCAGGTGTCTTCAAGCCAAGGCCAAAGCTGCAAGTATGAGGAATAGCTGTGGTGCCATTCCACTGGAGTACCTACCATTTCTGCTGAGCTTGATTTGCTCCACAAGGTTCAGAACTTGGCCTGGCATGAATACGCAGTGGAAGCTTGACCGTGGTGTTCAGCCCTGGTGCAGAGTGGCTGCATGAAAAGCCACCCACGGCTGTTCATCAGTTTGGAGGTCTCGAATCTGAAGGATTTTTACTTTTTCTTATGGTTTTCAGGACACATGACAAAATCTGAATCTAATCCTACAGAGTATCTTGTAGAAGTTCAAGGAAACACTCAAGTTCGGATACCAACACTTCAACCACTGTCAGATTTCATATACAATAATAGCAGGCATGTATTTTTAGTCTTCTAAGTAAAGATTATTCATCATTTTATAGTATTTGCAAAAAAAAAAAAAAAAAACCAACACAGATGACCTTTCAGCAATGGTAGAAACTGTGGGAATGGCATCCATAGGAAAATAACACATTGTTGGATTCTCGCAGTTGTGGAGACTACAATTTAACAAACTTTGTTGATATATACATTTGGAAATGTCATGGTTTTATGATTTTTGGTATGGGTATTCCGCATCATAACATCATGTAGTGCATTCAGAGTTAAAGAGTCAATGCTCCAGCTCCGTGGATTATCGATAGTTATGGATGTACCTGTCTCAGAAGAGAAGAAGAACTACATTCCCCAGAGCACTGTGCGGTGCTTTGTAGTTTTACATGTTTCTGCTCAGAGGGAAAGATAAAAACCGTCTGCAGTCACAGGTCCTTGGCTCTTCCCTATGGGATCAACTCAGCAGTGCACCCACTGTTGCAGCTGTCCACCTTCAGTGCTTAGCATAAGGCCTTTGGTTTATCAGACACTCTCCCTTGATCATTTTATTTGATTTATTAGCTTCAATTCCAATTATATTGTATTATATTGTGTAATTTTGCTTTCCAATATCTTATTTAGTAAATTAGCCTTTCTCATCAGATCATCGCTGCTGTTTTGTTTTTAGGCCCATCTCCCTTTTCTCCTTCCCCTTTCCTGGGGTGTGGGTCCGTGGGGGAGGTGAGGGATGAACATCTCTTTGCTGATCAGTGTGGCCATCAGCATGTGTACACATTGCACATGTGTGTGTGTGTGTGTGTGACTGCTGGGAAAGCACGCTCAGCCTCGGTCCTGGCAGGAGCTGGGGCATGGAGCTGTGGCAGCATTGCCTCCCTCAGGCTGCCAGATTTAGCAGCTCCCAGCAGGCTCTGATCAGGCACGAGTTTGTCCAGGAAGGCTGGATGATATATTTTATTCACATTCAGACTCAAAGGGAGTCACAGTGAGCTATTCAAGCTGCTGCCACAAGGCTGTGTGGAGCAGGAGGCTTTAAACCCAAGAAGGAACAGCATTTGTCCTGTCCTTGTGTTTCTGCCTCCTGTGTGAAGTATGGAGTGCAGTGGGTGTCTTGTGGCATCCTCGGAAATGAACTGTTCCACTTCCAGACAGGCAGCATCCATCGGAGCAGAGCCCTCAGCCGGGCTGCTCAGGAAGGTGTATCAGCATTCACGTGGAGAACAATCAGTGATTCCTATTTGTGAGCCACCACAACAAGCATTCAGTCATCTTAAGAAGAGAGGAAGTCTGGAGTGGTGAGTAATGAAAAACAAAGCCACAGAAAGCATCCCATTGCAGCCAAACGTTTGTGATGCTTTTGAGGAAGGTATATATATTTTCTTATTTTCACTGCAGTGACATATCAGTGGAAATACTGTAAACTTGTCATAACGTCTTCCATTAAAACTGTTGAACTACCACAAGTGAATCCTCTCCAGTCAGCAGAGTGAAGATAACCCTTCCTTTCAGCAGCCACCGCCCAGAGTCATTGCAGAGCCCGTGATGGCTTCCCTCTGATGAGCCTCACTGAGGGCTGCTCTGCTCTGTGCTTAGCAGTCAAGTGCTTGGAGCGGTCCCACTCTGCACTCGTGGTGGTATCCGACCTTTTCTGTGCTGCTGGTTGTCACAGAAGCAGAGGTTCAGGCTCAGCACTTGTAACTCCTGAAAAAAAGGTCAGTGGGGATTGTAAGATAGGGCCACTGAGGGGTAAGCTAGAGATAATTACTTCTCTTCAGAAAAAAATGCAGCTAACAACTGTAGCTCCCTGTTATGTTTAAGCATCGTGCCGACAAGACTCAGATACGTGTTTTGCTTTAAGCAAATGCTTCACTGGTTTGCAGAGTAAGAGTGGATTTCAATTGAAGCTCATGCTTAAGCCCTGCTAACCCACCCACGGTCACTCCTGGTGGTTGTGTTGTAATTTTAGAGCTAGACAAGGATTAGTGGGAATACTGAGTGAGCTCTGTTCATTTCAGGTGAAACTGACATACGTTAAGGGCTTTCAGGAAAAATATCATTTCAAAGGCACAGTTATAGCATGAAACAATAGGCTTCATTAGAAGCAAGCATCTTTTCCAGCTATTTGGTACATTCTAAATGCATGGCTCATCACGTGGCAAGAAATATCTCCTCCCCACTGGTATGCAGTGGAAGGGGAATTAGACACAGGAAAGGCATTCGGAAGATAGCGAGCGCTGAATAGAAGCAACCAAAGAGAAGCCTTCACCACATGGCCATCCTGAATGACATTGGGCATGCGACTGATTGGCACGGTGTGATTTATTTTCTTCACTTTGATCATAAAATTACTAGGAATGGCTTAATGGAGTTATTAATATCTTGTTTCCATGAGAGCCCTGGGAGGGTAATTATAGCACTGAAGTCTTTATA
Source organism: Oreortyx pictus (assembly GCA_036925125.1). NCBI lineage: Eukaryota > Metazoa > Chordata > Aves > Galliformes > Odontophoridae > Oreortyx > Oreortyx pictus. The sequence goes on along the minus strand of JAUPFR010000002.1, from coordinate 105,484,321 downwards.
AAGATAGAGCACTTATGCAGTGATATTGTCCAAGGACTCCGATGGATAAGGCCGGGAACTCTGCGTCCTGTGCACAGCTCTGCTTTGACTCAGTGCACTCTCTGGGCAAATCACTTCATCCCTCAGTGACTCCATTGTCTCATCCATAATCTGGGGTAACTATAATGACTGCTGCAAAGTCTATGAATTACAAGTTGTGTTACTCATAGTCAGCAGAGCTGCTCATCAGTAGTGAAGGATGTCTGTAAGACTCTGGGTAGGCTATGTACTTTCCTGAGTTGTAATAGCCATGTGTTACTGAGAACCATATTACTACTTATAGTAGAAAGAATCAGAGTTAATACCTCATATCGCTTAGTTCACACTTGTTAGGATGCTGATGCAACAGTTGGATCCTGGACTTCAGGAATGTTGTGCTTAATTGGACTCCAAAGACTTCAGTGGTGTTCCTTGTTGAGTGAAAGCACGACCTCCATGCTCAAACCACCCCTTGTGGGAGCATTATCTAGAAGGGTGTCCAGCAGATATCTGTGAGAAAATGACTACAGCTACAATCTAACTTTATGCAGTCGTATCAGGCTTTTCTACTTGCGTGCTGTTAGGAGCTGGATATGTCATCTTACCCAGCTACCAAGCAGAGTACTGGGATAACATACAGAAAGAGCATAATGTGCAAGTGCAGTGCAACTCCTGTTGTTCAGTGTTTGCAGCTTTGAAACAGACAACTCTGGGAGCAGGAGACAAACGACACACAGCCTGATCCAGTGGGGTACTGTGCCTGAAAGGGACGGCGTGAGTGTGATGTGAAAATGAGCAGCTCTGTGCTGGAGAGGGGACACTGCATCTCCCGCTGAGAGTGCCGCAGCCGCAGCGGCTGTGATTCCAAACAGCTGCTGATAGCTGTGAAGGAGCTCAGAGCTGAATCCCATTGATGAAAGTGTTTCTGAGCCAGTCAAGACTTGGAGTCAATCTGTTAAAGTGAATAAAACGAAAGCTCAGAAGTGCCCTGAGCTGGGGCTGCAATTCTCTGTTCCTGACGAAAATGAAGCCCTGTAATGGATGGCCCTTTGGAGCTTGCTGTGCCTTTCTGCAGGGGATGGAAGTGAAACATAGCAGATTGCCACCCGAGGTAAAAATGCGGATCAGAAAACAGAGCTGCTTTTGCAAGGACTGAAATTAAATGTATAGATCAGTAGCTCTGAAAACAAAATTGCACTCTTTCTCTGAAACAAAAGCTCTTAATCCACTGTCTGTGTACTCCTGGGGTGAAGAGAGGTGGGAAAGGCAACCTGACTCCTGAGGAGTCTGCAGAACCTACACTGGGAGACCTAAATTCTCCATACAGGCATTGCACTAACATAAAGCATCTTTCAGTGCATTTACAAAGGCAGAAAACACCTTTCCTGAGGGTGTGACACTGGTCAGACAAGGCAGGGTGTGGAAGACATCCAATTAAGTAATCACATCTGGCCAAAGAAGGCCGAGGCTACGGAGGATCTGGTTCTTTACAAAGCATAACTGGGGAGTGCTGGGATTTGGCATTCCATTTCTCTTTGGTGGTTTCTTGGTCTAAGCCAAGCACGGCTCGAGGATGTCAACACTGAGCACCACCTTCCCAGGCCCCTCTGTCGAAGAGGTCTCCTGCAGGAGAAGTGTGCTCCAGGCTGGAGGTGAGGCTTTGTCGCTCTTCCTCATGCCAAAGATCTCCACCACAAGCAGACAAGACTTTCTTCAGTTGACTATCAAAGTTTCCGTGGATTTCACCGCATCGGTCTTTGTTACTTCTGACGTAGATCCAGAGGCAACCACGAGGCCTTGGCCCTTGGCCCTGTCCCTGTTTGCACAACTGGAATAATGCTCAGATATAAAAGATGATGACAATGGTGCTTTCAGGCATTGCAACTGAGGTTTGAAGTTCTTTTTTCTTCGGGGAAAATAAACCAAAGGATGTTTTACTTTCTGAAAGCCTAGCAACTGGCCTGCGCTTGCTATGAGCTTCAATCAACCACCAGATTGTGAAAAGCTCCAGTCTCAAAATGATCTGATTTTGTTCCTCAAAATACTAAAAGGACCCGAATCAGCAGGAAACGGTCATCCTCCATCCAGCCCTGCAGCTTTCTGTACGGCCTCTGGTGTTCCGCTCTGGTTCGGAGGTTTTGTAGGCAGGCAGTTTGCACATATAAGCACACGGTTCAGACCAGGTAATGAGCTCTCTGAGTACCCGTAAGCGTGTGCAAATCCAAGTGACAGAACACAGCATAGGTTGCAAACACTGAAGCATCTGCCCTGAGCTCCCACACCTGCCAGTGCTGATCTGCACGTGACAAGGCACGTTCATCCCTCTGCACGGATACGGAACTGCTCTGGCATCTTCGTGCAGGGGTGGAAGGTGGGAGCTGGGCAAAGGGGGCCGGGGCTGACCCCACTTCTGAGCTCTGAGCATCCCATAACTGCTGTTCCACCACGTGTCTCGATGATCGCATTGCTGGGACACCTCTATTGCAGATTTTCTGTGGATAGATTTATTGGATGAGTTCACAGCAGTTTTCATCCCAGAGTTGGCCCTGGGGCAGCCCCAAGGCAGAATCTAGCCCAGAGACCATTCTCTTCCTCCCCTTTTAACTTCCTTTCCCTGTTTCTTTTCAGTCTGTGAGCTTCATTAGTGCACCTTAGACCCTGTTCCCAGCTCAGCTGTAAAAACAGCTTGCTCTTTCCTTCAGGAGTGCTGTCTAACCAGCAAAACATCTGGAAAGCTCAAAGTTAGAGTGCAAAACTGAATGGTCTTAAAGGGGTAAGTGCCAGATCAGTTCCTCAGTAGCACTGAATGCCCATAAGGACTGGCTGTTTGTTTTGGGGCTGAAGAAGGGGCAGCGACTTGTCTGGTGTGGAAGAAGGGCACTCCTCATAGGCTGCTGTGCCATGGTGCCTCAGTGTCACGGAAGCTGTGACACCCCGAGAACAATTGCGCCATGGAGACCTCCTCCATTTTGCCATGCCCAGCACTCACCCCTCGCAGGGGCAGGTAGTACAGAGGCACTGGCACCATCTAGAGGCCAACTGTCAGCTTTTAATGTATTTCTAGATCGGTGCCATGATAACGATAACACATATAGAATCATACATTAACATCATTTGTCTAACTCAACCGTGTTTCAACACAAGCGTTGAAAAATGCAGTTAAGTCTTTACTTCTATTCATGACTCAGGATATAGTCCCAGCCGTTATTATCTCCTCTATGAACTGGATGTTGTGGTGTCATCTGTTATCTAATAACTCATTCCCACTTCTCTGCTTCCACTGCTATAATTATGCCTTCAACAGTTGCCTGGAGGTGTCAGAATAAGGAATGAAGATCGCAGAGAGAGAAGGAAAACATAAGAAGCCCTCAAAACTCTGGATCACTCTTTCAGTGAATGAAGTGCGTCAATGTCTCTCGATATAAACAAAGCTCCTTAACCTGACATTTCTGAGAGCCTTTCTGCCGTCATCCCTATTATTACGGATGAAGATGAACACAAAGCAAAGATACAGTGGACTTTTCCATCCAACCTGTCTTGCACTGCTTCATAACCACAGCTCCTTGATTCTATTTTTTAACAATTAATAAACAACAATTACCATGCTATTCACTTCATTGCAGTACACTATGTCTTGCAGCTGATTACACTGCGTGGCTTTCTAATTAGCACGTGTACAAATACTGTTTGTAGAACACTCGTTTTCATAGCTGTTTACATTCCAAAGCAGATTAAATAATATATTCAGAAGCTCACTCTATATTTGGGTACCCAAATGAGCATCTTTTTCAGAGCACCTACAAACGTCAGAATTGCACCGTGCTTCTGAAAACCAGGCCATTTATTTAGGTGTCTATCTTTAGGTGCGTGAGTTTGAAGTGTTTGGCTTGAGGTCACACGGCTATGGCTCGTTGCCTTTTTTATTTCCATCTGGGTCACAATGGGCAAGTCACTTCTAATCATTCTCATTGCAGACCTACGAAATAACGGGAGAGGTGATAGGAATTGCTTATTAGGTATCAGTGTGGTGCTTGGCACTTCCTGAGACATGTAAAGTTCCTTTCCCAGAGAATTTTGGTCTCAAAAAAGATATAAAACAGCAGATCAGAAGGGTGAGAATATATGTTTAGAGACTCGGTTTGTGCTCTCTTAGGCCGCGTTCATTTCCTGGATATTGTCTGGCATCTGTGCCATCCCCTCTGTAAGCTTATGCTCATTTTGACGAGCCAGATGCTCTAGCTTCATGTACTTTGGGTAAATCCTAGAAATAAGTGCTCCTGTGTGTTAATACGCGGCAGCAAACCGCCATTTCTTCGCAAGGAATGTCAGCTGATGTTGTGACCGTGCTGCTGGACTGGGACCGTACCTCCAAGTTTGCTTTTGCATGTGAACGGTAGCTTACACAGGCCTTGCCTGTAGTGAACCAGTTATCAAATGAAAAGTAAGGTCTTTTGTGGGAGTGCGGAGAGAACATGGCTGCAAAAAAGCCATCAGAGGGAAAAGGTGACCCTGTCAAGAAATGAGGAAGCGGATTCCTTAACATCCTAGCTCTGCAGCTTGGCACTGCCTGTCACACAGAGAGGTGCTTGTAGCTGTGGGAGCAGGTGGGCACAGGATCAGCAATTCCCACTGCGCTGCCTTCATTCTGCACAGGGGGGATGGCTGAGGAGATGCGGCACACCAATAGGTGAGCAGCTCCTACATTTCAGCTTCCATGTCCCTTGACAGATGGTGTCACATTTGGGAGAGCCGTGCTTGTACTTTGAGGGTGGTATTTGTTACGGTACAAAGCTGTTGTTTTTCTCCCTTTCTTTCTTGAAATGGAGATTGTTTTACAAGTCAAACTCATTTTTTCCCTTGATCTGTCATGCATCCAGGCTAAAAAATAATCATCTCTCCTTTAAAAATACTCCTCAAGCAGAAATTGGAACATAGCATTTTTGTTGTCATCAAAACCGAGGGCTGCAGGATAATAGAGCTCTATTTTGTTGGACTTAAAATTGGGTATGGAACTTCAGCAATGCCAAATCAAAAAGACCTTTTTTTTTCAGGCACTCTCAGAAGCAGATGGAAAATGTTAAGAGTCCTCGTTCCTGTTCTCATCACCTTAAAGCACAGCCTCCAGTTCCACCTCCGTCTCACCCTGGAGATGCTCAGCAGCAGCTGGGCTATGCCAAAGGTTGGGTTTAGGGAGCAGCAGACCCAGACATCCTGCTGCCAGGATGGCAGTTCTGCAGTTCTTGGAGCACTGACGCAGGATCTCCCTGCTCACCTGGGCCCCAGGTGAGGGATCAGCATCTGGAGAGAAGCCTTCTCTGTGCAAAGTACTCTGAAAATACAAGAAAAGCATGAATGACCTTTGTGTTATGCTTTTGGATCTAACTGTCTCCAATACATGGTTTCAAAGCTGCTTTGCACTTGCCGTAGGCACACAGGACGGAGATGAAGAGGTGCGGAGGCGATGTTGCCTCACTGTGCTCTGCAGCTGGGTGATAAATCGGCAGACAAGATAAATGGTGATAAGTGGAAAGCAATGCATGCGTGAAAAAATAACCCCAGCTATGCATGCACAGAGACTGGTTCGGGCTCTCACTTTTGCTGCAGGACATGGGTTGATGCTGTTTACATGGGTTTGCAGTGATAGGGCAAGAGGGAATGGTTTTAAACTAAGACAGGGGAGCTTGAGGTTGGATGTGAGGAGGAAGCGTTTCACTCAGAGGGCGGTGATGCACTGAACAGGTTGCCCAGAGAGGCTGTGGATGCCCCATCCCTGCAGGCACTCAGGGCAAGGCTGGATGTGCTCTGGGCAGCCTGCTCTGCTGGTTGGGACCCTGCCCACGGCAGGGGGTTGAAACAGGATGATCTTTGAGGTGCTTTCCAACATAGACCATTCTGTGATTCTATTATATGATTCTGTGACATCAAGATGTTGAAATGAAAACATCAGTGCAGGGCCAGGGAGCAGCCCAAAAGGCAAACTGAGTACCAGGAGCTAGGAGCTCCCTGTGCAGCTGCAGAGGGACCCCCAGCATCATGGGGCTGTACGCTCACAGTGCTGAGGCCCCCAGACACGTGGCTCCTGCATACTCCAGCTAAACTCAATTTAGCTGGGGAGGAAACAACTTATTTTTGTAAATTTAGAAAGGATAGAGAGAAGGGCAATAAAGAACGGAATAGCTTTTGTATAGGAAGCAGGGAAAACTGTACCAGCTTGATAAAGAGATCTCTGAAGGGAAATGCAATTAAAATCTGTAAAATAATGATGGAGAGAAGGTTAAAAAGGAAATTTCATTTGCTGCCTCTCACAACAAAAGAACATTTAATAAAACAGTCAGGAAGTAGACTTGACATTGTTTTTGCAGAGTGAAGAATTACCGTGGCACGGCACATTGTGGAAAGCAAAACCACAAATGGACTCAGAGAGAGCTGAGAGCAATTCAGAGAGGACAGGACCAATGGCAGCACCAGTAGTGCTCTGGTACAGCCCGGAGACCCAGAAGTCTCCAACTCAGTAGCTGCTGGAAAATGATAAGGTAAACAATAAGGTAAATGGGAGCACAGCCTATTTTTGCAGTGTTTCACTAAGCATCCCACCTGTGCTGCTGAGACAGAATACAGAGCAGGACGGATCCAACCATGTTTTTGCATTCTAAAAGAGAAACAATCAAGGGTGTAATGATGCCGACATAGTCAACATTAATGTTACTCGTTTAGCCTCCCTCGTCTCCGCACTCAACCACTTGTAAGAAATCATAACCCATATCTGGACAAGGAATGTGGGATTATCCCCGGGAGCAGAGATGTCAAAGGAAATCTGCTGATTTTGTGACATTACTGCCTCATTTCTTCTGAAAAGAGAGAATCAGGCTCTGGAAGGGCTGCAGGAATGAGTTAGTGCTGACATCCTGCCCACCAGAACCCAGCTCCTGGTCACATACCTTCTGCTGTGCTGAGATTCACTGTGGTTGCTTCAGTACACTCGAGAGGCTGTGTTCGCTCCCAGATGAAATCTGTAGATAGGAAGCAGGTGCAGGCTGAAGATAATGAGCAGCTCAGGATTTGGATGAGATGGTCTAATCTTGTGCTGTGAGATATCAGTAACAAAACTCCCACTCAGCTCCGTGGGAGCAGCACTACAGCCCCGCTCACAAATCACGCCAGTGGCAGCTGTTTTATCACCTCCTGTGGTATTCTTTCCATAATTCCACCTTCCTCCAGATTTTGCTTGGGCTGCAGGTAGATGCCCACAGCATTCTGGAAGCACAGGGTCCCCACTCAGGCTGCATGGCCTGAACGGTGCTGGGGCCAAAGCACGCACCCAGTCGGGCTCCAAGAGAGTCTCCCAGCCACTCAATTCAAACATCACCCTGATGTTTGAAGTGCTACCTTCCCATGACTAAATAACACACTATTTGGTGACTTTTCCTGATAGAAAGCAGGGATGCTTACAACAGGGAGCACTCAAAATGCTGTAATTGTTGCCAATCATTATCATTATTTAATGACTGAAGGACATTTTTACTGTGAAGAGTGCAATATGGCAGTTTTCTCCCCATTCATCTTAGCAATAGCATCCCAAAGCCCTGGTTGTCCTGAAGGTTGGTCGCTTGTAGAGACTCTTGCATTAATACCAGGAAAAAAAATGCCAGGGAGACTTCATCTGAATATCATCCCCATTGTGATAATATGAGAGGAATAAATACAACTTTAAAATGGTTACTGTGAACAAGAGGCAACGGGGAGGCGTTGGAATGAAGAGATGGAAGGAAAGCAATGACATAACAGGTGGGGCAGAAAAAGCAAGAAGGATGCTCTTCCTGCTCAGATGAGTAAAATAAGGCATCACACAAAGGAAACGCGTCTGAATGGAGACAAGGGAACATATCCTATCAGGTTTAGTACTCGGAAAAAAGTAAGGAGCTCATCCATGGATTTAAAAGAATGACACAGTTTATACTGTACCACTTTTATTCCCATAGTTTTCTTTCTTTTATGTGTAGTGCCCACAGCAATAAGGTCCTGGGCAGGAGTCAAGATTTTAGGCAAAGGAGTAAAACAAGAATGATAAATTACTGCTATCGGCTACCTATTTTATATTAAAGGAAACAAACACAAGTGTAGGCAAAAGCCTGGAAGGTGTCTGCAGCAGTTACACACCTAGGCATGCCAGCCCTTGGCTGAGCGGAGCAGGAAGGAGCTCCTCTGTTTGTGTACAGCAGTGCCTGCCCTGCTCTCGTGTCTGCACAGACCAGCTGGGTTACCCCACCGAACCCATTCGTTGCAGTAGTTCTACCTGCTGTCGTTAGAAAGCACTCCTGTGAATGGCACAGACCTTTTTACATGTTTTTAACCTCGTGGAGAACTATTGCTGGGTCTTTATTAATTGCATGGAAGTCTTCTAGCTCTCCCTTACATTCCACTGATTTTCAAAGCCTACTTTACAGAAACCTCTTTACGTTTCTGCATTACTGTGTTGATTAAATCCCTTTGTGATTTTAAATTTCAAAGCAAAAAGACCACAGAGAATCAGCACTGGCCTTTGAAGCAGCCCGGTGCATGCAACCAGAAGAAAGGGAACATTCCTTCCATGAATAAAGCATGCCTTAGGCTCATCAGAATGCTTTCCCTTCTTTTTAAGATCATGGTGACTATCAGCCCTTTCCCATTGTAGCCCCAGTGTTCCACAAGAGTCCTACAATGCAGCTTCTGGCCTGTCTGTAACAGAGTTCTGCCTTATTCTCCTTTTGAGATGAACTACAGCTGGATCCATTTCCAGATGGAGCTTTCTTCCAGGACACTTGACTCACCATGAAACCATCGTGGGGTGCACTAAGAGCTTTGTCTGTCCCACCCCATCTCCCTTTGTTCTGTCCCACTTATCCCCACCCCAAACAACAGCTGTACCTCAGTCAACATCCCAGCCCATCCTGCTTCTCCCTTCCCTACCTCCACGCCACCTCACACCTCCTCATCTCACCCCATCCCCATCCCAGCTCATCTCATACCTCCTTACCTCATTTCTATCCCATCTTACAACTCCCTACTCCATCTCCACTTCCCATTTCATCCCATCCCTTCCCATCTCATCATCTCATCCCATCCCATCCCATCCCATCCCATCCCATCCCATCCCATCCCATCCCATCTGATCCCTTCCCTTCTCACCCCTTCCCTACCCTTCCCTACCCTACCCTACCCTACCCTACCCTACCCTACCCTACCCTACCCTACCCTACCCTACCCTACCCTACCCTACCCTACCCTACCCTACCCTACCCTATTGCATCCCATCCACCCCATCCCACCTCACTCCATCTCATCCCTACCCTATTGCATCCCATCCCACCCCACCCCACCCCATCCCACTCCACCTCATCGCACCCCACCCCATCCCACCTTGTCCCGTCCCATTCCATCCCGTTCCGTCCTGTCCCATCCCGTCCCATCCCACCCCACCCTGCCCCACCCCACCCCGTCCCGTCCCATCCCGTCCCACCCCACTCCCGTCCCGTCCCATCCGATCCCGTCCCATCCCATCCCATCCCACCCCACCCCACCCCACCCCACCCCATCCCGTCCCATCCCACGCCATCCCATCCCACCCCACCCCACCCCACTCCCATCCTGTCCCATCCCAACCCATCCCAACCCATCCCATCCCGTCCCATCCCGTCCCACCCCGTCCCATCCCGTCCCGTCCCATCCCATCCCATCCCATCCCATCCCATCCCATCCCATCCCATCCCGTCCCGTCCCGTCCCGCCCCACCCCACCCCACCCCACTCCCGTCCCATCCCATCCCATCCCATCCCACCCCACCCCACCCCACCCCATCCCATCCCATCCCGTCCCATCCCACCCCACCCCACCCCACTCCCGTCCCATCCCTTCCCTTCTCACCCCTTCCCTACCCTACCCTACCCTACCCTACCCTACCCTACCCTATTGCATCCCATCCACCCCATCCCACCTCACTCCATCTCATCCCTACCCTATTGCATCCCATCCCATCCCACCCCACCCCACCCCATCCCACTCCACCTCATTGCACCCCACCCCATCCCACCTTATCCCGTCCCATTCCATCCCGTTCCGTCCTGTCCCATCCCATCCCATCCCACCCCACCCTGCCCCACCCCACCCCGTCCCGTCCCATCCCGTCCCACCCCACTCCCGTCCCGTCCCATCCGATCCCTCCCATCCCATCCCATCCCACCCCACCCCACCCCACCCCACCCCATCCCGTCCCATCCCACGCCATCCCATCCCACCCCACCCCACCCCACCCCACTCCCGTCCTGTCCCATCCCAACCCATCCCATCCCATCCCGTCCCACCCCGTCCCATCCCATCCCATCCCGTCCCATCCCATCCCATCCCATCCCATCCCATCCCATCCCGTCCCGTCCCGTCCCGCCCCACCCCACCCCACTCCCGTCCCATCCCATCCCATCCCATCCCACCCCACCCCACCCCACCCCATCCCATCCCATCCCGTCCCATCCCACCCCACCCCACCCCACTCCCGTCCCATCCCTTCCCTTCTCACCCCTTCCCTACCCTTCCCTACCCTACCCTACCCTACCCTACCCTACCCTACCCTACCCTACCCTATTGCATCCCATCCACCCCATCCCACCTCACTCCATCTCATCCCTACCCTATTGCATCCCATTCCATTCCATCCCACCCCATCCCACTCCACCTCATCGCACCCCACCCCATCCCACCTTGTCCCGTCCCATTCCATCCCGTTCCGTCCTGTCCCATCCCGTCCCATCCCACCCCACCCTGCCCCACCCCACCCCGTCCCGTCCCATCCCGTCCCACCCCACTCCCGTCCCGTCCCATCCCAACCCGTCCCGTCCCATCCCGTCCCATCCCATCCCATCCCACCCCACCCCACCCCACCCCACCCCATCCCATCCCATCCCACCCCATCCCATCCCATCCCGTCCCATCCCACGCCATCCCATCCCACCCCACCCCACCCCACCCCACTCCCGTCCTGTCCCATCCCAACCCATCCCATCCCATCCCGTCCCATCCCGTCCCATCCCATCCCATCCCATCCCATCCCATCCCATCCCATCCCGTCCCATCCCATCCCATCCCATCCCGTCCCGTCCCGTCCCGTCCCGTCCCGCCCCACCCCACCCCATCCCACCCCATCCCGTCCCATTCCACCCCATCCCACCCCACCCCACCCCATCACATCCCATCCCATCCCATCCCACCCCGCCCCGCCCCGCCCCACCCCGTCCCGCACAGCACGTTCCCGCCTCCAGGCCCCGCCCCCACCTGTCCCCGCCGTCCCGGATCGCACCGCTGTCCGACGCGCGGCGCGAAACCGAACACAGAGTGGCGCGTCCCCAGAGCGCTCAGGGGGCGGGGCCGCCTCGCTCGGCGCCTTCTTACTGGCTGCGCCGCCTGCCCGCTAGATCGGAGCGCTCTGCTGATTGGCTGTGGGCCGCCCCCTTCCCTCCCGCCTCCTCGTCCACCTTTCCCCTCAGCGGCGCGGGCAGCTCGGCGGCGCTGAGGGCGGCGTGGAGGCCGAGGCGGCCGCGGCAGGTGAGGAGCCCGAGGGGAGGGGGGGGGGGGGGTCTCCTTCTCCCCCTTCCCGGACCCGCCTGGTGCCCCTGTGCCACCTGGGCTGGGAGCTGCTCGGCACAGGGCTGGGCTCGTGATCTCATCCGGCCCCTGCAGTTCTTTTCTCCTCCTCGCAGGGAGAAGGGAGGTGGGATTGGTGGCAGTTGGGATCTGCGCGCGGAGGGCGGTTGAGCCGCCGGGCCGGGCTGCAGGCTGTCCGGGCTGCAGGCTGTCCGGGCTGCAGGCTGTCCGGGCTGCAGGCTGTCCGGGCTGCAGGCTGTCCGCGCTGCAGGCTGTCCGGGCTGCAGGCTGTCCGCGCTGCAGGCTGTCCGGGCTGCAGGCTGTCCGCGCTGCAGGCTGTCCGCGCTGCAGGCTGTCCGCGCTGCGGTGCCGTGCGCCTCTGTACAGCTGGGTCGCCGTGCAGGGCAGGGCAGGGGCCCGGTGAAGGCAGGCAGAAAGCTTGCTCTGCTTCCTTTGGGCCTGGGGAGGGTTCCGTGATTCACACGTTACCGTGGGAGGCACGCTTGAGGCTCTGGAGCAACGTGCAGGTCTTGAGCAGCTTTGAGCTGGCCGGCCTGCTTTAGACGAGTAAGAGTGAATCGTCCCTTCGGATGCTAAAAGCCTCCAAAAATAGTTACAAAGGCTCAGCTAAATGTAATGCGGCTCTAATGTCAATGGGAAGGATTAGAACCTTTGGGATTTGCACCGGTTAGCGTAAAAAAAATATATATATATCCTCTTCCTCATAACTCTGCCCCTTCTGTATCGGGGTGACTGGCTCTGTGTGGGTGCGGTGCTGAGCAAGTGGGAGCAGCAGTGCAGCAGCTGTAGGTGTTGGTGTCGGGGCATGGCTGTGGGCCGGGGATGCAGGGGGGAAACAGAGGGAAGGGGTGGCTGCAGCCTGTTAAACTGCAGCCGTTCGTTAATCCCATCGCAGCAGCTCCCATTCTGCTTTCTAATTAAAATGTCTCCGTTTAAGTCCACGGTGAAGAAGGCACGAGGGTGGCCTTGGGCTGACGCTCACGCTGAAGCTCTTCTGTCTTCAGTGGATGCCTGAAGTAAGAGCTGACTGCTTCAGGGAGATTTTACGGTGCGGGGGGTGTTGAATTAACATCCTTTTCCCTTCGTCTCTTAGAATTAGGGTAAAACTGACTGATCTTTAGCCGGAGCGGAGGTGAAGTCCTCTGCTTTCTCTGAACCCTTCTAGAAGAACGCTGCAACTACACTGCTCTGTTTTCTTCCCAAACTTTCCTCTTTTCAGGTTTGCTAGTCAGGACTCAATAATACTTTTTCGGTTCTGGTGATTATATTTGAAGCTTGTATCTGTAACAGTTTGTTTGCTCTGCTCTATTTTTAGTCGTGTTGTTTGTCATGGCAAGCAGTGTTGAATAATCATAATAAAAGTAAAGTTTCCTAGCAATGTGAAGAGTTACGTGCCTGCTTCTTGACATCCCAAAGGGATTCTTTTTAAAAACTCTGAGGGCAGGAAAATGGTCACTGAGGAAATGCCTGATCAGTTTCCATAAATACAGAGGGTAAATCTATACGCGCGTGTGATGTTTGAGCAACTGGTCCATTGAAACGTGTTAGGGGGTGGTGAAAACGATGTGCTTCATCGCCTGATATTTTGAGCTGTTGGAAATTGGGAGCTTGTGGCCCCCTTGATCGCAGGAAGGCGGATCACCCGTGGCCAGGCTTCAGTTAAAGGGGAAAAGGGATGCAGGGAGGAATCAGCATCAGCTGGGAGTTACAGGAAGCCGTAAGCCAGCACCAGGAGCAGCAGCAGGCTTGAGGTGTGAGGGCGTTGCTGAGGCACTTACTTCATGCAGATGTTCTTAGCCGTGCAGGACCCATCTTAAACTGAGCAGAGGATTTAATCCGCAGGTTTAAAAGCCTGTTGGCTTGTCAGCGGAGGGGAGATCAGACAGCGCCGTGCGTGCACCTGAAGTACAGAAGAGGCTCGTGTGTGAGCGCTCACTCAGCCAGCACCTCCAAACCCTGAAGAAGAGATGCTCAGCAGGCATGCAGGACAGTGACCTTCATGAGAGAGCTGGGCTCGTGCCCAGCACTCCAGTCCTGCTGAGAAGTCTGCCTCAACACTTGACTGAAAGAGAGCAGCAACCTTTCTTTTCGGTTGGGCAGAACAGAACTGCTGTCACGCAGCACATTGTGAGAATGCTTATTGACATGTGTTTGTTTATCCTTGCTGGCAAGTTGGCTTTGCTGTGGAACTATATTTTGTAACGTGCTGAGCTTATTTCTGCAAACCTGAAAGCAGTGGACGTGATCTTGATGCAGGCTAGATGTGGTAAACAAGCGTAGAGAGAATGTCCTGCTCCCAGTGCAAACATTAATATTTTTTGCTGGGGAGGTGCAGCATTCTGTTGTTCCTTCCCCACCAGTGGTTGCTCTGAGGCTCTTCTCACTTCAGATGTGCTCAGGTCTGAGCTTTTATGAGTGTATGGTGCTTTTAGGCTTAGCTAAGTTGTTTCTAACACCAGAATCAGGATTGCTGCGATGATGTCCCGACGTTGATGTTTCCAGCTGAACTTAAAGCTGTCTCCTCCATCATTTGGTCAGGCTTTCCTCATGGTTAGAACTCAATTTCTGTCCTGAGGTAAGCTGAGAGTGCTGTGCTAGTGTCTGGCAGAAATCCTGGTGTGTATGTGAGAGCCTGTCCTCAGGATGACGCTGTCAGAGAGAACGAGCCCGAGGCTTTCATGTTACACCTCCTTCCTTACAGCTCTGCAGCTTTGCTGTTTTAAACCCCTCCCTCATAAGTTAAACGTAAGCAATACAGGGCTCAGAAGTTAAGCTGTGTTTTAGTACCTGGAAAAGGAGCACGGCTGAGTTCCTGTGCAGACATTACGTGCGCTGGGAGCAGTACTGCTGTTCAGTATTGCACAGGTGGGTGATGGTGTACCTCTGGAAGAGGCCCTGCACTGTCCTAGTCTGAGCTTGTGGTTTGAGCCCTGTGGGCTCTGCAGTGCCTTCCAAGCCTGCTCTCAAACACAGGTGGAAGAGTTGGGCTCCATGGCACGCTTCCAGAGCAGAGGACGTGTGGGCTCAGCTCTGAGCTGACGCTTTTGAGCATGACTGCAGTGTGTTTCCTTGAGGACTTGTGTCATTAGCCTTGAGCCTTCAGCAGTAATGATTTCTGGCATTCCTGTAACATAAGGTTACAGAGGGATGTGCTCCGTCATCAAGTGTCGCTTCTGAGCTGCATCAGGAATGAGGTTAGATGGAAGCCACGAGTGTGGCACATCAGCTCTGTAATTGCGTGTTGCTGAATGGAGATTAAGCCTAAATAAGATGTAGAGCCTAATTTTGGACAGCAGTTCCTCAAAATACAGATAAAGCAATATTTACAACTATTAATAGAGAATGCCGTACAGGAAGGGCAGGACTGAAACAGATGAGCACGCTGTGTTTGTGTCATTGCACCTTCTGTTAGGAGGAGGGAGAGAGGTCAGCACCTGCTCGCTGTCATTGCAGGAGTCATCAGTGCGAAGGAAATAATTATTCTTCTGCACTGCTTCCTGTCAGCTCGTTGGAGAGCTCTGGAGAGGCTGTGAGTTGCTGTTTAATGCGCTGGGACTGCCTGTGCTAGCCACAGTAAACACCAGCACACATAGCAGTGGTTACTTGCACACTGCCTTGGTCTCCCCCTTGGCTGTTAGGAGCTTTATTCTTGCATCAGTGCTAGGGACACTGCTTGGTATATTGGCCTGTTCTTTCTGTGTCTCTAGTGGTCTTTCTGTTACAATGGCTTTGGGAGTAATGGCTCTGAAGTCAGCAGGATTTTCCTAGAAGGTGGTGAGGATTATCACTTGGCTTGTCTTTTCCCTTTGCTTACTTTGTTGTTTGCTTGGGGGGCATGGAAGAGCAGCATACAGCACGCCCTGGAACGGCAGAAAAAGTTACCTTTCTTCTCAGAAGTCCTGTTTCTTATTTGCACTGTTCTCTGCCGTTATTCTGCTTTCCAGCAGTCTCTATCCATTTGAGCTGAAGCTTGCCATCGTTTTCCCATTACTCTCAGCTCAGGAGCACTAGCTTGGCTTCCCTGGGACAAACAGGACTCTCAAGCACAAATGCAACGTACCGTTCTCTTACAGGGTGAGAGAAGCTCAAGTCAGGCTTCATTTCGTCCTACAAATCAGGCCCCAAACTGTGAATTTCTGCACTTGAGGATGTGCTGTTTTTTAGGTGCAGTGTAACTGTGTCTCTTCTTCACCCTGCTAGGATGAGGGCAGACTCCTGCTTCTTTGGCGTGCGAGGCCTGGGGCGCTACGGCTGCGTCCCAGAGGACGGAGGGCAGTTCTTACTCTACTCAATAAACGGAGACAGTGACTTGAAGAGATGTTTTGCAGACGAAGATTTTCATGAAATAATCGACTTTAACGACCTCCCGAATTCTCTCTTTGCCTGTAACGTTCACCAGTCCGTGTTTGAAAGCGTGGACAGTAAGGTAAGTGCTGCTTTCCATCTTCTCGGTGTAAGAGAAGCCTGTGATTTATGTGACATCTGTGTTTGCTGCAGTTTTGAGGAACCAGAATGTAACCTGTCGTATGCAAAGAAGCTGGATTGCGTGTGTTTTTTGAGGTGGGCAGCAACAGCTAAGAGCCTAAAAGCCTTTCTGCCAACTACAGACAGCAGTGCGTTGGTTTTTTGGTGAACAGTGAAATGTGGGTACGTGTCTCTGTAGCTACAGCAGTGCTGGTTGCAATGGGGGTGGCAAAGTTAAACACCTGAGAGACATTTCCTCCTGCTTGCTGATCACATAACGCAGGAAGGGCAGCTCCTGTTGCAGTGCTTTCTCAAACACTTTAAGTTCTGTATCTTACCTGCAGGACCTGGAAGAATGCTGCTGGAACACATTAGAAAGCGTGAGAATGTCTTCTGACTTCACAAGTGGTCTAAAATGGAAGAGTCATTTTTTGCTTTAAGAGCAGTGTGTTGTTCTCACCCAAACAGACAGAAACACTCCTGCGTTCTGCAGTGTGTCTTCAGGTCCAGTTTCGAAGCCTGATGTGTTTCCTGAGGGAGGTGTCAGGAAAATAAAACCGATCATTTGAGGCATTATTGTCTAACGAGATCTGTCTCAGCTTACAGTTACAGGCACATCTGAGACAATTTAAGGTTCTTGTTCAGAACAGTCAGTTTGGAGACAAGCTTGCAGCAGTGAAGCTGGGCAGGCTGGCAGCAGCTTATAAAACTACAGATCAGATTTGGTGAGACTGAAGCATAGCCAGGGAGGACAGAGAGTCTTGAAGATGGTAGGAAAACTGTCCCATGAAGGGAGATCAGAACTGGACTTTCCAGGGTGCGTTCAGTGGAAGATGCTGGAAGTGCTGTGTGTTGAGGCTGTGCTAGTGCCATTGCCTGCAGTGCTGTGCATTATTGCTTCAGATGTCTTTGTGCTTGAGTAATACAGGTGAGAAGGGAGTCATGCTCAGACAGCACAGGATTGGGCAAAGCGATTGCATTCCTATATTTAGAAATCCCACAGACAAACCGAACTGCAGCACTGAGAAATGGTGAATGTTTTTCTTTGTCCTTCTGCTAATAAGTGACTTGCATTTGTGTTGTGCTAATTTGTAGAGTTTCACGAGAAACTGGTGAATATCTTCGACATGCAAGTTCATCATGCAGGCTGTAGAGGTTTGGGAATGTGTTCCTGGCTAGTTCTGGCATTAAAAGGCTCTGAAAGTACAGTTTGAAAGGAAGACAACAAAAGCCTGCCTAGAACCAGGGCAGTTCTGTTCCTTCTGCACAGATTTATCCCTGCTCGCTTCTAAGCTTTCCCTTTTTGTGAGCTGTGTTCCAGTGGTGGCTTAGTTAGAAAATGAAATGGGAGATTATGTAAGTATGTGGGAGAGCAATCCCCGTGGACTTACACGACTTAAGGATTTGTCTCAGGAGCAGCTGTGCTGCAGAGGGGCATCCTGTTCATGTGGCCATAAACTGCCAGTGGCACGGGTGGGACAGCTCTGCGGGCAGGTAACGGCTTGCTCCTGGGAGCCTGTATTTACCTCCAGATCTCTCATTAAATCTGAGGGCCTGGGGGAGTCGGTTGCGATTTTTATTCTTCCTGTGGAACGCATACTTGTGTTCCCAGTTGATTTGTATTTGTAATCCTTTCTATTATTAACTGCTGCTGCAGGGTAGTGGCACGCGTGGCTTCAATAAAAAAATGCTGCCAACTTTGGATTCTCAATCACGATTAATTAATACTTCTAAGAATTACGGCAGTGCGTAGGGCTACGCTGCAGTTTTACTGCTGTAATATGTTCTCTGAAGAAGAAGGTGATCTTAAATCCACGTGTCTTAAATTCATTCTGCAGAAGGTTCCTGTGGTGTCAGATTTGACTCTGTGACTCGCGGCCTACCCCTGTAGAAGGGAAATGGGGATATATTGGATTCAGAAGTTGCAGGTTAGTGTAAATGGCTATTTTGGTTTGGCCTGTGAACTTGCTGCATAAACAAAGTTTAAATACATACTCCTGGGAGTGGCTCTGGCATACAGCAGGATTAATGTAAAGAATTCCCACTAACAGCTTTTAAGTTCTGTTACCTGGTGTGTTGTAGGAGCTGAGCTGTCAAGATGAAGCTCTGAACATGTATCTAAAAGCAAGGCACTGATTTTGAAATACTCACCCTTCAGCACAGCAAAGTGCAAGGTTCTGCACTTGGGCCGGAGGAATCCCGGGCACTGACACAGCCTGGAAGGAGCAGTCCTTGAGAGCAGCCCTGCAGGGAAGGACCTAGTGGTCCTGAGGGGTGAAAAACTTAACAGGAGCCAGCAGTGTGCTCCTGCAGCTCGGAAAGCAAATGGGATCCTGGGCTCCATCAGCAGAGGGGTGGCCAGGAGGGATATGGACGGGATTGTCCCTCTACTGTGCTCTGTGAGGCCCCACGTGGAGCACTGTGTCCAGGTCTGGGGCTCCCAGTGCAATAAAGACTGAGAGCTGTGGGAGAGGGTCCAGAGGAGGGGCACAGAGATGCTCAGAGGGCCGGAGCAACTCCCCTACAGAGACAGGCTGAGGGAGCTGGGCTTGGGCAGCCTGGAGAAAAGAGGGCTGCGGGGTGACCTCACTGCAGCCTTCCAGGACCTAAAGGAGCCCATCAGCAGGAGGGGAGTCAGCTCTTGGACAGGGCAGAGAGCGGCAGGGTGAGACTGAAGCTGAGGGAGGGAAGATTGAGGTTGGATGTCAGGGGGAAGTTCCTCATGATGAGAGTGGTGCACGGGCTGCACAGAGAGGCTGTGGATGCCCTGTCCCTGGAGGTGTTCCATGCCAGGCTGGATGTGGCCCTGGGCGGCCTGCTCTGGTGTGAGATGGCGAGGTTGGTGGCCCTGCGTGTGGCAGAGGGTTGGACATTCGTCATCCTTGAGGTCCTTTCCAACCCGGGCTATTCTGTGATCTTAAATGTGCCTTAAATATTCTGATCTAAAGGCATTGAACTAGTATCAGATCCAAGGTAGGTTCTGCTTTGTGCTTGGGAATAGGACTGTAGCAGCATGGAGGTAAAACAGGCTGCATGTAGCCCTGCACTGTGGGTCAGCTGCTTCGCTCACTGCGTCCTGCCTCAGACACACTCCTTCAGCAGTGTGGTGTGGTTGTACGGTGGTGCTTAGGAAGCCTTCTGTCTTGCCCACCAGACAGCTATAGGAGCCTGGGTTTGGCTCTTCCTTCTCTGCAGATGAGGGCTGAGTTCTTCACAAAGAAACTGCCCTGCCAGGCTTCAGTTCTGTCCTGGTTGGCACCTTCAGGTCTCAGCATGAGCACCAGGGGAAGCTGTGTGGGGGATTTCTGCCCGACTTAAACAGTGACAGAAGAAAGCGAGAGTACAGATAACTGCTGGCTGCCCTTCCTGATGGTGTTACCGTAACAGCACCTCATCAGAAATCCTTCTCCACCTTTTAGACCTCTGTTTGTGACAGGAGTCTGGGCTTAGTCAGGAGAATGCCTTGGACAGCTGGGCTGATAGTAATGGGCATCTGGGGAGTCGTCCAGGACTAACATGCTCCAGCTGAAGGAAAGTTGTCTGTGTGCATACCGATTGTGGACAGACTGCTGCCAGGCTTTCCAGGTGGTAGTGCTTTTCCTGTTCTTTTCTCACACTCTGCTTTGTGTCACTTCTTTTCTGAAGTGACTGGTGTGATTGTGCAGCTTCCTCCAGGCTGAAGCTGCTGGGCACTGTCCGAGTGAGGCACTGTGATCTCAGGATGGATTCCTTAGGTGCTGTACTGCCCTGCGAGGTGTTTACTCAATGATGTCTCCATTGGAGCGATCACACGAGGGGAAGGTGTGTTTCTTCAGTGTATGGAAGCTGCAGGCTCTGTTGTTCACTGTTTTGGTTCAGGCTGGAAGGAGCACCAATAACAGCTGATAGTTATTTCGGATAAAGAGTGTGTAATGGTTTTACAAACATCTGAGTTCTGTTGGAGCTTCCAGAGTTCATTAAGTGATTCAGGAGCCGAGTGCACGTGGGCCTGGGCACACTGCTGTTCTCCTGGGGGATTCTTTCACCGTATGTTTTCGCTGCCAGAGGTTGGATGTCTTCTTGCTTTTACTGCGGAAGGCTAAATTAGACTTCCTTTTTTGCTTCAGGTTGTTGAACTTGAGTCTGGAGAGGATTTAAGGTTAACTCGAGTGAGCGCTGGACAGTTTGTCCCAGGATGATGCTGTAAGAGAGCTCAAGCTGTACTTAGGAAGACTTTTTTCCCTTTGTTCTTGCATTCAGCTTTCCCAACGAAGCAAATCTTGCCGCTGCTGTGATGCTTACAGCGCAGTGAAAGACACTGGGCACCTCAGCGGTCTGCTTTGTTACCTTGAACTGTGTTAATTCTGCAACTGAAACTTCCTGCTGATGCTCTCTGGCACCGAAGCATGGAGTTGAAGCGGGTGTGTCTGTTCAGCATGCCTTTAAAGCAGAGCAGAGCCCTGTGTCTGCTGCCACACGGGTGATGTTTCTCCGGTTCCCTTTAGCTCAGGCTGATTCAGGAGGGCACTCCAGGAGGCAGGCTGCGTTTCTGCAGGGCAGCATCTACTCCTCTTGCCTTCGCTTTGAAAAACTCTAGATTGGGAAGTCAGAATCTCTCTGACCGTATTACATCACCGAAGCCTCTAGGTGTTGAGTCATCATTATATTTAGAGGGTGGCACACTTCTTTTTATTCTAATGTTAGTGTTCAAGCCTGGCCTCAGTGGAAAGTCACCCTACAGAGATGAAGTCACCACTCCAAGGCTGGGATGGAATGCAGGCTCTGCTCTGCCTGCTTGCTGTGCTCGCTGTTGCTTTCTTTTACTTTCAGTTTTTCTACCTTTTAAGGCTGTCTGTTGATTTGATAACGTTATCAGAAGCTGCCACTTGATGCAGGCTGCCACTTGTGCTGTGGAATCTCTGCCTGCTCATTGTTCTGCTTTGTAAATGGCACGAGAGCTATTCCCTGTCATTCCGCTTTAAAAAATAAAATCAAATACGCTGTATATGCATCTAATAATAAAAACCAAGAGGCTTGCAAAGAGAAGCTGCAGAAGCAGTGTCCTTCAGCACTCTGTGACTCACAGTCTCATAGCTGCTGTCTAGGAATCCTGTCTTACGGCCTTCTCTGGCAGCTGGTCCTAAGAAACAACATCCAAGAACTGTTATTTCTTAGTGATCACAAAGGTTGGCTGTAATCTGGCACTGGGCAGTGCGGAGCTCTGCCCGTGGAGGGCTCCCCTGCTGCCCCTTGCCACCAAAACCTCCCCACAAAAACCCGGTGCACTGAAGCATGAACTTATTGGGCACTCTGTCCTGCAGCTGTCGGAGGCGGTTCATGCTCCCAGACCCATTCTGAGGTGATCTGCAGAGCGTGTGATGGACCTGTAAGGAGTTGTTGGTGTCACTGGGGCGTTCCTTCCTTTTCCTTCCCCCTCAGGTGGTTCTGCCTGTTGCAGCTTTCAGCATCTGTGTTGTTTTTCTGGAGCTGTACGTCAGCATCATGACTGGATAGCACGAGGGCACGCTGCATGTTCTGAGGCTGCATAGTGAGAACAGAACAGTCAGGTTGGTTCTGTGCGTGTGTCCTGTTCTCGTGGAATTAGAGGATGCCTGGAGGCAGAATTATTCTGCTGATATCCAGGAATCTGCCGGTCCCAAATATTCCTCAATTCAACAAATGTTTATTTCCTGCAATGAAAAGTTCTTAAAAACAAACAGCAACACAAAAGCAAAGCAAACAAAGCCCTGACTACGAGGAACAAGTCTTTCTGGGCCTGAAATGCCATTGTCCATAACGTGGATGCTGTCCAATAGCTTTCCTAGCTTTTCCCATCTGTACTCTACGCAGTGCCCTTGGTTTGATGGCAGAACGTGCCTGGCACGAGACCAGCTGGGTGAAAGGCAGGCCTGTGTTTGCTGCCCTGAAATCTGGAGTTCCCGGGCAGCTAGCTCTACTAGCCGTTTGTAAATTACAAAAATAAACTGATGAATGTTCTTTCCAGACCACAGAAGACGGCCGTCCCAGCCTGCTTTTTAAATTTGGAAGTGTACTTTTCTCCTTAAAAGCAGCTGTGGAAAATATTAGAGGATCAACTTCTTGTGGCCGTACTCTGTGCAGTCTAGAAGGTTATCTCAAGGAGTCTGGATGGGTGGGAAATCTTTCCTGGGAAAGGTCCCTTCAGGGTATTTGCTATTTTTAACTTATTTTTCTTTCTCAGTGCAGGAATATTATTCTCAGTGTATTGCTAAAGCATTGAGAGCTTTGCATAATGAGACATGTTAAGGTAGGTGGTGGTGAACTCGTGCGCAGGATTTAGGAGAACCTTCTGTTGCATCTCAGGAAAATGGCTCTGGGAGCCAAAGGGAGTGATGAGGTTTTAATCTGTAAGACAGTGAGGAATGATGCCTGTTTTAACTCCTTCCTCTGGCACGACGGCATTGTGGGGTGAACTGGGAGCAGGCTGGAGCCACAGATCCCTGCACGCTGGACAAATGGAGATCAGGACTGTGCTGGGCAGTTTGTCTGTCCCCTGTAAGAGGTTGCTCAGGATTCCAAGGCTCTGCTGCCTTTTGGTCTCGGTGGAAGTCAGGCTCTGCCCTGGAGCACTGAGGCTGCTGTGCCTTTCCTCTTAACGCACCGTGAGCACTCACCAGGAAACGGGTTCATCCGAGGACTTTGGCTGGAGGAGAAGTTCTTTGTCTTTTCTTTCCTTCTGATCATCCTGTGCAGTGGCATTTGGGAGTCTGACTGTATGTAGGTAGGACAGCTTCTCCCCTCTTTCCCCCCTCCCCCCCCCAGGCTTATAGCAGGGATGAGAAGCAGGAGGCCCTGGCAGCCATCTCTCCTTCCAATTTTATGTTATTTCCTATCTTGCAGGCTCAGTATGTTGTGAGTGGTGGTACTTGTACTTGCAGTTCTTGACCAGCTTCTGTTTTTATCCTTGCAGGCATTGCAAGGTGTGCAGCATGTTTCTGTAAAGCAGGAGAGAGGCGAAGAGAGAGGGATGCCAGGCTGCACGAGATGGAGTAAACCACAGCAGTAATTCCTTCTTACGTCTAATTGAAACTTCTGAGGGCACAGTGCTTGTTAAGGGAGTCAGCCTTTCTGGTGTCTGCTGATGCAAAGCAGTACTGCATCTTTTAAAGGGGCAACAAAGAAGCCTTTATGTAGTCTACAGTGGAACAAACCAAAGACTGTACAGAGTGGATCTCATCCGTTGATTCCTGCTAATAATGAAAAGCAGGTTTGCTCTTCTCTCTCCCACAAAGTCAACATATACCTGTTATTCTATCTGACAGTAATCAAAAGGTGTAGTAAAGCCATCCTAATGTGGTTAGGACAGCAGCTGTCCTTCTTTAATGCCACCAGAGGTGCTCTAATCCATCCCCAAATCCTGGTATCATTTTTTTGGCCCGAGGAAAAGGCTTCTTCGTGAAGGTCAGCCTTCATTGCTAACGCACGGAGACGTTGCACTCAAAGCAGCTATGTTCTGCCTTAATGGCATTCAAAATAGGAAATCTACTGTCCTAACCAGTTAACGTAAGGGAGTTTCATTAAAAAAAAAAAAAAGTGAAGAATGCTGAGCAGGAGTTTAATGCAATTAATAATAATGCTTTGTGGAGGTTGAAGATAAAAAGACAAGCTTGGAAAGGCAGATAGGATCTCGTATTTGTCAAGGCTGGGCATTGCAGATATGGTAACTGTAATGTGTACGTCTCAGAGGGATGAGAGAAGCCTTTTTGTGCAGCACAGACGAATGGAGGTTAAGATGACAGTGGGATGAGGAAGGAGAATTACAGTACCCTCACAGAGACAGTGATGGAGGTATCTGTTGTGTAGCGGCAGGGTGGATTCAAATCAATGGGTGCTGTTTCTTAACGGACTTTGCAATTAGCCTGCAAAGCATGAAGGCATTGTCAGGCTGCTGTATGCAAGCAGTTAGGAGCTTTTCATTTAATGTTACTGTAACTAATGTTGCAGAGAAGCCTGACAGTTTCCTCCTGCCTTTGATTGTGTGACTGGCTTATAGTGGAGAACCGACCCAACAAGCCTCAAAGGTTCTGGGAGCACGGGGCCCAGCCCTGCTCTGCATGCAGCAGGCCCCTTTGTGGCTCTCAGTAGCTGTGTGCACTGTGGGGCTGGCTTCTAGAAGACATCTCTCCTGTCTCCATTTGTGCTGACTGCTTAGCAGTCACCGCTCTCCCTCCTTTCCTCCCTTAGAAGGACGTTCAGCTGTCCTGTATCTGCTTCCTTGCAGCATAGAGGCTGCTCTGACCCCCAAGCAAATGAAATGTGTTGTGTCCCTATCCTGCAGTGCTGATCTTTAGGAGAAACTTCAGATTCCAGCTCTGCTTTCTTTTAAGCTCTCGAATCATTTTCTTTCTGCAGTCGTATCGTAGGTGTGCAGGGTGAGGCTGGGGGGAAGGCTTGGAACCAGGATTCTCACCCAGATCCACTCTGTGTGAAAGGACTGTAAAACATCTGTGCTCTAGAAATGAAATGATGACTGTGGGGAGCACTGTTCCTCTTGTTCCTTCTGATCTCTACTTGGCAGCAGTTTACCTTCATAGTGATGCTGAACGAAACGGACCGGAATTGTTTCTTCATACAGCGCAGGGAAAAATCCGGGCTGGGACAACAAGTAGAAACACTCGCTGAGAATTGGCAGAGCTGGAGGACCTCAGCTGAGCTGTGCTGCGGGCTTACCGAGTGCCACGGCTGCCATCTGCTGTCCCCTGCGTGCCCTGCACGGCTCTGCGGCGCTGGGGAGGAGGAGGATGAGCTTTGATTTCAGCCTCGAACGATAGCTGTATGCAGTAATGGCCATGACAGGCATCGTTTTGCCCCAGTTACCCTAGGTCTTTAGTTTTGCAGTGTGTGGTGGCTCGTTCCTGAGCTCAGCCTCTGGCCACGACCCTCTTCTTGCTGCTTCTCAACTTCATGCATTTCTGAATTCTTTTGTCACTCCCTTGCTAGATTACGGCTGTGCTTTCCTGTAAACAGATGGCAAGTGGAACCATGCCATTGATGACGGTGCTTGCTTGCAAACCTGTGAAATACACTGGTTTCCTAGTGAAAAAGCCATAGCTCCAAGATAAGGCCGTGTGAATAGTGGGCTATGCGTGGTGTAGGATCTGGGAGGGGCAGGCTTGCCAGGTGCAGTTTAACCAGATGCTAGGTTAGTTTGTAGCATGTTCATTAGATCAGTTGGAAGGGAACAATTGTTTTGTCTTCCCTGACACGGTTTTCTATACGTTCTGAATTGATGTATTGAGTCACTCAAATGAATGTCGGTAAGAATCTACTGAGAAGAAATGGTGTCCTAATAAGCACGGAAATGTAATACATCATAGTCCCAGGTTGTACTGCTGCTGTAAATCAGATAATGTTCTGGCACGGGTTGCAGCGCTGTGATGTGAGATCATCTTTTCAGCTGCATTGCTGGAATGGCCCGTGACATGCTTTTGGCTGAGGATGAGTAGTGCTCTCCTTTGCAACTTCCAGGAATGCTCTGGGAGTCCACGTGGGCCCTGGGATCGTTCCCCACAGCCATTGAGAAAGGAGAGGGGCTGGGCCCTGGGCCTCAAGGGCTCCCCAGTGTACTGCTTTTCCTCTGCTTTAACCTCGTGGAGCAGCTCTGCTCCTGCTGCTCCCTGACAGTGGGCCTTGGGCTTTGGCTTTGCTTGATTTTCTCCTTGTGGAAGTAGCTCTAGTGTCCTGACAGCAGCTCAAGCCTGTTGGATTAATTGGAGATTTCTTACATGATATCTTGGGGTCACATGGCTGAACATATGGTGAGGGTTTAGCTGCTTATTTGTGGAAGTGACATAGGGACCATCGTTCTAAAAACATCTAGCAGAGGAATGGTAATAAAGAGCAGTGCAGAAGCAAAGCACGGGCACATCTTCTTTATGAGACCATGATGCAGATCAGGGTTTGCATCAGAGACTCCTGAAAGAGCTGGAGGCAGGCAGCCACGGCCGGCCCTGATGGAAGGCAGTGCAGCTTGAACCTTGGTGGACATCAGTGGCACAGTCACTGCGGTGGGCGTGCTTTGGTAGTGTCACACCCAGCAAGTGAGCACTAGTGCACTGACCTTGCACGGGTAACAGTGGGCGCTGGGAGAAGCTTACGAGCACTCCTTCTTTCTGTGAGCTCATCTTCCAAACCCAGTAGCAAATATGGTATCTACGGAGCTGAATAATGCTGGAAGATCTTGGCATGCTGTTACTGGGACTGCTCTATTTCCTGCTCAGCTCTTTTTGCCTCTGACAAAACGCTTCAAACTTCTGAGTTCTTTCCTTGCTTTTGACTCCTTACAACACTTGGAAGCCTTCAACCCCAAGCTGAGTCACTGGAACCCTAATACAGAGGTGCCATGAAGGTTTATGCTTGGGATATGAAGGTTCACTTTCCAGGTTTCTTTTGTTCTGTCACACGTTGAGTTTCCAGCCTCAGCTATGAGTTATGGGAAGGTTCACACAGCTTATGCCATTGCTCAAATGCTGACTAAAATCACTGCTGGCTTGAACTGGAGCTGGAGGAGTCACCTACAGGCTTCAAACAGAACGTTTTCTTCTAGTGAAGTGTAAGTGCTCTGCAGTGCTGAAGGCAGTCTTCCAAAAAGCAAGTATTGATATAATCACCGCAGGAAACCGATTTGCTTTGTAGCGCTTCATATTAATAAATTGCTTTTGATACTTCTTAATTGTCTGCTGAGCTCAGAATCCTAATGAGTCTTTAAATATCTTTAAATGCTTCATCTCTGTGTGTGTGTACCTCTCGTCTTCGTTTTTGTTCAGGAGTCTGTGGGTCTCCTGCTGCTGCAGCTAACCTTGGGTGAAGCAGCTTTTCTGCTCTGCTCAGTCTGGACCTTGGAGAGTTTTTAATACTGGGTTACGTCGCTGAATGTGACCAACTTAATGGTTCCTTATGGTTCTGACTTGAGGTGTGTGGCTGCTACCTTAGCACAGGTGGGGTGGTGCCTGGTAAGCAGACATCTGGTCTGCTCGGGAAGGGGTTCGAGCACGTTTCTGAGGTAGTGCTGAAGAGAAATGCAAAAAAATAAAGTCCTCATAGAGCTCTGAGAATGTCCAAAAGGAGTGTGTTATTTACAAGGAAGCAAGTTGCTTCCCCTCAACTGCAAGCTTAAAATGGCTTTTGTTTTCATGCCCCACAAACGTGGCTATGCTGCCGTGTTAGAGTAACTGTGAGCTTCTCCCTGACTTCCAAGGTGTGCTTTCCTTTCACTGCTGGAGCCTCTGACATGTCTTGAAGTGCTCACCAGAAGGTGGAGATAAGGACCTTCTCCAAGGGCTGGACAGGCAGCGTGGGGGCTTCTCCCTTCTGCTTTTTACTGCCACTTTACATTCACATCACAGGCACTGTTGGTTTTGTGAGTTCTGTTCCTCACGCCTGGAAAGCACGTGGTCCCGGGTGGACAGGGGCTGGAACATCCTTAGTGGGGAGAGCGTGCCGTGGTGTGGAGGGGATTGGAATCTGATCCATGTGCATGTTAGTGGTCTTCCTTGGGGAAGTCCTCTTGAAGTATTTGGGTTACTTGGGCAACGAGGCACTGCCTGAGATGGGTACAGCAGCGTGTTGGCCTGGCTAAGTGGGGCCAGCTCAGCAGCAGTTGTACTTCATCTCTGTATGAGCATACATGGCTGGAGTCCTCCTCGCTGTGCCTGGGGGTGGGGGGGAGGGTTGCATGCTTCCTGAAGGACTTGCATACATCAGTAGCTTACGTGTCACGCTGAAATGAGCATGAAAAACACTATAAAATGTTTCAGTCCTTGCGATCAGGACTTACCTCTCTGACGCGGTGATTGAACTGCACGTCCCTGTCCCAGAAGTCATTAAGCTGTGCTATTTTTAATTCCTTCTGCTGCAGAATCATTTAACCCTTGTGCAGAGTGGCATCAAGGAATTCAGATGAGCATACAGCTTTGGGACGTGGTCGCTTCACAGATGCTGTAGTGAAACTCTTTTCATGAACTTACTGTTTCACGTATGGGCTATGGGAAAATAAACCCCACCAGCAAAAGAAGCCCCAAGCAGCTGGATTTGGTTGTCATCACTAAGCAGCTGGCACTGCACCACTTCCTATGTGAGAGTGTTTCCTGTAAGTTCTTGATGTTGATTTCTGTCTTTTGTAATTGATACTTAATTGGGGAAAAAAATATGTTTTTGCTTTTTGTGTCCTGGAGCGAGGTTTGGTCCCTGTGCCCGTAACTGAACAGTGCCTTCCTCAGCAGTGCCACTCTGCTTCGTGAGGTTTGTGTCCCAGCAGTGTGCCTGCCACATGGAGGTTCTGCCATCAGAAGTACTTACTGCTTATTTATGCCGAGCCAGATCTCACATCTAGACTCTGATTATTTCACTGTTTGGCATTGAAACGTGACGACATCTTCCTCATCTGTAGCTGGTGCATGAGGAGCTGTTCCAGCGAGGGTCGGTGTGCCAGGCAGGCTCTGGGGGGATGAGCAGCACCAGCATTAATAATGAAAACTAGTGATGCCAGGGTTCCTTTTTTTAGGTGGATGTGACTCATGCTCTTCTGTAACATCTTAACTGATCTCAGTGGTATTTTGTATGGCGCATCCTTAACTTTTTAGCAGTTTACAAACCTGTTTCAGATACTCTTTAAGAATGGCTTTATTATGTGTGGAAGAAATTAACATAATCTGCATCAACTGAGTGTGAAAAAACAGTGGGTGTTTTTAGTGTTCTGAGGATGTAAGGGCAGAGGAGAAATCTTCCCAACTGTGTGCACGTTGCACATACACGTGCTTGGGGTATCGATGTGCATACTTCAGAATAAGAATTCGGATTTAGAATCAAACCAGTTCTTTTTTTCCTTTGGCTAGCAAGAGAGTCAGGTAATTTTAAGTAAGCCAATTGGAAGTTGGCTTCCTAAACAGCAAACAGGCTCGTGACTGGAGCAGCTGAGGTTATTGAGAACAAAAAGCTTGAGCAGCTATGGAGCAGCACAGTGGTGATGTCATTCTTAGGCAGGGAGACAACTCCTCACTGCAGAAGTGATGGTGTTATTTGCAAGCTGGCTCGTTCTCGCTGGCATTCAGTCCTATCTGTGTCTCGTGCTGTTGGCAGTACTGGAATAGGCTATAGATAATAAGTGAAAAGATGAGGTCACTGGGCTAACCTGATGAAAATGGGGACTTGTCAGCTCTAGATAAGGTCGGTTGTGAATTGGTTTTGTGTTCTGCTTTTTTCTTCTAGAAAGCTCCTGAAAATATCCAGGAGACTAACCTCTCTGGGTACTTGATGCCTGCGCTACGTTACCTTTCATAGAGTCATTAATGTTGGAAGAGACCTCTAAGATCTTCCAGTCCGTCCACCCACCGTACCACGCCCCTCGGTGCTGTGCCTGCCCTCTAATGAAACACCCCCAGGGACGGTGACCCTGCTGCTTCCCTGGGCACCCTGTTGTGGTGCACTGCCTCTCCTTTGGAGGAGTGTTTCCTGATAGCAGCCTGACCGTCCCTTGGCGACTTGAGGCCATTCCCTCTTGTGTTACCTGAGAGCAGATGTTAACCCCAGCTCACCAGAACCTCCGCTCAGGGAGCTGTGGAGAGCAGTAAGGTCTTTCCTGAGCCTCCTGTCCTCCAAACTGATCAGTCCCAGCTCTCTCTTCTATTCCATAGAAGACTCATGCTCACAGCATTGCTGTCCTTCTCTAGACGTGCTGTAGGGCCTTTCAAGTGAAGAAACGTTCTTGTGATGCCCCATCAAGAAGTTGCAATGTAAGTGTTTGTTCCTTATTTTACTCACTTTTGTTGTAATCTGCATCTCCTACAGATTTGCTCTTTGTCTCATTGTCCAAAGCACTTCAGCAAATAACACTGTCTGCTCTTAATGACGTTCTGCACATTTCTACGTGCCACATGAGCTCTGAGCACTCAATTATTAGCATTTCAGCCTGTCAGTTCATCCAGCTTTCAGCCCACAGTAAGCCTGTTCATGCAGAACATACGTGTGCTTCTGCAGCTTACAAATGAGATTGTTAGGTAAGGACTTTCATAAGGTGCCATTTCTCCAGGCTCTGCTGGAGTGCCTGTGTAACAGGCAGTACTTGAGCTGGATTTGAATGCGTGTTGCTTGTTGCTGTGTGTGTTTGGAATGTGCTTGTGTGCTTTTTCTTGGGAAAACTCAGTTTGCCTTCAGTGAGCTGCTGGACAGTCTGGTGTTCATTGCTTGGAGGCAGCCGAGCACCATGGAATCAAATGTGGAATCAGAATGTAGAGCAGGAGGAGACAAAAGAAACAAGTACAGTTTCACGTGCTAGACTACACGTGGTGGGGCCAGTGCTGTGTTAATGACTTGGGGGATGGGAACAAGTTTTCCTACAATAAAGCCTCCAGGTTTTTATTTATCTTAAGATGTACCCTGCCCAAGCCTGCTTGCACCCATGCAGGTTAATCACTGTAGGCCAATGATCAGTTCCTTGAGCTGATTTAACGCTCATTACAATAATTTCATTGCACAGATACGTGAACTTCTCCGTCCAGCACTTCTTGGGGTTTTTACCCAAATTAAAATCAGGCTCTGTGGAAATGCAATAGCCTCCATTGTCTCCTTATATTAATAGCTCCTGTTACAGTTGGAGTTAATGCTGTGTTTCCAGTTTGCTGATGATGCATCATCTATTGTAGCTCCGCACCATTGTTTCTGGTGGTAGGAACCTTCTCTCACTTGTCTCAGAGTATTCCTTTTTTTAACCTGCCTTCAGCTCCAGCTTTTATGCTGATGACAGAACCAGCTTCCCACTGCTTCCCTGGCTTCCAAAATCCAGTTGGCCTCTTCTAATGGGCTTCTTCATTCGTGTGTGCTTTGCTAGGTGTGAAATTCTGAAAGGATTGAAAATGAATTCCTGTTCCTTTTGTGACGTGCCTGTTGTTTTATGCTGAGTATGTTGCAGTGTCCTTGCCCTGATTCCCGGTGACAGACCCACAGAGACCATCACCTTCTATCTGTGCTGAGCAGACTTCAGCTTGGGGAGCCATTCTCTTTGTTTCCGTTGCAGGAAGGAGCACGCTGGCCGTGGTGATCTCTCGGTCTGGCTGACCACCAGCCTGGGTTTTGTGGCTCCTGCTCCTTCTCTCAAGCTGTTTCATTATCAGAAATTGCTGTTGGGCTTTTTCGTTGTGAATCACTGTGACCACAATTCTGATGATGAAGACTGGCATGAAACAGGAGCATGCTCAAGCTTCCCTCCTTCCTCCAGCCCTGGCTCTCTGACATATCCCCACCATTATTTCATCATTGTTTGTCACCATCTTCACTCTGCATTTCTTCTCTCGTGTTTCATTTTTTCCAGCTCCTTTTCTTCTGTAACAGCAATGCCAGTGCTGTCCTATCAGTGGTCCCTTAGGCACCTTAGAGCTTGCTGTTTAATGGCAAGTGTATATATGTTGGCTCTACTGCCATAGTGTTTTTAACTCTGAGTTGACACAATGCTTTGCCTCTTTCCCTGGAAGCATTCTGCTGCTGAAGCCTGAGGTTGCAGCAGCTTACTGCACGTTCCTGCCAGTGCTGCCAGTCAGCAGTGAACTTGTAGTCCTGATCTTACATCTTCAGTGCTTTGAAGACTCCTCCATCATTAAGCCATTTCTGCTGCGTGGGTTGTCATAGGTTGTGTGTGGGTTTCCATTAACATTCCACATAAAATCCCTCCTGGTAATCCAGTTCAGTGGAGCTACTATTAATAGTCTCCTCCAACCTGGTACTTGCTCAGTTAGTACTCCCTGCAGTGCCTCAGCTACTGCTGGTGCTTTCTATACTCACCCCATCTGTCCTGTAGTAACTGACCACTTGGTGTCTAGTACTGTACCAGATGATCACTTGCATGTGATCTTCGACTTAGATATCTGAAATAAAGCATGTCAGACAACATCTATTAAGGACTCTTCAGAAAGAGACTGTCTTGTTAAAGGCAGCAAAAGTTTAAAGTTCAGGTGTATGTTTTGCAGTGACCTCTTCTTTCAGTATCTGCCAAAATCTCTTGAAGCTGTTCAAGCTTGTTCGTAGAATCATAGAATCACAGAACGGCCTGGGCTGAGGAGGACCTCGAAGATCATCTGGTTCCAACCCCCTGCTGTTACAGGGTCCCAACCAGCAGAGCAGGCTGCCCAGAGCACATCCAGCCTTGCCCTGAGTGCCTGCAGGGATGGGGCATCCACAGCCTCTCTGGGCAACCTGTTCAGTGCATCACCGCCCTCTGAGTGAAACGCTTCCTCCTGACATCCAACCTCAGCCTTCCATCTTAGTTTAAAGCCATTCCCCCTTGTCCTATCACTAGTAACAGTTGTTCCCCCTCCTCTTTATACCTGTTCTCACCTACAAGTCTGTTATTAAAGAAAACGGTCAAGCCATGAGATCTCAGAACTAACGTAAGACACGTGATGAAGTAATTAGAAAACTCTATGAGTAGCAGGAGGAGTCTCTATTCTTTCTAATGTTTTTTTCCCTGTGCCCATCAGTTCCCGGTGGCTCACTGCCTGCAGTGAGTCCTACGCAGCCCCAGATGGCAGAGTGTGAGGCCGTGGAAAGAGCAGAGCTTGCTGCTCTGTTTTCTGCTCTCTGCCACTTTGAAAGGTGAAGTGTGTCATAGATCCATTCCTGCCACCGCCTCCCAGGACCCGGACTGCTCTGCGGCGTGACGCTGGCTCCTAGCAGGGTGTCACCTACCTGGGCAGTGGGTTCCTGCTGTGTGGAGCAGGAGGAGGGCTGTACATCTTCAAGGTGGGACCGTCCCCTGCAGTTCAGTCCTAAGTTTCCAGGTGGTGTAGTTTCCCATCAAACTAATGAATCAACGTTTCGACTTCAGAGGGAGCAGACTTGAAAAGGAAGTTCTGTTCAGCTGAACTGTCCATCGCTGCTACGGATGTTGCTTGTCTCAGTCTGAACTCGTTTTCAGTTTACATGCCTACAAAATGTCTCTATTTGTGTTAGTTTATGCTGGTTCCAGCACGCAGCTCTCTTAAGGAGGACTGTGTCTCTGAGGATGCTGATTTCTGCTGTTCCGAAGAGATCTCTCCATTCTCGTTTTCAAACTATTATTCCCCTGTTGCTTCAGTTGCTCTAGAAGCAGAGCCACAGCAGTGCTTAACCCGTAATCCTGTCTCTGTTTTAAGAAGGAAAGGAGCTGTAAAGAATTTTTTAAGCTTGCGTGAATGTTTCACTTCCAGAAATTTGTACAGTGATAAATGAAGCGGTGAAAGTAATTACTCCTCTTCATCTCGATATGAAGAATTGATTTAGTAAATGGAAGTACAGCAGTTATGGTGCAGAGGCTTCAGAGGGAATGTCAGAGACTCGGGGCTGAGGGGCTGGATTAGCGAAGCATTATAAAGAAATCATTTTTCCAGATCTTAAAATGACATTTACAGCAAATAAAATAATCTCCAGGCCAGTGAGGCCTTGAGGACTCTGTGGCATTATTTTGCATGTGATATTTTCGTGCCTGCCTTCCAGAAAGGCTTTCATCTGCGTGCTTTCTAAATACCAAGAGGTGCTCAGTATCCTGAGTGTTCCTGCACAGTCCTGTAATTAGTCTCCCATATAACTGGAGCTCAGTACAGATATTGTTGCTGTCAGTCATTCGTCCCTCTTTCGTATCTCTGCAGTCTCAACTTGCTGCTTTGCTCCAGGATGTCAGAACGGAAAGCTCTCAGTGAGTGAACGTCTCCTGCTCCTGACTGGTGATGCTGCTGCTGGGATGAGGTGGTGAGGGCTGAGCGTGTGCCCTGCCCTTCCCACCAGCACTGGGCTCCCTGGCTCGTGGCCGGGCTGCTGGAGCTGGCTCTGCGTGGTTCATGAGATGCTCTTTGCGTGTTCTATGTGCACATCTGTGTACTAAGCCCAGCTGGGATTTTAGATTCATTCCAAAGACACTGGGGAGGTGTTACACCTCAGTGCGGGTCCCATATCGTCTCATCTCCGCCTGTCACATGGATGCAAATCCAACAAGAATCTCGAGGGACTTAAATCTGTATTCAGTCTTAAATGAGGAAAGGAACGAATATTGTTACGTAGTAAATGTTGAGTATTCACACTGTGGGTTGCTTTGGCTGCAGCTGGATAAGTCTGATTTAAGGAAGTGTTGTGGCACCTGAACCCACTTCCAATTTATCCTGCAGTATCAAGAGAAAATAGCAGTCGCTTCAGAAATGCATTATTCATCGCTTCATTGCTTGGTGGCTGACTGCACGTCGTGTGACACTTTATTTTTTTCCCTTTGAACTGGACTGCTGCTTCTGGCTTGGCAGCAAGAGCTGCGTTCTCTCAGCACAGCCATTAAATCTCTCACCTGCGTGTCCTGTGCAGTGCTGCTGCTGGGAGATAAGGTTTGTGTCTCGCAGCTGCGAGCATTGGTATTCCAGGCCCCTCTCTCAAGGGCGTTTTGCTGTGATGAAGCATCCCAAACGACAGGGAAAACATACAGCCGTGTTAAATACCCTTGCTCGTCTGAGACAAGTGAGGGTAAGTGGAAGGGATTTTAAAATGCATTTTGAAACCTTTAACAGAGTTTATGGGTAACAGTAAATCACATCTTTAGGCAGGAGCATTACAGGCCCATTCCAACCAGCATCAGCCATTAAATGCCTGCTAATGGAGAGTACCTGTCCTTCCCAACGTCCACACAAAGTCTGCATAAAACACGAGGAGTCTGAGCCCTTCTGAGCATGTGTTCCTGCACCTTCTGTTCAAGGTCACTTAGGTGGTTTGGTCAGGAGATGAATCCATCTCTCCCAGAGCCTTGCTGCTGTGTGAGCACTGCAGCTGAATGCATCTGCCTCGCTCCTGTGCTGCTGTGTGCACTGCAACTACTGTCCTGCATCGGGCACAGGGAGACACTTGTCTTCTGCCTTCTGAAAGTGGCCACGTGCACTGATTTCCTCCCCCACCCTTAGATTTGCAAGCTGTGAACTACGAGTGGTTCTGCAGCATCAAAAGTAGTGGTACAGTTCTGACTCATGCTTAAAACGTGTGTGTTCCTAAACAAGACAACAAATCCATCTTGGCTAAATGACAGTCCTTTAAGTCATGGAAGCAATCTGACGTTGTCGTATGTGGCACGTGGAGTTGTTCAGTATTTACTAAAGGAGGGGAAATATTCCCTAGTGTTTGATTTGTATTATTGTCTGACTCTTGGATTCTGAGATCTGTAACCATGAGGGGTAGGAAGTGATTACCTGCATAACATCAAAACATTGCTTACAGAAAGATTTTCCCCCAAAGAATCACGGGCCGCCAAGGCATGGCTCATCCGATAGATGTTCTGAAGCACATTCAGAGGAGAGCAGCGAGCCTGGCAAACGAGATGGAGGAGGGAACTGGAAAAGATGAGGCCGAGGAGAGACCTCACTGCTCTACAGGTACACGAAGGGAGGTGGCAGGGAGGATTTGTCAGTTTGTTTTCCTCACGTGGCAAGTGCTAGGATATGACGAAGGGACCTCAAGTTGTGCCACGGGTGGTTTAGATTGGCTGTCAGAAAGAACTGATTCGTGGAGTGGGTTTTGCTCTGGAACGGGCTGCCCAGGGAGGGAGTGCAGTCCCCATCTCTGGAGGCATTTAGGAGACTTGTGGACATGGGACGTGGCTTAGTGAGGGACTTGGTGGTGCACGGCTGGTATTGGACTTGGGACTTGGACTTCACCATCTTCCCACCTAAATGATCCTACTTATACGTACCACTTAAGTATTTCTTTCCCCCAGAACACTTCTTCTGATTCATCTAGGGTCTTTGAGATATTCAGAGGTGCTCTATTTCCTATCGTTGTTGTTGTTGTGTTCTTATAACAACTGTTGCATCTGGAAATTAGTGAAGCTTTGGCAACTCACGGGACAGAGAAGCACTGTGCAGGTCGCTACCTCAGCCTTACTACCTGCTTGTTTCAGCTCCTGACTGTTCTTAGAGCAATTCATTAATAGCTGTGAATGCAGTGCTGCGGGTTTTAACCTGTTAAAACAACCATACGCCAAGTGTTCAAATCCCTAGAGCATTTTAGCAAGGGGCAGAACTGGTAACATTCGATGTCTGTTCTGTTTAGAAGTTAAGAATGGGAATGTTATTTCCAGGTGTCAGTGAACTCATCCAGCACGGCTGTCCGTGCATTGGGTAACGTCACATCTCAGTGGCTCTTCATGGAGTGCCAGCCCGTCACCCCCATCTGCACATGGAGCTTAAGCTGTAGCACAGCTGAGGTGCTGGGGTCCTGGTGCTTGGCCTGGGTTCCCATGGTCTGGTGTGTTCCCAGTGCATTCCTCTGCCTGGGTTTATCTGCTCCTTCCATCCTTTTGGAGGGTGACCTACTTTAGCACAAGCTCAGTGCCATGAGGGTAACAAGGAATTAAGAAAAATGCACTTGTTTTGTTGTCTTCTAGTGCTTAACTTGAGCCCATTCCATCTTCAGTGCTCTGCTGTTGGTTCTGTGAAAGACCTCTTTGGAGGTGCTGACGTTGCTCCTGGAATTTTGTGTCTGCCTGGGCTTTATCTTCAGCTGCAGACCGAGTCTGGAATAGTTTGAATTGCTGTTTTTCTGTTGAATAAATAGAAATCTACTCTTACAAATAGAATCCTACCCTATGGACACAGATGAGAGAGTCTGGTTTAAATAATTCCGACTTTGGTAGCAGGCTGAACGAGACAGAGCTGTGCACTGGTAAAAACATTTGAGTCAGACATAATGTGAGTCTATTTATGGATCCCATTCAGGCATCAGTGGGTCATGGTTGCAGGGCTTTGTTTTATTGTGCTGGATTTGTGCAGTGCTGGAAGCAGCGTGGCTGGCACCTGTGAGCAGAGCTGCAACAGCAACAGTCCTACTGTTTGTGGTAATCATGGGCACAGCCTTTACACGGTGGGCAAAATGTGCCACGTTGGCTTCTGAATGTGGCTGTTGTTTTTGTTGCAGCGTGGCTGCTGTCCCAGTGAGGTCTGCATACAGTGAATTTCCTTTCCCTAAGGCTAGATCCATAATGGGTTGCTTGCAAAAGGGGGGTCGAGGTGCTGTGCAGGTCGTTTTAATGACTTGGCAGCTGAGCTGGGAAGTCTGAATTTGGGGCACTGTTGGTGCGTATCGATGTGGTTAAAACTGCAGTGACACCGGAGAAAAACCAAAGCCACACACAGGGGAGTGAAGGCTGCAGGGAAGGCTGGCGTTGTCCCACACACTGCACAGAGCACAGGTGAGAGGTCGGCCCTGAGGCAGCGTGGCTCATTTCCTTCCTGCCCTGGGGGCCGTCGCCTTTCTGAAGGGGACTGCTGATTCAGGTGTGGGACCAGATCATCACCAGGTGTTAATCACTGGAGAGCTGAGTGATGATCGTGTATTGTGTTGGTTCTCATGACGGGAAAGTAACAGTTGCGGTTGGCTTTAAATCAGGGTTATTCTGAGTTCCAGACCCTGTTCGGTTGGTGCAGGTCACTGAGAGAGCCTTGTATGTCTGTACCCTGCGTAGATGTGCAAGTAGATCTGCTCAGTTGCTCCTAAATTCACTCTGAAGCAGTCCTGATGCTGGAGAATCCCCTTTCAGAGCAGGCTGTGCAGGTGTTGGGGTGCACATGTGCCTGTGTCGGTGTCAGGTTATTTAATATCAGACTTTGCATTATGCATGGAATGGGACTAGACTTTTCTGTGGGAGACTGCTGAACTGAACGGAGCAAGACTGTACCAGGGGTAAGGATTTCTTTTACCTCACTGAAAGAACCTTTCAAAAACAAGCCTGCTCTGGGGGGAAACAGTTAATATCAACCTGATAATTTAAGAAGTAAATTAACGTTTATTAACATTAGATGAGATCATAAAGAGTTTGCATGACTAAAAATCTCAGGCAGGGAATAAAATTGGTGCGTATCGAGTGGGGATATGTTGGAAGATGGAAGCTGAAGTACTGAGGTGCTCTGTAGAGGTTTCTGTGCCTCTGATTTTGAGATGGGAACCAACTGGGGAGTTCCTGTAAAGTGCTCACTGCAGTACCCAGCGAGCTGGAGTGGCTGTGAGGGACAAAACTGGGTTATGCTGAGAGGCAGGTGAGAAGAGACAATAACTGGAAGTAATTGCCATCTCAGTAAGGTTTCTTTGCTAGGATAGAGAGGAAAAATTGCAGTCGTTCTGTTTTGTACAGGGATGAATAGTAGAAGCACAGGAATAATCATACAGAGGAACAGGGCACTGTGCACACTGTGGACCAGTTTTCATAGTCAAGGAGAAGCACCACTGAAACGGGTGGGTGACTGTGTGGTTAACAGAATGAGTAATGCATGCCAAATAGTTGAGAAATTTTACAGATGGTATAGTTAGAACGATCATCGTGATGGGAAGAGGTAGTCAAAATAGAGGAAAGTGCTCACCCGTGTCCCGGGCTCGCAGTAGGAAACTCCAAAGGAGCAATCTCCAACAAGAGCTCCTTCCCCAGTGGTGCTCAGCCCTTAAATGGGGTCTGGGAGAGGTGCACTCATTCTCCACCCCTTTGGTCACACAGTGCATTGCCTCCACCTGTGCTCCCAGGGCTGACTCAGTGCTCTCCTCAATCAGTGGTTCAGGTCATGGTTCAACAGTTCCCGTACAGTGACGGGTGTAGAAGTGGGGAAGAAAAGGAAAACGTGACAGTGCTGTCCCACTGTGTCCCACACGTGGCTGTGAGCCGTGAGGTCTGGGTGCTGTCCCTGCTGCGAGCAGCTGTGGCCAGCTGTCCCCGTCACACTGCGGATGCTTTCCCAGTGTCGGAGATCAGCTCTGCGTGGTTCCTGGTATCTTTTCCTTCTTGGAGATGGTTGCTTTCTCTCCTCCCTCCGGTGCTCTGCTCACACACACATGACTCATCGCTGCCTTCAGCGCTTCCCTGCAGCTCTCTGGGATCCACTTAGTAACTTTTCACTTTCCTGATGATGTGATTTTTCCACTGCTGCCTACTTGGAACTTCACTCCGCCGTCTGTACGCTGTTTGCTGAGATTCCACATATACGTGACATTCAAATGGATGAATAAAGGTTGCTCTAAACATGCACAGAAATGATGACTTCTCGTTCTTCCCTAAAAATATTTTACTGTGGCTTGTGCAGAAAAGCGGTGCAGCGGGCGGTGTGCGGCAGGGCTGCTTGCTGCCATGAGCCCTGCCCTAGCCAGTTCTGCACAGCGCTGTGTTCTTGGGGCAGAAAATCTCTAGTGCTGGGATGTGTTTCAGTTCTGGGTTTACATCTTCCTTTGTGATGGCTGCTGCTGGTTGGGTTGCTATAAATGCAGCTTAGGAAGAAACGGGCAAAGAGTTGGACAGAATTTGGAACAGAAGTTGCGATATTAGGTACCAGCTTTGCTGTATCAGCATCTGAACTCCCTGCCAGCTCACGGGGTGAGGAGCTGGCTTCTCCGCAGAGGTTCTCTCATTTGCTTCCCAACCTTCTGGTACTGCCCAAGGAACCAGACAGGGAGCTGGGCAGCACGAGCCTGAGCTGAGCTTCTGCTCTGTGCACCTGAGCCATCAGCGTGGTGCAGGTGTCTTCGTTCTGAATTTCACTGAGCAAATGGCAGGCTGCAGCTCCGTCCGTCTGTGCTCCTGCAGAGGCACCGGGGCTGGTTGTGCACAGCGGGGTTTAAATATCCGTAGCAAACGGCGTGCATCCTCCCAGAGCGTGGTGCAAGCTGCAGCATCTGTCAGTGAGGCACAGCGAGCACGGGGTGCCTCGCACAGAGCTGTGTGCTCGAAGGTTTGTATCGCTGAGTGAGATGAGCACGTGCGTTTGCCTTCTGCAGTCTGGTAGGCCTGTGCTGGTTAAATGGTTCTGCCTGCTGACCTGACTCGGCCCTGAGGGTCATCTCTGGGGCTGCAATATCTGAAAGAAACGTAGAGATCGAGAGAACGAAAAATGAGAGAAGCAGTAATACTGCAACTCTGGGATAAAGATGGGCGTCAAATTATCGACAAACTCAGGACTTCTGTTTCAGGATACATCTTCCACTGCTGCAGACAGCCCACCTGACACAGCCCTGAGGAGCCCTGGGCTCTGGAGCCCTTTTGCTCAGTGCGTTTCCTACCAGCTGGGTGCTGCACAGGCGTGCCCGTGGAATCTGAGAAGATGAGTCACGGTGCGACCCGTGTGTGTGTAGGGAATGGGATCCAGTGTGTGTGTGTGTGTAGGGAATGGGATCCTGTGTGTGTGTGTGTGTAGGGAATGGGATCCTGTGTGTGTGTGTGTAGGGAATGGGATCCTGTGTGTGTGTGTGTAGGGAATGGGATCCAGTGTGTGTGTGTGTGTAGGGAATGGGATCCTGTGTGTGTGTGTGTAGGGAATGGGATCCTGTGTGTGTGTGTGTAGGGAATGGGATCCTGTGTGTGTGTGTGTGTAGGGAATGGGATCCAGTGTGTGTGTGTGTGTGTGTGTAGGGAATGGGATCCAGTGTGTGTGTGTGTGTGTGTGTAGGGAATGGGATTCTGTGTGTGTGTGTGTGTGTGTGTAGGGAATGGGATCCAGTGTGTGTGTGTGTGTGTGTAGGGAATGGGATTCTGTGTGTGTGTGTGTGTGTGTGTAGGGAATGGGATCCAGTGTGTGTGTGTGTGTGTGTAGGGAATGGGATTCTGTGTGTGTGTGTGTGTGTGTGTGTGTAGGGAATGGGATCCTGTGTGTGTGTGTGTGTGTGTGTGTGTATAAGGAGTGGGATCCAGTGTGTGTGTGTGTGTGTGTGTGTGTGTGTGTGTAGGGAATGGGATTCTGTGTGTGTGTGTGTGTGTGTGTGTGTGTAGGGAATGGGATTCTGTGTGTGTGTGTGTGTGTGTGTGTGTGTGTGTGTAAGGAATGGGATCCAGTGTTGCCTGCTGGCAGAGACCGCAGCTAGCAGAGCAGAACGCTGCCTTCATTCTTGTATCTCCTCCGTTAGCGCTCTGCTGTGGGTTTTAAGGTGCAGTGAGGTGATGAGTGGCCCCATGAGGCTGGTAGCCGGGTTCATTGAGCTCGGAGCGGAGCTGTCGGTGTCAGCCGATCCTTTTTTTGCCAGCACGAGCACCGGGCTGAAACGGCAGCTATGACTCAGTCTCCAGCGAACGCTGCTCCAATCGATTTAGCCCGAGTTCAGATTTAGCGCATAATCGCGTTCAATTTGATCCGCTGCGCCGCCGAGAGATAAAAGGGTTGGGAAAAAAAAAAAAAAACCAAAAAAAAAAAAAACCCCAGATGTAGCTTGTGTCAGCCGTGGCGGTGATGTCACTGCCGAGAGAGATGGGCTAGCGCGGTGCCGTGCCAGCGCTGCTCACTGCGGGCTGTGCCGAGCAGCGCTCGCAGCTCTGTGTGCCCGTGGCCCGCTGTGTGCGCAGGAGGGGATGCCAGCCCGTAGCATGGACTGCGATGTCTCTACTCTGGTTGCCTGTGGGGTCGATGTGGAGATCTTTGCCAGCCAGGAGGTTAAGGTACGCAGCCCCGATCCTTTCGTTCCGGATGTTTGCTGTGAACCTTTTGCGGAGCGGTTCGGGGAGAGGAGGCGGAGGAGGTTCTGCTGCGGCAGAAGGCGCGAGCTGAAATGGTCTGTTAATTGCGGGAGAGAGGTGCGGGAGAGGAATGAGCTTTGTGCTGTGCTGAGCCGGAGGAAGAGCCCGCTGGTTGCTCCGTAGCGATGCAAGGAGCGGGTTATGTAAGGGATGTGTGCGTGCGTGCCTCCTTCGGAACTGCTCGTGCATTGCTCACTTTGTGCAGCTGTCCTTAGGCCGCTGTCACCCTTCAGATCGGCAGCGACTGGGATTTATCCGTATCACTGATCTCCGTGTGCCTTCCTCCATCCGAGCAGCAGCAGTCTGTCCCCTCCAGCCCCAAACCAAGCGTGCGAGAGCAGCTCCTGTGCGAAGGGTTAAAAGTTTGTGGCAGGTGTCCTGGTGCTGTGCAGCGCAGCACAGTGCGGGCAGCACTGCACCTTGCCTGTGGCCTCAAGCCGCAGCTCAGTGCCGGGGCTCATCGGCTCTTCATTACACGTCTGCTGCAAAAAAAACCTCAGTGCATGTAATTGCTTACTGTTGAAATCAATTACCTTTCTCATTTATTACATTACCGCAGGAAAATCGCTGCGGATTAAGTTTGAAAGAGGAATTTTAAGTATGCTTTTCACAGCTCATCTGGAAGGGCTGTAGGCACCATGCGGCAGTTCACTGAGAGGGCACATTCGGGGCCGTTGGGTTCCTCATCTGATTGCTGCTATTAAAATACCACAGTGGAGGGAAAGGGCTGTACACATCTGAGCTCCAATTCTGAACCCCTCTTCTGTTTAACTCTGAGTCACACATGGGAGTCAGTGGAAATATCTGGAAGAAACATTTTCCTGTGCAAGAGGTTGTGCTTTCTGTTCCCTTGGTTTGTTACCAGGTGCCCCACACGTACTTTACAAGTGCCTTTAGGTTCTGGCAAGAGGTTCCCGTTAATGTAAGCAGCTTTTCCTTCACCATTTCATATTGGATTCAGTGCCAAGGCTGATGGAGAACAGTTCTGGGTGGTTGGTGCGCTGGGGCACGTTTCCTGGGCTGTGCTGAGCAGTAAGATGTGTTCTCTTACTGCCCTATTTTGCATTAAAGACTGAAATGTAGAGGTGCAGAAATGCACTGGGCTGACGGAGCTCACAGCTGGCGTGGCTGTCTGATCGTGCCAGGTCCATGTTACACAAGGAGTTCAAGTTGCGGGGATCTTCTTTTGCCCTATGAACAATAGCAGTGAGGAAGTGAAAATCTGGGTTCCATGAAATCAGCAGAAAGCTTTGCATTGACTTTGATGAGACTTAGAGCAGCCTGATTTAAACTGCAGCAGCTGGAAAGCGTGGCTTCCAGTGCACGGGATAACAGTGCACAAAGAGGGTGACAGGGATGTGATGGGAATCTAAATCCCCTTCGTGTGCCATTTGACTTGGACCTTCTGTGCTTGGTTTGCTTTGGTTAAAGCTCTCTTAGTCCTCGTGTCTGAGTTCAAAGTGAGTGCAAAGACTCTGGGCGTATTTACACTGGGGACTGCACTGCAGACTGCAGTGCAGCTTAGAAACAGCGAGTCGACTTCAAAGTTGTGTGTCTGAGATGCTGAGAGCAGCCTGTCCTCCTGCAGCTCCGTGCAGACCAGTTTTCACCTAACAGCCAGCAGACTGGTGTTCAGGACAGCCAGCAGTGCTGCCACGGCCAGGACCCGGCACTGGAGGCCGACCTCTGCTGCCCTGCAGCTGCGGTGTGGGCATCCTCTGCTGCAGCTGATGTTTTAAAGGTGGGGAGAGCTACTGCAACAAATTCACTGCAAAAAGACAGCGGTGTTTTTGTTTGTCAAAAGGGCTCCGTTCAGTTTTCTGTGTTGGCAGCGATCACACAGCGTTTATGTTGACTTTGATAAGGATTTAAGGTTGGGAAGGAAGACTCATAGAATCATTAAGGTTGGAAAAGACCTCTAAGATCCTCTAGTCCACCTGTCGACCCTTCTCCACCATGCCCACTGAACCATACCCTAAGAAGGCAATTTCTGAGAAGAGATGGATGCAGGAGTTGCAGGAAAAGTGCAATAGCAAGAGCAGTAGTCCCTGCATTCAACGGGAGGACTGAAAACTGAAGTTCCGTGCTGCTGACGTGGCCAGGAGGTGCCCCAGGCAGCCAGTGGAAGTGCTTAGCTTGTGCTTGCTCTGTAGAGCAGGTGGTAGCGGAGCCGCTTTCTGGAGCAGTGGCCCAGAAGTACAGGACTGCACTGCGGGGTTGGACGTGGAGCAAGCTGCTCCGCTTCTCGCTGCTCTTCCACCCATGGAAATGACCTTAATTCTGCAGGCTCACTGCCCTTAGCGTCTGGCAGCCAGACGCAGAAAGGCTCTTCTTCCATTTGGCCTCTGAAACGGGAGAATGATTATTTAGTGCTGAAGGCAAAGCTTTTTGGTTTCAGCATGTCTAGTGGCTCATCCTTTCAGCAAACATGGGCACCCTGAAACTGGCAGCTGCCCATTGTGCTTACACCCATGGCTTGCCGTCCGTCAACCCGTGCAGCAGGCCTTTCTAGCAGCTTTTGCTTTCGGTTGCCTTTTCTGGCCCAATAATTAGGTCGTGCTGGTCAAGTTGCTGCTAACCATGTCGTGCCTGCGCGTCAGGAATTAGCAAACTTGAAGACCATCACTGAAATCACAGAGTGCAGTTCTGCTTTGCAGTTCACCTGGATAATTAAGGTTCTTCTTCCAGCACTTCTGCATGGTGACTTTATCTCATGTTTGTGACATAAGTAATTTGTTAATGAATAACTTATTTCCAGTAGAGAAATTCCAGGCAGTACTGAAGCACTGGCAGAGAACTTAAGCTCATACTTCTTACTCTGAGCAATACTTCGTCGTGTCATTAATTTCTTCATGTGACGGAGCACTGGAGCTGCACAGAGAGGCGGTGGAGTCTCGTTCCCTGGAGACGTCCAGGACCTGCATGGACACCTACCTGTGCAACCTGGGCTGGTGCAGGATCCGTCAGTAAACT
Source organism: Oreortyx pictus (assembly GCA_036925125.1). Taxonomy (NCBI): domain Eukaryota; kingdom Metazoa; phylum Chordata; class Aves; order Galliformes; family Odontophoridae; genus Oreortyx; species Oreortyx pictus. The sequence continues at coordinate 105,439,749 of JAUPFR010000002.1, read as the reverse complement.
TGTTCAGTGCAAACGCTGCCGTGAGCATACTGCAGACAGCGACTGTCTGGGACGTGTGGTTTGGAGACCTTGTAGTTGCCTGTGGAAAGTTGAGGTGCCTGGCCTATCTAGTGCAAAAGAATCCTTGGCTCTTGAGGTTTTCCAGCCCCACTTCAGTCCTCCCTTATACAAGTGACTCAGGCGCAGAGGTGTTCTGAGGTTTGAAGTTCGAGTGCTCTGAGGTTAGAGTCAAGTGAAGAAGAGTGCTACTGCCCACCAGCAGGAACCAGGACTTGTCTGTGGAGGTGCAGCATTCATTTTTTTCTCCTTAGCTACATAACCTTGATTTATGGGAAGAGATTGTGACACAGTGATAAGACTCAAAGAACTAGAGATAAGGAGGAAAGCAAACAGAAGTGCGACTATCAAAAGAGTCCTGTTAGCTAGAAGACCTGTTTTATAACCTCTTCTGGTAGTGTTTTCTGTACCTGATAGTTATTTATATATGAAGTTCTGCATCTGTGAAATCTTTTACGGTCCAAGTAATGGACCCAGATCTTCTGTGTTGGTTTGTTCATCTGTTTGTGTGGGAAGAAGGGGACTGGGAGGTTCTTTTTGCAGAAGTAATTCTAAGCTGAGCTGTTTTCAGGTGTGCAGTGGTGTAATGTTCCTCTGAAGGTCTGTATACATGCACGGCTTTCTCTCAAGCATCATCAATAGTTTGCTGCTTCTGAACGTAACCAAAGCTTTGATGTTGGAGAGAAGCTGCATTTTTTGCAGACAAACATCTGTTCCATCTCTGTTTTAGCAAACACCTCATGTATAGGTACATGGTTCACAGAATGAATAATGCCGGATAGTATTGTGGTCAAGATAGGTGGTATAGTTAGAAAGATTATCATGAAGGAGACAATCAAAATAAAGGAAAATGCTCACCCATGTCCTGGGCTCACAGTGGAATACTCCAGAGGAGCAGTCTCTAGAAAAGACCCTTCCCCAGTGGTGCTCAGCCCTCACATGAGGTCTGGGAGAGGTGCACTCATTCTCCACCCCTTTGGTCACACAGTGCATTGCCTCCACCTGTGCTCCCAGGGCTGACTCAGTGCTCTCCTCAGGGGATCCAGCAGTGGTTCAGGCCGTGATCCTACAGTTCCCATGCAGTAGGTTAATGGATGTGCTTTATGGTTGGCTGGTTCTTCCTTTAATGTTAAAAGAATCTGGGAAGTTCTCGTCATTCGTATGCCAAACACCATGTTTGCTTTGGAAGATGTTATCGTGTGCAGAGTGCAGCCACCATGACAGTGTGATTTCAAGCAGTGAATTCTCCCCTGGTGAAGAGATGCTGAACAAGGAGAGTAGCACAGTTTATCACACAGTTGAATAACACGCGTGTTGCCAAGGTTGAGAAGCTGGCCAGGCAGAGTGGCTGACTCTCAGTTGTTGCAGGGTTTTCTGTTGTCCATTCACATAGTTAGACTGTGCCCGGGCTGCATGCGTAGGCTTAATTATTATCTTTTCTGGCCAAATAGTAAACCTCTCCCCCTTTTTCTCCATGGCAGTGCATCTCAAAGCACATGCAGCCATAAAGTTTGACTCCAGCCTATGCTTTCTGTCTGGAAATGAAGTTTATTTCTGCTTTGTTCATGTCAATTCCTGACAGCAGATCTCTTTCTCACAACATCAGTGTTCTTAAGATGCAGTTAATCGCCTTCATTTGGTATTTATGGTGATGCTCAATCAAGGAAAAGCCCTTGACGGCAGTAGCTCTGATGGAGTGAGCAGTCTCACTGTCACTGAAGGATCGTGCACGGCAAATTATGCAGTGGGAAAACAGAGTCACCAAATATCCCATGGAGTCCAGCCCCAGGCTCCTCACAGCCCCCTGCTGGCTCCTGAGCACCCTGCCACAACCGCAGCCCGCGGAGCCCTGACTGCTCTCCAGCCTCTCGTGTCCCAGTCTGTACGTATGGCCAGGGTTGCCCCGTCCCAGCTGCACACTTCCCAGACCTGCAACGTGTCCAGGTCTCTTTACAAGGCCTCTTCCTCGGAGGACTCAGCAGCTCCTCTCAGATTAGTGTCATCCAGTCTTACCCAGTGTTCCTTCGAGTCCTTCATCCAACCCACTGATCAAAATGTTGAGGAGGCCCTAAAATGGAGCCCTGTGGGAGCCCACCACTGGCTGCCAGTTTGATGTGACCCCGTTACTGGAACCTTCTGTCCCAGCTTGTCAGCCACGTGTTCAGCCCTCACGTTGTGCCTTTGCCTTGCTGTGCGTGGGGCATTTTTTCCAGAAGGATCCTGTCAGAAACGCTGTGGAAAGCTTCAGTGACGTGTAAAAAGGTGGCATCAGCTGGCTTCCCTTGGTCAGCTGGGTGTCGTAAGAGGAGGTGTGGTTAATTAAACTGGACTTTCCCCCTGTGAACTTACGTTGGTGCCAAGGAGGTTGGTATCGCTGATAAATGGTAAAGCACCTTTTGGAGGCTCCCTCCCTTGGTGCAGCGTTCCTCGGGCCCCTCTCCTTTCAGCCCAGAAGGCTTTCCCATGACATCTCCTGTGGGATTAAGCAGTTGGATGGGGCTGAATGAAGTTACATATGCCTGTGGCAGGACGTACTTTGTAAGCCTTACCAGGGCCTCTTATGCTCTTAAAGTATTTCTACTTTGTCTTCCTTTCTGCTTCATCTTTCCAGGATTTGAGGAGGAATTGCTTTCCCCTGTTATCATCCCGTGTGGTAATTGATACTAGAGATAAGTAACAGTATATACACTTCTGAAAGTTTTTAATAGAAAAGTCATTCATGGCAACTATTTCTGGTGAGCAAGGTTATGAAGTAAGCTTCAGAAAGAAGGATGGACTGAGATCAGGCGGGGGAGGAAAGCCATTTTCTTTGTAAATTCTTGTTCTCCAAACTTACAGAGCTGGTGAATAGTGTCTCCTGAGAAGATGATCTGAGTGCTCAGGGAGGGCACGAGAACTAGAAGTTAAAAAGGCACTTTTGAATGTGTAATGCAGATTATCCATCCTGATGCAGAGAACAGATGGGATGTGCATGAGGAACTGGCTGGGGCTGGATCGGAGACTCCTTGTGCTATGCAGCATTTCAAGGATTTTCTAATGAAGTGACAGTTGGACAGATAATGGGCTCACTTAATAGAAACAAATACAGCCACAAATACAGCTGACGGCCAGCGCAGAGAGAAGGTATTAAGGCCTGGGTTGTCAGGAGCAAATCGTGTTAGGTTGACTGCCTCTGGAATTTGGCAGTGCACCTGGACAGGTGGCATGAAGGAGATGTGGAAAGTAGATACTCTGAGTAACGCTTTCCCTCTGTTCAGCTGGTCACTGCTGGAGTAACCTCACGTCGTAACTGCCGTCAGGTGGGTGCACGGTTGTTAAGATTGCCTCAGACAGCTTCACAAGCAGCTGATCCAGCCGGGGAGCGGTGGGGCTGCAGACCTGCCAGCTTCCTGCAGCCTGCTGCCCGTCCCCGCACCGGCACCAGGGGATCTCTGAAGGCAAAAGAGAACGAAGTCTCATTAATGGCAGAGCTGGGATCAGAGCCAGGCACAGGGCCGTCATAGTAACAAGTGCGCTGCTGCTGTTAGACAGAAGTACATTATTGATGTTCTTAAGTTTTAGAGATTTGGGAAGTTGATTTTTTTTTTATAGTGAATGAATAAAGATGAAAGGTTTGGAGATGTCTATTTCTTGCTTTCATGGCAGATAAGCAGGCTGCAGCTGTTGAGAAACGACAGTGATTTACAGCAGTGATTTACACTGTGCACGGCCCTGGCTCCCAAAGCAGTGCTATTTCTTGGGCTAAGGGAAGGACCTTGGTGTCACTGAGGACTGCTGAGTGAAAACGTTTGCTTGGCATCTGTAGCAGTCATGAAGGAGACGGCCCAGTGCACACTGCAAACAAACCATAAGGGCACGTTTGTGGATGTCATTGGCTGGATGCTTGCTGGGACTGCTGCCCCAGCTGTAACTATTTCGTTCAGTGGGAAACAAGCAGGGCTGAACGACGTGAAGGACTTGAGGCTGGACTCGATGATCTCTGGAGGTCCCTCCCAACCCATACAGTTCTGTGACTTCACACACAGAAAGTTTCAGATGTCTTTGGTGAGGAGAATTTGCTTTGTGGGAAAAGTGATTTGTACAGATAGAGCAGAAGATGATAGATGGGAATGTGCCAAGTGTGTGTGGGGTGAAGTAACAGACAGGAGCTGCGGATGAGCGCGTCTTCAAGCGCTCTATTTCGTGACCTATGTGCAGGAAGCTCCCGTTGCTCCCTGCTCCTGGTTTATCTGACCCTACATGTTTTCTATCAGGTTGAAAGTGTATCTGCACCAAGCTTGGATCTGCTGTGTTTCTGATCTGCACACCTGGAGAGTCTGCAGATGCACTGAGGGACTTGTGTGCCATCAGGTAACTTCACGTAGCAAGAAGCCGGTCTCTGCAGGATGCCGCCCATTTTTGTGTGTCCTACTTGGTGCTATTAAAAAATAGAATCCCCATTTGGTTACCCCTCTGGTTGCCACTCACTGCCTTTGTTGCCTTCTTGCTGCCTCCCCAGCAGCTCTGGATATGAGCCTGGATGGAGAGCAGCTTCAGTTTCATAATGCCAGTCCGGTATCTTTTTAATATCGTGCCGCTACTGATATATTTGTCACATCAGGAAATGAGAATGATGAAAAGCAGTGCTGTTTTTAGCAGTAAGATAGGATTACTCTACTTTCCAGTTCTTGTTTCGAAACGAAGTCTGTGCCAACTGGAAATTTTCCAGCTGGTTGAAAGATGACATGGGAGCAGTTTGGTCAGGAATATTGGCTTTTTCACCCTGGGGTTTCTTCCATCTGCCCACTAAAACCATTCTATCAGTGCAAGTCTGAAATTCCCTCCTCTGTATCCTGTCTGCTAGTGCTCAGTGCTCGTGGCCACCGCCTCTATTCTCCCCGTGGGACTCCTTCCAGCAGCCACAAGTCCCATTGCTGAGCTTCTCAGGTCCAGTAGCACTGTAGAGGTGTTGCTCTGTGTATTAGAAATGAAAATAGCACGCTTTTTTCACTTGGCTGTGTAGAATGCTGCGGGGCATTTCTCGGTGATGTTGGAGCAGCTTGGAGTGCTGGAGTGCCCCAAGGGCTCTGATTTGTCTTTGGGGATAAAGCAACCTCTCAAAGTGCTGAACCCATTTTTTCACTGAAGTGTACTCAAACTGGAAAGCAATTGGTCTTTTTTTCACAGGAGAGTGGAGAAATGGATGTTACAGTGACAATATAAAAGCAGCTTAGAGGGAAGAGTGTATAATCTCTGTTCGTGCAGATGCTTTCCATCCTTTCGCTGACATGACCTGCAAAACAAATCACAGGATCACAGAGTCACAGAACTGCAGGGGTGGGAAGGGACCTCCAGAGATCATGGAGTCCATCCCCCTGCAAAGCATCCCAGCCCAGGCTGCACAGCTCGGTGTCCAGGTGGGTCCTGAACGTCTGCAGAGGAGACTCCAATTCACAGTTACACTTTCCAAAATGATAACCACATTAAAATCAACCCAGGTCCCTTCCAGCCCCTGCAGTTCTGTGATCCCGTGAAACGATACGGATGGCTTTTTTTCTTGCATTTTAGCCAGGTGTGAGTATGTGCTGTGCCAACCAAGCACAAAAGCAGGCAGCCGTGCTGCGTTGTGCTCTCGTGTGCTCCTGAACCCTCACGCCCTTGCGCAGCCCGTCAGGCAGCATGTCTCTGGCCGCTGTTGGGTCACAGTGCGGGGCTGTGTGGCCACTGCTCCAGCAGCCACGCTGAGCTGCACGGGCCTGGAGCTGCGTGGCTCCCGGAAGGGGTTCCCACATCCCTCCCCGTGCTGGGTGTTGGTTTTCTTAGCTTCCTTCTTCCCTCGTCCTTACACACTTGTTGCTGATGGAAGGTGCTGCCGCGGGCTGCTCTTGTGAAGTGCTGTTCCCATGTAATTCCTGTGGGGAGCCCACAGGCCGCTCCGAGTCCCTCGGCTGGCACTGCTGCCTTGCTGGGCTTCTGCTGCGCAGTGAGGCTCCTGCCTGAGCTCCTAGGAGCTGCTCAGATGTCCACAGAAAACAGACCTGCTCGAACAGTTCACAGATGAAGTGTAAGACAGAATGACAGATGGTCCAGGCAGTCTGGCAGGAATACGGAACAGTACAACAGTGCGAGGGGAGCGAGAGACGGCGGCCACAGTGCTGCACGGGGGAGGGCAGGGGAGGAGGTGAGGCCTTCTTGTGAGTGCCTTCCTGCAGAGCTGCAAAGCTCTTGTGTGTAAATTGACTCCCACGTTCCGTCTCTGCTTGCTGTTGCCCTTTTCCTTTCTTTGAAGTCCTGTTTCAGGAGAGATTTTCTTACTGAGCTCCTGAGAACGTGTGCTGGTGGCTCCGTAGTTTTTCCTTCTGTGTTTTTCCACTTGTTCAGTATTAAATAGAAACAGTTCACGAACCATTGAGGTATTTTCTTGCCCTGTCCTGCCTGTCTGCATTTCTCAGGGAGTCGATTCAGCACTGATTTTGTCCCTTCTGAATCCAGACGGGTTGAAACTGTTTCTAATTGTGTTAGCACAGTTTGCGTTCGTTGGCGTTTTGCGCTGGGAATGGAAAAGAAAGAGCAGTCCCCATGACTGTGGTGAGGAACAGCTGGAATGCTGTAAATGCTGATCACTGCAGGCGAGGCAGTAAATCAGGAATGGGCAAGGCAAGCATTTTATTTGTTTAAACTGTCCCATGGCTTCCCCTTGTTTATTTTTCTACTTAGCTGGGTTGGCAAAGGCAGGGAATGAATAGCATGTGTTTTATGGATGTTTTACAACATTACATCTCCAAGTGCAGAAATAAAACAAAGTTGTTCAGCTTTGAGCTGGAGATGCTCAGGACCCACCTGGACACCGAGCTGTGCAGCCTGGGCTGGGAGCTGCTGTGCAGGGGACGGACTGATGATCTCTGGAGGTCCCTTCCAACCCCTGCAGTTCTGTGATGCTGTGAAACCTTTGGTCCTGGCCTTATCCCTGAGGTGTATCCTACTGGAGCACCTCATTGCTAGCAGCTGTTGGTTAAAGCTAATTGAGGTCGTTTTTCTTCCACACCTTTGTTTACTCTGTTAAAGTGATGAGTGCTTTAAGAATGACTGATGCACGCTGGATGTATGCACGGCAATTAGTGGTGCCGCCAATTAGTTGTGGGGTTTAAATGTCTCCGGCAATAAGGCACAATTGGTAGCTGGTATCTTATGGGACATCCAACGCAGAATGACTCCTTGGAGTTCACTCTGTACCTTATTTTCTCATTTATAGCTTGCATTCTTAAATAAAGCAATTAAGAAGACGACGCAGGCGGCCAAAAGCTCAAAGCAGCAGGTGCTCATTGCAGGGCAGTGCTAGGGTCTCTTCTTGCTGCTCCATCACTAGCGTTGTCTGTATCCTTTTCAGCCAAGACACAAAGTTGCTTTGTGGATATGCAGGAATAGCTTTCAGTCCTTGTGTCCAGCACGGCAATCAAAGCAGTTGCTCAGAAAGCAGAGCGATGTCTGTACACGCAGCCAGCTGCTTTGAAAGAGAGCTCCCATTGTTTCACGGAGCTCATGTGGCACCTGGAGCCGGAGTGCTGCAGGAGCTGGCGCGGGCAGTACAGTGAAATAGCAGCGCTCCTGTGACAGGGGATGGTGGAGCGTGGATTTTTCTTTTCGCTCAGTCATTGGGTGTGAAATTGAATTGAGAAGTCTCCAAAGTGCATTAAATCACCCCCTTGGCATTGCCACAGGAACAGTTTATTTCGTCTCGAAGGCGCCTTTGGTTTCCAGATCAGTGGAGCTGAGCGGGAGGAACGTGCGTCACTTTGAGGTAAACAGGGATGTGAGCTGGTTAAAAACAGAAGAGGCAACGCAGCAGAATCCTGTGCCTCTGACATTTGTCAGCCTCTCCTGGAACACGACCGCTGCGTCCATGGAGCTGCGGGGCAGATAGCATCGCCGTCCTTCCGCTGTGCCGAAAGCGGGATGTGGATGTGTTCAGTTCAGTTTGAGAGGCAAAGCTGCCTCGTTCTGCTCCCCAGGAGCTGTGTGCTGCTGCTGCCGTGCTGTCCTGATGCTGCCCCAGCACGTGGTGGAGCTCTCAAGCTTCCTCAGCCTGATGTTTCCTGCCTGTTTTTGTGTCACCGCCATCCTCGGGGAGGTGACGAATTGCATGTGTTTGTATCACTCTGTGTAACGCCTGTTAGGTTTTCTCCAAGTCCCTTTCCGGAGCAAGATGCTGAATGTGGAAGCAGAAAGCCTGCTGAAGGGAGCCTGCTTTAGCTGGGGGTGGGTGGGCGATCCCAGGAGGTCCTTTCCCACCCCTACAATTCTGCAAACCTTTTATCCGGTCTTTTTGGCTTTACAGTGCTTCTGATGTGCAGTGAAGGAGCCCTGAACACAGCCCTCACACATAGCCGCACTAGGCGGGGGCCTCCAAGCCATCTAACACAGCAACGTGTGTTCTAGGCGTGCACAGGTCAGGGTGTGTTCAGGGGAGGGCTGGTTCACTGCGCAGAGCGCAGCAATAAGGTCACTCATTGTCTGCAATACCAAGCGTGTGTTCCTTCTTATCCCAAAGTAAGAGCTAAAGGTATTGGGAACCTCTGCAGCATTCGTCAAGGCAAGGTTTACTTCTTCAGAACACTGACGGGGCTGCTGCTGACTCTTGCTACTTGCAGGAGCTCTTACCATTCCACGTGTTTTCAGCCTTCACTCGGGCTGCACCAGACCTTGCCTTCTGTGGCTCTGACATAACCGTTAGAAGCTCCTGAAGTGAGCTGACTTCTTGGCAGTTCTGTTGAGACAGATTTGTAGATATGAGCCCCTTGTTATGAACTTTGGAAAGCAAAGAAATGTGTATTGCTGCCCTGTAATCTTCCCTTCCCACCCTTTTCATGGAAGTAATCAGCCTTTTTTGAGTACTTCTCATGGCATTTTCATGCTGTTGCTCCCCCAGCTGCCCTCCAATGTGACAAGAGCACACACAGCCATATGTGTCCGTTACAGTGCTCATTAAGTGGCATTGGCATGTCTCAGTGGTGCAGTTACTTCCAGCTGGTGGAAGCAGTTGGATATATGATGTTATATGATGATATATGATCCTAGAAAATAATTATTATTTAAGTGTTCTGCATCAGTGACCCCTCCTGGGCAGAGCCAGCCTACCCATCCTTGGTGCTGTAAACTGGGAACTGATTTGCTCATAGGTAGCTTTGTTCGTAGATGCAAAGAGCACAGTCTCTGCACAGCCTGTCCAGCATCATCTCCCATCATGTGCGTATGGGAACTGTAGGATCACGGTCTGAACCACTGCTGGATCCCCTGAGGAGAGCACTGAGTCAGCCCTGGGAGCACAGGTGGAGGCAATGCACTGTGTGACCAAAGGGGTGGAGAATGAGTGCACCTCTCCCAGACCCCATTTAAGGGCTGAGCACCACTGGGGAAGGAGCTCTTGTTGGAGATTGCTCCTTTGGAGTATTTCTGCTGTGTGCCCAGGACGTGGGTGAGCATTCCATGTATTTTCAGTCATTTCCTTCCATTGTGGTAGTCTTTCTGGTTGCACATCTTGGCTGCCGTGCTATTTGAACTGCTTATTCTCTCGACTACACACCTGTTAACTATACGGTGTGCTGCTCAGGGGGTCTGTGCTGCTGCCACAGGTCGATGTGGGAACAGAAGGCACTGAGTGATGAGTTTCTTCTATGGGAGCTGGTACTGAGTACAGAGCTCATTTCAGGAGGAGTGTGCTTTGTTCTCGTTCTTGGTTGTGGTGTGTAGTTAGTAACCTGGATTCTCGTTCGGTGTAAATGAATGTGGAAAAGGGCAACAAAAACAACATTTGTCTTGCTTGCCCTTCACGGGGCTCTAGGAACGAGGATCAGAGCAAAGTTTGAAATCACAGCCATCTCCTAAATCACATGCGTAGCAGTGGTGATAATGAGTGTAAACATAGTGAATAATAAAACATGATTTGTGTTCCGAGTTCTGGGGCTGTAGTCCAAGGCGCGCTGCCGGCCGTGGAGGGCCCGGCATTGCTGTGGGCGAGGCCTTGGCTTCCGTCCTGGCTGAGCACAATAGCAGCAGAGCTATTCGTGGAAGAACTGTTTGGAAATAAATCTGGGTGCTGTGGAGCTGGAAGGAGCTCGCAGTGGCAGAGCCCCATTCAGTTGCTAATTCGGGCAGCCACGTTGTGCAGCGCCTGTGTCCTACACGGGCTCACCCGCCTCGGCCTTAGCAGTGTCTTTTGCTGCTGTAATGGAAGGCTGTCTCTCAATGTGTGCAGCTCTGTGCCAGCATAGCTGTTGGTTTCAGTGCTCGCTCTCTGTGTCATTCAGGTAAGATGCTGATGGCGGGCAGGTCTCCTCTCAGGGTTTGCTTTGCTGGATAAGCCAAGCCGCTTCATTTCTTACTCAGTAAGCTGCTCTTTTATCTCAGTAGCCTTTATCTGAACCCGTTCCCGTTAGGCTTAATCCTTGTGGGACACAGGCAACAGAAGCTGTATTTTTAATGAGGCGTGATGGCTTTCCATGATGCTCTTTGTACTCTCCTCCTGCATGGGAAGTACTTTTCCAGACACATCCAGCATTTGTTTGCCTCCTCCTGGCCGTGTTCCCCATTCCCCAGCTGAGCTCTCCCCATGGAGGAGCGGGAAGTCTCCAGTCCAGCTCAGCTCTGCCCTTGTACTCCTGGAGTGCTGTGGCACTGCAGTGCTCCTTTTTCCTTCAGCAAGGCTCTGTTTGGCTGCTCCAGGTGCTGACAGTCAAGCTCGGGCCATCAGCAGCTGTAATTACCGTGTCCCTCCTCGGTGCAGATCTCACTAAAATGATCGTAATGAGAAGCAGCCAGCTAGGGTTGGGGAACAACGGGCCGTCAGAGCTGCAGTGGCAGGTGAGATGTGGGGAGAGCTGTGGCTCTCTGACGTGGTTGGGGTGGATGGACACACGTGGGCTGCAGGTTGACTCACTTCCCTCTCTAATACCTGCAGTACTGCTGCTTCAGCTTGGATGCTCTTGTGGGCTTTTTTTCCCCCAGGAAGTTTAGAAAGGGTACTGGAAGTTCAGAGCCTTGCTTCTTAAAAGCCTTTTAAATCTCGGCTCCTTGAGAGCACTTTGAGAATCTTGAATTGAGATGATTATGGGCCTTGAATTATTTATCCACGAAACTTGAGAGAATTTGCTTAAGTCCTGAAGATGTACGTGGTACATTTTCTTATAGATCAGAACAGCTCTGAAAGACTTTTATCCAAATAAGTGCACCGAGCAGACATTAGAAGTCACAGGCCACGGCAATTAAGGCAGACATGTCCTGGGATTGGGTACGGAGCTGGGATGGCTGGAGCTGCAGCTGGGCACTGCTGGCTGCTGCTGCTGAGGAGTGACCTCTGCTGAGGTCGTTATGTATCAACTGCAGATGTGCTGAACCGACACGTGTGACTTTGTAATGCACTGCGTGGGAGATGTGCCCGCACTGTGCGGTGCTGCTTTGTGTTAATAGGGAATGGAGGGCTTGACTCCCTCCTCCTCCTCCACACTGGTGGTTTTGGGACTGTTAATCAAAGTGAGATCTCTGAAGCTGCACGGGTATCGAGTGGAGGAGCAAGCAGAATGAAGTCCGTGGGGCTTTAACGCTCTGTCAGTGCTGCACTTGGTGGCTGCTGCTGATCAGCTTCATTTGGAGGTTCTCCCATCCATCCCTTGTGGTGCCTAATGAGAATGTATCTCAGTGTTGTGCCCACAGTGTTGGCTCTGCCCACTGCTCTTGGGCCCACGTTTAAGGACACGGAGTAATAGGATGGGATCGGGTTGGGGGGGGACCTGAAAGCCCCCCCAGCTCAGGCTGCCCAGGGCCCAGTGCAAGGAGACGCTGCTGTGCTGCTGAAGGGAAAACGGTTTTCCTGCTTTGTGTTCAGTTGCAATGAGGAGATATTTCCCTACTCTGTGCATGATTTGTTGCACAGTTGATGGAATGTTTTTGTGTATGAGCGATGATTTCCCATCGACCTGTGGTTAAACAGCCGTACAGGGGCTGGTGTGCCTTTGTGCACCCTCAGCCAAACCGCTGAGCTCTCCGTTTCCTCCTCAGCATCCCCTGCTCTGAGAGGAAGAGGTGAGTGAGGTCAGGCTAAATGAAATGAGAAGGATGAAAGCTTAATAGAGCACAGGAGGTTCTTCTGAAGGGATGCCAGAGATGGCGTGTCAGCTCTGGGGAGGAAGACCACAGAGCTGGCGGTGAACGAGAGGAGATCTGATGTGTGCTCCTTGCTGCGCTCTGCTCTCCTGGGTCGCTCCTCAGCCAGCACACCCTGCTGAGCGTGGGGCTCCCACTGCTCTGTCCGTGTCCCTGCTGCAGCTTCACCATTCCAGGTACCTGTTCCTAAGGTATCCTTGATTTTCTGCTCGTTTTTAGCTCCATCCATCTGCTGCATCTCAGACCTCCCTGTGCAGTGCTGGAATCTCCATGTTGTGTCGGGTGCTTCTCAGCACGCTGCTCTGTAGCTAACCACTTTTAAGCCTGAAGTTGGTCCTTAGAGCAGGTTGCTGCTTTCAGTCATCTGTTTTCCCTGCTCTCGGGGAATAGGTGTGCGTGTGCTCTAAGCATTTAAGTGACACAACATGCAGGAGAACACACTGAGCAGTGCCAGCAGTGTGGGCTTGGCGTGCGTGGCCTGACGCTGTGTGCCGGTCCTGCTGCCGTTCAGCTCCCTTTTGCCCCACGAGTTCCCAGTTTGCCTGGTGCTTCCAGCTGGGCGCCCTCTGCAGCACCGCGTGGGAAGTTGCTGTGCAGTCACGGTTGGGCTCAGCTGTTAGGGGGAGTCCCATCAGCGGTGGGCTCTCAGCCCCACATATTTCCCAGCTCGTGTCCCTCGAGCCGGTGCTGTCTGTGGCTTCTGATGCAGCCTGTACTGGTCAGCGGGCAGCCACCCCCAGGGGCACTGCTGAGACCTGCTGACGCCGCCAGACAAAGACTTCATCCTCAGCATCGTTTCTTTTTCATTTGCAGGAGAAGTTTGAGGGCTTGTTCCGTGCCTACGATGACTGCGTGACATTCCAGCTGTTCAAGAGCTTCAGACGCGTGCGGATAAATTTTAGCAGTCCCAAGTCAGCCGCTCGTGCCAGAATAGAGCTGCATGAGACACAGTTCAGAGGGAAGAAGCTCAAGTTGTATTTCGCTCAGGTAACGGGATCTGCTGTGTCCTTCTGTGTCAGTGCACAGCCTTGATGGAAGTAGTGTACAACGAAGCTGACTCTAAACTCTAGGTGTTTCCCTTCTGCGTGGTGTTCCTGCTAAAAGATTTCTCAGACGTGGCTGTGTTGCTGGAGCTGTGCCTGCCCAGCTGCTCTGCAGTTAACTGGGAGGACCACTGGGGCACTGGGGGTTATTCAGTGCACAGTGCCATAGCTCGGAACTGGTGCGCAGCATGTGATGCTTGCTGTGGGTAACTCTAACCGTTCAAAAAGTGGTAATGTAAAGTTCATGAAAGGGGAGTAGGGCCAAAGAGCAGAACCGTGAGCCACAATAGGCAGAAGAAGGAGAAAGTCTGACTAAATAAGTGTGTAGTTTAGTATTAAACAAAGAAACCCATCAACCAAAACTACCCAGTCCAACAACAAAATAAAACCTCCTTAATTTCAAGTGAAAGGGGGAAGGGAGGGAGCAGAGGGATGTCCCGGCCCGGGCATGTGGTTGTGTCCACCCCAGTGCAAGTGGGAAATAAAGGCTCTGTTCTTGGGAGAGGGAGCCCAGATCTCCCAGCAGGGACACAGAAAGGTGAGGGAGGCTGAGAATCCTGAGCTGAGAGTCTCCTCTGAATGTATTGTAATAAAAAGCTGTGGCCGCTGAGGTCTGTGGGATACGGGATGGTGCCTGGAAGTAATGTCGTGTGCTTTGAGCTGCCAGGATGGTCCTTCAGAGAGAGGTTTCAGGATCTTCCTCGAAAATCTCTCTCAAAACTAAGAGGCAGATGAAGTCCTGCACCTCCACAAGTGAGGCAGGATAGGATCTGAGCCCAGGCTGAAGCAGAACCTTCTTAGGAAGGTGGGAAGCTACAGCTGTAAAAAGCCCGGTGTTCTTAGCGGGCTCAGGAGATCTTACAGATGGATTTAAGGTGCTGAAAATCTACCTCCATCCCCTTTTTTGTGCCCTGATCTCCTAGATGTGGCTCAGAATTTATTGCTGAGAGATTTAAACCTGCTGGTAAGCAGGCTGCTGTCATTCTGCTCTGACTGCGCGATCGAGAGGTTAATAGGGAGATAACCCAAGAAAAACAGAGTCATGTGTAGTAGTGATTACTCCCCGCATCTAAACTGATCTCCTCCTCCCCCCCCAAAAAAAAACAAGAATGAAACAAATTAAGGTGGAAATGAAATGAGCATAATGGTTTGCAACCGAGTGAGGAACGGGATGGATTCCTTTATCACTCCATCTGAATAAACCAGATGTTCAGAAAAGCTTCTGGAGCTGCTGGCGAGGCTGCGGTGCAGGAATTGGTGATTTCTGCCCTATCTCTGCTCTTACTCAGGACCTTAAAGCAGCAGAGCTGAGCCGTGTCCTTCCAGCTTCGCAGATCTCTGAACTCAGCAGCTGTGAGAACAGGAAAAGCTTTGCACTTATCCTCAGAGGACGCGTAGAGGAGGCACAAACATTGCAGCTTTGCTCACATCACAGCCCCCCACAGCAAATCTGCAGGAGCCCTCTGTGGGGGTGAGAGCAGCTCCATCTGCAGGGCCTGGCTGCTGAGATGGGGCTGGAGCACCACCTGCGTGGCTCCTGGTATCGGAAGCGTGATTCCGTGTTCCCCATCCTAAACTAAACAGTGCATTTGTTCTGCTTTCAAGATTCAGACCTCTGAGACAGATGGAGACAAGCTTCACTTGGCTCCGCCGCAGCCTGCAAAGCAGTTCCTCATCTCACCTCCTGCCTCCCCCCCCGTGGGGTGGCAGCCCATAGACGATGCCACGCCTGTCATCAACTACGACCTCCTCTATGCAGTTTCGAAGCTAGGACCAGGTAAGCCTGTGCTCCTTGTGTGGAAAGCAAGCAGCAAATAGCAGCGTGCAGAGTAACCAGAGGCACTTGGTGTAGCACCTGTACCTCTGTAACTTGCACTGCAGCTTCGGGTGTAAGTTGATTTGGGCCAGCTGGTTCTCTGTGAGTGCTGTTTGCAGAGCAGATTGAACCTTGCTTACATGGTTTATTCTCGTGCTTGTTTTCATCTTTGGATGAGACAGCTGGTGGTTTACCTTGCCGCTCTGTGCTGTGACAGCAGCCTCCCATTGCAGGCACCCCACCCCTGGGCTCAGCGCGACTGCCGTGCCCAGCAGCGTCCCCGGGCTGTGGGGTGCAGGGAGATGCTTGTCCTGCAGTAGGTGTGTGGGACCAGCTGGCTTTATTTCCCTGTGGGATCCCTCCCAGGGGTGCAGCATGTGTCCCGTGGGAGGGGTGAGCCCTGAGTCGTATTTCCTTAGGGCAGGAAGACCCACTGGAAAGGGCTGTCAGGTCTGACTTAGTCCTACACTGCAGGTGATCGCTCCCAGAGTCGATGCTTTCCTTCTGAACTGCTGAACAGAAGGAAAACAAAACCTCCTTTTTTTTTTTTTTTTTTCTTTTTTTTTTCCCTTTGATGCGGCAGTGTTATAAGTAGGAAGGTGTGACCGAGTCCCCTGGCTGTGCGGGTGACCGGCCAGCTCTGGCTGTGGGGCAGTGGGACGTGAAGTGCCCCTCGTTGTTCCGCTGCTGGGACGGCCGTGCGTGAAGGTCACGCTCTGCCCGGTGAGGCCTGCCGGGAGCAGCAGGCACCGCGTGCTCTCTGCTTTCTATTTTTAGTGCTGGGTGCAGAGATCGATGTCAGTGAACTGCAGCAGCAGCTCTGGAATAGCGCTGCCGTTCTCGGCCGTGGATGCGCTGTGCTTAGAGTTTCAGTGGAAAACAGATCCCAGCAGCACTGCCCTCGGGGTCCCGTCGCTGGGCACGCTGCCGTGTGTCAACGGAGGTTTGGTTTTCATTCGGCAGCACAGTGCAAGCGTAGCAATGCCTTCGCCGTCAGGAAGGACTCCTCGCACGGCTGCTGCATCACAGCCAGAGTTCTGAGCCTTTAACTTGTGAGGAATGTTACGTGAAATGCGCTGGTTTGGTAAAAGTTAATACCTGAGGGCCAGGAAGAGTCAATTAAGGACGTAAATAGTGAGCAGCTCCTTTCCGTGCCCCCTGTGAGCCGTGCTGGGAAGGTAAGACCAGCTCTGGGACACCTTCCACGTGTGCAGGTGAACACAAACCTATCAGAACCGAGGACGAGTTGGCTGCACGGCAGCAGTACCTTTGCCATCATGCATCAGGTACGTGGATGTTCTCCTTGCTGTCATTAGACAAGAGGTGCATCGTCAGTGGAAGGTCGTGGCACCAGTTCACAGAGGGACAGAAAATCACGTTTGGTATTCCAGACTGCACAGAATGGAGAGCAGTTGAGAAGATAAAATGGAGGAACTGTGTACCATGACATTCTGCAGTACTTTTCTGAATAAATCTGTGGGTTTCTATTATTCTCCCATTGCTTAAACAACTCATTAAGGGCTGATGGTGGTCAGAAGGCTCGTGGAGGAGAGAGAGACCTCTCCTGAAGAGCCCTTCCGCTTTGCCCAGGCCAGGAGGAGCGGTGGGGCCCTGGAGGGCAAAGCAAGTGTCATGAACAGCATTGGAGACAGCTACAGCACTGAACAGGACATAACTTGGTAGTCCTAACCCTCCTGCTTACCCCATCTCGTAGCTCATAAGCCTGAGTTGACTGCAGCGATGGGCAGAGGGTTCTGGGAAGGACTTGAGTGGTCAAAGAGTGCAGCATTTGGGCTGGGCCGGTTACCTCTGGGAGGGCAGTGTGTCTGATGTCCTTTGTGGTGCTGCTGCAGGAGGAGGGCCCTGTGCTGCGTGCACAGCTCTGCAGAGCTGCTGGGAGCTGACAGTGAGCGATGTGGCCTTCGGTGCAGGTTGGCAGCGCTGACGTCAGCCCGCGGCTGAGGAATTAGCTGAAGCCCGCGGGGAAAACAGGCAAAGAAAAGCCATATAATTTCTCAGCGCAGCACAACCGAGCTGTTTCTCTTTTTTACATTGCAGCCTATCAGCAAGACCTGTAGTGCTTTGCTCAATTTGGAGTCGGAGGAAAGGCTGCCAAAAATAGAGCAGTTAAATGTCAACATTAATGGTATCACAGCAGTGGAATATTTCTCGCAGCAAGATGCCGGACGTGGAGCATTATTCAGTAGTTGGCTTTTATATTTTAGGCAGAAATGCAGCATGTCCTCCAGGCCCGAGCCAGCCAAGTCTTATTTGGGCTGAGAATTCTTCCCTGCAGACAGCACGTGACGGCAGTGCCAGGACCGTGTGTGCTGGCACAGCTCTGAGCCCACAGCTCCTTCCCACTGCCAGGCAACGCGAGTCCGCATGAAGAACACCAGCAAGCACCGGGTGTGTTCGGTGGGGACCCCACTTCACCTCCCGTGTGCAGCACCTAGCACGGCCGCTCCCTGCTGCACGCAGTGTGCGGTGTGGAGGAGGAACGCCCAGTGTCTGAGCCTGACTTCCCTTTGCTTGCTTGTGCACTCGTGTAGGACCCTCACTGGATTCATTTCTTCCCAGTTGAAGCACTCGTCCCGCTAGTGAGCGCGTATAGCGTAACAAACAGCTGCGCCCCGCACTGCTGCTCAGCCGTCCTCCTTCCATCTGACTGTGTTTCTCTGCTTCCAGGAGAGAAGTACGAGCTGCACGCAGGAACTGAGTCCACTCCCAGCGTGGTCGTGCACGTCTGCGACAGCGACATGGAAGAAGACGAGGACTCAAAGAATTCTCCAAAGCCCAAAATCATTCAAACTCGGCGCCCTGGCCTGCCACCTCCCGTATCCAACTGAGCCTGCGGCAGCAGCAGCCCTTCTCTCCTCCAGCACAGCTCTGTGGCTTTTTTGTTTGCTTTCTTTTTCTTTTTTTCTTCTTCTTTTTTTTTTTTTTTTAAGGCAGACATTGCCTTTTGGGGACAATAAGCTCATTGAAATCCCTTTGCAGTAATCAAGCCTGTGTAACAAAAGGGCTAGGGAAAAAAAAGAGAGCTTTGTCACTGTAACCATATCACACCCGACCAACAGCTTTGCTGGGAAGGAGAGGCGAGGCCACGAGGGAGGGTTTCAGGCTGAGGTTGTGCACGGCTGAGCACCACGCAGAGATCCCTCACGGAACACGATGGGGCTGAGATCGGGCTCAAATCGGGCTGAGATCGGGCTCGAGGTTCCGGCAGTGACTCGTGCACCCCTAGTGAGGTTCTTTTCGCTCCCCCTTTTTCCCTGCGCTTTTAAAGCCCTTGAGCTGTATGCCGTTCGGGTTTGTGAGGTGAGGAGATGTTCGCTGGAGTCTTTCTGTAGGGTTTTTTTTTTTCTGACTTCATATTTTTTTAGGCCAAAGAAAGCAGGACCACGGTCACGCAGGTGAAGTTAGGCTGCATGCACCCTCGCCCCTTCCTTGGCGCTGCCCCGCATGTGTCCTTCCCTCGCGCTGTACCCGGGCCGCAGGAGTGGCTGTGCTGGCACTGAGGAGGGCAGCGGGCAGCTGGGTTCCCCACGCGGGGACCCCGTGTGGATTTATCATCCCGAGAACAGATTTTTGTAGAAGTTTGAGCTCAGATTTTGCATATTCTTAAGCATGCGCTTAATTTATGCACAGGAGTGGTTCCCCTGGAGTTGGTGCTGCGGGCAGTGGGGTGTTTGTGTGAGGTACCGTGGGATTTGGGGGCTCATGGGCTGCAGCTCTGCTGCCCCAAGTGACTGTGAAGCGACACAGTGAGACCCCGTGGGGCTCGTGGGTGAGGTGGAGCTATTTGAGGCAGAGGAAAGGAAACCAGTTGTGAGTGTGTGTACATATATATATATATATATGAATGTGTATAACAAACAGTGCACGAGGAGTTGCCCAGCTGCCCCCGAGCAGAGGAAGAGAGCAAGATGAACTCCCACCCTCTTCCAGACTCCTTCCACGCCGTGTCCTACGGTACCAGTGCCCTCTGGCAGTTCCAGTCCTCTCTCTGTCCCCCCCCCAGGGCCCTGTGCAGCAGCACGCAGTGCACATCGGGCTGTTGCCAGCACTGCTTTCCTCCCGGGAGCGAGGCACGGCATCGTACCGGGCGCTGCGAACGAATCAGTTCCATCCCCATCTCGGCCGGGTCAGGGATCGCAGAACCTTCCGCAGAGCTGATGCCTCAGCTCCTTTACACCTTCCGTCTGGTGAGCGGGGCCGTGCCCTGTGGCCGTGCAGAGCCACTGCTCGTGCCGGCAGTCTCCGTGCCGCGCGGCTCGGCTCGGCTCGGCTCGGCTCGGCTCGGCTCGGCTCGGCTCGCTGTCGATTCCTCCTCGGGGCAGCGTTACGCGTGCGGCACGAGCTGTTCGTGCCGGGGAGGAGCGTCCTGCAGCCCGCTTCTCTTCCAGCCCGGAGATGGAGAGCTGCTGAGGCTTCGACCTTCGCGCTGCAGCCGGCACGGCTCGCACACGCTTAGTGTGCTCATGCTCTGCGCGCTGCGGAGCTCGTGTGCTCCTTTCGTTGCGCCGTGCCCCGCAGCACGGGCTGCGCTGGACGGGCACGGCCGCGGTCCCGTGGCTCTGTGCAGAACTTCGGAGATGTGTTTTAACAGGAGTACGGAAAAGCGATCGGCGAACGGAGCACTTTTACACTTGTATGAACTCAGAGCTTGGTTTGACAAATAAAGGCGGCGCGCGGTGCTGCTGCGCTCCGTTTGTGCGGCAGCGGGTGACACAGCCGAGCCGCGGACTCACTGCTGCGGGGCGGGGAGGAGGCGCGGCAAGCAGCGGGGCGCAGCACGAGCTGACTCCCCTTCCCGGGCACTGCTGTGGTCGCCGTCCCCGTACGTGTCCCGGAGTGGTCGGTGGGCGCTGGGGGTGGGGTGGGCACAGACGTGGGCAGCACGCAGCTCCCGTATTGCGTCCCCGCGCTCAGAGCCACACTGTGGCCGCGTCTGAAGAAACCGACCCGACGCAAACGCGAGCGTCCCTAAAAGGAGCAGATCCTCGATGCCTGACACCGCAGACACACGCGGCCAACCTCAGCAGCAGCCGATAGAGGATGGGAAACCACACGCGCTGCGCCCTCAGCGTCAGCGCGTTCCACCTCCGCGGTGCTCACTTCATCTTCAGAGTCCCTGCACAGTGCTGCCCCTCCCACCCCGACCACGGAGCTGAATATGCAGTGTTGATACGTACGCGCTTCTGTATTTTGCTTGCGGAGATGGGTGGGGTAACGCGTCCCTTGGTGCAACGGGGAACACCCTGCAGTGGTCAGGGAGGGAGAACTGGTGCTACCATCTCAAACACGCGAGGTCACATTACGTGCACCACATCCACAGCGCTTGATGTCTGCAGGAACAGACGCGGGGGATGGCACCAAAGAGATGGGGAAACACTGGAGTGCAGTACACGGGAGCCAGGGCCACGCAGACAGACCGTGCTGCTGCGCTTCATCCCCGGGCTGAGCCCGGCCAGCTGTGTGGCTGACGTGCAGTAACAGCACATGAACACCTCGTTCTGAGCTGCTCCTGCAGAAACAAACACGGAGGGAGGTGTCCTTCAGGCTCCTTGTGGTGATTTCCTGTTCCACGAGGTGGTGGTGCTTGTTTTTGTTACCTTATCCCCTCGGGTTCTAACAAGACACCGCGCGTGTCTTTAGCTGCACTGCACTTAGCTTCCCAGCCCAAGGAAACCTGTCCTGGGTCACCCTGTCAGTCTGGTGCAGAAAGCACTGACCTGCAGTGCTGAGTGTGTACACTCACACCTATTCCTGGTCTCTTTGCAGATGTAAAAGCCATTGGATTACACCCACAGAGTTCAACTCCCTCTTTTTTTGTAGCAACATTTTTTTTGACGGCGATATTGCCGGTGATGCTGAGGAAGGGGCTGAACTAGTGCATACCTGTGCTGACGTCTGCGCCCTTCGGGAAACAAAATGCTTTTCCTACAGAAAGGCTCTACGCGTGGATTACAGCTGTGGGTATGAAGTCGCCGTCCCCGCAGCACTGCAGATGTCCTTCCCATAAAGAAACCTCAGTCATCCTAAGATGAGACATCCTCCGCTGTTGTTTTGCTTTACCCTAATAATCCTGTGTGTACTGTGCTGTCTGCCCCTGGGAGAGCTGCTCTGCCGGGCTGCACAGACACCCTGAAACCTGCCCGCCCAGCAGCCCCAGGAACAACAACCAGCGCTCTTAGGTGCCATCAGAAACAATCAGTGATGCAATCAGAATACTTTGTTCCTTGTTTAGTGCCTTGTAAAACGCGTTCATCTGAGAGGGAGGAGGAAATAAGGGCTCGCAGGGAGCCTGCAGAAATCCCCCTCCTAAGGGGTGAGCTGCAGCGAGGAGCTCGGGTGTTTCCTCACCTGCTCCAGCAGCCGTGGACCCGCGCTGGCACTGCACCTCGCTCCTCCTGCTGCGCGCTGAGCTCTGAGTGCTGACGTCCTTCAGGCAGCACTGCAGCAGGCCGGGGACGAAGGGAAGAGCAGTGAGGCATATGCTGTGCCCACCTGTTCCAGCATCCAGGGAAATCAGCACGGTTAGGGGCAGCGCAGCTCAGTCTCACCGTGCCGGTTCCATCCAAGCCCATCTCCTGGGGTGTGTGCGGGAGCTTGGACTTCCAACAGAGGACAAAAAGGGAACCAGCAGCTTCCACTCGGTGTGGCTGTCGGTGCATTACCAACAGCCCAGGACACAGCAGGAACGGAAAGATCTTGGAAGGGGGAGTCAGGGCTCCGAGCTTCACTAGAGGAAAGCGTCACTCAGTAATAACTGCTAGACAGCACGGACAGACAAAAACAGTGCTGGTCCAACTCTCCCAGTGCAGGAACTGGGGATACACAAACACCGGAAGAAATCGACGTCAAATTTAACACCAGAAGCAGTCATCACTTGCACACGTTAAAACCCACCCCGTGCTCTCGTTAGGTCATCGTCCGGAATTTAACTTTAAAAGCATTCAAAGACTTGAGTGAAAAATTAAACCTCTTTATTTTCTGAAGCAGTTCCTCCAGCAGAAAGCCACGTGCTCAGGATTTCTGAGCACACCTTCCCAGGACTGCAAGTCAGGTCTCACACACACACACACACACACACACACACACACACACACGTCAGCAGGTTCGGGCTGTACAGAATTTTACACAGGTACTGTTAAAGTGCATCAAAGGTCGCCCTGCAGTGCAAGATGAAAAGTGCTTGCTGAAATCGCTCCTGCAAGCGAGGCTCCGCTCGGCACACGCTATCCAATTAAGGGGTCATCGTCATCGGACTGCAGCTGCAGCCGGGAAAACGGACGCAGAGGAGCTACTCTGCTCTTGGTGATGATTATCACGATGCAGCTGAAGGTAGTCAGCACCAGCAGCACCCCAATCACTATCCCAACAGCCTCCGGGAGGTGGATGCACCACTGGTCAGCCAGCAAGCAGCTGGCGTGGCTCAGCGTGCCGTTGTGGGGCTGCGGCGTCAGCCCCAGGATGTGGCACATCATCGGGTAGATATCCACGTTGTTGAGCGTGCTCTGCCGGTAGCCCCGGCGGAAAGCGGGCCCACGAGCAGCCAGGAACGGGTGCATGCTTGGCAGAGTGTTGTCATAACCATGGTCACCTCCTGGGGAAACGCGGATTCAAGAGGTCACGTCACAGCTTCTGCGTGCCGAGGGTTCCCCTCCACCCCCACTGCCGGCCAAGGGCAGCACCTGCATCTCACAGAGGAAACCCAGAGCTGCCCTCTGCCACGCCACCCTTCAGCCACGCTCCTTTCCCTACCCCGATCCACCTTCTTTCCCCCCCCCCCCCCCCCTCCAATTTTCCCCCTCCCATTCCTGCCAAAGCTCATAAGGGTGTTGCCACTCCACGAGCCTGTAGCTGGAACACAGGTTTGCATTTCTCAGATTCCGGATGCACAGTTCCCTTCGCAAAGCAGGCACTTCCTGAAAGCCAGGCGCCTTCCCCCCGCCGTCCAAGTCCAAGGGATAAAGACGGCTGTGGCAGCAGCACCTCGTGGCTGCAGTATTGCTGGCAGTGGGCATCTGGTAGATCTTTAAGAGATGCTGTGACTTCTGGTGGAGTGTCAACAGCCGTAGTCAGCTTTCCTCGTAACACACCTGACCATCTGTCCCAGCTGCAAAGACCTCCGGCAGCGCCCAGCACACACTGCAGCTCACTCCTCAGCTCGTGTCTTACAGCCCCGGAGCCGTCCCCCTGACTGCTCCGTTAGCAGCTTCCCATCAGAACGTCACTGCTACTGCCCCAGCCCACACCACTCCGGTGCCCCTTCAGTGCCCCTCCTAACGTTCTCCACCGTGACGTTGGTTACTACGAAGATAAAGACAAGGCACGGTGCAGCAGCTTATTTCAGTGTACTGCTACACTTCCTGATTAGATTTGTGCCTTCTGCCCTTTGCTTGTTTTGGACAGCGCTGTTCCAGGGAAGCAGGTGTGCTCGGAGTGCTAGGAGCAGGGCAGCTGCTGCCACTCGGCGAGGGCGGCAAGCAGCCAGGCAGGCTCACGTCTCCCCTCGCTGTTTCTGGGAAGGCTCAGCTCACTCAGCTCCCTCGGTGCCGTGAGGCACGGATGCAGTGTGTCACTCCTCCATCCACATCTGCCAGCTATTTTTAGGTACGTGAAATGCAATCGGACCACGAGAAAAGAAGAGAGCTCTACTGGAAAACACTTCAACACCTCAAATGTCATCTGGAAGGGGACTGGCTGGCACTGGGGAAAGCGGGATCCAAACATGCCTTCCCCCACAAGCAGCAGCTCGGTGCCAGCAGCGGGCACAGGCAGCAGGGCGACAGCAGGAGCTGCTCTGCACGGTGCCCCCCCCCGGCCCGAGCAGCCCACGGGCTGCTGGAGCAAAACCCGAACCCTTCAGCAGCGTAACCACCTCAAACTCAGACCAGGAAATCCCACTCACGCTTTGCGAGGGCGCCGCGCTGCACGATGCTCCAGCCTTCGTCTGCAACCAGAATTATGGGCTGAATCCTCTTATTGTGACGGTAATGAAACCTGTCCGGGATCTCTTCTTTGAGATACACTTTCATGTGATCGTTGCAGTGTTTCAGTAAGTCGTACACGTATTTCTTATCTGTCAAGGAAAAAACGGCATGTGGAACAACTGAAAATGAGGTCTCTTTTACTGCAATTATCTGTCATTAAACCAAGGGTCCTTTCTGTTTCCCCAAAAATACTTTTTACATGGCAGACAGTGGTTGTTCCACACCCCAGTGATGCACCGAGGTGGACACCACAGCTTGCCATCCCTGATTGTTTTACGCCTGGGGCCGAGGACCTACAATTCACCTCACCCTGTGCTTCCGAGGGAGTGGGTGCAAAGTTCAAGCAGAGAAATCAAGGGAAAGGGAATCACGCCCTAAAGTAGCCAATGTTCTATCCAGAGCAGTGAGCATAAAGCCTTCCCTTAATCCGTAAA
This sequence comes from Oreortyx pictus, assembly GCA_036925125.1. Classification (NCBI taxonomy): domain Eukaryota; kingdom Metazoa; phylum Chordata; class Aves; order Galliformes; family Odontophoridae; genus Oreortyx; species Oreortyx pictus. The sequence goes on along the minus strand of JAUPFR010000002.1, from coordinate 105,415,262 downwards.
TCATTTTGGTTGCTTAATTGCTTCGGCCTGGCTGCCCTTGAGGAACCTGAGAAGACACTCAGCTGCATCACGGGTCACACCTGTTGCTGTGTCCACAGGAAAGCTGGAGCTCCACTGGCAGAAGTGCAAGCCGTACAGCAATGCAGGTTGGTTTTAGACTTCCAGCTGGGAGTCCAGACAACTCCACTTTTCACTGCGAATAACCCTGAGGCCTAATTTCACGCTCCCCATGAACCATAAGGAATGCAGGCACAACAAGGGAGCGGGCACGCGAAGCACACCCCTCTGTTCCCTGTGGGCTGTCCCGTGAGCACCTTCCTCACCCTCAGCAATTAACAAGAAACCCCTCAGCCCTCTGATTTCTAAACAGACCACAGCGGCAGGACTCGAAGAACAAACGTAGCACGTACCGTTCTTAGGCAGCACTGCAGCAACCGGACTGCCGTCGATCAGCGTGTAGTTGCCGCGGCCGATACACGCGTCCAGGACGATCAGCTTCTCGGGGGAGCACTGGGCCATCCCGTGATCACTGGTAATTATGACGTTAAGAGCGTCCCACAGACCCGATGCCTTCAGTTTGCCAGTAAGGAAGCCGACGTGCTCATCCACTTGCTCCAGCACCCGGCGCATGTGCTCGGTGTCATCGGGGCCGTACTTGTGCCCGCTGGCGTCCGGTTCCTCCCAGTACAGCGTAGCAAAATTGACGACGGGCTCAGAGCTGCTCAGCCAGCCCACAACTTTCTCCACTCTCTCCTCAAACGTCACCGAGGAGTTGTACTTCATGAAGAAGCGCGGGGTCGTGTCGTTGATCCTCACGTCGGTGCCGGGCCACATGGCGGCAGCGCTGCTCCCGTTGTTCTGCTGTTGGTTGGTCACCCAAATGGGGACGGCCTCGTTCCACCAGAACGGATCGGAATCGTTGAACTGCGAGAACTTCTTCCCGGCCTCCGGGTCGTACATGTCGTTCGCCACGATGCCGTGGCTCTCCTCGTACAAACCCGTCACTATGCTGTAGTGGTTCGGGAAAGTCTTGGTGATGAAGGCGTTGTGAACTCGCTCCACGAGCACGCCGTCCTCCACGAGCTCCCGGAGGTGCGGGAGGCGATAGGTGCGCAGGTAATCAGCCCTGAAGCCGTCGAAGGACACCAGGAGCAGCCTGTGCGCCGGGCTGCCCCAGCAGCAGCAGCTCAGCAGCGCAGACACACACAGCGCGAGCACCAACTGCATCCTCAGCGACGGGCCCACCGCACCTGCACAGGTACAGCACAGCGAGCGCTGCGTCACCCCTCCCCCACCCCTCCCCCACCCCCACTCCCGCCCTTTCCCCGCAGGCCGCAGCGGAGCCCTCAGCCCCCGGCCCTCCCCGGTGCGAGCCCGCGCTGCCGCCCGCCTCACCTCCGGGAAACGGACGATTCCGATTCCGATTCCGATTCCGATTCCGATTCCGATTCCGATTCCGGTCCCGGTCCGGCGCTGTGTGGCACCGCTCCCCTCACGTTCCCGCCCGGCGCTGTGTGGCACCGCTCCCCTCACGTTCCCGCCTCAGGTCACCGCGCGACCCCAACGGCCCCGCAGGAAGCTGGTGTGGGAGGCGGGCCCCGCCGCCCCGGCGGGCTGCCATTGGTCGGACCTTCCGCGGGCGGGGGCTCTGATTGGCTGCGGGAGGGCGGGAGCGGGTGCGGGTGGGCTCAGGCGGTGACCCGCTGAGGGCTGCCCTGTGTGCTCGGTGTGACGCCGGACCGCTCAGCGCTCCCGAGGTGCGGAGCAGAACCGTTCCGCTTGGAAAAACAGCCCCGGGGTCCCCACGCACACCGCCCCGCAGCCCTGAGCGTGCCCCGCACTGCCGCATCTCAGGGTCTCCGGGACAGCCCCTCCCCCACCGCTCCGTGGGCAGCGTGTGCCCACGAGGCGTGGATTCGTTGTGTATGGAGCCGCATGAAGAGAAGTAAAACTGGGAACTGCCGAGAGGTTTCGTCACCCTAATCCGTCTCGGTATTGCATTTCAGCCACGCTCCTGTTGGGCGCCGTGTGAGGGGAAAGCAGCTCCTTTCGGTCAGCTGGACGCAATAGTTGAGGCATTTGTCCCAAGTATTTCCTTCGGAAGTATTTCCTTAGGAAAAAGGGCATTTTCTTTACGTTAAGTAACTGAAGTTGAAGACTGAAAGAGAACCGGTTTTTTTTTTTTTTTTTTTTTCTGTGTTTTTCCATTTGTTTCTCAGTGTTACCCATCGGACGGATCTCAGCCGTACTTCAGTGCCCCTCATGTGAAGAATCCCAGAGCACAGCACCGCAGTGGTTGGAAGGGAACTCAGGAGATCATCGAGACCAAGCCGTGCTACAGCAGCTCCCTGCAGCGGGACGCACAGCTCGGCACCCACACGGGTCTTGGTGATCTCCACAGGAGGAAACTCCACCACGGCTCTGGGCAGCCTGTGCCAGTGCTCCGTCACCCTTACCACGAAGTTCTTCCGTACATTAGCACAGAACTTCCTATGTTCAAGTTTTAGGCCATTGATCCTTGTCCTGTTGCTGCACACCATTGAGAAGAGCCTGTCCTCACCCGCCTGCCTCCCCCCTCCCTTTAGATCCTGTCCTGGTTTTATCAGAATTTCACCCACAGTAGGACACAGCGACTAATGGCTCAGCTTCTGGTGCCCATTTAACCCAAAGGATAGGCTGTACACGGAGAGCAGAAACACCCCAGAGCCCTCCATCCCGCACCCCCTCCAGCTGCGTCGGTGCTGGGGCCATACCTGCCGTGCCATCCCCAGGGCCCCGCTGGCTGACAGCCTGCAGCCAGTGTGTTGAAAGGGTGCCAGCCTCCAAAGGCAAACACGAATGTTTTCTTTGGAGCCACTGTGAATGTAAAGTCAATATTTCTCAGGCTGTCAGGTATTCTGGCGTAACCATGCAGCTGGAGAGCAGAGCAGTGCAAAAGGAACAGGAAGACCACAATTAAGGCCTTTGAAACATCCGAATCGCTGATAATTGTTGAGGCCCTGCAGCGGGTGAGAAATGTCTGTCAACTGATAATGCCTGGTAGTTTTAGCTACAAGTCATAGAATCACAGAATCATGGTATCACTGAGGTTGGAAAAGACCTACAAGATCATCCAGCCCAGCCGTCCACCTGTCACCAATAGCTCTCTCTAAATCTTGTCCCTCAACACAACGTCTAACTCATTTATAACATACGAGTTGAGCATCTGGTGCAAAATACTTTTGTATTCTTTTTCCATTTCCTGCTGAAGAAGTGTCTGTGTCCCTCACGACCACACAGCCCAGGTAGTTCTGAGTGACACGGGCTGCTGGGGGCCCTGCCATGGTGATGGTGTGAGCACACCTGATGGCCAAAGGCTGCCGCCAAGCCACTGCCGCCTGACGTGCTTCTGTCTGTTTTGTCTCCTTACAATATCTGGCTGCACAGAGCAGCAGTTCGTATCAAGAGGAAGCATGTGTTTCAGAAGGAGAACTAACTCTGTATGCACTCCTAAAGGAAAGGTTTAGAATTTTTCAACGTATCTACGCAACCTCACACCCTCTGAGATGCTGCTAACCCCTTAAGTAAAAGCTGAGACTGGAAATGTTGCAAGAAAGTTGAGTTGCTGCTACTTTCCAAGAATGTAGTGCAGCCAGGAGGGAAAATGAAGTCGCAATTTCCTTGTAGTGTGTCTGCAAACCATTAACAGGCTTCCTCTCCGAGCCCACGGGACAGGCCTGGTGATGTCCTTGCACTGCACGTTGCAAAGCTCTGGACGTGCTGCAGCTTTCTTCAAGGGCATCTCTGTAAAAACACAATCCAGAGTGGCCAGGAGTAGCGGTGAGTTCTGCAGTGATTGCTGCTGAGTGCAAAGAGCCCATTCCAAGGAGATGCTAAGATCCCTGAAGTCCCACTGACACCAAAAAGCACTGTTTACCATCATCCAGTTTCAGGTCCAGCTGTTTCCAAGAACTCTGTTTTGTTTTATTCTGTTTTCTCATCTCTCTTGTAGCTGGAAAAAGATTCTCTAGAACAGGAAAAGCCATCTCAGTTTGTTTGGGTCATCAATGAAGATCTGAATGTTCCTTGCTTGGACTGAGAGCATCTTCACGCAGAACAAATAGAACTGAAGGGCCTTAGTGATGGAGGCTCTGAAACTGTCATGACAGCCATTGGCTTCCTGAGAAATTCTGGCTGAAACTCTCCTTTGTTTCTGTGCAGGACTGTTACTTACTGACATTACTTGTGGAGTTGATGAGCAAGGAATCTCTTGAAGCTTCCAGTGCCATGGAAATATTGTGGGTCATCTTGAAGAGGAGCTATAAATTCTTTCTAAGCTGGTCTTCAGTTTGACATCTTAAAAGAATTCAGGCTGGAGGTGCTTGTTTCTGTCTTTCTGGATTGCAGTGTGAGCAGATTCCGTTCCAGCTGTAGCTTCAGCGTTCTGATTTGTTACTTCTTTTACTTTATCCCAGAGTTCATCAGGGACTGTAGGTGCTGTCCTTGGGATGTGGCTCTGAGCAAGCAGCCTCAATAGTATCCAGTGTCTGTGTGTGTTTGACCTTCTGCACCTCTGCAGAGCAAGTCTGGCTTCCTGGGGTGCGTTTGATGCCCAAGCTTGCTGCCTAAAGGATACTTGGAGCTCCTGTCACTGAGTGATGCAGTAATAAAGAGCATCCTCGGCATTTCCTCCATCTGACGTCATTCATTCCACCACTGCTCTACAGAAGGAATCGTGATCAGCTCAATCTAGATGCTGAGCAACAGGCAGACAAGCTAAGTAAGCCAGAGTTTCTGAAAATGAGACCGACCGAATGTCACTGGCTGGCAGTAACGTGCACCTTACTGTGGGTGCACACTGAAAGCTGTGGTCAGAACCATTGCTCGTTTTGGCTATTACTTGATATAAAAAGAATAATGTTAGACTGAAAAATGAAACAGACTTTAAAGTAAAACAAAAATAATAATATCATGAAAACAAAGAGCTCTGTTGCTTATCTTTTCCACCTTTATCTGAATTCCGGTGCTTATGCTTTACGTGTTATCAGATGGCTCTCTGGAGTGACAGGTGACACTATCAGAATTACAGAACTCACGGTTCTGACTAATTAAATCAAACTCCAGTGTCTTTATTTTCCATAACACCCGCGTGCTGCACTTTCATGATGCATCTTACCCGTGGTATTGTGTACCCTCCAGCAGGTGCTGCTGCATCCTGCCAGCGCCTCTGTGGATTAGAGGCCATTTGATGCACTGCTGTACGACTGTCCTTTGCTCTTTGCTTGGCTCTGAAGGAGGCGTGAGAGTGCCTCATCCCTTTCCTCCTCGGCCACTTGCCAGCAGGGTGACAAAGAAGGGAAGTTTTCTCATTCCAGAATACTGAATGCTGCATGCCCTTGGGGGAGGTCCCTTCCAACCCCTATAATTCTGTGATTCTGTAGGAGAAAGGCTTGCAAGTCAATGGGAGGCACTTATCAAGATTGCACTGGACCAGATGCAGAAATACAGATGCTGTGAAACGCGAAGAAATGTAAGAGCTTTCTTGAAAGCAGGAGATATTCAATAAAAAAGAAGAAGAAGAAGAAGAAGAAGAAGAAGAAGAAGAAGAAGAAGAAGAAGAAGAAGAAGAAGAAGAAGAAGAAGAATTATAAAGTTCCCAGTATGTTCTTTGGTTTTGCCAGGTTCCTTGAACCTCCTTATTTTTCGCATAGTGACAAGTGGTAAATTCTGCTGAAAGCCAAACCAAGGGAAGTTTCCAGATTTCTGGGGAGCCAACACCATTTTCTGGGGCAGCACTTTCCATAAACTCTGTGCTAAACACAGAGAAGACCTCAGTCATGTGTCAAGTGTTTATTGAAGTTTTATGCCTCGATGATGATTTAGAGGAGCTGTCTGTCTTTGCCATTTCTCTTTCCTTGAGTTACAGCTTGAACTTGGCACGCTGTCCACTTTGTCCACAGCTGACCACTCTGTTAATCCACTTAACACTGGATTAAAGGGCTCGGTGGTGTAGTTCTGTTCGACTCCTTCAGCTGGAGAGCCCCAAACTATTGAGAGCAGGGCTCTGGTTTTCCACAGGGTTCCTCTGACCGTGCTGCAGTATGTCTGCTGTGCGTGAGCAGCTTGTGTGGCAGAAGACCTTCCAGTGGCTCTCTTTTAGGCACTTAGAGGAGCTCTCACAGGGCTCCTCTCTGCAGTTCTGTGCCCTGGATTTCTCTTCCTCCTGCTGCACAGTTTCACTCAACTCACTGTCACTGGGCCCTTCTGTTTTGGATAAGGGAATGGGATTTGCCTGGAGCAGGGTTCTCAGGGCTCCAGCTTCCTGCTGGGAGCTTTGCACAAAGGGAATCCCATACGATCCTCAATTAGGCAACATTTAGGCAGACTTTTGTCACCCAGTTCTGTCCCTAATGCTGCTAAGTTTGTTTTCATAGCAAGAATCCTTCGGTGCAACCGGAATGTAACCTTTGTTTTGAGCTGCATCAGCACTTTCTGGCTGTAAACACAACTGCAGGAGCCTCAGCATAGGAAGGTCGGTCCTGCCCATTCCACTGATGCACTAAGCACTGGGATAGCCGTCACTGAGATGGATGGTTGTGCAAGTTGCTGGAAGTCTGCGGTATGCATTTCACAGCACACGTTTCAGAACCTCTTGCTTAGGACTTGTGCATGCGTGAGCTGAAGGACATCAATAATCTCTGATATCTGCATCTCCCTGCAGTATCGGTGGCCCCAGAAGGGAACTGCAACTCTGCCGTAGTGCTTTTCCTCACTGTTACGGTGATTAAGTGTCAATCTGAGAGTGATCTGGAACTTTCTGGATTATCTGAGAGCCTTAGAAAGTGAATCTGAGTTGAATAAGCTCCGTTATTGTGTTGCTTTTGATATTTAACTTTATTAGTGATCTGAAAAGTTCAATGTCAGAGTAATGGTAATAAAGCACAGCCATAAACTTGAGGCGTGTGGCAGCTGCTCAGGAGTGAGGAGGATTTGTAGTGAACCCTAATCTCACTGCGATGGGTCAGAACATCCCCCACTACCACCCCCTTTTTTTTTTTTTTTTTTTTTGGATAAGCCCTCTTAGATGAAACATCACAAATCCCGTGTATTTCAACAGTGATCTACAAAACCAAGAGACAGTAAGCACATAGCTAAGAAATCTTTAAGCGCCACGATCTCACAACTTTGAAGTTCTTGTAGTTTTGATAAATTCAGATCTACGTCTTTGAAGAGGTCCATGTTCTTTGATCTCGGACACTGTGGGGCGTGACTTTGAGTGGTCAGTTTACCTTATCAAGAAGCTGAGTGCGTTCATCTGCTCAGGATTCTGTGGAGATGCATCATTCCATTCCTCAGAGAAAACAAGCTATGTGGAGAAGGTGGCTAACTAGATCCTACAAGTCAAGTGGAATTAACCCAACTTTGGAAACTGGGGTCTATGTCAGACAAACATGGAGATTCATAACATAAGTGCAATCATAAGTAATGCAGTGTTAAAGTTTGATGCCCAAGGACAATGCCTTTTTCTTCTGGACACAGCAATTTATGGTTTTTGTTTTTTTTAATTTATATTTTTTCATAATGATCCCTCATGGTTGATTGATAATGCTGTAAATAACCACTGAAGTGTTGCTGACTGCTTGTGTTGTTGAGACAGTTTTGCCTTTTCTTTGACTCTGGGCTTTTGTGTATTGAGAAGATGAGCAAATGAGTAAACTCTGCCTTTCTATCTCTACACCCGTTAAAGAATAAATATTTTTTTGTCATAGCTTTCTAATATGATTAGGCGCTTCAACTTTTTTTCCGCTGTACTTGGCCAGGAAGAGCAAAAGTTGATGATAATCCCTAGACAGAGTTGCCAGCAGCTGGATTGAAAAAGGAGTTAAAGGGAGACAACCTTATCTTTTACCTTCAGTGGAAGTGTAGTTGTTGATTTAAAGCTCTTAGTAAATGATTGTTGGAGATCTGTCATGTGTGGCAGAGCACTCAAAAAGCATAGCACAGACCTTGGTTCCTCCTAAGGAGCAGATATCTGTCAACATCTCACTTCAGCTGCAGACTGTTAAGGTGCCAGAAGGAAGGCAAAGTCACCAGACAGTGGTCATGGAAGATCAGACCGCTACTTACATTAATCAAAACGTTAACGACACCAATATCTATGAGATGCCAGACTCTGAGGAAGACAAAGGGGATCATCTTTATGATCGTGTCCTGGAAGATCCAGCTTCTCCGTCTTCCATCACTACTCTCCCAGAGATGATGGATCTTAGCCAAGAGAGCACCGAAGGCAGCTGCAGTAATTCCGTGGCTTCTCAGCACGGGGCTGACGGGGAGAGCAGTTCTTCCTCTGAACACAGTGCTGCAGATGAGCACCCATACCAGGACGTGAATCAGATGAGCCCAGCTCAGGAAGACAAACACATGACATTTGAGAACAGCAGGTTTTGTCCTCCTGGTTTCCACTTGCGTCGGAGCCAGAGCACTTCCACCTCTCCGACCTCCCTCAAGTTCCCCCACGGCAGTAACATAGGAGAAAACAACAACTTTGAGGAAGATTATGAGATTTTCATGTTTGTAAAGGTAAGAGCTTGAGTGCTTCTGAGAATATGCTATCTTTACACCCCCAATCAACCCATGTGTCCTTTACATCAGTAAACTTCCTAAGGCACAGAAAGAGAATGTGTGCCTGGAGGTGCCTGGATTCCTCGCAGCTCAAGTGGGAGGACAAAACGCTGAAGGTGTTGTGGTTGATGCCACAATTCTTTTATCCTCCGACTTGATCTGGCCTGGTTAAGCTGGTTCAGTTCTTGCCGTGTTTCACTACCCAGGAGCGCAAATGCGATGGTTATTAACGCTACAGAGAAAATGACATTGATCGTTCAAATGGTGGCAATAACATCACTTCATGTGCTCATCTCTGAGAGAGGTCTTCCCTGTATTAATTTCAATATTTAGACAAAGGTATTTCTGTGATCTGAGAACAGTTTTCAGAGCTCTCCACCTCTGGCAGGTGTACGGACTGAGATGCAGCATGCTTCTGCTAATACAGCCATCGCTGGGAGTGACTGTTGGAGGTCCAACATCCTTATGTGATGCCTTCTTATCATATCTTTAATGAAATAATGGACCATTTTCTCTACCAATAGTCTCACGAGTTTTAAAAAGTTTACAAGTGCAACGAAGCACTGGGATATCGAGGGTATGACATGTCCTGCTTCCAGTCTTATCTGGGTTATCTTTAACCAGTGCCTTTATGACTTCGAAAACATTCAGAGATGCAGATTCAGCACTTACACTGATCATTCTGAGCCAATGTTCCCAGTGCTGGAGATATGGGTGTACTGGGGAGAGTCCTGGGGAGGGACAGTGAGGGCCTGGAGCAGCTCTGCTGGGAGGGGGCACAGAGCAGAGCCCAGGAGCTGCCCTGGAACAGGGAGCAGGGAGCTATGTGGGTCCTCAGTGGGGATCAGGGAATTGCTCTGCTATGAGTGCAGTGTGAACAACACTATCACCGATGCTTTCTCCCTACTGACTCAGAGAAGAGTGCTCCATTTGCAATTGATCTGCACCATACGATGCAGACATGGCGTTACGGCTGCCTTCTGGACTCTCATGGATAGGTGACATCCAGCTGATCTGCCAGCTATTAGCACCCAAAACCTAGCAGCCATATAAGCTTCCTACTGGGAGAAAAAGCTGTGTTCTTCGTCTCTTCACGGTTTGACTGACACTTATCTGAGTTTGTATATATGAAAATCCTCACGATTGGTGCTTCAGGCAGTCTGCCACGAGCAGAACACACGCTTTAGTAGGAAGGCCCCACAGTTTGCTTAATCATCCATCTCACAGGGCTAAAAGGTGCTGTTCCTGCCCTCTGTGGACCCCACGCCTTGCTCCCACAGCTTGCCAGCTGGCAGAAAGGCCCTTGTCTGCCTCGTGGTGACTGCAGGGGCTGGCACAGCCACGTAGCAGCAGCTCCCACAGTGGCAGCTGTTATTGCACAGCAGTAAGAGCAAATGCAGTGCAGATTTGTGGGTCACACTACGGCAAAATTGAAAAGGGATTTACATGCTTGCTTCTTTTCCAGCTGGTTTCCTCTTTTTTTGACTATCTCATAGGTGTTCAGAAAACAGAGGTTGTCATCCCTGCCTGTTTCATTCCAAGCATTTTGGTTCCTTTCGTTACGTGTGAGAGGATTGATTTCAGATTGATCACTGTTGTGCTCACACTATCCCTGATGTCTCTGTAGCAGTACTGCCAGCTCTGTAATGACTTCTGCCCAAGACGGGGTGATTTGTATAATTTGTAATTGTTTATTTCAGAAGAAATCCCTGAAAAGCAGCTCTGCTGAGACAGCCGTGAAGCCATAGATAGTCCCTGGTGACGATATGTGTAAATTGTTTAGGTAACTATGAGAGGAAAGCTGCTTTTCCTCTCTGCTCCTTGTTTTCTTTAGACACAAAGGGCTGGGTTGTGCCCTACCTGACTTAAGGTGCCTATGAGCTATTGACTGCTAAGCTCGTTTTGTTAAGTTAGTTAAGTGGTGCCATGGGATGCCCGCCTGTGTGGCCACGTGTAGGCACGAGCTGTAGGACATGGTTAGATGTTCTGCAAAGCCCCACTGGTTGTGTTGAGCAGCAGTCTCATTCGGCTTTCACAGGTACTGGTTGAGGTGCTTCACGGTTTCCTTCCTGACCTCCAGTTTCAGCCGCCAAATGCCACTGATCTCATATACATCCTCTCCCATATCTCTGTATGGATTTCTCAGCTATCCTGGGGCCTCTCTATTGGCTCTGGATGTCTAGATTCCTGAACCAAGCCTTCCCTGAATACAATGGTTGATCACTGAGTTGGATGGATGGATGCCACCGATGGCTTCTTAAACACAAAGCAAATTAGGGATACTGCCAGGTGAGATATTGTCATCCTAGTCAGTCTGGAAACGAGCTTCAGGCTGATTTCTTTGGGCTACTTCATTTCTCACTTGCAGTGACAGCACTCAGCAGCAGCTGAGGTGCAGCAGTGAGCAAAAGTTGGGATGCTGGACAGCTCATCTGTTCAGAGAGCAGATCCTAGCTCCCTGCCAAGAGTAAGAACCAGTGCTCTTCTTTTGAACTGTAGGCAACTCTTATCCTTTTTTTTTTATTATTATTATTAATAGAAACCTCCGTATCTGTTTCTTTCAAATATGTTTGCTTTATACTTTCCATCCTACTGGAGCAGTAGAGAAGAGCCAGCTGAATTTACTAGGTTCTGTTCCTAGGAGCCAGTTCAATCGTAGCTTAAGTTTTTAATTTATGAAAAGAAAATCGTTGTTGTTTCTTTGGGTCTGAAGAGCTTTTATTAGAGGGAAAATTGCCACTCTTCTGTAACTGTAACTTCACTGGCCCATTCAGAAATGCTTTCAGTGCCTTCTTACACACTGGCGTGGTGGCTGGAAAGGTACACTTGAATACTTTTCTTTATCAGTGCCAAGTTTTAAAGACTTAGAAGTGCTTAATGGCAGTTGTTACAAACCCGTATGGAACTACCTTCTGTGGGACAAAAATGAGGAGGAAGTTTGTCGCTCCAGTGTGAGTCACTGACGTGGTATCTGGCTTTTATGGATGAACCTGTGGGTGAACTTGTTCGTATCAGAAGTGATACAACTACAGTTGATGTTTACAGCTGGTACATCTCTGATAGTATTGCTAAGCACTGGTGACCTTGATGAAGATGTCACGATAGAATTAGAAACGAGTTAAGGCATGGGCCTGGTTTCAGTACAGACAAGCAGTGTCCAAAAGCAGAATTTTCTTTGAGGAGTTAATTGGGTTTCTGTTGCAGCTTCCATGCAGCCATCTCCAAGCAACCTACAGGTGTTAATGAGCTCCAGAGCAAGTCTTCCAAGAGAAAATGACCACTTCCCTGAATATATGCGTGCACAAATGAGGCACAGAAAGGTGGCAATCTGCGTGTTCACAGAAGGGATTTGTGTTGGCCCCTGGTAAACTGAAGGGAAGTTCATGGATCTGGAGGTGACCTTGTGGGGGCATGGAATTGCATCCTTGGCTGTCACTGCCAGCCTCGTCGTGTCGTAAATAACTCAGACACAGATCAAGGTCCACCTGCGCTGTTACTTGGGTTGGAAGGCTGTTTCAGAGCGACACTGCTCTGTGGTTTGACATCTTAGTCTAATTTCCAAATGCTGTTTATTCATGTGCAGCTAACACGTCCTTGTTCTCACACCCACATGCTCTGCTAAGTGTTTGTTCCTTCATTCAGCACTTTTGGGTCAGTTTAGGCTCAGCTTTCTGAGGAGGCAAATCCATTCTGCACATGTGCTTTTCCCAGGAAGGTGCCTCTTCTCTTCCCTTCTCACAGCTGCATCCTGTGCCCAGCTGCTTCTGCTTCCGTGGGCAGATGAAACAAGAAGCATGAAAGGGTTATTTTAACAACTTCCTTAAGATTCCTACCATCATTTAGGTAAACACATCGTTCTGTTTGGAGTGAAATGTCCCCAGGTAAACACAGAGTGGAGTCAGTCAGAAATCCGTTGATTTCTTGCTTCCTGTCACCAGTTTTCACTTATCCTGACACTCATTTTCCCTTCAGAAATGATATCTTTTTCCCCAGCATCTTTATTATGTTTCCTCATCTGCCTGCAGAGGGCCTAACGTTCTTGGAAATGTGCTGAGCAGAACCAGGGGTGGGACTCAGTGGTCCTCATGGATCTTTTCCAGCTCAGGATACTCTGTGATCCTGTGACTCTGATTTCCACCATCCCATTGTGTACTCACAATCACTGGTCCTGAGTTCTGAGTTCATCAGGTCCAAAGGGCTTCTATCTGGATCCCTAACTGAAATTTAGATACGGTTGTTCCCTTATCTGTGTTACTGCACTCTGGAAGATCATCACACTGCGAGAGGATGCTTGGAGCTGTATCCCACTAGCTTAGGGATTGCTTGGGAACAAAAGAGATCTGGAAGCTTATATGTGAATATCCGTGTGTTTAATCTCTGTCCACCTACACTGATGCCTTTCTTGGATTTTTTTAAAAAGCATTAGTGTCAAAAACCTGGCCACGAGGGGAGCACTGACCTGTGGAACACAGGATGGATCAGTTCTACTCCATAAATGTGGGTCCTTATCTGTAGCTCTGATAGCTTGGTGGCCCCTCCCCGTGTGAAGGTCTGTGTCAGCCAGAACTGGCACGTGGCAGGTCACTGCCTCAACAGTGCTGTCTGCTCCTCTTTAAATAACAGAAGAAATAATTTAAACTCAAGAAGATTTCGTTTTCCTTCTTAATTTTAACATCTGTCAGCAGGAACATTTCCAGATAAGTTCGGGAGAAAACAGTTTGAGAGCCCTGAGGCCTGTTTGGATCGTTGGTGTCTCTCTGTGATTTAGGCACGGCAGCAAACCTGTCCTGCGCATCACGGCTCTCTCAGAGACCATAAGGGCCATCAGGATGGCACTCATTCAGCAGTTATTTAAACATATGTGCGTACATTTGAGAGCTCAGTGCGGCAGGAAGTTGTATGTCCTGACCACAAAAAGTATAAAACACACAGCGAAAGTGTCAGTATTATCCATGCTGAGACTGTTGGAAGTATTGCACTGCTTCAGCGTGGTCGGGATACTGCTTAGGATACGTTGACATATGCCCTATGTATGCAGTTTGAAGATTGCTGGAATTATGGAAGTCTGATCTTAATGATTCTATCAGACACAAAGTTGGTTAAAGCCAATCTGTACTGCTTACTGTCGCTGTCGTTCCTGTGTTCAGACAGAAGATGACACACTGTAGTGAGGGACGTGGTTTGGTGGGGAAACATTGGGGGGAGGTGGATGGTTGGACTGGATGATCTCGGAGGTGTTTTTCGTTGGTCCTTTACAACCTTGGGTATGGTGGGGATGGGTTGGCGGATGGTCTCTTTTTTCTAAATTATTGACTTGGTGATGCTGTGAGATTTCTAGGAGATCAGACATCAAGTGTCAGACAAACACGGCCCTGGGGTCAGGAGGAGGAGGCTCAGGGGAGAGCTGAGAGTGGCCTTTCAGTGTGGAAAGGGCTGTAGGAAGGAAGGGGACGGACTCTTGAGCAGGGTATGTGTGACAGGACAAGGGGACGTGGCTTCAGACTGAAGGAGGGGAGCTGCAGGTTGGATGTGAGGAAGGAGCTGCTCCCCATGAGGCGCTGAGGCACTGCACAGGGTGCCCAGAGGTGGTGGTGCCCCGTCCCTGCAGACAGCCAAGGCCAGGGGACGGGGCTGTGAGCACTGACGGAGCTGTGGGGTCCCTGTGCATCGCAGGGCTGACGCTGCTGGCCTTCAGGAGCAGGCCCCTGCCTGCTCAAACCATTCTGTGGTCCTATGGCAGGGAGCGTCTCTGCTGGGTCAGCCCCCACCTCCTGTCATGCAGGTGCATGCTGTGCAACTCCCAGCAAAAGTGCAGGGCAGCAAAATCACGGCCATCCCAGGGCTCCTCCCTGGGAAATCGCTGAAGTTTGGACCAAGAGGAGTTCCTTGGAGGCACCGGGTGCTGATTGGCCCCGGGCACTGCTGCTGATAACAGCTAAAAATAGTCGGGTATAAAAGCAGAGGCAGCAGCCGGGCTGCTCTGGCTGGGGAGGAGACGCTGCTCCTGAGCTCCGAGGAGCTCTCGCTGCTGCTTCATTCCCCTTAACAATTAACTTGTCAAAGAAGGACACCGGAATGCGTGACTCATGGGTTAAGGAACCGTGTCCTGGCTTTTAGAATAACAAATCAGTCCAAGGGCAGGTTCTCCTGCAGGTGGTCACTGTTGTGTGCTTTGTGTGTAAGGATGTACACGCACGCACCAAGAGAATACTCTGACTTTGGGATTCTGAGTGCTCTGAGAAGCAGACGTGTCCTTCCTGGCCTGCTCTCAGCCCTGCTGCTGGCTCCGGGGCAGCATGCTTGCTGTTCTGTTCCCTTTCTGGCTTTGGCTGCCTTCTGTTCCACGCTGCAGGACGGGAACATTGGCCTCAGCACTGACTGCATTGTGAGATAAACCACGGCGTGCCCAAAGCGCCCTGCAAAAAGAAGGAAAACTCTCCTAACTCCTGGCAGAAGTTGCGTGGAACTGAAAGCACAGCGTCATTAGGAGGAGTGTTAGTGAGCCCTAAAAATAGGTGGCAGTATCAGCCCTAGCAATAACCACTCCCTCATGCATTCATTCCTGTGGACTGTGAGTCCTCCTCTTTGATTTTGAGCAGCTTTGTACTATGGAATTTGGATGGGTGGATTCCTGTTCAGTGTAATTATAGGTTTTGTTTTATTTTTTCTGGCATATAATAGCTTCGCCATATCCTGCAACACTGGCAGATGACCTGGATGACCTGCCTTCAGCTCTGATTTGATATGATTAATTATCTGAAAAGGTCACTTATAACCGCCTGCCCACTTTCCCTTTCATAACAACATTCAATTGCCTTTTAATTTGTTTTTTTAATTGAGAGATCACTCCTAGCAAACAATTGCAGAGGATGCTGGTTTGGTAATTGCCTTCAAATTTTCTTTGGTGGTCAGGAGACCCAGCAGGAGCAGCACCGGTGGGAGCTCCCACCCCATCCTCCTATTTGCCTTTCTGTCTTCACCTCCCGAGGTCTTTGCCTTTCTAAGCACAACGAGGATGTGTTAATGTGAATCTGAGAGAGAACCTGAGAGCCTCTTACTGATGCCATCCTCTCCAGGGGGGGCTCAGGCTTTCTCACGAATACCTTGATGTACGTTTTGTCTGGCATCAAGCTCTCACTTGCAGCTTGGCCAAGGATGGATGGGAATTGCTAACAGTGAGTGAAGGGCTCCATATCCCATCAAGATTTTTTTCTAACTAATGTGATCTTTCAGGAGTCATCATCCCTGGAGGTGTTCAAGGAAACGATAGATGTGGCACTTAGGACACTTAGGGACGTGGTTAGTGAGCATGGTGGGACGGGCTGGAGTGGGACTTGGTGATCTTAGAGGTCTTTATGATCCTGTGATTTATGGTAATTGTCACTGAGGCCAGAGCAATGAGGCCACGGGGCAGCTCTGGGTTTGGCTGTTCAGTCGCCTGTGGGGTTGCTTTCACTTATCACAGCAGTGAGCAGGAACCCACGTGTTCCTTAGAAAAGTAATACCCGCCACGCACGTTGTGGTGACCTTGGGATTTATGGTAAAAAATCAGATTTTTTTGGAAAGCCTTCCATCTTTCGTCTTTCTGTTTGGGCTACCAAATATCCTCAGTTCTAATGGATTGAAATGAGACCCTGCTGCTATGCTGACGCTCACGCTGGGATTTGCCTTCAGACTTAAACTAAGCTCTGCCAGAGTTGCCACCACTCTCTTTCACATGAGGACATGGGATGTGGCCTCAGAAGTCCTAACGACCTGTGCATGGTGGCAGTTATCACCAGGGAATATGAATTACCTGGGAGCAGAACTGCAGAAGAGAGGCTCAGCTGACCCGCTTCCATTTCTGCCTTCTCAAGCAAAAATTACAACGTGATCTAACCAAGTCAACATCGGCTGCTTCAAGACATCGAACCCTTGCACTGGAGGAAACAAAAACCAAACCACCCTTCTTTTAATAACAGCTCGAGGTAAGTGAGCTTGGTCACTGGCAAACTTGATGGAAACTGTAGCCCAGAAGTACCAAAAGGTGAAATGAAAAATGAATGAGGGCAATTTCCCGAGCAGAACAGGAGGGTTTGCACAGTGCTGTAAGGCTCGAGGTCAGCACACCGCCGCCGTGTGAGGCTCAGCCTCCGCTTACATCCGCTGCCACGGGGATGTGAAGCTGCCCCTGCTGTCCTGTGGGGCCCGAGGATGGCTTCAGCATGGAGCCAGCAGCCACAGGCACCAGAAGGATGCTGTCACATGCACTGCACATCGGACGGGGCTTTGGTTGACCCAACCACAGGAGCTGCTCTGTGTCACGGGCAATCTCAATCGGAGGCGTGGAGGCTTCGCCCCTTAGAAATAAAGTGCATCGATAGAGAAGGCAGCTTCTGCTCTCCGCCAAATTGGTCGCTGAACAGCGGAGCGAGGCGCAAACGTCTCCGAAGGAATCGGCAGCAATTGCACAGTCTGCAGGCCTTGCTCACTGCGAGGAGCTGAAACCCAGCCTGAGCTCTGTGTGCTCGTGGCATCCTGAACCTTTTCTCTGTATGAATAATTCATTAATCGGGGTTGGGCAGTGTTGTGTACTGGTCGTTCCCTTTCCGGGGATTTCATGATCCGCTTCACATTCTAGTGATTCAGATGTAATTTATGACGAGAAGCGCACCAAGAAGTGAACAGAAATAACCTGAACAGGGACTTGCAGGAAGAACACTTGGAAATTAAAGCGGAGATTTGTGCTGTTTGCTGTTGAAGTGCTGCTGCTTTCAGTGAAATCACACAGCTTTCATTCGACGACAGCAGTGAGTCAACAGCAGCGGGCATGTTGCTTCCCTGGTGCTATTTCATAGCACTTAATGTTAAGGAGGATCTGTTTGGAAAAGCAAGGGGCAAGGATAACTCCCTTCCTTCTTCCATCTGCTCCGTTCTGCACAGAGCCCACGGTTCTGGGCAATCTGTGATGCTCTCCACTGCATCCCCCCCCAGTGCCACTCGCAGAGCTCTCCTGTTCCCCTTTGGAAGAATCTATTGGCTTTAATTGAAGCAGTGGTTTGGGGGCTGATAGCAAATAGAGAGACCTCTGTCTCTTCAAAGCCTCTTCACCGAATGCAGTGCTGGGAGATGGTTTTGTCCATTTTAAGAGCTCCTTCCCTGTGAGCGCTCCGTGTGGCTGCCTGAATGCCAGTGCTGAGATAATTATCCATAATGAAAACCCTCCTCACACTGAACAGCAGTGGGTTTTTCTCTAGAAGCTGTTACGATGTATTAACATTAACATTAACATTACAGAGAGGTTTGATACCGAATCCACGTGAAAATATAATCATATAGAAAATTCATGTGGTGCTCCTGGCCTGGAACTCGCTCTGCAAAGTTCCTGCCTGCTGGCAGTGCGCTCCGTCCAGCGACCACTGGGGCTGTCCTCCTGCATCCTCATCATCTGCTAAAAGGAGATGTGGCCCCGGGGGATGTGGGCAGTGGGCAGGCGGGCTGGGGTTGTGCCTGGGGATCTCAGAGGTCTCATCCAACCTGAATGACTCCATGATTCTATGCCCTTGAGCATGGCACAGTGTGGAAGAGGGAACTAAATCACCGTTCCTTCTTGTTCTGCCAAACGGACACGTGTTGAGGAGCTGTGCATCCCTGGGGCTGGGGAAACATCTCCTTAGCCAGCCCTGGTTTGAGGCTGAGAAGTGCTTCGTCCATCCCTTGTGCAGCTGGGGAGGGGAACACAGGCTGACCCCAAATATCTGCGACAGATCCTTTGGGATGTTTCTGAAGATCAAGCAAGAGCTTGAGAGAGATATGCAATTCAAAAGAAAATCAAAGTGATTCAATTAATCCCTTTTAGTTTTGGCAAAAGAAAAACAGACTGCGCTTCTGCATCCCAGGCAGTGCTGTCTCTGTGCTCTGGCCCCACCAGGAGGAAAGGTGCACGCTGCGGGCACCGATCCCTCCGGGTGAGAGCTCCATGGTAGTGTTACATGGGATGCTTGGCCTCTGCATCACCCCCTGGGGACAAATCCTTGCTGAAAGTGAGGTTGGATCAGGGCTGTGAAAGCTGATAGTGTGTCGGGGCACCTACAATAGAGGTCTTCCGTGGGGAGGTGGCGGCTCCTTTTCTGAAGCTGTCCTCGTTTATTCATGCCATGATGCACTTGTATTCATTCATATCACTCATAAGACTCAAAATATTGTGACCTGGCCCACGGAGAGCTCAGAATTCAGCACGTCATGTTCTTGTGGGTAATTCAAAGCCTGCACTGCCTCTGACTTGCAAGAAAACGATAGGCCAAGCCGAGCAGCTCATTCTTCACAGTAAAATGAGAGTGTACGAATTATTTATCAGTGTCTTAGCCTCAATTTGATGGAAGAAAGAGCTGATTTCATAACACAAAGCAGAGCCATGCAGACAATGATGACCATTAAAGGCAGAAAGGTTCCACCCAGACGTAAGCAATAAGTCCATTTCAGATGACAGCAGAACAGAAAATGCATGAATAGATTCCCAGAGTATGACACACGCAGATATTTCCTCTCACTCAGCCTCCTGCCATGTTTACCTTCAGTCAGGAACTCCGAATCTATGACAAAGACTCAGCACTGGTGTGAAGAAGGGCTCTGGTGGGCACCTGGAAGGAGCCAAGCGTGCACCCAGTGGTGCAGTGCAACCAATGGTGTAGTGCAGGTCCTGTGCTGCAGGCTCCAGATATCTCATTCCACGCTACACATTTTTGCATGCACTCCCACTGAATTAAATGCTCTCTAATCAAGCAGGCTGGCCTCTAAGCTTTGGTTCCATTGTTAATATTTGGGATGATGCTTAGCATCAGCGACAGTGAATCTGAACTGAAGCATGGAGCCTCTTCTTGGGATTCTGTAGGGAGACTGTTGAGCATCAGAAGCTCTTTGAGGTGAGCTGGGTTGCTCCGGAACGTCACCTTCTTGCTGAATGTCCCCATCCCTGCAGACAGCCAAGGCCAGGGGACGGGGCAGTGAGCACTGACGGAGCTGTGCTGTCCCTGTGATCGCAGGGCTGACGCTGCTGGCCCTCCAAGGGAAGGGGCACTGCTGCACGAGGAGCTGAAGTAAACCTCCTGTTCACCAAAGACCACGGGGTGGTACTCGGGGGTGTGTTTTAGAGATGCAGTGACTGCTCTTCAGCTGCCGCTGAGTGCTGCGATGCGTACTGACAGCGCAGTGCTTCTGCTCACTGCATGGAAGCACACCCAGCCCGTGTCCTGGCAAGTCTGCCTGTGGGCCTAAGAGTAATTATACCATAAATGTTTGGTAATTAATGCACCTAGTCCAAGAACTACATGGAAGAATCTGAAATCAAAGGGCTAATAACACTTAATTCTCTTATAGTTAACCTTCCAGTTATTTGAATGAGAGCTAATTAGGTCTGCAAGCCACAAGCACACTTTTACCCTAATTATGGTGTTGACTGTGTTGTAATTACAGTTGCAGCAGCATAATGAGACTGCCTGGTTAACCATTTGGGTGCTGCAGGGACGCACAGCTGGAATCCCCATCCCTTCACCCGCAGCACGGGTGTTGCTGGGGTCACTGTGCAGAGAGGGCCGGGGGCACCTGGAGCAGCCACGGCCCTCTGCTCATGGCACAGCGTTCCCAAAAGGTTTCTATGTGATGGGTGGGGAAGGTGAACCCTCTGCCTGCTGTATTCCATAGGCGTGGGTTTGCCTGTGCCAGGGAGCTGCTTCGGTCCCAGAGTGGAGCAGGGAGAGGGTGAGGAGCTGTGACCGAAGGGACACTCGGAGGGTGTGACAGCAGTGAGCAGGAGGTGCCACTCAGCCCTGTCCGTGCCCTTCTGTCTGTGTCACCCCACGGCGTCACCTCCCGCTCTGGGTGTCCGTGTCACCCCGCTGCCCTCTGAGTCACGGCAGGCTGACGGGCAGCGTGTCAGGCAGAAGCCGAAGCCTTAAAGATGTCATGCGTGCCACCGCCCTGCTGTCCCCAAATAGCACCCGAGGGTCGAGCCGAGGCAGCGGGCACCCCGTGCCGGTCCCCCCGCAGCTCCTCGTTGCCCCGCCTGACCCCACTCCCACTCCCCCGCTCCTTCACTCTGCCAGGAGCGGCAGCAGCACCGGCCTGCTCCTCCCGAGCGCGGCTACCAGCCGTGCTCCTGCACGCCGGTGTACCTCCATCGGTGGGGCTCTGCCCCTCTGCGCGCCCCCTGCGGCGGAGCCATCAGCAACGGCAGCGATACCGAGGTCCTGAACAGCGAAGGACAAAGCACCCAACAGAAAAAGAAGGGGAAATAAAAAAAAAAAAAAAAAAAAAAAAACATAATCCCCCCCACCCCACGGCCCCGCACCCCCGCCCCGCACAGCCCGACCCCGCTCCCGTCGCGCTGCGCGGGGCGAGGCGGGGATGTGCCCGGAGGTACCACGGCTGTCTCCTCCCCGATCCCAAACCCCACCCTCCGCTTCGGGGCTATTTCGGGCGGGGAGCCGCGCTCCGACAGATGCGCTCCCGCAGCCGCACTTGTTGCGCTCAGCTCGGCCCCGCGCTCCGCATCTCTCCCCGCCGGGTACCGCTCCCCGCCGACGATGTTTTAAGAGGGCGGCCCTCCCGGCTTTCCCCCATCGGGAGAGATGTCCGAGCCCTCCGCTGCCAACGGGGACGGGAAGGAGCCCGACATCGAGCTGTTCGTGAAGGTGAGCCGCGGGCCGGGCATCCAACTTCCATTCCCGTCGGTTATCTCCCGCAAACACGCTCGCGTTGCTTTTCTTCTTCGTGGCGTCGCAATTAGGTCACGCTGCCGAGGGAGAGGCAGAGCTCGTTTATTTTGTTGTCGTTTCTCTCCTCCGGAGCGTGCCCTGTTATTCTTAGCTCGCCGCCTGCAGCGTGCTGGGGTTCTCAAGGGGAACCTGACGCCCATTTTTGGGAATGGAGAACGGAGTGGGGGCTGTGGGGCACCCAGGGCTCCCGGCGTGGAGGGCTGAGCTCAGTGGGCACTCCTCAGCCCCTGTGGGGCTTATTTCCTCTCCCTGAAAAAAGAAAAGGGAAAGGAATCAGTTCCTGCCCTCGGATCCTGAAGCCCATTCTGGTTTTATGCAGGGGGAACCGAGAACAAAACTGACGTGATGCAAACAGAGGCAAGTCAGTGTGCCTACGACAGGGCAGGATCCCAGGGTATCTCAGCTTGTGTCCATCTGTTGCTCTTGGGCTATGAAGAGCGTCCTGCTAAAATCACTGCTGTGTGCAACTTTATGAATGGAGAACTTCGTGCAAACTCCGAGCAAAGAGCTTGGATTTTGGGGTGCTCAGAAGGTGTTCGGAGCCTCTGTGTCGGGGCTGAAATGTGGCTGTGCCAAACCAGGTGCATCCCTGCTCTGATGGGACTGTGATTAGCAGGTGGGAGTTGTGTGGGTCCCTATGCAAACAGAGCACCAGCTGATTGGGAAAGCAAATTCCAGCTCCTCCCTTCTGTCAAGCTGAGGATACTTAATTGCTTTGTACTCCCTGATGGATGTTTTGTGCCCCGAGTTGAAATGTCAGCCGCATACCACACGTGCATGTGTGGCCTTTTCGTGCATCCTGCAAAACGTGCCAGCTCAGGTGCAGCCTCTCTGACCGGGGCGGAACAGAAGTGTTGTTTTTCCTTAGTGAACAGAGATCTGACAAGGGTCCACCCGCCCTGGTGCCTTCCCTCTGCGAGCTGTTTCTCCTGATGGGAGCTTTATGGGCTCAGTGATAGCTTAGTCAGGTCCTTTGGCTGCCATCATAGAGTCGTATGGGTTGGAAAATACTGCTAAGATCCCCGAGTCCACCCCCACCTGCACCATGCCCACCAGCCGTGTCTCTCTGCTTAACTCCAGGCCGTGTCCCAGCACCGTGGCTGAAGCTCTGGGTCCACACGTTGGTGGCACATCCAACTGAGCCATGCCATCACGGTCAGCTGAGGATTTATAACCCCAGAGAGAACATTCTCAGTAATGGCACTTCCTGCGTAATGCGTGCTGGGGAGTCGCGGCGAGGCTCACGTAAAGCCCACGCTTTGCTGAGCTGCAGCAGCAGATTTAATTGGTACCTTCCTGGAGGCCTTCCATTTAGGTTGAAAAATGGCAGTTCTGGACGTTCTGGAGAAGTGCCATTCGTTTAATTAAAAGTTTAAAAAGCTGCAAAGCAGTGCGTGTACCTGGAACATTACAGCGTGCAGCTCAGAGGATGGCAAAGAAAGAAAGAGTGTTCGGATGAGTGGAGCTGAAGGTTATGGGATCGTAGAATCACAGAGTGGCCCGAGCAGGAGGGGACCCACCAGGTTCCCTATGCCTGACCCGGCCCCACACAGCACCCCCAGCCTGGGGTCACAGCAGTGTCCCACAGCCCAGTGTGCAGCTGAGTGTGGAGCTCGGGTGGGTGCAAGGCAGTGGGTACGGCCCTGCTCTGGCAGGGGGATTGGACTCGATGACCTCTAGAGGTCCCTTCCAACCCTGCAGTTCTGTGATTAGGTGAAAAGTGGGTCTTCTCCGAGCACAAATAAAGCAGAGCAGGGCTGCTTTTCAGTGCTTCTCACAAAAGCAGTTTGTGTCTCAGGTTAAAGGAGCAAAAAAAACCAAACAAACAAGAGAGAGACTGAGAAGTGTTACACAATTGCTCTGTTTCCTCGGTGCTGAGCGGGAGCTGTGTGAATGAGGGCTGGGAGCAGAGCAGGGCAGTGCAGTAGGGCCACGTGTGTGGGATGTGGGCACTCCAGCTGCTCTCACACCTCACTGTTCGCATCCCCGTTCGTCCCACTGTGCTTTTGTACCCTAACCTGCGTGAGTTGCTTCGTTGTTTCTGCTTGGCTGAGAGCGAAAGCCCCAAAGCTGGGTTGGGATGAAGTGGGGTGCATGGGGCCGGCAGCTGGGGATGCTGGATCCGCCCTGTTCAGCTCAGCAGCACGGATTGGTGCCAGGGAGCAGAGAGCTCTCCTGGTTTCTTTTCATCTGCTGTGCTTTTGGATGTATGTTCCTTGCATTTTGAGTATCTGAGTACTGATAGATATCCAGAAAGTGAATTTGATGGCAGATATGTTGTATTACATGGGAAACAAAGGATACAACCAGGCCTCAAAAGTACAGCTGTCTGTTTGCATTGCCCAGGATGAGTGCAGCGTAGAAAGCAAACAAGCCACACAAATGGTCCAAAGTACGCTCCGCTCAATAAATCTTCCTGCTCTAGAAGTACTCTGCAGCACGACGTGATAACCCGTATTTCTGATGCTCACAAGCTGGTAGTGCTGCCACAGCAGTCAGGCGTTGCTGTGGGATTGTGGTCAATATCCCAGAGAAATTCAGCAGTGCTCCTTTGCAGCAGCTTTTGCACACCCAGAACCCATCCAGAGAAATAGGAAGGAGGCTTCTCAAGACCTTGAACCTGGAGTCAGCCTTTGGCTGTGCTGAATGAGGCCATCCTGCCATAAAGCACGCCCAGCACACTCAGCCTGTCCCACACGCAGGCAGCACAGGCTCCAGGAGCTGTGGTGACTCTGTCCTTGGGACTCAGGGAAGCAGTCCCAGCCCGGGTATGGCTCAGGGATGGACCGTGGCCATGTGTTTGTAGGGAGCCCTGAAGTCATTCCTCGCTGGAGGACTGTCATAAATATAAGAGGCTGTGGTCTTCAGGAGCAGCAAGCAGATGAGAAGGGAATCTGTGGGTCCTTGTCATCCGCATGGGTTTCCTTCTGGGAGTCATGGGGTGTCTGTGAGGACAGTGCTCGAAAGCAATGACAAGGTTGAGCACCAGCCTCACCGTCCATCCCTGAGCATGCTGGTCAGCTGCAAAGGTAGAGGTCTGGCGTCCAACCCACTTGTTTTACATTTTTTTTTCCCCCTCTTTTTTATGTTTTTAATTAAATATATATAATTTTTTAAAAAGAAGGTTTGTTACTTACACACCTTAACTTTATTGTGTAATTTCTATGAGGCCTAAGACAATTTCTCTTCATTGAATGCAGCCCAAAGGTCGGGCCTCAAAGGGACAGCACAGAGCTGAAGCAGGAGGGGTCTGGGGGTGGGGGCAAGGCCGTGTTCCAGAGGACACAGCTACCAAGGGCAGTGGGCACAGCCCCAAGCTGCCAGAGCTCTGATGTGGGGTGGGCTCTGGGGATGCTGTGTGGGGCTTGGGGTTGGACTTGGGATCCTTTGGGGTCTCTTCCAACTTGGGATGTTCTGTGATTCCTTTATTGCTTTTAAATTATCTCTGCTGCAGGTTGATTTCGGAGGAAGCCAGGTTGGGATTTTGGTTGTAATGTAGCTTTAAAGGAAGACGTAGATAAAAAGGTTACTCCGAGTACAAGCAGCCATTCCCCACTATCGAGGTTTTTTTTTTTTGTTGTTTTTTTTTTTTTTTTTCTTTTAGTTCATTGTGGTAAGAAGACTGATTTTAGTTTCAGATCTTGTGGTTTATCAAGCCCGTGCTGGTCTCATCTCCCAAACTGGGAGGGAGAGAGAAGCTGTCAGGACCCTTGTAACCCATGGGGACAGTGCAGGGTCTGTGGTTTACGTAGGCCATAGGCTGCCCTTGAGAAACATTCTGGAAATCACAACCAGCTCTGGAAGGCACAAAGTTCATTTCTTAAAAACGTCTGAGTATATTATTGGCTGTTATGAACTCACCTTTTGGCTTCCATGCAGAACTCTAGGTAAAGAGGAAGTAATAGAGAAGAAAAAACAGTGCGGAGTAGTAGTGATACTGAAACACTGGTTCAGCCTTCCTGGCGATGAACAATAGTGTATTTTTGGTTACTTTGACTTGCCCAGCCTTTCTTCTTTCAAGGAGAAGCACACGCCCTGCAGAACAGATACATGCTGTGCTTGCACTCCTCTCCAGTTCTCATCTATTGCCCTGGAGGCTGATGTGAGCACATCTATGCTGCTGCACTGGTGCTGGGCACCACAGTTCATGTTCACGTGCATCTCCCACCTCCTTTCATGCTAACCTTGTGTCGTTATCAGGGTGACCCAACCAGAGCAGGTTCACTACTAGTCCAGACATCAGCATATGTAGTGGGGGGAACATAATTTTCCAGACATTGTTTGCACTTCCTTCATGATCTCCATGCAGTGATTTCAGTGTAGTTCTGGCTCAGTTCCTATTTCACTCTGTTCTTTTTGAGTCAGGATTAACCCCATTGAAGCCCACGGTGTTTATGTATGGATGAGGAGCTACGAGATGTGGTTCAGCAGCTTGTGGTAGCAATGGGAATGGGTGAATGGTTGTACTGGGTGATGTAGGTCCTTTCCAACCTTGTGATTCTGTGATGTGTGTACAAAATGGGCGCAGGAGAGTCAGGCTGCCTGATTTTGAATCACACCTTTTAAACAAGCAAGTTAGCAGCAACCCACTGTAGACACGGTTAAGTGGACTGAGGCTTGCTTCTTTGGTCTCTTCGTTCAACATTTTCCATAAAATAATAAAAAGAACAGAGTTGAGGGGGGAAAAAAAAAATCTATCTTGGCAAGGTCTAATTTTGTTTTAGCCTGTATTACCGAAAAAACATCGTTCAATTAATGAAGAAGTAGCTGCTTGGAGAGTGTTTGAACAGCACAAGTGGGTTATTTTTCCTTGTGTGGAGGAAAAACAATACCCTAAAGAAGCTCTTGCCTGAGTTACACAACCCAGAGCCTGTGTGTCTGCTTTCTCTCTGAGCGCCTGCAGATTTTGTCTTGTGCAAAGACAAGAGCCTCATTGGTGGGAATGTGGGGACAGACAGCGAGCGGTGTAGGAGGTCAGTGTGTGAAGGGACTTGGCAGGAGCACAATCACTCTCCTGCCACCTAGGGCAGCTCGTGTCTTCTGAGAAATCTCATCCTGAGGACTTCTGAGATTTCAGGTGAACTCTGCCTACGAATTGCTCCCTTCTGTCTGCTTTTTTGAGCTGTGTGGTCAAATCAGTTGAGAGAGGGCTTTAATTCCTCCATAAGGAGCTGGTGATGCTCCAAGTTGCTATAACTTGTGTTGGAAGCAGCCAGGTATGCTCTGGGTGCTCCGTGCTCAGCAGCAAACAGCTTCCACTGCACTCCTGGGAGTGTCACAGCCCCATGACGCCAGTGACACCTCAGTAAGTGTGCCCAGGGAACTTCTATGGGCAGTACACGGCTCTGCTGCGGCTCTTCCCGGATGGGAAATGTCACAGGGATCGGCTGACACAGCATCCCAAAAATACACAGGGATCCTTTCCAAGAGAGCTGGTAGGAAGTACGGCTGTGCTCCAGAGTTAAATGTTAGCACTGGTTCACCTGGCTGTGTCAAACAGGCTGCACAAAGGCCGTGTAAAGTAACGGCGTGATCCTTTAGGCAACTGCATTGCTTAGAGCTTGTATGGCACCTGATTCTTCATTATCTGCGAGACAGCGGTACAGTAATCCCAGCTATGATTGATGTCATGAACACTGACATTTCCGTTTTGCAGCCAGGTGGAAGATCTGTCAAATTGCTCTTCGTTTAGTCAAGTCATACAGTCTAACTGGTGTTGAGATGATAAGTTTTATAAATGAATAAAATGTTTCAATAATGCTCTTTTTTTTTTTTTTTTTCATTCCAGCAAATACTTCAAGGCCATAGGAAGGAATCACTTGGTGTAAGGAAGGCCTTGAGTTTGTGTGCTAAAATCCATCAGTGTTCACTGGGGTGGGAAATCAGAGCAGGTGCCTGAAGTGCTGGGCTATGTACTTTGACAATGGCTTCAAGGGGCTTTGTTTGGCATGGCCGAGTTTATCGCTGATAATGTCCAAAATAGATCCTCTTTCCCTTTCCTTCCTCTCCTCTTTGCTCCACCCATTTGTTTGTACTTCTGTGTTGCTGTGAGACTCATCTCTGTGTTATAATTGTGGTATTTAAACACATCTGAAATATATATATATATATATATTGTAGTTTAGATGAATTTAATCAGCATCACAGCTTCTTGGCATGACTTTAGAATCACAGGATGGCTTGTGTTGGAAGGGACCTTAAAATCCACCCAGTTCCATCCCCTTCCTTGGGCACTTCCAGGGATGGGGCATCCAATGCTTACAAAGTGAAGCATTTCCTGCTGACATCTGACCTAAATCTTCCATCTTTTAGTTAAAAGCCATTCTGGGTTGTCCTGTCACAACCTGCCCTTGTAAGAAGTCTCTCTGTGACTTCACTGTTGGTGCTGGTCACATTATTTCTGACAGAAGCCAGGAGGCCGTTGGCCTTCTTGGCCACCTGGGTGCTCTGCTGACTGATGTTCAGCAGCTGTTGCCCTGCATCCTCAGGCCCTTTTCTGCTGGGCAACTTTCCTGCCACTCTGCCCCAGACTTTGGCACTGCATTGTGTTGTTGTGACCCAGGTGCAGTCCCTGGCACTTAGCCTTACTGAATGTCATGCGGGTGACCTCAGCTTATCGATCCTGCCCGTCCG
Organism: Oreortyx pictus; assembly: GCA_036925125.1. Lineage (NCBI taxonomy): Eukaryota > Metazoa > Chordata > Aves > Galliformes > Odontophoridae > Oreortyx > Oreortyx pictus. The sequence goes on along the minus strand of JAUPFR010000002.1, from coordinate 105,387,276 downwards.
GATCCCTCTGCAGAGCCCTCCTATCCTCAAGGAGATCAACGGTCCTGCCCAGCTTGGGATCACTTCTTGAGGATGCAGTCAGTCTCCCATTTTACAACTCAAATCTTTTTGAGAGCTTATGATTTTACTCCACTGTGCATATTGCTATTTAATGGCAGTGTTCCTTGGCTAATGCTGCTCTTCTATGACATAAGATTCCTTTTCTGTTATTACCCTGATGCACTATGGAAATTGCGTGGTACAGTGTTAGAGAAGGTGTGCTCAGAAAAGAACTCAAAGCAAATACAGAGTTCTGCATGGTACCACTGCAAGGTTTTGCCATGTTGAAGCAGCCCCAAATGTTGATATTTTTGACTTTCTATGCTACAAATGGATCAATGTTTCATCTCTTAAACACAGAAGACCAGCAGCAGTTCCCACCAGGTTGCAACTCTGATTTTTGTTTTTACTTTGATCTGACTCTGGTCAAAATCTGACAGGATCCTGCCACATGCGCTGAGCAGCATAGCCTTGATCATATTGCTAAAGCACCACCCAGACTCTTTTGTTTCCTCTTTTGCTCTTCTCCCTCCCTGGCGACCTTGGCAAACTTGCCAGGGTGTGCTGGTCTCACTTCCCCCTTTGTATCATGCTGACTGTAGTCCTCAACCAGATGTGGAGGCACTGGGGGAGCAGGGAATGTTCTTCACCCTTATCCACAGAAGGGCATCCTGACTGCCATTTAGAGTAGGAATATGTGATGGGATCAGGTCTCTGCTATACAGCTGTCTCCCAATGAAGTGTTGAACATCTTGCTTTCCTGGACATAAAACAAATCTGACCAAACAGAAACTGGGCATTTGTCTTCTTATGGGAACAGGCAGCAGCTGAGTCAAAGCTCCTTTCGCATCCGCTTCTTCCAGCTTTACCTTTTTCCTTCTCAGGTTTGTGCATCTCCTGCAATGACTTCTTTTCCAGCCTCTCTGTTTTGTTTGTTTGTTCTCGTGGGCACTCAGATGAATCAGTGTCTCAGTTCCTGTGATTTCATGTCGGTCTCCTGGGACTCCTGTTTCAACTTCTACCAGAGAGCTGATGTATATCTGGAGTTCTGGTTCTTCTCCAACTTCCTTCCATGTACTCAATTGCCAGGTGAGCTTGACGGTTGCTCCTTTATATGTATTTCTGACCACCATGTGTAAAGCTCAGATAAAGCACTAATTGGAACATATTCCAGGAGAGCTGTGTTGTGATGGCTAATTGGTGCACCTGTGGGACAGCTGGAGCTGAACCTATCCCTGCAATAGCTGCTTTGGCAAAAATAACGTTACGCAAGGATGAAGTTGGCTGGGTGGTGATTGTCTGCTCTTCTAAATCCTCAGTGTTGACAGTCCCTGGTTTTGTAAACAGGTAGAGCACGTGGCAGAAGATCATGGCATTGACTTTTGCTTACTCGATGCAAAATGTAGCAAGAATGGTCAAAGCTTAATCAGTGAGCCTGATCTTATTCTCTTATGCTTCAAATTCTGTAAAACTTGACTTTCCTACATATAAAACTTGCAGAGATTATATGTGGCACTAGTCATAATAACAGCAAGATATTTTTTTCTTTGTTCATTCTGCTACGTGTGTTGATTTCTTCTTCCCAGTGCAGTGACGGAGCACTGGAGCTGCGCACAGAGGTGGTGGATCTCCTTCTCTGGAGGCATTCACAGCCCACCTGGACACCGAGCTGTGCAGCCTGGGCTGGGAGCTGCTTTGCAGGGGGTTGGACTCAGTCTCTGGAGGTCCCTCCCAACCCCTGCAGTTCTGTGATGCTGTGATTTCCTTACAGCTAAGAAAAATATCATGGCTCAATTCTCTATTCACCAATACCCGGTCATGATACCGGGGATGCAGCCTGGAGGCAGAAGGAACTCTGCCTCATTTATATATTGCTTTAGTTTCCCTTTCTGTTAACAGTGAAGATGCCCAAGCCCAGATAGTGTTTCCTAACCTCTGCTGCTTGTAAAGACATCAGAGTTGGGTGCTCCACAATTTACAAAGTGCAACTCATCTCTAAGGCATGCGTGCTGCTCCATGCGAGCTGTTGAGTTCCCATGTATCAAGAACTAATCCAGGCAGACAGATGATCCAAACTGAAGACATGTGACAGTGAAGCTCAACAGCAGTGTAACATTCAGAAAAAATAGATTTTGGCGCAGAAAGTTTGTGCATGCTGCCACACTGGGAAAGAGAAAAATGATTTGGAGATTTACAGAGTAGTTCAGATTGCTGCTTTTGAGATGGTCTTTCTCATTCATGTTAAATTCCAGAAGTCATTTGACTGCAATATTGTGTATCTATACTGGGCATTAAAATATAGAGGTAATGAGTGCAACAAGTGCTGTTAACCATTAGTCAAGGTCAGATATAATGGAATTTCATTATATTTCTAATGTAATTTCTAATGGAATTGGAAATGAGTTTAATAATAACTGTAAAAGTCACTGACCACTGGAATGAGCCACCAAAGAGCACTTTCTGTTTCTGATTCAGATCAAGAGTGGATGTACTTTGAAGAAATGTGTAGAAAGAGTTGATACAGGAATAAACGTACCATAAAATCTGAAATACAGGTAGGGCGTATTGGCACATCAGAGTAGGGCTTCATTCAAGCACAGGAGACAGGTTTGTTTTTCTGTCACTGAAATCTGGCACAAATTTGATCAAAGCTACTCTGATAGAAGTAACATTCAGAGGCCACTTGCACGTATTAAAATATCTCTTGGAGTCAGGGGTGAAATAATGGCATAGGATTGCTTCAGGACTGGTTAAGCGTTCGCTTATTTTTTGGTATGCAGGTGGCAGCCATTGGGAGGGCCTTCAAAGTTGGGGCTTTGTGATTCTATGATCCTCACACAACTCTGAGTCAGTCCTCAGGTCGGGCAGGTGTCTCTCTCTATAGTACGTGTCAAGTTTCTCCTCCTCATAGCACCTCAGCATCCAAATAACCACCCTGAACCCTAACCCTAGCCACCCACCACGTATAGCTGTTGTTATTCTGGGTGCTGCTGCATGTCTGTACCTGTGCATTGTCCAAAACAAGCGGTCCCCTGATGGCTCGCTGCTATTGTTGCTGTTGTTTTTCTAGATTGTGATTCGATTTGTGTGGGTCAACAGGCACGTTGTGTTCCTGCTTTCCTTTTGCTTCTAGCTGCTGAATGGGCAGCTTACTCCAAACAGATACAAATGCGTATCATGGGAGGAAATTACTTTCTTTCAGTGCCCTGTGTTTTGTGATGAGCCAATGTTGCTGTTGTTTGGTCTGTTTGTTTTATTGGTAGTGGTGGTGTTTTTTTTTTTTTGTTTTTGTTTTTTTTTTTTAAAGCTGTCTGGATGAGGAGAGGTTGAACCATGGAATGTTCTTGCAGGTTGTAGGATCTCTCAGAATGGCAGTTTCGGTTGCTTTGTTCCCATTTCTTTCAGTTTTTCAGGTCAGGAAGTCAGGACCCAGACCTCCAGCTCGCTCTGTGCAGAGCCTAGTTTCGGAGCCTTGTCTCAGACTTCCTCCAGCACTTATATCCTTTTCACTTTCTTCTCTGACTGTTGACTCACACAAGCAATTTCAGACAAATGGTATAATTCACTGAGCTGCCCTTCCTTGAGCTGAGGCTCCCTAACTTTGGATTTTTGCTTTTGTTTTGCTTTTGATGTTAGCTTATTCCTGTCCCCAGCTTAGCTGTAGATCCAGTTCTAGATCTGGGTCTTGCATGAGGTTCAAAACCACTTACCCCATTTCAAGAGTTGGACTCAGTGATCCTTGTGGGTCAGAGTCCCAACTGAGGGTATTCTGTGATTTGGTGATAAGATGGAGCCCAGAGCCTTTCCTGAGCATGCATGAATGTGATCTTTTGGGTTCGGTTCATCCCTAGCCATGCTTGTCATTAAACACTTCAGAAGTTGTGTTTCTCACTGTTCACTCCATAAAAAAGGCAGTTAGTTGAGCGTGGCTGCAGGAGCAGTTGCTCTGGAGTTAGAATTGCCTACTTGTCCACCTGGGACTGATGAAACCAGCATCTCTATGGCATGCAACCATGGAAGACCTGTCTTCCCAGGTGAGCAGGACGTGTGCCTGAAGGTTGCTGTTATTTATGTCAGAAGAGATGATGCTGCAGGAATAATAATAGTGATAAAGAAGTGCTGACTGCATGCAGCTATCCAGGTCCAGCCTGTGTGTTCCTGGGAAGGACACAGTGTGGGGAATGTAACCTTGGAATGGTGATTCTCTTTTCCAGTGGAAGGAACTGCCTCTTGTCCCTGACCTTGGCCAACATCCCCAGCCCTATCATACGCTCATGTCAGCATCTTCCTGCAGTTTGCATGGACAAGAGTTGTTGTTTTTTTTTTTTTTTTTTCCTATTTAGCCTCTGGGCATCTTTCAGACTTTGCACCAGGCATTTATGGGGAACATTTTAAATAAATAGACCATACTGAGGACATTTGAGACTGGGTACAATTAATAGCAATCGTGATGTGCCCCGCCATCAGAAATAGGCTTTTGTGCTGATGTTTGGTCATTCAATGGAAGTGGAAATTTGTAGTGCTTATCTGGATTTGTAATTTTTCACATTCATAAAAATGTCCCTTTCAGAGAGACTTGGAAGCAGTTCTCCTGGCATATGCTGGTTTCCCAGTTATCTCATTAACTTGCATGTTCCAACGAACTTTTCACGTGGGATGCTTAGCGTATGTTGCTCATATGGCATTCTGCAAATCACAGTGAAATGGAAACTGCTGTGCTCTCTTGCCCTGGATCAGGGGGCTCAGGATAAAACAAAAAGCTGCTGCAGAAACTTCTGAAATGGAGCAGGGTGGGATTCAGTGCCTCTCTAGAGCTGATTGAGCCCAATTCCATGGCTGGGCATTGCTTTAAGCATCCTGCTCCATCAGCCTCAGACTGAGTGCTCGGGTAGCAATAAGTATTAGGGAGCATCTCCTGCAGAGCAGACGTGTGCACAGAGGCGAGATGGAAGGAGGAAAGACCCAGAGAGGAGAAGTTGCTGAGAGAGACTCTCAGGGACCTTCATGGGGGAAGAGATGGAGCAAGGGAGATGGGTGAAGGTTACTGGTTGCTTCTGGGAGCACTGGGAGCAGCCAGCATGGCTGGGGTCCCAGGAGCAGGGGTCAGGGAGAAGTGAAGAGGTGCCAGGGAAACTGCAGTGGCATTGGTGGGGGAGATTTTGTGCAAAGGGAAGAATGGAAAGAATTACGTAAGGTTTTAATAAATAGCATTGCATTAAATCTAATTAGCTAAGGTTTTCTATTTATACTGGATAGAGGACAAAAAGAAATTGGAGGAAATTCAGTTTGAGCATCAAGTCAAAGTGTGTTGTGAGAAGAAATCATCCTAACCCTGCTCACTGCTCCGGCAGCGTTTCCCTGTCTGCAGCTTCCATCAGGCATTAGCTTCACAATTCCATGTAATAGTTGCAAATAACGCTTCTGATGGTACACACACTTATTCAAACTTTCCCAGTAGCTTTTAGAGAGCATCACTGTTATTTTCTTGAGTGTTTGATCTCGAAAACACAAATTGTTTTGCTTTTAGATGAGTAACAGGGTGCAGTTACTGGCTGTTGAGGTGTGTCTCCTCCTTAAGATCTTGTTTTCCTTGCAAGTATTTACATTTACAAATGCAGAACTTGGTCTCTGTTTCTCATTTAATGAAATATTCAGGCCATGTTGCATTCCCCTCCTTTGCAGATAGCTCTCAGAAAAGCTGCCCGTGGGGTTATATTCTCTGAGTGGCTAAGCTTGACTGTATGTCATGTAAGAGATCAGTTGAACAAATACAGTGGTTTTGGCGTACAAGAAAATATTCACAGGGAAGAAATGTCCCCTGTGCCGGAAAACCTGTTGGGGTTTCTCCATGAGTAGCCAGGAGCCAGAAAATCTGTTTCTATTTATTGTGTTTGTCCTCACAACAGTAAAGTTAGGTCCAGGTTCTGTTGGATATCAAGAATGATTTCTTCTCAGAAGGAGCAGTGGGCAGTGGCACAGCTGCCCAGGGAGGGCTGGGGGCTTTGCCCCTGGAGGGGTCCCAGGACCACGGAGATGTGGCTCTGGGGGACGTGGGCAGGTGGGGTGGGCTGGGGTTGGCCTTGGGGATCTCAGAAATCTTTTCTAACCTGAATGATTCCGTGATTCTATGGATATATAATTGTACCAGGAAATATTTTACTGAAGTTACTGGGGCTTTCATTGGGAATTCATGCTGAGATGCAAACATGAAACCGAATTCTAGCTGGTGCCTGAGATGCACTGCTCCTTGCAGTGCTCTGCTCCTCTGCTGTGCAACCTGAGCTGCTCTGTGGAAAAGCGGTCAGCGTGGCACACGTGTGGGATGAGGCTGCCTCATTCTGCAGCACCACAGCTTTGGAGATGCCTTAAGAGGAAGGACCACAGCCTGCAACACTGCAGAAGAGCTCTGCAGAGCTCCTGGCGGCTCTTCCATCCCACTCAGATCTATAGAAGCCACCACAGAACATAGTGATGTGGTGCTAAATAAGATACAAAATGAGACCGTCGAGGGCAGGTCGGGGCCACGGTCTGTTCTGGTGGTGAGTGCCCTTCTCAGGGGCAGCCCTCCATTCAGCTGTGTATTTGCAGGGCTGCAGGTGCCTCTCTCTTCTAACAGTGCACATAAAGTCCTGGAATTTCAATAAATAATTCAGCCCCAGATCTGATTTCAGATTCAGCATTAACTTTCAGCACCTGGCTGCTGTTATTATTTGTTAGTCTGATGTGCTGCTTAGAGGCATGGAAATTTGGCTGCAGTTCACCAGCATTTGGAGAATATCCTCTACAGCCAGATTACCATCCTGGGCTCAGAGTTTTTCACACACATTCAAATTCCAGGTATGCACAGATTGAATTCTTTCAAGAACAGCAGCGTGCAGGGTTCTGTCTGGGGAGGTGGAGGTCTCTGCACTGAGCTTTCTCAAAGAACTGCCTCCTCTATTTGTGCCTGCCCTCTTTCAGAAGCGTTGGTCACTGTTCCTTTCTCCAGAGCCCATAAAATCATTTGTGGTTTTGATCACTTGTTAGAAAGAAACCGATGAACTGAAAATACGATTCTGTTCTCACCGATGGGTCTTTAGTGGGAACAGTTTGTGTGAATGCTGGCTGTGATGGGAGCGGAATTAGATTAATTGCGTTACAGCCCATTCAGCCCCTGGTGAAAGGCCAAAACCTGAATGTAACGCCATGGACGCTGTGGGATGAGCGGACAGATGTGATGGCTGCGGATGGGATGAGCGCGTCTCCCTGCAGCACCGACACGCACCACGAGAGGGGACCTCGCTACCGCTCTATGCCCATCACTGCCGACGAACCTCTGAGTGAGTTCCAGTTCAGCCGCACTTCACTGGCCACAAAGCGGAGGGAAAGCTGTGGTTTGTATGATGCCGAAGGCCGTGGGATGGGGTGCGCCCTGTCCGGCTTTCCCAACTTCTTTTGCCCTCTGATTCCTGCAAAGCCTCCGCTGATGCAGCTTGCACAACCTCCTTAGGAAGCCTGCCTTGTGTTTCGTTATTTGCACAAGCATGCCAGATTTCTTTCTTCCCCCTCACGCTTCATTGTTGCAAATTAAGCAAAATAATGATGCTGTTCCCTGCGGAAATGAACAACAATGGCCCATCATCCTCTTTGTGAACAGTCCTACGTGCTGTAGGACGGCAGCATTGCCTGAAGCTCCTTGTAGGAGCCACACACTCATCACATCACCTTGCTGCCGTTGTCTGGGGGTGCACACATAGCTGCACACATAGCTGGTTTGTACTGCTTGGGTCTTCCATGAAGCCTCCCTCACGCTTCCCATCCTGTGCTCGTACAGGACCTGTTGTTCCTCTTGTCATACCTTGTGCTTTACTGTATTCCATTTAAGTGACTTCAGACACTTTGTTCTGACTTCTCAGTGTGGGTTTGGAGTCTGCTCCTCTCCTGGGAAATGCCGCCAGCCATCTGTGCTAGTTGCTCTCAGAGTTCTGTAGAATTCTCTCGGTTCCTTCCTTCATTTTGCTGGTGGAGACATTAACTATGACTCATCTTAGACCTTTCTGGTAGTCCTAGCTGTTGTGTGTTTCTAGAGTGACAGAAAACTTGGTTACCACTACTCCGAAGACATGCTCTGCAGAGAGTCTGTACAGACCCTGAATCCCTATTTGGTCAATGCAAACCTGGCGTGGAGCTCTGCTGGAAACCTTCTCCCACCGCTCCTTTCCTGCCTGCTGCACTGGGCACCCTGTCCAAGAGCAGCACTGGATTATTTTGGTGTGTTTGCTGTGGATAAGTCTGTGTTGTCATTTATCAGCTCTGTGTTACCACCTTTGCTCATAAGCTTACTCGTTGTTCACATGTTCTAGTAGCTTTCTATACGTCAAGATTATACATTTGTCATCCTTTGAGTTCTTCTCCCCACCTTCTCTGGTATCTCATTTTCAATGAATGGTTGAAGGAAGCCCAGAGGTCTTAGAAAAACAGTTCTCTGTAGTTACATGCATGCCCACTGTGGGTATGCAGGATCTTTGCCACGATCCCAGTGAGTGGTGGGAGCACACCGGCTTCACAGGGTTGGAACAGCTCACAAAGAGGTGTTGAAGGATGACTTTTATTCTTATTTTTTTTCTAGGCGTGTATATTCAGTCCACTTTGTCCACGTGCACAGAGGGACTGTGCCTGATCTGCTGTGGCGAGAATGGCAGTTTGGGTTTTTGAAGAATTTCCAGATTTTGCTCTAAATTGCCTAAAGGCTGAAAAACACATTTCTAAATATCCACAGCTTTACTGAACAGAAGCTGTGGGTTTTTCTGAGGGGAGGGAGAATGAAATGGCCTCGGTGATTCTGAAAGGAGCTCTCAGCTGTGGGCTGACGGGAAGCCAGGAGTGCTTGGCCTTTGGGTTCTGCATCGTACCTAACCACCATCGTGTGTACGTCAGATGTTAGCTCTAGGGTTAGGGTTAGCTCAGAGCAGGGTGTGCTGGAACATGATCTAGAAAAAAAGGCATGTTAGATCCATCCCTAATAAACTGCATTGTGCATTTGGGTGTAAGAAGTTTTGTTGTAGTTTCTCCTTCCTTTGATTATTTACTGTCGGATTCTCATTAAGTTGAATGCATGTGGCGATAGGTAAGGAATCCAAAATTAGAACTGAGAACAAAACCCTTCATTTGCCCAGGCTGCCAGACCTGTCTGTGCTTTGCTATTCTGATGCTCTGTGCCAAGCTGTGGGCCTGTAGTGCTTCAAAAGAAAGGAGAGGTGATGGAATGGCACGAATCATTCACGCATGTTGAGATTATCCACCCGTGAGCAGTCTGTGGTTATCGTAACACAACCTGCATGCAGAGAGCTGCAGTTCTCTGCCATCCATCTGTGGTTCTATGGCTGCACAGATTATTGCAGGGTAAATCCTGTTCCATGCAGAACACGTGCAGGGCTCTAGGGAAAAGCAGGGCTTGTGCAGGCTGATGGAAGTGCTCTGTATCAGGTGAAAGGACCAGGTGGAGCCAACCAATCCTTAATTCCAAACCATGAAGGAAAGATCCTTGGGAAGAACCTGGCCTGGGTGAAATGCTGGCATTAATATGAGTATGAAAAGCTGGAAAGCATTGACTTTCCAAGCCTGCAGAGAATATTTGTCATGTCTTCACTATCAATGCTCACAGGGTCTTCAACCTGCAGTTCTCACCTGAAAATCCTGAATGTCTTAAAGAGTACAGATGCACCTCTCCTAAAACAGCAGAGAGCTGGAAAATGGTTGAATGGAGCCCTGGGCAACCTGATCTTGGGGGAACAACCAGCCTGTGGCAGAGGGTTGGAAGTTGGTGATCATTGAGTTCCCTTCCAACTCCAGCCATTCCATCATTCCATGATGCTAAGTACAGTGGCAGCTCCTTGGAAGCCCTCAGCTCTCCTGACGTGCTGCTCAGCCAATTTGGGAGGTGAGGAGCACACCAGCTCCCTGCAAATTGGCCAGCAGTGCAAACCCAGTCAAGCTTATGTGCATCTATAATGTATGTCTGTATGGGTGCCAGATTTGGACAACATTTTGGCTGGCTTTTGGGGAGCTGGCTGAAGATATTCACCGCTTCCTTTTTGTCTTGTTACTACCCTGACAGTCTTTCTAGCAAACGCTCTATTTTTGTTTGACATATATGCACATGGTCCATTTCCATGTGTGTGTGCTTAGGAATGTATTTCTCCTGTAGTTTGCCCTCGCTTGGAAGGCTGCTGCTAGGAGTTTCTCCTAGCAAAATGAAATAGCGGAAAAAGTCCAATGAAATTAAAATGCTGCACAGCAAATTTATTATTGTTATTATAGGCTCCCACTCAGGAAAATACTTAAGTATGTGCTTAAGTCCCATTGAAAGCATCAAGACTTAAGAACATGCTTAAAGTCAAGCGTATACTTCCTCCGAATTGGGATGTATTTCAGCACATGCTTAAATGCTTTCCTGAACCAGAGCCACAGTCAACAAGAGCGTCCTGTGATGCACAGGACTCGTGCTGTAAGATTTACTCCTTGCCTGGGACATAGCAGCACAGCACTATGAGCATACGCTTCTCTGCTCACCTCTGTTGGTGGTACTCCAAAGAGCTTACTGGCTTTTGCAGTTGGACGAGAACTTGTGAAAGAAAGGAGGCTAGAAAGTAGGAAAAAAAAAGAAAAAAAAAAACCTTGCTGAAGCATTATCTTGGCTTGTCTGATCTCATGTTGCACCCAATGGTTTCTCCTTACAATGGAGATTTGTGCTATTGTGCCTATTGTGGTATATGTATATTGAGGTATAATTACGAAGACATATGTTTTTTTTTTTTTTTTAATGGCACAATAAATAGGATATTTCCTGGCTTGCTCTGTATTTCGGATAAGATTTTCACTTCCCTTTTGGGTTGGGAGTGTAAGGAGAGTAAGTGTCAAAAAGCAGGCGCCTTCCCAGCTCTCACATAGAGAGTGCAGCCATGTGGAACATGAATCTAGATTTTGATTGTAAGGATGATGAAATCAAATCCCTCCTTAACTCTCAGTTGGAAACATTTGGGTGAATTAGCCTGCCTGCTTTTGCTGACTTGTTAAAATCCTTTTGAAAGAGAAAAGCATTTTGGTGTCATCAAAAATATCCGTATGCTTTACTCTGAGTCCAAGAGAGTGCCAAACCGTCACGCTTGCAATACAATGAAAAAAGACAAGAAAATAAAATAGATAAAACCACATACATTCTGTTACTGGAGAAAACACAGCGCCTTACAGCGTGCAACTCTTTCCAACCTTGCCATTTTTAAGCTGCATGCTTAGTCATTACTAACGGCAACATGGCAACATATTCCTATAGAGCTGCTATATTTTGGGAACAGCTGGAAATGCAACTTTGCTTCTTCCCCCGCTTCAGGTTAATTACAATAACATGTGGTTGCCTGTGCGCAGTGCAGTCTGTCTGCAGGTACCACTCTGAGTATTTTTGGAGCAAGTGATGAAGTTTATTCCAGTTATATCATTCCAGGAGAGCAGTAGCTTGAATTTGAGAATAGCTCCCTGTCCGCGTTGTCCGGTCATGCTGTGCAGTGTTGGAGGCTCTGGGTATTGCTGCTGCCTTACAGAAGGATTTGGCACGAGCTCATAGAATGACTGAGACATTTTTTCTTCCCTCTATGTCCTCCTTAGTTTTGTTCCTTAGTAATATGTCAGTACTCCCTCCCCCTCCACTTGCGCACGCAAATATCTTTGAGGTTGAATTGACTTCCTAAAAATAGCATAAGTATTTAAGGAGGAGTGCTTTATAAATAACAAAGGAGAACACCTTCTTCATCCTTGTCATGACTCAGATTCGATCGAGCAGCTGCTCTGCTGATGGGGTCTCCTGATGTGACTACAGTGAGTCCCTCGCATCACTTGGTAGTGCTACCTAAATGTGCGGATGCCAATGGGAAAGCATCCTATTCAGTAGCTAACCTGATAGATGAAGGTTGAAGCAAGAGAAGCTGAAATTGATGTTTCCAGGATGGAACAGAGCAGTCCTCCACAAGCTCCAGGCTTTCCTGCTGCTGGGATCTGCATGTGTCCCACCTCAGTTCAGGCACTCACTGGGTTTGGTCAGAGAGAAAAGCAGGCAGGTTCTTGTTCTGGATGTGCATTGCATGCATGAGGGACCTTCCCTTGGGCACCATCCTGCAGCAGGATGAACGCTGTCCAGGAAGTCTCAACCAGCAAATCCTTGAATCTGTTTTACTCTCCCAGGGCCACTCCAGGGAGAGGTCCTTCTCCATAGGGAGAAGGAGAGAGTGCTCATCTGAAGGGAGGAAAGAGCTCTGAAAACCTTTCACAGTGCTGGGAGATACAGTGTACATTTAAAAAGCTTCTCCTGATGCCCACGAAGCCTCAAATTTATCCCAGCTGCAATAATGGAACCAGAAATATGCAGCATTGCTGGCGTTGCCAGCTTGCTCCTTTTGGAACGTGGCTGAGCACAGTTGCTGTGCCCCAGGGAAGCCACACGAGAACGATTTTGTGCTTGTTTGAGACTAGCAGCAGGGGTAAATGGTGTTTCTCCATATTGGCAATTATTTGCTCTTTTCTTTCCGTCCACTGCTGGAGTTCTTGATCTTGATTGAGGCGTTATTTAATTCCTACCTTTCCGAGCCCCTGTGCTGGGGCAGGCATAATGGCTTTGTGTTTGGGCACTAGCAGGGTGCCTTCAGCAGGCTGATTTTCTGTGAAGCTAAAAGTGACTCAGCCTGAGCAGTTCTCTGTTCCTCCTCCTCTCCTCTTGGTAGGGAGCAGACTTCACATGTAACCTGGAGGCATGCCGATAAGCCTTTCAAGTTATTACCCACAAAGTTTTTGCTCTTTCTGAACACCGAGCAGTGAGTTGCTAACTGCTGTTGGAAGCAATGAGAGAGGATTCACAAAACCAGCAGAGCCTTGCCTCCAACTTCTGCAAATAGAGCTGAATTTAATGGATAAATTGTGTTGCTGGGGAGATTTTGACTCTATTCCCTCCTCTGTCACCAGTCTGCCTTGTGATTTGTGGCAGCATTTTCAGCTGTGCCCGTCACATGAGATCGAAACACATGAGTCAGTCTCCACCCAAATCATGAGCCTGGCTTCCAGATCCAGGAGCTTTGAAAAGAGATCATACTGCGCTGTGTCTTTAGTTTATCTTTCCTTTCTGGAATTTCCTCCCTGTATTCCCTATGTGTCTCTAACAATTTATGTTTTCTACTCTTTTGGAAGTGCTGGGGGTATATTCTGACCATTTGGTGCTGTTGGAAGCCTTGTTTGACTGACACAATTAGTTTTGTTTTTGATCTCCAAATGAATCTTATTCCTTCCAGACTCCACGTCTTTCTCCTGTCCCCACTGTCCTCCATCCTTCAGCCCACGTTACCCATCACTGCCATCCAATCGCTCTGTGTCCCCTCTGCTCCTCTCTGGTCTGGAGAGGGTTTTTCAGCATTGCCTTTCAGGACTGGGAGGGTGCAAAAAGACACAGATCTGTGCAATCCTTAACATTTCTGTGGGAGTATGTTATTGGTGAGAGCAGGGAAACACTGTTCCTGAGTGAGTGAGGCAGTACAGTGCCCCCGTGCAGGATGGGAGACCTTTGAGAATTAGGTGATACAAGACCTCTTTGCTCACGAGGTATTTGCAGGACTTGGAGAACTGGAGGTTTTGATTCCCTTCAAAGGGAGTCAGGTGAGGAGTGAATCAGACTCGATGGAGTTACAAGCCGCAGTAAATCCAGAGGACGTAAGATGAGAGTCAGCCCTTCTGTTAGCCCTGTTTTGCTCTCTAATTTGGTGGTCAATCTGTTTTTCTTCAAATTTAAGGTTCATAATACATTGTTTGTAGGCTCTGCTGGCTGACTCCATTATGGAGGATACGGGTAGGATGAGGTGGTGAAAAAGCCAAGGGGAAATTTGGTGTCGTATAACTGTTTTCCCTGTAGCATTTGCCTCCTTTCAGGAGGATAAGATGTTACAAGTTCTTGGCAAGGTTTTATTCCGCTGAAGCCAAATCTATAAATGTAATGATGGCATGCAATGCAGTGGTGCCCAGTATTCCCATGGTAGCACTGTCTTCGTTAAAGCATGAAGTTTGGAGAACAGAGGCAGCTCTTTGACTAAGTCTTGCAAAACGAGTCTACTCACACCCCAGGCAGACATGAAAAGGCATCTTCCCTTGCTCAGCTTCGTATTGTATTTTCACCCACAGAGTTTGCAGGTTCCTACATATGCCACATGCCAGGCATGTGACCAGGTAGAAATGCAGCTGAGCTGTATCTCCTGATCCACTTATCTCTAAAGTTGGACTGATAAGAACTGAGTCTGAACCCAGAGAAAAGCTCTTTACCTAGCCTGAAACTTTACCATGAGCTCTCTCCAGAACTTGGATCCATACCGTCTCCATATTCTGGTAGATGGGAAATCTGGAATTTGTTTTTAAACAAAGAATGATCAGAAGATGTGTTGAACACGTGAGAAAGATTCCCGATGCCTACTGGAAAATCTTTCAGCTAAACTTTTCACGTGCAAGTTGTAGCAACTGGATGCATCTCAAAGTGTTTCTTGTTGTGCTGTGTTTCATTTAACTGTAGTAATTAGAAGACAGATAACTGCTACCTCGCAGCTTGAATATTAGGAAGATAAAATTTGTGAAAGCGAACAGAGTATTGTGATATTTTCTCCAGAGGAAAAGACTGTGTGTTTTCCTGCCTGTTTCATCAGCTGCTTTCAGACACACACTGTGTACATAAAGTACGGTTATGCAACCCACATGGATCAACAAAGGAAGGTTGGTTGCTTCACTAGGATTATAAGACTCTTTCAAACACAATGGTACCACAAATTAAAACGGAAATCTATCAAACCCATTATCGTCCTGAAAGCTTTGGCCACAAGTGTAATTATTGTAGGGGGATGTTGTCCTTGGACACGGCTTTGGCGCAGTTCTGCTAGTGTTATTTGTAGTCCTCTATGGCTCCAAGTCAGAACTTGCGAGGCGAAGGACCATAAATTTTTAGAGGCAAAAAACCAGGCTATTTCCTCAGTGCTAACACTAGCAGTTTTTTATTGTTTTGTAGTGGTCTGTAGGCAACTCATTAGGTGCTAGAGATAGGAACAGATTGAATGCGGTGGCTGAAATCTGCCTTGAACTTTGGAAGGGTTCAGATGCAGATTTCTGTCTGTATCCAGTTGTTTGTGTCTGAGGCTCTTGCTTTACTGGACATGAACAACAATGAGCAAGTTTAGGAGTTCTTGGGTTTAAATCCAGTTTCAAAAGTCTCCTGCACTGATGAGCAGTCCACAGACTTAACGGAAGACCTGCTTTGAGTTTTATAGGATGCAGCAAGCTGTCCTGTAGGATGGAAGTAGTTGAATGTTCATTCAACATACAGTGAAAAGAAAAATGCAGTCTTCTGGGTGTTGCTCACCATAAGCAAGGGTGACAACTTCTGGGGCCAGAGCTGCTCCCGGGAGAAGCACTAGGTTATATTCTCCATCTCCAGATGAAGGTGGAGTCCTGGAGTAACTCTGCCATTGAGCTGAAGATGAACTGCATAAAATAACAGGCACTGTATGTTATTTTTGAACTAGCTGTTTCTATTCCAATATCCGATTTTCTATCTTGAGAGGGATAAGCAGTGAACATGTTTGGACTCTTTTTCCTCTCTCTCTTTCCCTCAGGCAGGTATAGATGGAGAAAGCATTGGGAACTGCCCATTCTCCCAGCGTCTCTTCATGATCCTCTGGCTCAAAGGAGTTGTATTCAACGTCACCACTGTTGACCTGAAAAGGTAAAAATTGCTCAATTTTATTGAAAATAGTTACACGATCCTGTTTTCCCTATAGAAAGGCCACAGTAAATTCAGTCAGATTGGTATCTGGCCTAGAGAGTCTGTGGTGCACAACAAAATAGTTGGGATTCAGGTTTGTTATTCCTTTTTTTCACTTGTGGAATGTTTTTATATTAAACAGAGTATTCTGGGTATTTTGAAAGTATCTTCACCACAAACTGCTTTGAAGAAGGGCAAGCAAATGATTTTGCATGAACTGTGAATATCTGTGCAACTACCTGACCATAAATATTAACAGTTTCATGACCTTTCTTCTCTCTGCAGAAAGCCAGCTGATCTGCACAACCTGGCTCCTGGAACTCACCCACCTTTCTTAACCTTTAATGGAGAAGTCAAGACAGATGTTAACAAGATTGAGGAATTCTTGGAAGAGACTCTTGCACCTCCAAAGTAAGAACTCAGGATAATATTCCATTTCCTAGGAATGGAATATTTTTCAGTCAATATTCCATTTCCTAGGAATGGCAGATATCAAAAGAGGAGTTCCTAAAAAGCACTCACTCCTGCAAGTTTTACTTACAGGAGCAGTATTTATTTATGAAACCTGTTGGCTCTGTGAGATGACTTCCATGTGTAAAAGTTACTTGTGTGACTAGCAACTGCAGAATGTTTCCTGTGAACAAATTTCGGGATGACATTGTATGCAGAATTAAGGAAACCAATTCTAAAAAAAAATTCATAGGGGTCCGATGTCCTCACTTTATAGAGCTAAAAATAACTTGGACTGGATACAGGACATTGCCACGCAAAATATCTGTGCCAGGAGAAGCATCTTACTGTGAAATATTGAAGGGTTCTGAGCTCTTTCAACAGAAATGTTGGGAGAGAAACTGCAGAATACTAGGAGCTCTGGAGGCAGAGAAGTGCTCATCAAGAAATGACAAGTTATAACCATGCTAATTCAGATTAGAAATAGGGCACGGATATTTTGGTATGAATGAATAACCACTGGAACAAACTACTGAGGAAAGTGTCAGATTGGATTCACCAGATATGCCTCAGTTAGTTGAGCATTTGGACTTCATACAAGGATAGTGCAAAAAAAGATTGTTGGCTTGTGTTTTGGACCCTAAAATCTACGAATCAATGAATATTGGCTCAGTTCCTTGTGGACTGTTTTGTCTCCAGCTGAACCAGCATCTATGGGCCAGTTCTGAGGCAAGCCATCAAGTATTTAAGGTCTCTATTCACTCATCCAAGACCACCAAAATCAGTAGGAGTCATTACTTGCAGTTGACTTGCAGATCAGTGTATTCCTTTGCATGGGATGTCCATAAAATAATAATTCTGAGACTGAAAACTTTATGTTCCTTCACCTGGGTGGTGTTAGCACGCGTTGCTATTATATCCTGGTGTGCATTTTTTGCACAGGGAGTTAGAGACAACTGCTACTTGTAATAGAGAGAGCTGGTTGCCAACCTCCCCTGCTCTTTTCTGGAAATCTATGCTTCCTTCTGATTTAAGGCCACTGTATGTTGGATCATGGTCACTTAAAGCATCAGAGTAATTACCTTTGTCATGAAGCCATCCTTGTGTAACTATCCAAATCTCTGCCTTGACAGACACAGATACTATGAAGAGGGTCTTGCCAAGCTGTTGTTTTGAGATGAATGATAGAGTTAATTGCAGCTCCTGGTACAGAGCTTTTTTTTCTTTCTTTCTTTCTTTTTTTTTCTTTATTCTTGTAGTATTTGTAATCATCACCATGCTGCTGGTAACACGATATTTCTCCTTTCAGGTATCCCAAGCTGGCTGCTAAGCACCGGGAGTCAAACACTGCTGGAATTGATATCTTCTCCAAATTTTCTGCTTACATCAAAAATACCAAGCAGCAGGACAATGCTGGTGAGTCGGGTCGTGACCAAATGCACCAAGGAGGTTCAGTGTTTAAAAGAGGAATAATTTTGCCACTTTCCCCTTGTCTTATTGTAAGCTGCATTCATATGACTTCAAGTACTGGAGCTGATCAGTCTCAAGTGGTAAATTCAACTATCTCAATTCACAGGTCCACACTTGGATTAACTACATCTATTCTAGTAAATAACACAGGGCAGAGAGCCATGGCACAGCTCCTGCCTGTAGCAGCCAAGCTGCACCAGAAATCCTGTAGCTCATTCTACATGGGGCCGGTGGCTTGTACTACTCTGTCCAGGCACTGTTCAGAGTGTTAGCTGGCTTGGGCCCACAGTGGTGCTAGAGACAGTAGTAAAAGCTTGGCAACTAGCGACTAGTGAATGAAAGGAGAGAGCAAGCTACGCCTCTTGACCTGCAGAATTTCTTAGATGTAGCCATTGACACCAGATTCTCATCCTGCCTATGGAGACGTTATGGTGGTGTAGCTAATTTGCTCATATAAACTGAAAGTAATAGAATGATGGAAGTGGCTTTGAGAAGTGTAATTGCACTCTGCGTGCTCCTGACTTTTCCTCACACGTCTGCGTCAAAAGAAATAACCACAGAAGCTGGATGCCATGCATATTTACACACATCCCACACTTCCTTCTTAATGAAATTGCTTTTCTTCTCCACATTCCTTTCCCCTCAGAGAGTCACAACTTCAGCCAGTCTAAGTTCCTGTTGCTCCACGGGAGAGAGTGGATTTACACTGCCATATCCCTGGAGATCATCCAGTCAGATACTTGCAGTCACTCACTGATATTCATCTCATCTTGCATCACTAATTTCTCAGGGACCTAAGGCATGCTAAATAACACAATACCATCATATCACTCAGAGAAGAGTAGGTTTTGCAGTCCCAGCTCTGCCCCAGCTTTCATTTGTGCAGTTATATTTCATTGCCTGGGGCTGGCTCATGAGATGAAGGTGGGGAAGGGATGATTTATGCCAGACAACAATCTACTCCTTAATATTTTTTGGTGTTAACAAAGAAAAGAATTATAACACTTCACTTATTTGAGATGATATAAGGATTTTTTTGTGTGTCTAACGCCAATGGGAAGCTCATCTCATCTCTGAAGGAGGGGTTGCAAAAAGAAGATAAATTAAGAGTTAGCCTAAATTGATGCTATGGTGAAAATAAAATATCCTGGCCATCCAGAAGGAGTCTTTATGTTCTGTGGTGCAGCCGTAAGTTTTCAGTTCAGCTGCTCTGTTCTTTGCACTCAAAAACTGTTACGGGTCCTTGCCCATATGCAGAAGCCTGGTGTGGTAGCTTTCAGTAGCTCTGGGATGTGCAGATCCCTGCTCCCATGTGGGCTGGCAGTTCCTGCTGTGACAGCTGGGCATCTCTGAGCATCATGGTGCTCAGCTTTCCTCTCTGAAGTGAAGAAATGCTTTATTTCTTACAGCTGAAGTGCTGGAGGACTGAGCAGAGGTGAGCAGAGTTCTGACCTGTTCTTTGTAGCACCACTGAAGTGCCTGAGGGCCTCTGGGAGCTTGAGGCTGTGAAAGGACACTTACACCATGTGGGAATCAGACCTCAGCTACAGCAGGGTCATTGACTTTCAGTTTTCAAGAGCTGTGTGAGAATGTTTCCCTTACCCGGGGGACATTTTCACTGCACTATCCAGTTCCTCTGATCCTACTTTGGAGAAAGCCCATGTGGATAGCTGAGGTCTACGAAGAACAGAGATTGCTGCTTGTGGCTATCCTGCGTTTCCTATACACACCAGCCCTCAGCTCAAGGTGGTGGCACATGCCTCATAGCTGTCCTCTATGTTGACCCCTAGCTGTGTACTCAGGTTCTTGGGTTAGGCTGAAAATCCTCACCTGTGTCTGGGACATCAGTTGCAATGGATCAAAAGACAAAAACAGAAAAGAACTCGTTGATAGAGCCAAAGCAGAATGGAAAGCCCATATCATTGCATCAATAGTAATTGTAGTTGCTTTTGCTTGGGGATGGGAGAGTGCTGGATACCAAGTTGCCTAAACCACCAAGCATCAGATTGTTTAAATGATATTCTCTGAACTTGGAAGTCAGGAGGTGGATTCACCAATCTGTGGGATATCAGGCTGGGAATTTGTAGGATCCACTGATCTCTAGCTCTGTGAACTGGGGTTAGCTGTAATTATATATGGTCATTTGTCCTGGCATACTGGGTTAGAAGTCATGGGGTCTATGTAGTATGAGCTGACACTAAGGTCTGTAGCTATTAAATCTTTGCAGAAAAGTGTTGTGAAGTGGTTGGAATTATTAATGAGATTTATGCAGTAGAAGAACACTGGATGTGTGTGTTAATGAGAGCCCAATGCACACCCAAGATATGCACAAATGTATTTCTCCCAGAAGGGTTTACAGCTGCAGTCGTCGAAGTACCTGAATGAATACTTTTTTTCCTGAAAGTGGAAATGTTACAAAAAAATCCAAGATTTGTAATATCTTCGTTTAGTTGTTTGGATTCTTGCATGTGAGTGAGCAAACACAATGAGACATACATCCGTTTGTTTCTAAGATTGTGATACCCTCTGCTGGCAAATATGTGAATACATCAAGTGAGCTTTACTGTCAAAGCTGAGACATCCCCTGGACAAAATAGCTTTCCTTCTGACGAGGTGCATTCCTCTTACAAGTGCAATATTGTCAGAAGTGAAGTGTTCAGAGTACCCTATTGATTCTGAAGATGTTTTCATGGAAAGTTTTGTGTCTTTCTCTGGATGAGCTAAAATGACTCAGAATTCTTTAGTATTATGGAGAATAACTGCATTTTTTTGCTAGATTCATGAAATACTTCATTAGCTGTACACCATTATCTTACATACCTGGTGATAACTTCATGGGTGAGTCTGTATGGCAGTCTGGTATTGATCACAATTTGTTTCATGACTGAAGGTATTTGGCAGCCAGGCCAAATTTAATAGTTTTGATTTAATAGTTCCCTGAATTTCTGATGCTTTTTTTTCCATCTTTGTTTTGCTCACATTTCTGCCTTCTAATATAAAAACGTTGAAGGGTTTGGAATGGGCTGGCTAGGGCTGTAAGCCCAGAAGCAAACATGCTCATGCCATATCAAAGTCCCACCACTTTTAAGCTTCTTGAAAGGGAATGAATTGATTCCAGATCCTCAGGATGTGGCAAGCTGTGTTTAAAGAAAGTGTGTGCATTTATTATTTCAAGTCATTTCAATTACAACAGGCTTGATTCCTTCCACCCCCCATGTCACTCGATAATTTTATAGCAGGCCTCTGTGAAGGAGCGATCGTCTCATCGCAGGCATAGATCCACATCTGGCTTAGATAGCTGAACCTGGTTATTCAGCCCTTCAACCCCAGCAGACTTTGTCTCTTGGAACAGTGAGAAGTGCTCATCCGCCTCATGGCTGATGCAAAGAGCCCTCATAATAAAGCAGTGTCAGTCCTCTTTGAAATTATCTCCTCGATGCTCCTGTGCAGGTTTAGGTTGCTCAGGGTTGCATGCCTAAGCGGTGAGTTTGGGGTTGCTTTGTGCTTAATATCTAGAAGACCTTGACCGAGCACGGGGATGGAAACCACAGCCCTGGGAGTTTACTTTGGTTGCTTTTGTTGATGCTGAGCTAATCACTCTAGCTCTATATGAAAACCACAGTAGTAACAGTTTTTCTATTCACTGGAGGAGGATGCCTTTTAATTAATTGGAATGCCGTGTACAAATTCAGTATCCTGCTTGTGATTTTTCTTTGCTGTATACTGCGAACCAGGGGGACAGCCCATAGCCACCACCCCTTCACCGTCCCGCCTAAAATCCTAAGTTCTTTGGCTCGTAGAATGAGCCCTTTGATTTCATTTATGAGTTTAAAAAGTTGTTCTTGAATGGAGTTCTTAGGAGGCACCAGCCCAGCGTGGGTGGGCGCATTCATTAGTGGCACGGAAGGAGGTTTCTCTGTAGGGCTCTTCAGAAGGCGCGAGGACGGGGGACCACCAACACGATCCCACGCGCAGGAATTTCCAGCGTCTGACCAGAGGCCTCCGCTTGTCTGGTTTGGATTTACATCAAGAGGCCAAGAATACAAGAGCATTTAAATCATTAGCTTACACGGGATTAGATGCCGTTCACCTCTTTCAGTAGCTACATCGCGCTGCGGTTCGGCGCGTGAGGTGGGAAGTGCCTCTCCGTGCACTGTGTCTGTGTGTGTGCAGTAGGCATGCACCACGTGCAGGGCTGGGATTTAAGCTGGCCTTCACCACTGTTAAGCTGCTCTGACTCTGCGGGGTTCAGCCACGGTCTGGGGAGGTGCACCCATCAAAGTGCACCTAGAAGCCATCCTTTAACCAGCAGGAAAACAGCAGGTCCCAAAAATCCACGTAGAATAGTTACTGCAGTAACATTTCTGTGGTGCACGTCCTTTGTGGAGTTGGAGCTGATGTGCACAGGTCCTTGGTGTGGTTTCATGGGTCCGTGATGCTGTGGGTCAGCCTGTGTCATCCCGACAAGCACAGGCTGCTCTGCTCAACATTTGCATCCAGAGAGGAGAAAGCAGCTTTCCCCCTTTTCCACCTCTTGCTAGGTGGGGGAGGTCAGACTGGAACCATGACACAGCTCGTCCTGAGCCTTTAGTCCTCCCGTCCTTTTCTGGGCCTAAAAGCTTCACCCTCTGCCCAGCAAAGCTCTTGGCACAGCTCCTGTTGGCTTTAGTGCAGGAAGGTTAAAAAGTGATGTGAATGTACCTGAATGGATGAGGAGTTTCCTTTGACAGGAATGTGGGATCGGGCTCTAATTCAGGAGCAATGTTAATGCTTTACAATTTTTGCATAGTTTTCCAAGGTGCCACAGAAATATATAGGTATAAATGTGTGTCGTGTCTGCATCTCAAATTGCCATTCCGTTTTTTTCCTTCTTCCTCTTTAGTTGCAGAATTTCCCTTTTCCACCACAAAACCCCACACCTGTCCAAACCCAGCACGAGCCATAATTTGTCCTACACTGCGATAATATTAAGTCTTCTCTGTCACGCAACCAGGAAGGACTAGAAACAGCTTTAAAAATAATTCTGGAAAAAAGAAGTTGCTTTGTGAGGAGCTTTCTAGCTGTGGAGTGTCTTGGGATGACAGATCTTCAATTCTGGCATTTTGAAACACACCAGAAAAGCTATTTTAGAACATTTTAAACAAGTTTTTATGGCTCCCTCAGAGCTGAGTACTGTCGGGTTCACGGTAACTGAAGTGCCTGGCAGCTTTACAAAACCAGACCTAATATAAAAAATACCTAGTTTTAGAACATATGTAAGATAGCTTTTCTGCAACATTTGTGGCACATAAAATGCCAAATACGTGTTGTTGAGTGTGATACAAAGATTTTATTGCCGCTCATTTGGGATGACCCATATAACTCACTCATGATATGTTAATAAAACTGTTCTTCACTCTGTCTCTTTATAAAAACACACATACAAGGATCACTCAAAAAAAAAAAAAAAGGCAATAGTTGTGTGCTAACTTGTAAAGTAGAGCAGCAAGCTGCACTCATCATCCACCCTCAATTGCTTTATCACCATTTTGCCCCATAATTAAAGACCAGCTCTAAAATGCTTAGAAACAGCATTTTGCAGAAGAAGTTCGCTAGAGAAGTAACTTTTTGAAACCCTCCCTTAGAATGATGCTGACTGGAGGCCCCGAGCCATCAATCTTCGGCCACAGGTTCCAGGGCTGGTATCTTCTGACTTCTCACAACCGGGAGCTGAAGTCGTGTACCATTGGAAGGAAGAGGTTTTCTATTTTCTAAAATGATAACAAACCATTGTCTTAAACTTGGAAGTCTGTACCTTACTAGGGAAAGTTTCTGAACTTTCCCATCGTTTAGGTTTTTTTTTTTTCCCTTCTCAGGCCTCTCAACTTAATTTTGCTAATTAAGGCATGCAAATTTCCGGATGGACTTCCTGACATGTCCGTGTCTGTAAGCTGACGTCACTTTGAAACCATAACGTGCTATGTGGAGGGAGAAAAAATGAAAGCAGCATGTATATTTATAGATGTATGAGACAGAGAATATGCAAAGCCCTAAAAACCAACTGACACCAAGTTCCCAAGTCAACGCGTGTAAGGATGCTCTCACACAAGGGCACGGTCTGAGGCCTTTGCTGAACTGGGGCCTACGCAGCAGGGCAGGCCAAGGCTGAAATCCTTGCAAGGGGAACAGCAGTTGGCAGACGCTCTTCTTGAAGAAGGAGCGATTTCCCCTGTGTGTTTGAAGACTCCTCCAAGTGCTGCTGGCTTCCCTGGGACGCTTTGTTCTGCTTCCCAGCCCCACTCCTCGCTCGCACACAGGAGCAGTAGCACAGCTGGAAGTGGATTAGAGCAAGCTGGCGGCAGCAGCCCTGGGAGGAATTAAGCGCCTTGCTGCTGGGATGCGAGGCCTAAATTACGTTATTACTTAGGATTTGGATTTAACTTTGTTGCTTCGCTGTTTCACATGGGTGGGTGACTCCACTGGTTGCAACACACTTGGTGCATCTGAAGTGCGTGTCAACACTGATGAAGTTGTGGCCTAACTCAGTAGAATGTCCAAATCTTACATGAGCAAATTGCAGGGTGGTTGAACTAGATGGCCATTGAATGTCCCAGGCAACTGAGAAGATTCTATGATTTAAGCAGCCACGTGGTCCTCCCATCCCAAGAGGGTTGTCTCCAGACTTATATTCAGCACTGGTAGAGTGAGCTATCACATGACAGAGCCCAGAGACTGGCTTTTTCTTGCACTGAAGCCCATTTTCAAAATGTAGAGACTTCAAAGGGCAAAGCATTGGTCCAGAATCTGTTTTTTTCCCAAACACATTTTTTTGTTTTATGCGTGCAAATGTTCTTCATAAAATAAGTGGGAAGAGAAGAATGCGGCATAGCTGAAAATCAGTGCTGCTAATTTTCTTTATTAGAGAAGATCTTAAATAATTGACACTTAGCTTGAAAACAGTGCTGGGAAAAGGTGACTGAATGAGAATTAGAGACACAATTATTTTCTAAATATCCCAATTTTGCTGATTGCAGAAAAAAAGCATCAGAATTTCACAGAGCTTGAGGCTGCAAGAAACTTTGGGTAAAAAAAAAAAAAAAAAGCACAGCCCAGTCAGTTTTACTCATTCAGCAAGTATGCTACTGCTTTAGTCCTGTAGAGTATAAGTTGTTCTGCATTTAAGCAGAGAACAGGAGAAACTGAAATGCCTTCACTGCCCAGTGCCCCTCTAAGGAGAGATTGTATTGAATAAGAGTGGCTCAGGTGATGGCAATAACCAGTCTATATTCTACACTTCAGAAGGAAAATCCCTGGTGATCCAGACAATCAAAACTGAAAAAAGTATATATTCTGGACCTTAACCGGGAGTCAGGATGGCCCTGAAACTGAGGAAGGCATCTAGTCAGCAGTGCTTTCTGCACTGCTTCAAGCCACTGGTCTGCTTAATCCAACTGTTGTAGCAGAGAAAGACCAGACAGCTATGGATAAGCCCCATAACACATCTTGCTAGTTGTATGTTGAGGGAAAAGATATTGTGGTCTTTACAAACATGTCAGGTCTTCAGATATGTGACTTATTTACAGTTACTGCCTTTGCAGATTTTCTGTAACATTGAGGGTAGTACTGGCAACCCTCCTCTCTCTTTTTCCAAAACTATCCATCCAGCCATTTCTGCCAGCCTGGATTAAAATCTGCCTTTTCCTGGTCCCTTTATAATTACCCCAAGAAGTAAGTGTGCCTCCCCTCCCTCTCCTTCTTTGTTCCTTAAGCACATCATTGCTCTGGCAATGTGGAAACTGAAATTGTCCAGCTTCCAAAGCCATTGGACCTCTCCAGGCATTTGTCATTAAGGCTGAATTGCTCCTCACACCTTGTAGGTGCTCTGTCCCTGGGTGAGGAGCTGCACATGTACATGAGCCTTTGGCCTTCTCTCCGATAAACTGAACAAATAAACTTTTCAGGCCTGATATTCTGAGGCTTGTTTCCCAGTCCTTGAGCACTACATTATTGTTCTTCTTTGCTCCTCTGTCTTGGGAATTTCCAAAGCCTTTTTTAACAGGGGACTCCAGAACTGGGAAAAATGTTCTTGGTGCATTGTCACAACAGGGCTGTTGCAACAGAGAAAGTATGACCTCCCTACTATTGCTTGGGATTATTTTTTGCACCAAGCGTAATTCTAACCCTTTTTGCTAGTGCTCCACTCAGTCAAGGCATAATTACAACGATTCTTAAGTCATTTCACGGTGCTTAAAACCAAAAATCTCAAAAGCAGAGAAACAATGGATAACAATTGCAACTTAAGTCATTCGTAAATCTCAGTTTCTTTTATTTTTATTTTTAATTTTAATACTTACAACTCAGTAACAATTGTTGTGAACACTAAGGGTAGAAAATACTAAAAACACGAAAGCAAAACAAGGTGAAGCTGAAATTTGTTAACTGACCTGAGGGATCTGGGGACCCAGTAAACTGTAAAATGTCATATGCAGGTTCTGAATAAATGTTGCTGGATTTCCCTCTCTTGCCTTCAATGTTGTTTAAGCAAAATAACTTAGCTGAAGTCACTGGAGTGCAATTAGGATGATTCTGTTGTCAACAAAAGCAGACTGTTTTTCCGTGATATGTCTGGCATTGAAATGAGTTGGTGTTAAAGATGGAACTGGTTCTCTTTGCTCAGGCACAGAACACCAGGGGTCCCCACCGCACTGTCTCTAAACCCAGCAGCACGTACCGTAAGCTAACTTTGCTCTTATTTTAAAGCAGAAACATGCAATTTGTAGTTCATTTTGCTTTGTCAGTCCCCACATCATCAAGTTTGCTCTTTGCTAATAAAACAAAACTGTACATTCGGAGTAAATGCACAGCGTCTTATCAATGGAGATACTAGAGTGCTAATCTCACACTCTAACCACATGCCTTGATATGGTGAAGGGCTTTAATTCCTTTTATTATTACAATTTTTTTTTTCAGGGTCAGCTTCTGCTTGTCTGCAGTTGGGTCTGGACACCTGCAGAAGACTATCGCTGTAGAGGTCAGGATGAGGCCCCTAGGGACATAGAAAAGATGTGTGTCACATAAATGCTGCTGTGGATGTCCAATGGTTTGTGAAATGTGCTGGGGCAGTGGTAGGCCATGAGTTTTACATTCGGTTGCTTCCTGCCCTCGGGTCACTGCGACTCCTAGGAGAGTTGGAAATGAGCCTTGCTTTTGGTGTCATTCTGACACCTGGGTTTTCTTCTTACAAAACAGCATTTGTGAGTGTTCCAGTTTCACTCTTTGTGATGCAGTTACAAATACTGTGTTAATTTCTTGCCTCCACTGGAAAACTGACTAAGAAAAGGGAAGGAAGAGACTTGATATTTAGCCTGAAACTAGAAGCGAATCAAAACAAACTTTCTAGATGCTTGAGAATTATGTGTTTAATTTTCTTTTTGAATACACCTGTTTCACTAGGTTTAATGTAGGAGTAGGATAGATGATATCACAAAAACAGGATGATACCTCTTTTTGTTATAGTTAATTTCCCTCTGACCTGAAACAAATGCCCATGGCTGGCACATTACTGCTTTTACCAATGTAAAGTATCTGTCATCCCTATTTTGTCTGTAGGAAGTTGACAGAGAGAAAATTTAAATAATTTATGGGGTCAAGTAGAATAGCTTTGGAAGAAAAGACTTGGACTTGGGTCTCCTAAACCCAGGTAACCCCACCCCTGCAGATCATCGTGGTTTGGGTGAGGAATTCTTGGGAATTCCAGAATGACTTGGGCTGGAGAGGACCTTACAGATCAGCTGGTTTCATCCAAGGAATCAAGGTTTGGGCTCAGTCTCTCTGGGGTGAAATTTGACAGCTCTGATAGATCAGTCCATATCACTGAGGTTTTGTAGGTAGAGAAAAGGGAAGGGAAGGGAAGGGAAGGGAAGGGAAGGGAAGGGAAGGGAAGGGAAGGGAAGGGAAGGGAAGGGAAGGGAAGGGAAGGGAAGGGAAGGGAAGGGAAGGGAAGGGAAGGGAAGGGAAGGGAAGGGAAGGGAAGGGAAGGGAAGGGAAGGGAAGGGAAGGGAAGGGAAGGAGGTAGTAAGGAGTAGGTCACATCACCTAAGTCTGTCTAAAAGCTGTACGTTATTCAGTCATTCAGTCTTTCTGCCCTGTTCTGTGATCAGAGAAAAGGTGTGTAAATCTGCCTCCAAAGAAAAGTTATATTTACCTAAGAATACAAACTAAAACTGGAAGAACTACCCTTAGAGTTGCCTGTCTTTTATTACTATCTATGAATGAGCCTTGGACAAGCAGGTAAGACTAGAAACCTATCATTTAGATAACCAAAGTAAGACAGGACGAGCCCTACTCATAAGCATCTCAATAGATTTTCAGCGTGTCTGGTTTGCTAAGATTGCTTTGGTTACCCAACTGCTGTATGTTGCTCTGAGAACTGGCTGCAACTAGCAACTCCTTTTCTCTTTGTGGAAACGCACAGAACATATGGACCAATGTTTCTTGAAAACATATACATATTTACGTTTGGTTGTCCTTTGTGTACACAACTAGAGATTCATCGATTCATTAAGTCAGTGAAAGCAGGCAGATTGCAGCTTTTCAGCGTGGTTGCATGGGTATTTACCTTTACTGTGGAAGCATAATCTGATCTCTGTTCAAATGAATACTGAATAATTTATCTAGAGCAAAACACTTCAATAGCAGAGGTGACTCACTCCAGAAACTCCCTTCGGCCGGGAGTTGGGTATCTGAATGGCTGGATGTATGGGAGCCACACCTCCTCCTTTTTATAGGGACTAACCATCATTTACTTCTCAGTACAGATTCTCCTTAGAGCCTGGGATTTTACAAGGCAGAAATATGCCTGGAAGTTGGATGTTGCAATGCTCAAATTGGCGATGTCCTTGCCCTTTGGGGTGTGAAGCCTGAGTATCTAAGCAACTATAAAAAAAAAAAAAAGGGGGAATGTTATTGTACATCACTTAGGCAAACTGTGAAATTGTATTCAGTGGGTAGGGTTCATCTCTCCTGACTTCACCTTCCTGAATGTTAGGTGTCTAGCCTTGAGCTTGTCCTTTAGGCTTCACCTGTAGTTCATGCTGTGAGGAGGGCAGGTATGCAGGGAACCACCCAGCTTCCATCGGGGGTCTCTGGCAGTGGGAAGGAGCTGCAGAAGGAGCCCATACAAGCAGCTGAGACAAGACACCTGTCTTATAAATGGCTGAACAGAAGTGTTCAAGGCAGCACTCTGTTCTCAAGGATTGTATCAAAATCACGAACAAGTCAGTATGTAATACAGGGGCAGTAGCACATATTGCAGTTGCAGCTCTGATGCATTTTAAGGATTTATCTATTCAGATTAAAGTTACAGTACTCTGTTGAGCCTGTCTAAAAAAAGTGAGCAGGATGTAGAAAAAACAGAGCAAAAAATATGGATCCTTGCTCTTTAATCAGACTGTCAGACTACTAGAATGATATTATTTTCTTACCTTAAATTGCAGTTTCTTAGCTGGTTTCCTTCTCCTAACAAAAAATAGTATTGAGTCTCATATAATATCAAACTCTGTGAATCTGGAAGTGATCAGGAAAGGTGGCTTGTTTTTTTAAAGTAGAAATAAATCTCAGATTGTTTGTGTGAGACTGTGAATATTTATGTACTGTTCCCCCTCTTCCCTCATTGCATATTTCACCAAGTTCGTTTGTGTGTGTTACAGGATAAATCTTACTGGAGAGCAATGGAAGAAAGCAGTAAAAAGGAAAAGCAGCCATTAGTTGTCCAGGGCAGGAGTAGGAACTGTTGCTCAGTTTTGTGAACGGATCACTGTTTGTGGAGCTTACTGGGCTTGACGGTTCAGAAACGTGGGGTCCTACTGATTCTGTGTGTGATGCTGAGGTCAGACTCAGTGGTTTGATCTGGTAGCTCCAGAGCTGTTGTGTTGCTGCACTTTGATGGCTTTAGATTCTTGTTCTGTGCCTTCAGTGACATGAAGAGGGCTGTATCTATCCAACAGAAATGTTTTGTGATGTTTATGTGAGAAAAAAATGGTATGGAAAGTGTAGGTGTCCTGAATGATGGGTAAGTTTTAGAAGTCATGTGGAGATGTATGAGTATCTCAAGCATGACTTAACCAAATAACCTAAACACTTAATTTTTTTTATGTGTTTGTTTGGAAAGCTTATGCTATTTTGCTTTAAGGTTATTTTTAAAGTGTAAACATTTTTGTTCTCTTTTAACTTAAATAGTTTTAAAATTCAGTTTAACCAAGGAGTCAATTACTCTTACTGGTCTTCCATGCTTTGCATCTCTTCTTATATCAAGTACATTCCTCATATCAAGTACAGTCCTCATCCTGCAGATGGTTTCACTCAGACACATAAAACAGGAGAAATCTCACCTCGTTTTAGGTATTGAAAAGGTAGGTAGCCAGTCTGCCTATTTTCAGAAGAGTATTCTCAAAAAAAGTGAGGCACCTCTGGTGGTAGTTCAGCTTTTCCTAGGGTACTATTTTAGGATGGAATGATCTGCCTTCCGGTGGCTCTTTCAGGCCACAGAGATTGGTGTTTATGTGCTTTGTCTGCTTTGCTGTTTCTCCTCATCCCAGCATGAAACAAGGAAGGAAATATTTGAGTTCAAGGAAGGGGAAGAAGAGTCCTTGTCTGACCTCTGTAAACGCTGTGGGTGTGGACAGTCTGAATCAGTTTTGCTTTTTCCAAACCATTTTTCTTTTACTACTTTCTAGTTACTTTCCACTTTGCTTCAGCCTTATTTGACCCATAGGAAACAGATGGAAACGACCTCCAATGCTGGGAGTTTTATGGCTAGTATTATGCAGGAGGTCAGATGAACTGATTTTGGCTTTAAAAGCTTATGGAGAAATCCTAACCCCACTGAAGTCAACAGCATAACTTCAGTATGGCCAAAATTTCACCCTAAATACCTACTAATGAATCTTAGAATCTGGCCCTTGACTTGCAGGGTCTCTCCATGCATTACATTTTCCAATGTTTTGTTCTGTTGTGGTATAAATGTTTCAAGACAGAATGATTTCTCTTTGTCCCTGGGAAATAGTGGCTCGGGCTAATAGTTTAAGGAAGTTTTTGCTTGAAGAGTTGAATAACAGAGCCAAAATCTGGTCTTGGTTGAACTGGAGTAAATATGGAATAGCTTGTTGACAATGGGGAGTTACTCCTCTTTTATGTCAGTGTAACTGAGAGCACAGTTTTGCTGATTATTAGCTTTTGTTACATTATTTGTATTTCTGTGCATGTCACGATTTGTTAATCTCATTGTTCAACATCTCGTAACCTTTTGCTGAAAACAGAGCGTCGTTATGAATTAGGTATCGTTGGCTGAATTGAACCTTACCCCTATGCAATTGACAGATGGTAATACATTCATTAAGTGTTCTGTGGTTGCTTTGAGGTTGGAAAGTGCTATTTTTTTGGCTTCTAACTCAGAATTCTTAAGGAAAGTTGTGTAAAAGTATAGTTTCGAATAGGAAAGAAATATCACAAAGAACTTGTGAGATTTTTTAACTGATATCATTTGTTCACTGTTGGTGAGATGACACGGCAGGCTGTGATTGATTTAAGTTATCTTTGCATAAATAGCCCAGAACACAGCTGTGATAGCTCAGAAAGGTGATTCCAGCATGGATTTTGAATATACATGGATAGAACTTGTTGGAATTTGAAATTATATTGAATGCCTCAGTATGGAGGCAATATAGTTGTGGTGCTTTTGGGCTCAGTGATTTCTCTGGCCAGAAAGGCAGTTTGTGTGAGTTCAGGCAGTTGCAGATTTTGCACTGATAACCTGATGACAGGACTCCTCATACAGGGCTGGGCCACATTTGGGTTCTCTAAGTTCATACTGCAAGTCTACAGGGTGGGGAAGCAACTGGAGGTGGAAATTTCAAAAGCAGCACAGAGCCACATTCTCAGGCATAGTTCCACTTGGTGTTGTAATACTGAATGCTCCACCCTGACATTACCAACACAATGCGAGGATATTAGATGCTTCAGGAAGAGTTCTCCATACCGCTGACTTAAGGGTCACGCAAACCAAGTGTAATAGAGAAGACACTACTGACTGCAGAGGAAGCTCGGGGTGTTTAGGTCAAAACAATTCATCTAATTTATGCACTTGAGGGAAGATTAATCCCAACAATTGACATACACAGTGGGACTGAGTGTACCCTCAGCAAGTTTATTGATAACACCAAGCTGACAACAAGTACAGTTGACGCAATAGAAAGGAAAGATGCCATCCAGAGGGTCCTGGAGATACTAGCAAAGTGGGCATGTGAGAATCCGATGAGATTTAACAAGGTGAAGTTCAGGGTGTTATGCTTGGGTTGAGAATCATAGATACAAGTACAGACTGTGAGAAGAACTCAGAGAGAGCGGCACTACAGAGAGGACTTGGGGGTCTTGATGGATGAAAAGCTGAATATGAGTCAGCAGTGTGCCATTGCAGCCCAGAAGGCCAACAGTGCCCTGGGCTGCATCCACAGAAGTCTGACAGTGGGCAGGTGGAGGACTGTCCCCCTGTGCTCTGCCCTGTGTAAGGCTGCCAGTGCTGTGTACAAGCCTGGGATCCACAGCACAGAAGGGATGTGGGGCTGTGGGTTTCTGGCCATAGGAGTGCCAGGAGGATGCTCAGAGGGCTGGAGCATCTCTCTGTGGAGAAAGGCTGAGGGAGATGGGGGTGTTCAGCTTGGAGAATGAGCTCATAACCAGGAGTGTTAACCACTTTGTACATGGTCTGATAGTGATAGGACAGCATGGAATGGCTTTAAACTAAAAAACTGAAAATTTAGGTCAGATTTTAGGTAGAAATTTTTCACTGAGAAGGCAATTAGCCTCATTGCTGCCCAGAGCTGTGGTTCCCCATCTCTGGAGGTACCTGAGGGCCATGGATGGGTTCTGGGCAGCCCGAGCTGGGAGCACCCAGCCCACGGCTTGGGGTACAACTGTTGGTTGATCTTTAACCTCCCTTCCAACCTAAGCCATTCCACAATCCTATGAAGTATTTCTTCTGTTTGATTTGATCTGTATGTAATATGAGCCCAGACAACAGATCACTCAGCCAAACTTCCAGAACCTTCAGAGCTGTAAATTTTTCTGAAAATGTTGTTTCTTTGTTTCTGCTCTTTTTTTTTTTTTTTTACAGTTACTGGATTTTCTTATGTATTGACCAGATAAGAGAGCAAATGAGAGGGCTAATTTCCAATGTGTTTACCCATGGTAAACCATTATCAAACCATTACTTATGGAAAGTGAAACAATCCCACAGGAAAGACATACAGATTACTCTGTATTCCACAGGTGGGATTTAATCTGGGAGACCTGGTCTGATTACCTTGAAAAGGCATTTCAAGCTCAGCCTTCCACTTTCTCGCTTCTCCCACTTATTTATAAATCAAAAGCAGCCTTGTACACCTTTGCTGAATATGAAAACATGATTTTAGGTTTTTAATTATCCTGACTTTTCAAAATTCCATCATTCCATCAGTTGGGGGAGAGACAGTTCTCCCTTATTCACTGCTTCACTGTTTCCTGGCTGTTCTGGGGGCTTTACTAATACCAGGAGAGTATTAATTAATCAGGGTCCAAAGTAGTGGTTGAGTTCCTGAAGATCAGAATCAGAAATGTTCTCACCTTGTAGTGACTTCAGTGGGAGACCTTGGGATCCCATGGGGCCCAGTAAAGTCTGAAGTTAGGTCTCAGATGTGTTGAACCCTGCACATATGCTTACTTCTGGCCTAAAGCAGTTGCATGCAAGCGCCAAGTATGAATTCAGATAGATGTTTTTCCCACTGTCACACATAGGCTCCACTCCAGGCATTGTTTTTGAGACAACCATGACGCACTTTGGTGTATCAGTAAGAAAAGAAAACAACACATCCCTAATAAGTTCCAGAAAAGCTTACATAAGTGCATGTCACCTGCTGCTCCTGCCTTTGTAAGCACGTGTGGCTGGCCCATGGGCTAGCACGGAGCAGCTCATGGAGCACTTCCACTGGGATTAGTCCCTCAAAGGACTGAAGGTCTTACTGGGTAAAGGGGATGCTGGAAAATAGTCAGCATTAAGCCAATTTTCTAAAACCCGAATGAACGAAACTGAATTAAATCACAGTAATTTGATTCCATTGTCTCTAAATGAATTCATTATAAGAGAACATAGAATGGGGCTGACCAAGAGGCCAAGAGCTCTCCATTCAACAGGTGCGATGCATCCAACCAAGGAGGCATTGCTAAATCCCCCAGGCGTTGCCGCGCGGGGTAGCGTTACACCCAAGGAGTCACCGCCCCTCAGCAGAAGCCGTGCGGTGGAGCACAGCTGCAGATGATTAAAGGCACCACTGCTGGGATCTGACAGCAGAATGTCAGTGTCAAAATTCAATTTAAATTGATTAAATAAGGGATGGCAACGCTTTTGTTTTATGGATGGCAGCACTTCAGTCGCTTTAGATGCTCTGCTTTCAGAAATAAAATTCTTTCCCTCCCCGCTCCGTTTGCTGGGATGCTTTCAGTTGGATTGCAGTCACTCCTCCAGTCAATCAATTAAGCCAGGGTTTGCCACTGTGTCTGAGAGTCGGCCACAACAGAACTGCTATGGTTCCCTGGTGCTTGGCCGAGAGGCTTCAGTGGGAGCAAGGCATCAGGTGGTTCAGTCAGTCTTCCACCACTGGCACAAGGCTTAATGGATGTCAGGGCTGCAGCAGAGCTCAGCTCCTGCTCTTTCCGTGACCCTGTGCTCATGGCCCATCCCTCCATGCCAGCGGTGGAGCAAGCAGAGCTGCCAGTGCCAGAGCTGCTGCCCTGCACAGGCCAATCACTGCTGCCCCTTGAAGCTCACTCTGTGCTCCATAAATATATTTATCTCCCGACGCTTTGTGGTGCCACACTGCATGAGTAACCTGACGCACTGAGCAGTCTCCCATAAGTTAAATGGCACTAAGTTACTCGGAGATAGGAGATCTCACAGGATTAGGCCTTAAATGCTGACTCCAGGCCAGATCTGCAGCAGGTATAAGTCACTGCAGGTAATTTTCACCAGCTGAAATTCTGGCCCGAAGCCCACGAGTCATGTTGTTATTTTTTCACATTGTAAATTCTTGCTGTTTCTTATTTATATTGCTTTAGCACTGTGGGGCACTTGTCAGGGGCCAGGACCACATCATACTTGTCACCCTTCAGGGATGCAAAAGATCCTTCTTGCCCAGGAGGCTCTGCAGTTCAAATAACGTTCAAAGTTATGTAAAATCACCTGGTTTTCTATTAGTGCATTGTTGCAATAGCATTTTTCTACTATCCTGCAGTTAAAGCATAAGAACACAAAGTCTATGTTGATGTTTTGCTCTCTCCTTTGCACCATGTCTAAGTAGATCTTTAAATCACCAGTTCCTTGAAGTCAGCAGAAGTGTGGGGCAAGGTCTTTTGTAGTTAAAGTCCAAAGAGTTACTCCACTCCTTTTGAGACGTCTCAAAAGGAGAATCTGCACCTAAATGAACCTGAAATTAGAAGAATCTTAATGTTGGCTGAATATCTCACCTGTTTTGAGTAGCTTTGTATTTACATTTTGTTACATTGCTTTTGTTTAATTACCATTGACAGTGGATGCTTCCAAATAATTATTTCTTATCACTTACTCTTCCCTTTTTGCTACAGCCCTTGAGAGAGGTTTGGTGAAGGCTCTGAAGAAGCTGGATGACTATCTGAGAACCCCTCTGCCGGAGGAGATTGATGCAAACAGCACTGAAGAGGAGAAGGTGTCCAAACGCAAGTTTCTGGATGGAGATGACCTGACCCTTGCTGACTGCAACCTTCTTCCCAAACTCCATGTAGTCAAGGTAAAAGGTGCCACGTGGTGGACAAAGAAGCCTTATTTGAGAGGGAAGTGCTCTGGTTCAAACATTTCGAGTTTTTGTGCTGCATGCTTGGCTAACACCCGTGCATTTAACCAATCCCTTGCATGAATAAGCAAGTGAGTGTTATATGAAACGCATACAGTGAAGACCCTTCCATTGCTTTAACAGCCAAGTGTCAAAACAACATGTTTCTCAGCAGAGGTATCTTAAATACTAAAGAAACAGGGTTTGACACACACTCTTCTCAGTATTTCCTGTAGGTTAACTTAAGCCATTTTGTATTTAGTACATGGGATAAATGTCTCATCAGTAGTTAGTGGCAAAGACAATGTTAAGATTTGGGTGTCCTTTCTCTTTGCTTTTACCCTGCTGCTGGTAAAAGTCATCTTTCATATTAATTACTTCCCATTATTCTTAAGAGAGGTGTCAAAATGTTACTCGATTCCCACCCACTTGTGACTTAAGAGAGACAGTCTGTCTTTCCGGGCAGTACTTGTTCCAGCTGGTGTTTCACGCAGAGAAGTTAACAAATCAATGTCACTGCTGAGGTCCAGGATTTCAGATATACAATGGTTGCTGGTACAGTGTGAATGATGTACATCATCTTGACTTCTAAATGTTTCATTTATTTAATTTATCAGATTGCATCTTTCTTTAGAATAAAGCAAGTACCTGGCAGACCTTGGCAAGCAAGAAAATTAGGAATTAAAGCCAAGTCATGCGTCTAATTTGGCTCTGTGAGCCAAAACGTAAACTGAGCCTAGGAGGCTCACATGCAATAAGAAAGATAAAAGTGTATAAGTCACCAGGTAAGAACTGCAATAACATCCTCACAAGTTTAGCTCTTTCTTTGGCTCTTGATTGGTGACCTTGGATTCAGATAATGCAAAATCAAATGGTTCCTGTTTCACTGTGACAAAATGAAAGAAGTCAAATGAGAGCTAAAATATTTCTCAGACAAGCGTAACCACAGGATATTATCTGAGAAGTATTTTACAGATGGAAGAAAAGGAGAGATTATTAAGAGTTTTTCGCTTGATGAAAGATGTGTGCTGGAAATTGTGAAAGTCTTGACTTGAGTTGCCCAGCAGGTTTTATCTTTCACATGTATGTGTGAAACATCATTGAAGGCAAGAATACTTAATTAAATGCAGTTTAAGGTAGGATAAGGCGTTACATACACCAAGTAGATCCTGGTAATAAAAACAAATCATAGTCATTTCTGAGAACATGACTGTCCTAAGAAAGCTGAGACGGAAAACAGCTCTACCATGTGCTTTTAAAATAAAGGGGAACTCTGTGCCACATATGTATGTAATTTATGCTCAGGAACAATTTTATACTGTCAGAAAAATTAGAGATTGGAAGCACTCATCAAATCAGCTAATCCGTCCCTTCCTATCAGCTAGTTCGTTCTGTCACCACAGGATTATTCTATATGGTATATTCTTACAGGGAAACTGAAACATCCCAATCCAGCAAGCTGCTTAACCTACCAGCTAGCTTTAAACACAGATTAGTCCCTTTGACTTCAATGGGACCATACAGGTGCTTAAAATTAAGTATGCACTTAAATATTTTGCTGAATAAGGGCCTGAACATTTTTAGAAATTGAGAATTTCCCGTGATAGGCAATTTCCGAGGCTAACAAGTCCTGAAATAACCATTTTCTCCCCCCAGGTTATGCTAATATTCCTGTTTCTAATGTCTGCTAAATCATCTTGGTTCCACGGTTGTGGTACCCATACCACACCAGATCTTTCCTTTACGAAAATGTGGATACAGCCTTCCAGCAGCTGTAGGCAGTTATGTCTTCCGACTTTGTTGGCCAAATAAAATATATTACATATGTTAAAAAATATAAATATAGTAAACATATAATGTAATATGTTGAATATGATAGTCAGTACTGAAATATATTATATATTAACTGTTACTAATGCCTTTCCCTTAAATCTGTATATTTTTCATTCAGCTATAAGATCTCTTATTTGGCATCTCAGCGTTAAGAAGTGATGTGCATAAGACTGGTGGAAAACACCAGAAAACTGTAGTAAAATTAATGAACTTCAGGTACCTTAAAACACACAATTTGGTGGTAGTTGCCAGGCAATTGTACTGAAGTGCCCTTAGACCAAATAGTGTCCTTGTGAGATGTGAGATGACCAATGGTCACTTTTCCAGCTTTCCTACTCTAAGCCCATGTGTCCACGAGCATTTAAAAGAATAACAGAATTATAGAATGGTTTGGATCAGAAGGGACTTTCAAAGATAACGGACAGAGACATCTTTCACTAGATCAGGTTACTCAAAGCCTTGTCCAGCCCAATATTGCAAATGACGGAATCCACAATTTCTGTGGACAACCTGTTCTAATGTCCAACCCCCCATTTGTCGCCATTGCTGTTGACTATGCTACAAGAAGGAGTAAGAAGCTCTCTGAAGTGACATCTGGGGATGGATCACCAACAGAGTGCTTCCTTTTTATTCCTCTTTTTTTCTTTGATTTAGATTGTTGCAAAGAAATACCGCAACTTTGAGTTCCCAACAGAGATGACGGGGCTGTGGCGGTACCTGAAGAACGCATACGCCAGGGATGAGTTCACCAACACCTGTGCAGCAGACAAAGAAATTGAGCAAGCCTACGCGGATGTAGCCAAGCGGCTCAGCAAGTCCTAACTGACCCCAGCAGTGGCTCGACATCCCTGGCAGATTCCTATTTTACAGACTCTTCTCCTTGTTGCCTTAAGATATACTTTATCATTATGCTATCTGGTTGGCATCCCTATGACTTCCCCTGTTCAAGAGTAATGGTCAGGGGCAAATCTGCTTCTGCCGGGAGGAAGGAGAAGCCAGCTCTAGTGTAGGGGGTGGAAACCCTTTGAAATCTGAACCTAAGATCTGACACAACTAGTATTACTCATAATCAGTATTGGAAATGGCTCCGCTGTGTTAGTTTCTTGTTTTTTGTTGGGATATATCACCACCTGTTTTCTTTGGAGTTTTAACAATAGGATGTTAGCTTAAATTTCGAGCGAGTCAGTTAGGAACACACAGAACTGCTTCTTCTGCAGGTTATTTCAAGGACTCTTTGTTCTTCCA
The DNA here is from genome assembly GCA_036925125.1 of Oreortyx pictus. Taxonomy (NCBI): domain Eukaryota; kingdom Metazoa; phylum Chordata; class Aves; order Galliformes; family Odontophoridae; genus Oreortyx; species Oreortyx pictus. The sequence continues at coordinate 105,348,555 of JAUPFR010000002.1, read as the reverse complement.
TCGCTATTGAGATCCGTGAGGGAGTAACAAAATTTGTGAGAGAGGGGAAGGGAGAGAGTTTGACCCTAGAGGAGTGCTGCTCTTAACAGTTATATGTTTAAACCTCTCTGAAAGCACTTGTTGTCTTAGAAGGCCCAAGAGTTTGTAGGACACTTATTTTTAACTTGGTGCAAGAGGGGAATGTCAAGCAAATATGTCAGACTGGCAGATGCTACTTTGCATAAAGTTTGCTTGATGCTGTTGGATCTAGAGGTGTAAAGCCAAAGGGAACAGATGGGTCACCTTCAAGCAGCCATCATCCTGCCTGGGGAACAGCATGCTCTGAGAAGGAGACAGGCTGAGACAGAGACCCATTTGGAGCCCAGAACCTGGTGAGAAGGCTAACAGGAAGCTTGCACGCTGCCTTTGTCCCACTCCTCCAAGGTTCACCAGCCCAGGTTAAGTGATTCAGGATTGCACTCTGAAACCGATTATTTCATTCTATCCAGAACATCTGCCTGACACAGTTTGCTTTAAAGTAGTGATTATGTGCACATTACTTTAGTAAATCCAGAATGACAGCTCTTTTGCATAAAACTCACATGTATGATGGTGAATGTGGCTCTCAGATTTCAGTTTGGGACTATTTGAAGACAAATGAAAGCTGAGCTCTCAGCTGGCATGGCTCTCCTTGTGCTCAGGGCTGAGGAGAGATGCCCTGACTGAGGGGAGCCCCAGGGCAGTGGGCTGAGGCCAGGGGAACCCTGCAGTGAGCTGTCTGCAGCCTGAGAGCCAAAAGATGCATCCACAGCCACCACTGCGTGACAGTGATGAATATCTGATGGGATTTCCCCCTTTTCACGCTCACCCAGCTGGACAGAGCAGGACAGAGTTAGCTGGTTGTTGACTATTGTTTCACACACAGTGATCAGTTTGTTCTGAGCTTTCCAAAACCTCAGGACTGCCAGGCCTTCCCTTGGAAGGGGCTGTGTTAGCAGTGGCTGGGTTGGGGGGCAAAGGCTGCACGAAATCAGCTGGCTCAGAGGGTGCTGATAGCAGCCGGCAAAGCCTCAGGAGCTTAGAAGTGTCTGCACCAGGCACATGTGGCTCGTTAAAAAACACTTCCTCATGAGTTTGGAATGACTTGTGATTTTGTGTGTGTGTGTGTTTTTATTTTTAATTTTAGATTGAGAAGATTATTTATGTATTTATTTTGATCCGCTCAGTCCTTTCTGCTCACCTTTTGCTTTTGGTTTGCGTCAGGATGGTATTATCCACACTATGGATAATACTCATTTGTTGGGGAGAACTCTGCTGTGTGATGAACAGCCCCGGGGCTGGATTTTGGCTGGCAGCTCAGCTTGGCCAGGAGCAGCCTGAACAACACAGCCTGCAGCTTTTCGCAAGTTGCTGCTGGCCAGGTTTGCACGCAGTTGATGGCATGGTGGCAGTGATCTTGGAATGAAAGTGCAGAGGCAGATGCAGCTCTTGCTCTGTGCTCTCTGCACTTATCTCCTTAGAGAAGGCAGTGAGCAGGGTGAGTGAGGCAGTCAGGGTCTGCCCTGATTTCAGCCATCACTGAACCTTCATTCCTGAGTCCCATGCTCCTGAAATGTTTCATCTGACCTTGGTTTTGCTGGAAGAGGGACAAATGACCATCAGTTGGTCTCAGCACACCTCAGAGTGCTTCTGGTTTCTAAAAAGCGACGTTTAAAAATGAATGAGCTCATACCAAAAGGAAGAGGAAAACTGGAAACCCCCCAGGCTTTGATTAGCAATACAAAATTAAATATTTTCACTTTCCTGGCAACACTGCAAACAAACAAACAAAAACCACCAAAATCTGGACAGAAAGTACTGGTAGATGTGAGAAAGAATAAGAGGGAAGAAGTGAGACTGGTTTTCCATCAGCTGCAGTGCCCATTCTGGGGGAATCCACATCTCATTCTGCATCTTTGCATTTCGTTCATCACTCTGTTACAGGCTGATCCAAGATCACGGACAGGTTTGAGCACTGCCTGACCTTTGGGTTTGCAGTCCAGGCTCACGCCGTCAGGTCTGTAGCTTCTGCTCACCTTTGTGCTTTTTGGCTTCAGCCATAGGCAGAAGCAGGAAACACTGGAAATCCTACATAGGAAAGTTTGAGTTTGAGTCCTGTGTACTGAGTTTGAGCTCCGTACTCATGACTCAGGATCCATCACCATCGAGATTTTAAGGGGCTCCAGACTCCTTTAAGCAGGGTATTCTTGGTGACCTTCCATTGTATTTAGTATTATAAGTAATAAATATTAATCATACAGGATTGTGTGTCTACACTGGCAAGGCAGCATTTCTGAAAAGAATCTAAGTGACAAGACAGACATTGCAGATTTACAATAACTTTGTTCATAAATTTTTTGCAAGATGTAAAGAAAGACATAACGCAGAGGGGGAAGAAGCCAACAATGTGGATTTAATCATCTACATTTCAGAAATGCAGACCAAATGTCTGTAAAGATGTCCATTTCATCCAAACATTTCTCAGATATTTATTTCAAAGCTCCCTGTTCAGTCAATCCAACACTCCATTCATATTGGAGCTAATATTGATTTTTCTCCTATTACCAGTGATATGGGAGTGTTAAAGGATCCCATATACAAGTTGCTCTTGTTTTTTGTTAGACTTTTTCAGTTGCCAAGAGGTCATCTTGCTGTGCAGGTAAAACCAAAGGAGCATCTGTTTCAGGACTGCTTAAAAGCAGGCTTCTGACAAACATTTTTTTTTCCACCAGAAAGAATCTTGTGAAGGTATTTCTTTATCAGGAGTGGTGTGGAATATTGAGCTATGGGCTACAAGCTCTTCTCCTGTGTTTGCGTCAGCTGAAAACCACTGCCAGGGAGGAATTATGGTCTATATTGCAGAGAAGCTAGACATCTTTGTTTCCTGCCATGCTGTGCAGAGCAGTAACTTTGAGTATGTATTTCTTTTGTTTTTGACCCCCAGACAGCTTTCCTTGTCCCTTGTCCCTGCAGAAAGTCAGCTCCAGGTTACCAGTAGCTGTTCTTCCATTCTTTGGTGCCAATTCAGCACTGTGTGCCTGTGGATGGGCACCCAGAGAAGGGCATTTTAGGGCAACCTCATTTTAGGTCCCCCTTCCTGAAGTGACCACGTTTGGCTCACCCACCAGCTGTGTTAGGAGTATTGCTAAAATGTAGGTGTTTAGAATCTCACTGATTTAAAACACTATGGGCACACAGAAACACACACTTTGTAAAACAAACTGGTGTTTTAAACCAGGGAAATAAACCCAGAGCCTTATGTCCTCCTTCACTTGCATTCTTTTAGGCACTGGGAAGTTTGCTGTTGTTTATTATTCTTCTAGATATATTCTTGAATAGCTTTTCATATTAAGAATTTTTTTCCAGTAAGATTTTTGCCTTTCTGCTCAATCTTTCATCTCTTCATTAATTTTGATGTCTGTGATAACCAAATGATTCCAGAGGAGGCAGGAGAGCTGGGAGGCTTGCACTTGTTGAGAAGTTGAAGGAGGTAATGATTTTTTGGTGTTCAAAGCATTTTTTAACAATCTGTCTTTTCATCTGGGGGTACTTTAACCAAAAGTGGTGGCCTGCTCAGTCTGGGCTGTGATTGTCAGCTGGGACCTGGAAAAGTCACCATGTTCAAGGTCGCTTTGCTGAGGGATTTCCTCTGTGTGCATAGGGATGTTCCCTTGGTCACAAAATGTCCCATTTCCTTGCTCAGAATCTTATGGTCTGTGTTGGTGCTAAAACACCACACTCCATTGACTTTGTGCTGGGCAGTGAATACAGGGGTCCTTACACCTCCTCTCCTCTCCTATGTCATGTGCAAGGGAAGAAGAAAGCACTGATCTGAAGAAAGCACTGATCTGTTTTACTTCCTTGTCCCACATCCCAAGCAGCACTCCAGCCCTGGGGGAGCACAGGGCCCTGTCCAACACTGGCTTCCAAAGCCTGAAGACCCCCCTGTCCCTCACCAGGCAGCGTTTCAGAGCCGGCAGCAGTCACACAGCCCCTCTTGTTGTTGTTCCCGTCTTTGGCCCAAATCATCTCCCGTTCACCATTTGTCAGAGAGATGCTAACACTGGCAATATCCCAGAGGATGCACAGCAGCTGAGCAGCTCTGAGGGATGCTGTTGTCCTGGCCCAGCAGTGTGTGAGCAGGGCCCACTCATGTCTTTAGTGCTGAATGAGTCCTTGCCTGCTTGGCTGGATTTACTCCTGTTTACATATCTTTTCACACTGTAATAAGAATCCAGAAATGCCTTAGTGGTTCCCCACGCGATGCTATCAGTTCTCACCGCAGGGTAGAAATTGTTGGTAGAAATGAAATGAAATGAAATTAAAACAGAAATGCTTGGCTGATGCTGATAGATATTACTGGGAACCCTGAAAGCAGTGTACAGTGTAGGAGCATAGCAGCAGTGAGCAGCCCCTAATTCCTGGAGTTGCTTGTGTTTCACAGCATCGCTGCAGCCCGTTCTGCTGCACTGTTGCTCATTCCCTGTCTCTCTAGGTCTATAATCTGAAAAATTTGGGAAATAATTATGGGCTACCACATTCATCTTTTTTCCCTCTTTTTCTTTCCCCCATCAAATTAATCACTTTAGTTAGGATGTATATGACAGTCAAGGAAAGACTCCAAACAGCAGACTTCTCAACTTTTTCATTAAGGAATGTTTTAAGAACTTCAGGGAAATGAGAGGTTATCACCATCTTTGGGAATAAACTGTAGCATAAAACCTGTATAGATGTCTGATTCTGACTGAATGGTTTAAGCCAGGAGGAATACAGTTCATTTTAAGGAGACTGCTTAGGACTAGGCAAGCAGAATAGTCCACACTTTGTGATAGAAAGTTAAGATTTGGTTCATGTGTCAGTTTTTCATTGGTTGTTTTGGTGGTATTATGGGATTACTGACTGTACAGTGCTTTGCTTAGAATCACAGAGCCATAGAATGAAGTTGGAAGGAACCCACAAGGATCATTGAGTCCTACTCCTAGAAACAGCATCTATTCTATATGAGGAGTGTCCCTACCCTGGAAGCAGTCAAGACCAGGCTGGACGCAGCTTCGAGCAGCCTGGTCCACTGGGAGGTGTCCCTGCCTACAGCAGGGGGTTGGATCTAGGTGATTGTAAGGGTCCCTTCCAACCCAAAACATCCTATGATCCTATGATCCTATGATTCTACTGCGTAGCATTATTTAATTCAGCAGTTTTGAATGAGTGTGTTGGGATGGCAGGCAGCACAAAGCGAACTGCTCCTGAAATGGCACTGCTGTTGGCTGAGCCCTTGGGTTTGTTCCCTGTGCAATGAACATGAGCAGTGCCACGGACTGTGCAGAGGCAGGAGCTCCTGACCTGCATCCCACACTGCATCACGCTGCCAGGAGCAGGGCTTGGTCAGCACTGGGAAATGGAGGTGAAAAAACCTGACCCCAACCGTCCTTCCTAGTGCAATACTGACTGCTTGTGCACGTGGCTGTGTTCTCAGAGCTTGTGAAGCCGTTCCCAATAGCTGCCTGCTTTGCTTTCTGGGGATCAGGTCCTCATCTGTGCAAATCCTTACAGTGATCATCCCACCCTTTTTTTTTTCCCCCCCCATAAATTCTATTTTTTTAAGAGTCCTGCTCTATACTGCCTCACAAGTTCTGATCTACCGATTGACAGATTTATCTTCCTCATCTGACTGTTTCCAATTCCAAAGCCTGAAGATCAAAACCAAGTTTCACAGTGTGATCTGAGGGTGAGCAGAAATGCGTTTTTGTTTTTCCTCAGAAACCACTCAGTTCCAAATCCTGACTCATTTAGGGCACAGTCCTGGTCAGTGAGAGGGGTCTGAAGCTGAAGGAGAGGAAGAGGAGCCCACTGCACATGTGGCTGTCCCTCCACTGAGGGAGGAGGAGGAACCAGTCTGGAAGTCCTAAGAGGTATATGGATAAGTTTTCAGTCTTGTGAGTAAAATCACTGTATGCAGGGACATGAGTGGTTTCAAACTGACCTAGAGTTGCTTGAAAATATCTATGACACTGAAAAGCTGAAGTAGGGATGGAATTACACCCTCGGGGCACAGCACAGACAAAAAGTAACTCAAAGACACTCCTGATTTTAGCTATCAGCAAAGACCCATCTTCAGGGCTGGATTTCTTCCACCAGAATGTCGTTAGTTTCAGAAACGCCTTATTGCTGCTGGGGTTTGCCAGTCTGCTGCGGGAAAGCAAAATCAGGGGCTCCTAAAGACTGATTTTTAGGTTGGATCTGGTGAGCATCAAAGTCATCTATTTGTAATCATGTATTTGTTAGCGGTTGGCTGTGGAAAGTGACCAGGCGTGTGACGGTCTCCGTCAGGGCAGGCAGGTGATCAGTCCCCTCTCATACCCCTCATCTTCCACTGAGGCACATCCTAAGGGATAATTTTAGATCGGACTACCCTTTGCAGTAGAACTGTGTATCTCCTCTCCGTATGTACAGCTCCTAGCGTGACAGGACTCTGATTAGAGCCTTTGTGTGCTGCTCTAACACTCAGAATATATAATAGGAATAATGTCATTGAAATGTCGTTGCAGTTCGCCTTTAGCATGATGATTGCGTGGCTGTACCCTGTCACCTGTGAATAAAGTCGATGTCCTTTTTGTATCATAGCTAGTATATTTTATTACTGGAGAAACGGTTTAATTTTTGAAATTAAATTAAAGAGTATCTGCTTATTGTTTCATTTTAAGCCTAAATGAGCAAATATTTCTTTTGTAGCCTTCAAATGAGTATGTGTTAACTGAAGAAATTAACCTTCCTGAATTGGAGCTGTTTATAGTCCGATATTGCGGGAGTGATTAACACGTGGTAATTTGAATAAAAGTGGTTTATTTTCTCATGGCGTTATTCCTGGACTTTTGTTTAAATTTTGTTTAAATTGTTATGTGTTTGTTTTATTAACTGGTAATGTTCCCTTGGCTCTAGGAGTGGTTGCAGAGAGAAAGTGTGCCCGTGCTCTACTCACCTGTGGAACTTAAATAGGACTGAGTAGAAATAGAGGGAAAGGCAGCAAGGGCAAGTGAGCTGCAGCTATGGCAGCAGAACTGGGCGCAGGTCTGAGTGTTGATAGTGCCATATGGATTGTACAGCTCCAGGGCAGTGCCCGAGCACAGCACAGCAGATCTGAGAGCTGCTGGCATTATAATGTGGCTCTGTCAAATAGTGGATGGGCCGTTCTGGTCTCATTTCGTAGGTTAGGGTTTCCTGATGGAATAATCAGGCTGAGAGTTTAAAGCAAATGTGGAGAAAACTTTTTTCAAAGTGCAGTTGAACTTTGGAGCCCTTTACCAGCAGATGCTTCTCAGAGCAAAATGAATATGGGGTTCAAATAGGGATATGATAACATTATGAAAAACAGACCATTGAAGTTGTTAAACATGATAGTTTGGGTGAGATTCCCAGGTTAAGACGTTCCTAGATACCTGGGCTGGGACAGGGCCCAGATGGAGCATGTTTTCACTTGCCTTATTTCATAAGCTACTTCTTATGTTGCTTCTGTTGCCGTGAGAGGTTGGACCCAGCTGAGGTAGGGCTGAGTGGCTTAGCTCCAGATTGCTGGTCTGGTGATATGATGCACAAATGTGTACTATTACAAATTTTATTGCGGCACAACGTTTTGAATTTAGCTTCCCCAAAGCAAACCACTTCCAGAGAGGCACTGGAGACATCTGAGCCTCTCAGACCAAACAACAGGCAGCCACCATTCGTCTGAAAGAACAAGGGCTCATAATGCAGCAGCTGAAATGAGAAGGGAACGTTTTGGATTTCCTCCTAGTTGATATTTTAGCATTTTTTTTTCTAGGCGGACTGAACCCAGTTATCCACATCTCTCTTGCAGTGATCCGTGATATGAAAATGAGAATGCATTTCCAAGTCCTCAGACCCACACTTGTCTGATGTTCCTCCTCAGCTCATTGCCTTTGCACAGAGTTCATCTCTCAGGATGACCAGAACCAAAGGGAGGTGCCAGGAGCTCCAGCACCTGAGGTCTGTTGTACTGAGCAGGCACAAAAGGTTCTCCACGATGGTGTTCTTTTAGTGCTTGCTTTATTACAAATAGGTAGGTACAGCTCCCATCATGTAAGCAAACCTAACACTTCTGTAAGTGGTGTATTACAGCAGTGAGTGCATTGGATCCATTGGGCCCTGTGTACAAAAAAAAGAGCTTTTATGTGTTTGAACAGCTCTAATTGTAGACCTGATTGAAAAATGGGGGCAGTGACAAACGGAATCACCCATTAGTTTTCCTATCTTAATTGTATCATTCCATATACATCTGCTCTGCACAAACCGAAGCTGCCCCCATCTCCCCAGCAGTGTCTCCATCCTGCTGGTCATTTTTTGCTCATTCAGTCGCTTGAGTTGCTCCTTCTACACAATGAGTCCCTCCTTAGTGACTCCAAGGAGTTGCTGGCACCTCTTCCCTCAGGGGTGGGCTTTGTCAGCAAGCATTTCATTTGCTTTCTTTTTATGTTATCTCCATACCTGCTTTAACACCCTGCACATCCCATCAGACGTGCTGCCATCAGCCCAGTCTGCACCTGGCAAGAGAGTTTAGGTTCAGGTGCTGTCCATCCTTCATCTCCCACTCATGCCTTTCCTCTCATGAGCCCAGCAGATGCCTTTAATTGCCAGCCACTGCTCTTGGCTCTCCGAGGAGCAGCAAAGGAATCATGGAGTCCCTCTGGCGAAGGATGAAACGAAGGGGCCCAGCAGTATTACGACGTTTTCTTGCGCTGAACTGGCTTTGGGAAGAATGGGCTCTTTCCTCCCGTTAGATAAGCACAGAAATCTTAAGCAGATGCTTGCAAAACATCAAACAAATATACACTTAAAAAAAAATAAATAAATATAGGCTCTACCCACATGCCCCATAATCTGGCCAATATTCAGACACCACTAACGGCATCTAGGCTTTCCCCAGGGAAGTGCTGGAGGAAAAGGAAAACCTCGCAGCGTGATGATGTCCCCAGGCTGGTTTTCCCTATGTCCTGGGGATGTTCCTGGGAGCTGCTGGCCAGGCTATGACCCACTCTGCTCTTCTGCAGCTGGAGGGAGACACAGCCCTGCAATGTGCCTGCACTCCAGGGGCTTTCATCTGTTTAAGCATTGTTTTAAATAAGCAGTGTGGAAAGCAAAGTGGAATTTCATGCCATGGGGAAGAAGGTACAGTAGTGTGGAAAGCCCATATTGACAAAGAAAAACAGAGAGCAAAAAGGATGGATTCTTTACTGCTTCAGCAACATGAGTAACAATACAGAGGGAATGAGGGGGTAGTTCTAGTAGTTCTAGTTCCCCCAGCATAGGAAAACTGCAATGCCATTTGTTTTCTTGGCAATATGTGGTGCCGAACCTTCTTTATCCCTCAATACTCAGCCCAGAAGATCTTCACAATAGTCCTGGCATCGTGTGCTTTCTACAGCATTGATGTTGGCAAGAGCTTCAAAAACACACGACAAAGGCTTTGAATGAAAAGTGGACAGGTTTAGATTAGAGATTAGGAAAAAGTCCTAAAGGGCAGCCCTGGCGCTGCTGCCCAGAGCTGTGGGTACCCTTTCTTAAACTGGATGGCTGCCTGCCAGCTGCCTGTAAGGAACTGTCTTTGGTCGAGTGGCCGCAGATGAGTTTGGAAGGGTGTATATGTATACAAGTGGAGCAGGCAAGTATTTGGGTCATGTCCCCACTGCCTTCGGGTGCAGCTGGGGGTGCTCAGCACCTCTGCACCTTGCATGCTGCCAGCTTATGTTGTGGTGCCACCAGCATGCTCACATATAAAAGGAACAGAACATTGGTGCATTTGGTACATGAGAGTGACCAGCTGGCCCTTGCCACTCATCATGGGGAGGAGATACCTCATGTCACAGCAGGACTCACTGCTGTACTTACTCGGGCAGGAACATTGGTCACCTTTGCCCCGGGGACAGTCCATAGGATGCCCCTCTCTGCATCGAGCTCGGGGAGTGCTCCTATTTATGGTGTATGGGCTGCAGTCTTTATTCATCAAGCAGCAGCTCTAGCTTTTCATTGTCAGCATTGAACTAATCAGAAAGGGGAGCACGGGAAGGGTGGAGACCGGAAAAGAGGAGTTTGTGGGAACATAACGATGTTAAAGAAAAAATTCTGCTTGCTGTCAGTTAAGTCTCTCCATTAGTTACCTCTACCATTATGGATTCATTTTAAGATCCAGACTTCAATATACATAACTTTAAATCACTAACATCCTTCATGGCTCTGTGATTTGCTGGTTCCATATGTAGCCTCTTGGCCCATTGCATTGGCACCAGTTCAATTCTTGTTCTTCCTTTGGGTTACAGTTTCCTTTCTTTGATGGGGAGGGGTAGGGAGGGGAAGAAGAGGGAGAGAGAAAAAGGGGACGGTGAGTGGGAAGGCAAGTGATGGAGGACAGAGGTGGAACGGGAGGGAAAAAGAGGAGCAAAGGAAAAGAAGCGATGCATTTGTAGGGAAACAGTTTGAGGGAGACGTAAAGAAACAGTGAAAAAAGAAAAAGTGAAAAACAAGAAAAAAAGCAGAAAGAGGAAAATGGTGAGAAATGGCACCATGAGCAGCCATCCCCATCCTGCTGCTCTCTCTCAGCAGTGCTGGACATGAGGAGCAGCAGCAGACGGCCGAGGCAGCCCTTCCCGATGCCTGCAGCGCGTGCCATGCTGCTGCCCGTCCCTGCCTAAACTTCACAATTGAGCTCCCTGAGATTTGCTCGGGGCCTGGGCTGACAGCTGTATTGAATTTTGGTTTATTGTGTGATTTATCAGGGACGTCAATGGGCATTTGGATGATTTAGTGCTGCAAAAATACCTTGGAATGCGACGCACAGCAATATCTGCATTATTAATAACAATAATAATAAAGATAAATGTCCCTCCCCAGAGCTTTTGATGGCCGTGCCACTCAATTTAACATTTTAACAGTGGCATGTGGCCTCTCCATGGCACCTGGTAACGCCTGATGGATATGAGCAGGCAAAGAAAAGGTTATTTGTCAAATGCTCTGCCTCAACTGTACGGTGCTTGGAAAACTCCAGGTCAGAGCAGCCTGAGCCACATTCCTGTCCCTGACATCCAGCGGGACTGAACTTTGTCATGTTATTAAGCTGTCAGCAGCATTGGGGCGTTATTTGGATTTCTGGTGGGAACTCCTTGCACATGGTTGGGGTGCTCTAGTGGGATTATATCAACACCATTGTAAAACACACACAAATGAGCTGTGCTGTAATTACCACATGAAGACCTCGCTTGGCTGGGTTAATCAGCAGAGAATGGGAATACCAGATAAACACAAACGATCCACCAGGATGTTTATTCCTGTGGCAACAATGCCATTGTTCCCAACAGCCACCAGCCTGGCTCCACTGGCAGCCAAATCCCCAGACTGTGAGTGCCATGCACAGAGGAAGGAGGCAGGTCTCTGCCTCTTCAGGGAGGAGAGGGTCTGGGAAGGTGCAAAGGCAGCAGGGAATTTAGGTGATGTGACATTTGCTGATGTAAAACCTGAGGAAAACGTTTTCTTCACTTCTGCTCTAAGATGAGCTTTGCATTAGGCTCTCGTGCCCTCCTCTGAGACAGGGGCTGCTCTCCAGGCACCCATCCCCATGGTGCTCTCTGCGTGGGAAGGGCCAATGACAGTGTTATCCATTCCAGCTGGCTGTCAGAAAGGCAGTGGGAAAAGCAGCTGTCCAGGCAGCTTTGGACTCTTGCTCTGCCTCACCAAGTCACATTTTAATGGGATTTTGTGGTTCACTTCAAGGCACAACCCTATTTAAACTGGCAGGGAAAAGATCACCCCAGGGTAAGGAAAGAGAGAATACAGTGCTGGTGGGTTACAAGAGAAACCCAGAGAACGTGGGCTGGGGAGAGAAAGCAAGAGTCAAGGAGAAATTCTGGTTACTCACGGCCTTTTCCCACCAGCTTTGCCTATGGAGAGGTGTAGGAAAAAGTATGAGACCCTTTTCTAAAAAGTTCACCTCTGGGTCTTTGGGTGTCTCTGTTTCCATTGGTTTCTGGAACCACACAGGACACTGGAGACAGAACAACCATGACAATGTCAGTGGTATCTCATTCCTTCTGCTGTTTCCCACCTCTGCCTGTCCTGTGTCCCATGTTTGCTCTTGACCTCCTGTCTCATATACAGGGTTGAGGTCCACCCTGCTCACCATTAACAAAAATGCAATTAATGAATAATACTAATTAGCAAGTTCTTACCTCCTCATTGCCAACACCACTACCACAGACAAAGGGCTGGGACCCTTGCTGCCCTGATGCCACGGGGCTCCAAAAGCATTATTAGTTTTGGTAAATGTGAATGTGCAGCTCACACATCTTCTGCATGTCACTCCTCAGTTAAGGGTTCATCTCAGCAATGCATGTCCCAGAAGAAAGACATTTTTCTACCAAACAGAAATTCTCATTAGAAAATGTAATCTTGACATATTTTTCCATGCAAAATTGCAGGTTTGGAAACATGGTAAAATCCTCGCCATAATAATTAATCTTGATTTCCTAACCAACATACCAAAGTTAAATATCTCATTTGAAGTTTGGAAATGAAATTACATTCTTAAGTAAGATGACAGTTCAAATGGAATCATTCCTTCCATTGCACTGCCATGGGTTATTTCTGGGTACCAGTCCTTGCTGCCTTGTGTTCCCCTGGCCTGTTTCACTCTCCTGCTGTCCTCTGACATGCTCTGGGTGAACATCTTACGTCTTCATTTGTGGCATGGAACACTGGGGAACCACAATTCACTGCTAGCACCTCGAGGCATGTATGAACATGGATGAAGAAGAGGAAGAAATGATTTCTTCTTGAGTTTCTCAGGGGAACTCTTAAGAACCTTCTGACTCTTTTTGCAGAACTCCAAAGCTGGCCAGGTACAGCTTGCATGTGGTCTTCTGATTCTTTGACTCCCACTCAACAAACCTCATAGACACATACTTATCCCTAAATACAGGCTTGAAGTCATTGGCATTACATACTCTGTTGACCCGTGATGGAGTTTCATGTGTGCTTGAAGACAAGCTCATTTGGTTTACTGAATGAAGGTATTTCCACTGAGTTTAAAAAGAGCAATTGATTTAAAAAAATGAAAAATGATATCTGTGAAAAGATTGATGCCACCGGATGGAGTAGACACGGCAAGAGAAGCACCTTGAAATAGCTCCATCCTCTGAGCAGCCCTCGTCAAATCAGGTCTCTAAAGTGTCCCCAGTATTGCAATCTAAATAGCTAGGGATAGCTGAAAAATAAAGATATGTAGATAACATATTTGGAACGATGAAGAGTTATCCTGTGCTGAATTTTATCCTATGTAACTTTGCACTTTCCTCGTGTTTTTTTGGATTGTTGTAAGCCATAAGACAATAAGCACTTTTATTCCCATTATTATTGAGGACTGCATGGTTCACATACTACAGTGCCAGGGTTTCCTGCCATGCTTCTTTCTTTCTCTTTCCATCACTCCAGTCCCTCAGCAGCTCCAGAAGAAAAAAGCCTTATATCACTCTTCTCATAGCTGCAAGCTCCAAGTATTTAAGGGAAAACGTAGAGCTCACTTGAAAAAGAGAGTTAAAAGTGTTCCCCCCAAAAGGGAAAGTACTGTGACATGTGAAAGATAACTCTTCCTGAGACCCAAGGCTTTTACCAGTGTTCTGCATCTGCAGCCCTTCCCAAAGTACTCTATCATCAAATGATTCAATGTCATCATCAAAGAATTTCTGGCTACTCACTTGCCTTTAATAATAGTTGAGAAGTTTAATGAAAGGAAAGATCTGCATAGATTTCTTCCTAAGTTGGATGAAATCCTACTTATTTCTTTTTTCTTTCTTTTTTTCTTTTTTTTCTTTTTTTTTTTTTCGTTGCAATATTTCTGCTCAGAGAAAATTATACCTTCTGGTGCCAACGATACGCTCTGTATATTTTGTTTATTACAGCGGTTTAAACTGGAACCATGGCTGAGGGGGTATCATTATAAAATTCTTGATACCCTTGACATAGTTGTGCGTACATAACTGTGGGCATGGAAGGCAGTGGAGGAGATGACATTTTCTCCTTATTTTAAGCATCTGCTTGGTCAACCAAGTGCAGTACCCACTTCACTCCCTCTAGGCAGTGACACTGAGGTCATGGCTCAGAGCAGATTTGTTTGTCCAAACCCAATTATCTTAATTTGAACCACAAGGATCAATTAGTCGATAGTGATGAGGAGGGACCAGAGATTTTTTTCTTTATCTCAGGAATGGCTGAAGAGCATTTAGCAGGGCTAAAAGCAGAGCCCATTGTACCTTGCATAACTCTGGCAAACCAGATACTCACAGGTGCTCATCCCAAACCCTTCAGGTAGGGCAGCCCCCATCAACCTCAGGTAGGTCCATCCACAGCAGCTGTTGGCTACATCAAATGGAGGTGCATCTGCCATCGGTGCTGTGAGATGAACACCACCCAGAGCTTTGGCTGCCTCTCTCAGGATGTGAGGAACCAAATCCTTTTCCAGAAGACCAATTTGTATAAGGTATCTAGCTACAGAATGGCTGAAAACAGGTGAGAATAACCTCAGGTGGAGAGGCTACAGGTGAGAAGCACTGGCTTTGCACACTTTGCTGGACCAGGGCAGTCATCAGCTGCTATATAAGCTGTACCTTATAGTGTCTGCAAATCATTAGATGATCTTTTTGTTCCTTTCCAACTCAAACCATTCTGTGATTCACTGAACCGCTCCTTTGAAAGGGACAAATTCTGTTTCTACTCTAAAAGGGCTAATTTCATTACAGTGCCATGGTTGAGTGGTAGAGATGGCTGCCAGTAAAGAGTGTTTTTTGTTATTAGGAGGAAAACCAGGCAAGAGCCACAGACATCCCCCACTGGAGCTGAGGGAAAACCTCTCATTGCCTTTGCTGGACATTAGGGATGAACAGGATGAGGGCTGTGAAGAAAGAGCCCCATCAACATCAAGTATTGTTGGCTTACAAGTAAGAAGGGGAATATTCTGTAGCCTACAAGATTCCTGCTGGGCAGCACATAGGAAAAATCTGCTTTTGCCAGTACAGCTGAAATTTATCTGGATTTGTTCTAGTGTGAATAAGAACGAAATTCAACCTGTATCATTCCCCTTCTCTGTCCTTCCTCCACTCTGAAGAAGTGTCAAGTTGAGGTCCCTACATAGATAGTGTTTGGGAAATGTTGATATGATAAGGTCATCATCCCAGACAGAGAAGCAGGGGCAACACTCAGGAAAGGAAGGAAGTTAGCAAAATAGTGGTTACTCAACTGTGGCACAAATAAGTACGTGTCCTGCTGACTCAAAACATCTTAGGGGTACTCTGAAGGCAGTATATGAATGGAGAAAGTGGTGTCTTGGGAGAGCAGTAGTGGTTTTGACTGTTTTGGTTGAGTGGTATCTTCAAGTTGTTGTTCCTATTGGCTTTTATTGTTTGTTTGTTTTCATTTTATTTTGTATTTTATTAAACCAGGGACTCAGTGTCTTGACCTATGCTGATGAATTAAACTGCACCATGGAGCATTTTCAGATGTAGTCTGTTGGTTTTCTCTGCTACTAAATCGCCTGATTTTTTCCCAGTCATTCTTCCCTCCAGTTGTGAGCTGGGAGTGAGCAGAAGCCGGGGACCTTTCCCAGTAGAAGTCTGGATGAGCTGATCACTTTGGGGAGCTTAAGGTGTTTAGCTGAGTGGACATGGACAGCCAGCTAAGGGCTGCTTCTGTGTTCATCATACTATCACAGGTATAAATACACAGACTGTATATTTATGGTCAATATTGAGCAAAATATGTAAATATATATTCCATCCTTACCTGGGATTTCCCATTCTAGAGGTCCATCTTTTGGTATATTGCTTTTTTCTTGTTCCTCTCACAGCTTAAGAAGCATTCTCAACTCTCATCTTATTTGCTTGCTGTAACTTGGCCTGTATTTTTATGGGGAATACATATGTATCTCATGGATGTCAGTCTCACACAAATTGCTGATGCCAAGGGTGGTGCTTATGCTCATTCTGTGCCAGAATTCTTTCCTACATGGGGCAAGGAGGAGACAAATTTCATCACTAATGGTATCTCCTGGTGTTTGGATGTGAATGTTCAACATCTCTGGATGGTGGAAAAAATATAAATCATTGTAATGGCTTCAGACCAGACCACAAGAAGAAAAAAAAGAAAGTAGCTTCATGACCATCTCTTATTTTATATGAAAATATTAGTTCTTCCCATGAGATATTACCAACTCAACCAAAAAACTAGAAAGAAGCTGCGCAGGGAGGTGTGGAGTCACCAACCCTGGAGGTGTTCAAGGAATGTTTAGACGTTGCACTGAGGGACATGGTTTAGTGAGAATGATAGGGTATGTGAACAGTTGGACTGGATGATCTCGTAGGTCTTTTCCAACCTCAGTGATGCCAAGATTCTATATTTTGGTTATTTTATCACAATTTAACACAAAAAAAATAGGATTGAACAAAACTGGGAAAATTAATAGAAAATTAGGAAGGATTGAAAAGAGATGGTTAAAAATCAAAGAGAAAAGGAAGATTTTTATTTTATTTTACTTTTTGAGGAACTTCCAGTCAACGATTGTGCAAAACATTACTCTTCTGGAGTATTTGTAAAAATTAGATTAGACTTAATGGATATATACTAATATTGCAGATTGTTTTTGTTTTAGACTATACAAAATAAATGGACTGGCTAGTTTTACTGTACTGTCTTATGTCCTTAGTATTCTAGGTAATGCTAAAGGTCTTTCTAGGGTAAGAAAACTGAGGCACAGACAGTCATTAATAAGGTCTGTAATGTATCTCCATGTTCTTCCTTAGTGAGTCATCCATGGGACAATACTAGCTGCTTAAATTTAGTCTGTGTTTAAAAATTCACCATGGAAATGGAAGTAGAAAGTAACTGTTCTCCTGCTGTGCAGTTGTGTTAAGGATTTGACTACTGGCAGAAGCTGAATGAGTTAAACTAATACAGGGGTGCACAGCAGGAACAGAGAAGCAGTGAGTTTCCATAACCTACACATTATCACTTACAGATTCAGTTGCAGAAGAGGAGTTATCCTTTGTCTGAGTTTTAATGGAAAGTGAATATACTTCGGGACATTTATCTGTGGACAATGTCAGATATGTCAGCCAGTCCAAATGTGGAGAAACTTCTTAGGAGCTCTTGATGACTTAAGAAGCTGAAATATAGTTTGGTTTTTCTCTACCCTGTGCTGATAGTTTCTACTGCTCCAGGCACATCTGTGTGATTTTCGTGAAATTCATGAATCCTATGAAGTTCATACCTTTACACCAGGGATGGTCCAAAGGAAGGTTTTACAAATTGGTTTTCTCTGTATATTTTTGAGGGAACAAAAGTCACGAGTTGATGTTGATGATGGGAACACTTGTCCTGCCCCATGTGTTATCTGCTGCTTGCTGCTCCTGGTGCTGTTTCTGACAGCGGTCACCCTACCTGCTTGGAATGCTTGGACTGTTTGGGGTAAAATGAGCCCTCAATTTGAATTGCTCTTTAGAAACCCCTTCTTCTCACAGAATGTCAAGGTCTTTCCAGCTTCCTGTGTTCCATTGGTAAAGGTTTCTATTCTTTGTTGAGAATAGTAGAAATGTAGAAATAAAACTTTTCTGTGGTGATCACGGTTTTCTTCCATCAGTTCATAGTGGGGGTGTGATAGAGTTGAGGAGGCAGGAAGTCATTGCATGCTATCACCGAGGTGCAGGCTAAGGCAAGAAGTGATAGATACAGACCACAGCAGTTGGCACTGCCAACAGCCATCGTTTCACATCTGTCCAGCTTTCTACCTACCTCACATACTTGTACCAGCAGAGGTATTAAAACATGCCCAATTTTTTCATGCGCCTGAGGACATGAATGCACTACATGCAGGTGTGCTGACTGCCTCTTGGCCACTAAATAGGATGTTAAAGCAATTAATATGGATGCTTTAAGTATATGTCTCAGATCTTTGATGGATTAGGTGCAGCAAAGGAAATCAGTGTTCCCTTCGCTCAGAAGTTCCGTATTTCAACCCCTCAAAAGAAGGGGGAACTTTCAAGTTCAGGAGGTGTGTTGCCTCCTGAGCGAAAGCACGATAGTCTAACATGATATTGTATGTGGTTCTGGCAGCAGCAGAGCTGACTGCCACGCTTTCACCAGGAGGTCACTCAAGGCAAAGGAGAATTCATTTCAGGGAGAATTCAGGGAAATTGCTGTTTTAATAACAGGGCAGGAGTTTTCACCCACCTCTTTCACCCTACCCTGAATGCTACGGAGAGCAGTTCTCTGTGTGGATTGGCTTCCTCAGTCAGTCTGAGTCATTTTTCTGAGGCTAAAGTTTTAAGGGACTTTTTTGCGGCTACACAGTGACTCTGGCTCTGTTGCTGGCATCCCTACAGGAAATTCAGCCCCATGGTTTTGGTGTCAGACTCAGCAAAACAGCCCTGGGGTGAGTAAGAAGAGTTAGACCCTCTGGGGGAAAGGAGAAAGTGCTCTGAGGCAGGGTGAGGAGAGCTGCCCTGCTGCCCTTGTTATTCTAGCTCTGTGGATAACCAGAAGGTTACAGCCTTCAACCCTTATGCCACGCAGAGCTATTTTAAATTAAAAATACAACCAGGAAGTTTTTAATATGGACAAACCAGGATGTTTCACTGGTAAGTTCTGAAAGTTATACTTCTGAGTCCTCGTTAAAAGACAAAAATATTTCTCTTACGTTTAGTCTTAGACACCAACACAATAAAGATTTCCTATATAAACTGGGAAGGGTGTGTTCAGCAGTATGTTCTACCCTATATGACATTGCCACCATTTTACAATGTATTTATTTCTTGTTGTTCTACTCTGTCCCACAAGATGTAAGAATAAATCTTAGAATCATAGAATCATGGAATAACTTGAGTTGGAGGGGACCCTAAAGCCCCCCAACTCTCCCCCTCTTTACCTTGGGCTGGGTTTCACCCCAGTCCATGGCCTTGGGCACCTCCAGGGATGGGGCACTACAGTTCTGGGCAGCAGTGCCAGGGCCTCACTGCCCTCTGAGGAAAGGATTTCCTCCTTATATCTAACCTAAACCACCCTTCATTTAGTGAAAAGCCATTCCACGCTGTCCTATCACTATCAGACCATGTAAAAAGTGGCTCCCTTTCCTGCTTATGGGCTCTCTCAAGAGCTGGAAGGCCACAGTGAGATCTCCCTGCAGCCTTCCCTTCTCCAAGCTGAACACCCCCATCTCCCTCAGCCTTTCCCCACAGAGAGGTGCTCCAGCCCTCTGAGCATCCTCCTGGCCCTCCTCTGGCCCCATTCCCGCAGCTCCCCATCCCTCCTGGGTGCAGCTGTGCAGTTGGCTCCTCGTTAGAGTAGAGCACAGAGGAACAATCATGGTATGTCATAGCCCACCACTGATCAAACAGGAATTAACTGGAAGATGTGTAAGAAATTATCTCAGCAGAAAGCAAGAAGGATTGTGATGAAAGAAATGATGTTCTTGGCTGGAAGGAGGTTACTAGATCAGTTTCTCAAGAATTGCTCTTGTCATTAACTTCTTCTCAACAATGAGCTTATTTTATATGGTCTTTAGTTGCTTTAGTACAAAAGGCTGATGAGATTTGCTGATGACACAAGGAGAGGGAGTTGGCTATTGTGCAGTGAGAACTGATGTCCTGAGGGTGAGAAAAGTACTTTAGAAGTAATAATGAAATTTTTTGCTAGAATATCTGAGGCATTAACTGGAAGCAACTGAGATGTGGGAAGCATCAGTTGATTATGAGATAGCATGTGATTCTGAGCCATCCATGTGATGAAACTAGAATAACAAGGAAGTCTTCCCAGGATGGAAGCTATTCCCAGAAAGGACGATGTTTTACCACTGCTGTACAAGGTTTTTGATCTTTCCTGCTTTCTGGGCATCAGTTTTCCTAGAATGGCTGAAGCCATTGGTGGCTCCACTCTGTTAATGCCCTTTGGTGGTAATGCAGCAGTATCTTTCTGGCATAGTTACTCTGCCAATGTCCATTTCCACATGCCAGCAATGTCTTCTGTAGCACCTGACAGCAGTCACCCTCAGAGCTGTGATCATGGTGAGATGAGCAGCTATTTCCAGTTTGGCAGCCTGGCAAGTTTTGTTTCCCTGGGAACTGGCATCTGCCCACATCCGTGGAGCCACTGCACAGCAATCCATAATTAATGTCACATTTGCTCTACCATCAGTCTAGACACATTTGTCTAAACTATTGTTTTTAAAAAAAGAAATAAAAATAAAATAAAAAAAAATGTCAGTTCTGAAAAGACAGGGAGTAGAGAGCAAATAAAGCCTGGCAGGCTCTTTTGCCTTTGATCACTCTTGCTGCATTCCTAGTTGTCTTTTTTTTTTAAAGCTAAGGCAAAGATTTGAAAAAAAACATTTTATTTTACTCTCTTTGGCCTTAGAGTTGTCCTGTTGTTAGCTGGCATCTCACAACGGCATTATTGTTAGAGAAAAATAAAGTAGTCATACTGCTAGAGTTCAGCATAACCGTGTTGTAAGCTGCTTGGGCACCTCTTGCTGTTGTGTTGTTCTGTAATCGTCCCCAGTCATCAAATGTCCAGAATAGAACTGAAGTCACTTCACTTATTTTTGAAGTTTAGTCATTTGTGATGCGCCATACTGAAAGAATATAATTAGAGAAGGTGTATAGAGCAGAACTAAATCAATTAATAAAAAGAATAAGGAGAATTTCACTTGGTAGGATCCTGATTTGATATCTTGCTTTATGGCAAGTTAGCATTTCTCCATTAAAAAAATACCAGCAAAAATGAACTTATCATTTCTCATTACACAGTGCAATTTCCTAACAAGAAAAAAGGAAAGAAATCATACTTTTCTTTATTATTTTCTTTTTCCTTTATTTCTTTTTTTTTTTATTTTTCCTTCTTTCTTTTTCTTGAAATTGTATCTGCCAAATTAAAACATTCCAAACTTCCTATTAACTTCTGTTTTTAATGCACCTCAACCCTTGTGACACTCTCATTCACACAGATTCTGTGTGTTCAACCATGAACATGAAACAGTTAACTATGGAAGGCTGTGTACTTACTTTCTCCAATTTTTGTTTTTCTCCTATAAGAAATACAGATTCAGAAAGTTTTCCACACAAGCCTAAATAAATTTATGATTGAATCTAAGGGAAAAGATAAACTAACAGAAAATGCTTTGGGAAAACATGTCATTAAGTGACTATAATGCAAATTGTGTGAAATTAGGGGGAATTCCATTATAAGCAAAGGTTGGGCACAGTTGGCGTGAATGAAGTTTTTTATTCTGTTGTGTTGCAACACCCTTTATACATTTCTCTCTGAAAGCATGGGAAATAGAACATTAGTGAAAATAAGAGAGGTTTTATTGAACAGAGAGATGTAGGAAGAAAGTCAAGAGAGTAAGTGAACTGCAAGAAGTACAGTATGCAGAGATAATGTTTTCCTGATGCAAGTAGCCTAGACCACACCTAAAACACTGGCATAAAAGTGAGGATCATTTGGAACAAATTAAGTTTTCCCTTTCATAGACATTTTAATAAAAGCAGTGATTCAGTTCTGTTCAGAATTTGTATTTTGTCTGAAGACCTCGGAAGATTTTTCTTGACTCAAAGGCTGCAGAAATTTGGAGTATTCTGGAGGAAAAAAAACAAACACAAAATATGGTTTCAGTACTATGAAAGTGTTGCAAGCCAACATTTGGTCTCCCATTCACGCTATAGCACAAGGCCAAAATTCGGGGAGAGTTCTGAAAGGCCAGGGTGTATCTCCTAAAGCTCAATACCCCATAGGCCTACAAACATGCAGCTTCCATCCAGGATTTAAGCATCTCCCCACTCTTCTCCTTCACACACACGTGTGCACCGGTCTCCAGTGCCCTTTCCCCAAGCAAACAATGACCTGCAAATCGGTTGAGGAATGAGACATACAATTAGCTTTGAAATACAAAACAGCTGGTGCAACTGAATGGCTGTTATTCTGAGCACATGAACCTGAAAAGATACTGTTTATTTTATAAGACAAACAAATTTTCCCTTCTGTTTGATCGAGGAGACCATCTACCATTGGGAGCTGTCCATTTTCATTTAGGCTTTCTGGTGTTGGGGCCAACTGTGCAGAGTTATAAACAAAGAGCAGAAAGTATCACTTTCATTGCTAAATTGACAGTAAACAGTACTAATTTGACTGTGCAGCTGTTTATTGATACCACTCCCCATCCCAACCATTTAATACACAAAACAGTAGCCAGTGTACTGTGGCTGTGGTGTATATAAAATTCAAGGAGCCAGAGTTGCCAAAATCTCTTGTTGTAAAGCAGACATCAGGAGGTGCTGTGATTTATGCCTTTTGCCTTGCAACAGGGAAAGTCATGGAAATGAATTCCTGAGAATTAGACAAGCAATTTTCCATAGGTCTCTTCAAAACAAATTTTCTGGACATGCTTCTTAGTAGTCTCTCTCTGATTTCTATGAGGTCAGCGGGAGAATGACCATTTACTTCTGTAGCATCTGCTCACCTAGACTGCAACATGTTGCCACAAGAGAAATGTTTTCTCTGTTAAATTATAAGACATTCCTAGTACTAAAACAGTTTCAATACTGTATTGTATGAGATACCGATTGGCAATGTTTATGCAGAAAAAAATGAAGTTAACTCTGAGGTTCTTCCAAATTGCCACAACATATTAAGCTGTTTAGGGTAGAAAGCCTCAAAACCTATACAGGATGTAGAAAACAAATCTTGATTCAACCTTGTCCATATTGCTTACTGGGATGGCTAAATATAAGGAAAAAATCTTATACAGTAGGGTGGTGAGACAGTGGAGCAGGTTGCCTGGTAACATGGTCAATTCACCATCTCTGGAGACTTTCAAGGTGAGGCTGGATCAGGCTCTGGGAAACTTGATCTAGTTGTGGTGTCCCTGTTCATTGCAAGGGAGTTGAACTAGATGGCCTCCAGAGGTCCCTTCCAACTCTAAGGTTTCTGTGATTCTATTAGCTGCTGGTTTATTGGCAACCTTTCCGAAGTAGAAATAGTCCAACCAAGTGAGATCATTTTGTTAAAATGTCTTCTTGATAGTAGGTCCTGGGAGTGTGGGCCTGGTACTGAGAACACCCTCCCCTCATAGTGGTGGAATTTCCAGAGGCTCTTACCAGCCAAAGAAAACTTCCACCTTTGTTTTGTTTGTTCTTGTGGCTTTGTCCTGGAGCTACCAAATGCTGGTAGAGATTTTTAGCATCTCCCTATGCAATAAGGGAGAAAATTTACTGAGATGCCATCTTGCTGGCTTTATGGCTTTGTTTTTTTAATAATGTAGTCATGGCCTTCACTGTGTGTGGCCACAGCCCTGTGACATGCTGCCAGGATGTAGTGCTGTGCAGAAAGCTGATGCTTCCTTCCAGACGATACTTAACCTACACAGCTGACATTCAAAAGGAGGCAACGTGGGCTGTCATATTTAAGAAATAAGAGTAATAAAAACAAAGTTGAGCCATTCCTTTCCTCATTTGCATGATTTTTAGTAAGAGGTCCATGCTTTTGACTTTTCTTTTACCTATTTTGTTAATCGTTCCTTGGAGTGATGACTGATGCCCTATCAGCCCTTTGGATGAAAAGGATTGTTTTAAAGATTGAAATGAATGCTTGGAAGAATTCGTACCTCTTGATTGTGCCAAGTTTTGATTGGATCACCCTCATTTGGCAGAGATAGCGATATCAGCTTTGACATTTGTTAAAATGACTCTTGCCCAATTTTCAAAGTCAACAGTTTTGTAATTAAAAATATATGTATGGTTTTCATGGGGCCGAAAGGGAATTTTAGTGTATACATAATACCCTTTGTGCAGTGATGATTTAAGGTGTTAACAGAGAGAGAAAAATGAAAATTGCTTTCCATCAAACACAGTTACAAATCCACAGTATTCAGAAGAGTAGCGTGGGTGTACCAGCAGAAATGCTATGAATCCATTTTCATTAAGACTCTTCAAAGAAATTGAAGGAGAAATGTATTTAATGGTCGTATTTTTCCCCAAACTACAAATAAAGAGCCAAGTATTTGAAATAACATCCTGAAACTCTTCTTGATTCTCACTGCATGCAAAAGCATTATCCAGATCTGATCTGTGATTTGTTTCTCACAGTTCTCTCATCTTATGCAACTCTTGAGATAGTGCTGAGTTCTGCTGTGTCAGGAAATCAGAATGTCATCCCTAGTTTTACAGCTGAGGAGAATTGCTAGTGTTCAGCACGGTGGGGTGCTTGCAGATAGGTAGGGATTATACACACCTAGATACGGTGACAATAATATTTCAGAATCTACAGGTGCTGCTGCAAATTGTACTAAAACTGAAAGAAGACTTATCGACGAACTTGGCCAAGCCTGTCTTAACTGAAAGTACACTTTTCCTCACTTTCTCATGTTAGTACTTGGGTGGCACCACTGATGTCTTTACTCAGTGATGGATCCTGTGTTCAACTGGCAGTGAGTCTGACAAAATCACTTGTGGAGCCCAATTAATATTAGTAAGTGAAAAAGAACTGTCTAGCTCTCCCCTTTAAGTCAAAGAGCTCTTGCACATCACTTTCCACTCATTTTTCTTTTGTGTACGTTGGCCTGTCTGTTGGCTCCAGATATGAAGACCAGCACTTGGACTTGGTGAATCTGGCTTGGGTTTGGCTGTCTCTCCATGCCTTCAGAGAAGCCAAAGTCTGTTGAGCATTTACATGACTGAGGTCTTAAAGATCTTTGCAAATGATAAATTAGATAGTTTTAAATAGTTTTCTTTTGTTTTTCTCATCTCAGAACCCAGTTTGTCAGTTACCTAAGTTTCTGTAGATGACAACTACATGGGAGTTGTCCCTAATTCTGGAGTAACACCTAAACTGTAGATTAAAGCTTCAGGGAGCAAGGGACAGGAAGGGTCCTCCCTTGAAATAATTGGATCCATGCTCCGATATCTGTGCCTGTTTCCAAAAGGGTATAATGATTCCAGCCAGACTGTTTGCTCAGTGTCAGTCTGAATTTAACTCCATGCTACTTTGCTTTATTTTAACTTGCCATTATTTTCATGTTTATTTTACCTAATAAGTGAATCATTTAACTATAAAAGACTCATTTTGGAGGGTTAAAGGGTGGAATCTGGAATGGGTGAAGCTTGGGATAACCACTGACCTGCTCGATTATGCTGGAGTGTGGCATGAGCAATGTTGTCAAGTCAGGGATGCAAGCCAGACACGCAGGGGTGAACAAGTCTGCCATTCTCTCTTCTCCGTCATTGGAAATGTCAGTAGATCTGCTTGAGACACATTTATGTTTGAGTTTATGATAAAGACACCCTGAAGTCCCCACCGATCAGAAAGCATAGATATTATTGTTTAATTTCACTTTGAAGAATGGACTTGAAGAGAAAACTAATGACCTTAATGCCATAAAAACACCATTATATGCAATCTGCAGTATCGTGACATTAATGAAATATGAGATTTTGAAGGTGGCTACTGATTAAGCACACCTCAGCCAAGGGGTACGCAGTCTGTGAATCAAAAAGTGTACTGGGAAATTGGGATACACTGTGAAAAACAAGCCTTTTTATCATGTCTCAGACTATCTTCCAAAATAAGTTGTCAGTTGAATTTGAGATTATTTAGCGGTATATAGAACTATTTCTGATTTACACTGTTCTGAAGGTATAGTAAGAGATACATTAGTGCCTCCTGACTTCAAGGGAATTTATTTCCTTTGTTGTCACTTGCAGTGGGATCTCATTTAACTTCAGAAATCTAAACTGAGGATATTTACATCCAAGTTAGTCATCCTGGTATCTTCTGTAATCAAAGGAAAGAAATAGGATCTCTTGAGGGGTTACTTCATCTTGTTTATTTTTGCTGTCTGTATGTGGAAGAGACATATAATGACTTCGAAATGGTTCTCTCCTTACTGACTATAAAGGGAGTCCAAAGTGACTGGCTCTGTGCAGGTTTCTACCTACAGTCAGGTAAACTTGGTCCCTGCCATCTATAACTGAAAACCTGAAATGAATCTTGCCTTGACAAAACATAACTTTCACATGGCTACTCGTATTTTCCAGAAAGGCTATCTGCTGTTGGTCTGAAGATCTTGTATGCAGTCTGCACTACTTCCCGCTAGAAGAAGATACACATTTGGATCTTCTAAACTGTCTTTAGTTTGACTCAGATGAAGTTACTGAATAATCTGTATTGTGGCTCTGTCTTCATTTGTTATTCACTTGGAAAACTTTGTGTAATCTGAAAATTTTATGAGCAGCAATTTTTATACTTGTTTTCAGAATAATGATTAAAGCCTTGAATGACATGGTGTATCATACCAATCCCTGCAGGATCCCAGTGGATACACTGTATTCAAAACTAATTTCCTGTTGGCATTCCTATTTTTGGGATCTGCTAGCTAATCATTTCTTAATCCATTTAACATATGTGCTATTGAGACTGTGCAGTGCTCGTGGTTGAAGGAGAATAATGGCACAGTCAATTGACCTTACAAGAATGTACATATGTCATATATCGTGGCAGATATTGCTATAGTTCAAGTGTGTTATTACAAACAAGAATCAGGTTGATTTGAACTTACTGAGTGGCACTAATTACACTTATTTCTTAATTCTTTACTTATTGAATCATTTTTCTGCATTCCTTTAATTTTGCCATGACTTGAAGTGGGATTATTCTTAGTTATTTGATTAACTATTTGCATCATCTCAGTTTTGTCTTGAAAACTTGTGCATCAGTCTTGATGTCATCTTCTGGAATTTTCCCCTGAGCTTCTAAGGATATTAAAAAGAGGTATCACCTCACCAAAATCTTTTTTTGTGTAGTACGTAGATGCTAATTGCCAATATTTGTGGATTTAAAAATTGTCCTCAGACATTACAAGTTCATGTTTCCTTAAAACTGTTGGTCTGGAAGTGAAACTTTTTACAGACATACAGAACGCTGCCACCAGAGTTCAAGGAGATTCTCTTTACATGGGCTTCATGCAAACTGAAACAAATGAGAACACATTATTTTCTGATTTTGATATGAGATAGTTCTTAATCTGAAAAACGTTCATTCAAAATCATTGTATTCAAGAAATGACTGACCATGAGATTTTATCCCTGAAAGAAACTGAGCATACTGACTAAGACATGGACTTGAATAAATCCGTACTTTTCACTGCCTTTCTCTCCTTATCCACCCCCCTTGACAGATTGCTGAAATCCTTTTGGAGGCAAAGTAATGCCAGGGCAAATCCTCCTCTCATTAATACTACTTCAAACCCACAGAAGCCACTAGGATTGGAATTGTCCATCTGAGTGCTACTTTCAACCCAATACTGGCACCACGTTACTTATGCAAAACCTCATCAATGAGATTTTGGAAAAGTGAAAAAGCACATGTGACTGATTAAAGAGAAGGGTGCTGTTGTGGTCAAGCACTGAAGTTGGGCATGGGATTCGTACATTCTTGTAATCTCAGAGTCTTCTGTTCAACTGTGCTAAGCAGCACCATAAGGGTAATATAGTAATAGATGCTACACAGGGTCTTTGGCTAGCTCTGGGTCTTACTTTTGCTAAGATAATGAGGATCTAAGTGAGCTAATTCGCGTTCCTTAACCATAACAGACCTGACAGTGCCTTTCTTTCCAAAGAAAGGGAGCTATTGAGAGGATAAAGTGGTTAAAGAGAGAAAGGATAAAAAGCATGAAAGCATAATCTGTGATGTCTTTCCAGTACTCAGTTTCTGTGCAATAAATAAGCTGATGTAAATTTAGTCTTCCATAGGGCATCATTCTTACCAAAGCCTTTTTTTGTTTGTTTCTTTTTATACATACACCTTAATATTAATAGAAAATGACTATCACAGGGGGATAAGATAATTTTGCTATAACGTCCATTCTGTTGAGCCTGAATACAGCCATATAATTTCCTTGCTATTAAGCGGCAATATTTTGTTATTGACAGGAAAATAAGGCTTTGTGCAATCAGACAACCTGTATCAAATAAACTGAGTTAGACAGATTTGTCTAAAGTTGTCTTGGACTCTCACCCTCTCTCCACCACAGTAATCCGATCCTGCAAACTTTTACAGTGAGTTTTTGGCAGCCATTCCCCTAAGGTCCATGACTCTTCCGATAAAATCCTAGACCCTGATCGGAAAAGAACCTTCAAAGCTAGAGAGAGAGCGCATTATTACAGTGGTTGACATAATGACAGCTGGAGGAAGACATTACCACTCAAAAATTGACCGTGGCGGTGTGGTGAGCACTGTGGCTTCTCCTAACTTCAAAGCACAACATGCCAGTTAGCAGATGACAATACCCACTTCCTTGGACCTTACTGAATTTCCTTACTGTGCTTCTTGAAAATTATCTGTTCCACCGCATGAGTGACCAAAAAGAAAACCTCTACAGAAAAAAAGTCATTAGCATCTCTACTGTAGAGTCAAATGTGCCCATGTTTATATAGGGCTTTGATGTGTGTGAACAAGTGCTGACTCCAGCTTCCTTGAATTTAGTATAAATGTCCCGAAATATTTTTTTTTTCTGCAGCTTTTGAACACAGTGTGAATATGAAATTTGTTATTGGGGTTTTAGCAGGTCAAAGAAACACGTCTCTGTGTGTGTGCCTGTCCGTCTATAGGAGATTTATCTGTCTGTCTGCTATGTTCTTCAGTCTGTCCATCCAGAGAATTAAAAAATGCTCACAAGCCTATGTTGATATTTCTGCTGTGTGGGACATTTATATTCGAGACTGTCTAGATGAGAAGGATGGAATTAAGTAAACTGCCAGAAATAAGAGAGACAGAGAAATTAGAAAAGATGGGAAAGAAGGAATCAACCATGGTTTTGTGTTCACTGCAGCAAGTTCTATGGTCTGGATGGCTCCCAGCATTTCTATTGTTCATTATTCCTTTGAAGTCAGTAAACGTCTGTGAAAATGACTGGTGGAGTTTTCTCACCTCAGCTTAGCTCCAGTTGAAGATGGCAGTCTATTCCCACTTCTGGCTTTACTGTTATTTTTAATGGTGACTGGTGCATAGCCTGCACCGAAAGAACCCAGTCCTTCCCTTGACTCAAGTGGATGTCAGCATGGTAACGCCTGGAGGTGGAGGTAGTGGTGGTAATTTTTAGCTTGTTATTTATTTTTTGAGACCTAGGGGATTACATATAAGAATAAATAAAGAAATAATCTCAACCAAACTGAAAAACCCCAGTTTTATAGCTGTGGAATCAAGCACTTAAAAGCTGATAAATGCTGGATTGAGGGATGGCATTCAAATTCAAAACATTCTCTTTTGGCATTGACACAGTCTTTAGGTATCACATACGGTTTTTCCTCTATGCTCCTATCTTTATTACAACACGTAGCAGTAAGGAACAGGAAATAAAGAGTTCTAAGTTAAGTATACATGGAATGAAGCAGAGATGAGTGTAAAAATGGAGATACAGAAAAGGAGTCGGAAGCTGAAAAAAAAAAAAAAAAAGAGTTGAACCACTAATTTTGGAATCATAAATTTATCACAGAATCACAGAATTGCAGGGGTTGGAAGGGACCTCAAGAGATCACCACGTACAACCCCCTTGCTAAAGCAGGCACCCTACAATAGATCGTGCAGATAGGCATCCAGATGGGTCTTGATGATCT
The DNA here is from genome assembly GCA_036925125.1 of Oreortyx pictus. Classification (NCBI taxonomy): domain Eukaryota; kingdom Metazoa; phylum Chordata; class Aves; order Galliformes; family Odontophoridae; genus Oreortyx; species Oreortyx pictus. The sequence goes on along the minus strand of JAUPFR010000002.1, from coordinate 105,318,838 downwards.
CCATAGAAGGAGACTCCACCACCTCTTTGGACAGTCTGTTCCAGTGCTCTGTCACCCTTGCTGTGAAGAAGTTCTTCTCCGTGTTAGCACAAAACTTCCTATGTTCCAGTTCTAGGTCACTGCTCTTTGTCCTGTCACTGCCCACCACTGAGAAGAGCCTGGCCTCATCCATTTGCCTATCTTTTTTGAACTGGGAGTCTGTCCAGGTCTCACTGAATGGAAGCACAGCCTTCAGATGCATCAGCCACTCCTCCCAGCTTCGTATCAACAGCAGACTTACTGAGGGCAAACTCTTCCCCTTCATCCTGGTTGTTGATGAAGATGTTCGACAAGACCAGATCCAGAACTGAACCCTGGGGAACACTGCTATTTAAAGCCTCCAACTGGACTCTGCTCTGCTGATCACAGCTCTCTGAGCTCTTGCAGCCAGTTCTCAATCCACTCATCCATCCCACATTTTCTAAATTTCATAACAATGATGCTGTGGGAGATTATGCCACACCATGCTGAAGTCAAGGTACTCAATATCCACTGGCCTCCCCTCATCTACCCAGCCAGTGATGACACTGTAGAAGGCTACCAGGTTTGGACTTGGAGCAGAAGGAGATCTGATATTTGCCCCCCATTGCTGCACACTGGGCTGTTGTAGACCTCCTCTGCCTGTTAGATACACCAGGTAGATTCTGGGCTGAATTTGTAGTTCTGTATAGACAAGCTCAGGCTGTATCCTGCAGGAATGTCTCCATCCTGATCACTTGTCTGTGGTGGGCACACTTCTGGAATGAGTGATTTGGAACAAGCAGGACTGCTTACTGCAGGAGGGTGTCTGGGGGGTGGAACATGGACATTCAGGACAAACTGAAGAGCTGACTGCACTTCAATGATGCCTTTCTGAGAGTGCAGAGCTTTACATTTCCCAGAATAAAAAATCAGGCAGACATGGCAGGAAATCAGCAAGGACCTGATGGTCAGGTTGAGGATAAAAAGGAAAAGTGTAAGCAGTGAAATTAGGGATGGATGGCCTGGGAAGAGCATAAGGATGCTGTCTGGATGTACAGGGATGGAGTCAGGGAAGTCAAGGGGCAAATGGAATTGAACTTGTCAAAGGATGCGAAAAACACAGAAGAAGAGATTCTTCAGATACAGTGGGCAGAAGAGACAGGCAAAGGAGAGTAAATGAAAAGGGAGAGCTGGACTCTTCAGACATGGAGAAGGATGAGGTACTTTATGAGTATTTTTTGCGCTGGTTTTCACAGACATTTGTGCTTCCCATTCCTCTCATGTCCCCAGACTTCTAAGTAGGTGTCAGGGGAACAAAATTCCTCCCAGTGTAAGAGAGGAGCAAGTCCAGGTTCACCTCATGAGACTGAAAATATATGAGTACATGGGGCAGGATGACATGCATCCCAGTGTGGTGAAGGAAATGGCTGATGTGGTTGCCAAGCTCTTCTCCATCACATTTGAAAAATCATGGCTGTCAGACAAGATCCCCAGTGATGGGAAAAAGGGAAACATCATTCCCATAACCAAGAAAAGGAGAAAGGGGAACTACAGGCTGAGGAGCCTCATGTCTATGCCTGTTAAGATCATGGACTAGATGGCCCTGGAAGAGATATTAAGGCATATGTGAGATGAGGAGGCAATCTGAGATAGCCAGCATGGCTTCATCAAGAGCACAATGTGTCTGACCACTCTGGTGTCCTCCTATGATGGAATAGTGACACTGATGGACAATGGAAGGACAACTGCTGTCATCTACCTGGACTTCTGTGAGGCCTTCGACAGTGTCCCACACCACATTCTTATCTCTAAATTGAGAGATATAGATCTGAAGCCTAGACTAGTAGATGGATAAAGAATTGGTTCAGTGTTCATAGCCAGAGGGCTGTTGTCAATGACTCTATGTCCAGGTGGAGGTCAGTGATGAGCACTGTCCCCCAGGGGGAACTAGTACTCTTCAACATCTTTACAGTGACATAGACAGTAGGACTGAGTGCATCCTCAGCAAGTTAATTGATGACAGCAAGCTGAGTGGTGCAGTCGACACAATAGAAGGGAAGGATGCCATCCAGAGGGACCTGGAGACACTCAAAAAGTGGGAACATGAGAATCTAATGAGGCTATAACAAGGCCAAGTGCTGGGTGTTGCACTTGAGATGAGAATCACAGATGCAAGTACAGACTATGAGAAGAGCTCATAGAGAGCAGCATTGTGGTCTTCTCTGCAGGACTTGGGGGTCTTGATGGATGAAAAGCTGAACATAGGTCAGCAGTGTGCCATTGCAGCCCAGAAAGCCAACAGTGCCCTGGACTGCATCATAAGAGGACTGGCAGTGGGAAGGTGGGGGACTCTCTCTGTGATCTGTCCCGTGTAAGGCTGCCAGTGCTGCATCCAGGCCTGGGGCCCCAGCACAGAAGGGATGTGGGGCTAAGCCATTGTATGATTCATTCTATGAAATGAGGACCTGAAGTACTAGAGTCCTATAGTACTTGCAAAGCTGGCACACTGCTGCCAAGAACATGCTGTCATTTGTGGCTCCTCACACTTCCCTGACCACAAGGGAGCCTGGAGACAGGAATCCACCACTGAGGTTTGAAAAATCTCTATTAGGTCACTGAGCAACCAAATTCATGAAACTCTCCTTGTTTTCCTATTTGTGGTAGAAAAATAGCAGTTTCTGACTGAATTTTAATCTAATGTTGTGTGTTTTCGCACTAGACAGTTTGATGTCTGTGTTAACCCAGACACAAATTAGCTGGGAAAAAAAGTTATTGCGTACATATGTATGCACATACACCCCCTGTGCTTCCAAAACATTAGGTCACAATGCCAAGTGAGAAAATAGGAAAAGTTTATGTGGCCTCTGCAACTTCAGTTTTCTTTACATGTGCAGAAGTTTCACAGGGTGCCCAGAGGTGGTGGTGCCCCGTCCCTGCAGACAGCCAAGGCCAGGGGACGGGGCTGTGAGCACTGACGGAGCTGTGGGGTCCCTGTGCATCGCAGGGCTGACACTGCTGGCCTTCAGGGGTCCCTGCTGCTCAAACGGTGCTGTAATTATGTGAGAACAGACCCAGGGGAAACAGGAGGAGTATAACAGGCTGCACCTGCTTTCTGGCTGTGATTCCCACTTCCAATACTTGCTTTTATATCCCTGGTCTTGCTATTTCTTCCCTTTCAGCTGCAAAGACAGTGCAGAATGTTCATTTTTCATTTAAAAACTATTTCAATCGACAGTTCTTCTAACGGTGGGGAAACCATTAATGCATGACCCCATGGCAATGACCTGGTCTGACCCATGCTCAAGGGGCTGGCTTTTGCCCTGCCCTCTCACCCACCTCCCACCTGCCCAGCCTCCCTCATACAGCCCAGCTCCAGCAGGAGGAGCAATGGGAGCACACCAGAAGCATGTCTCCCATCTCCCAGCATTACCAAGCACACCTACGACAGCCAAGAGCAGCAAATTAGCTGGAAACTCTTTTTTTGGCTCAGGGCTGGAGGAAACTCCAAAGCTGTTAAACTTGGGAAAAAAAAAAAAAAAAAAGTCTCTGTGGAGCATGTGTGACCTCAGAGTTCCCAAAAGCTCATTTCGTAGGATAATTTCACTGGATAATTTTGCAGGTTTTTCGCAGGAAAAGGCATGTCTCTGACATTAGGGTAAGCCCCTTACTGGATTCCAAATCTCTGCTCCAGAAAAGAGGGATAGTAGAAACTTTTAATGAAACACCTATTCAGGTCTTGTTGTGTTTTATATGGTACAACAATGGATTTTTTTTACTTGGGCTCAGTTTTGGGAACAAGTGAACAATGTTTGTAAAACTTGGTTAAACTGCCAAGTTATGAAGAGATATAAAGAGTGTCACAGTGGGAGGAAGAAGCAGCTCACTTTAGTGCAGGCAAGCCTATAGAAACCATGTATACTCTACAGGAGAATGTCCTGTAAATAACAGTACAGATCTACAGGCTCACACAGTTCTCCTCCAGGTGAGGGTTCATGCTCCTGCCAGCTTCACTGTGCTGATAAAGAGAGTATGAGTGGTGTAGAAGGAAGGCTGCAGCTTCCTTGATCATCTTTGTTAGGCATATTCCTGGGAAGTGGGATATACTTATAGGTGTAGGCTATACACCGAACTCTAAAGCACTTAAAAGAAAATGAAAAAGGTGCAGTGTGGATTAGGATCTACTTAACAGTGGCAGGAGCTAGAAGTACAGACAAATTTAGGGAAAATAGCTTGCAGTGCTTTGAAGGCATCTGCAAGGTTAGGCAGAAGGCAAAGCAGAGATTTGCATTTCTCAGGGACCTCAAGGGATAGTGAGGACAGTTTCAGACCTTCTTTGGCTTTTGCCTTTCCTTTCTGATCTCTGCTAATCCCCAACAGGTGTGCAGTGCAGGTGAGCTGAATGAAGGATATTGTTAAAGATGAGACATTTTTAGGTGGAAGCCACTTTTAATAACACCAGGAGAATGGTCTTAAAAGCTCTAGAGAAAATCAGACTGTCAAAAAGGAAGAAGAAATGACAGCATAGTCCACCTGGATTTCCAGAAGTGCATTTCTAACATGGAGGACATTCCCACTCAGAAACTGGGTAGCAAGCATGCCAAGAGATTCATGTGTCAGCGAGCAAGGGTAATCCAAAGTTCACAGCTGTCACCCTTCAGCAAGACCCCTCCAGTACACTGCTAATTACCTAGATGGCCACAGAGGCAGAGGCAGCTGGCCATAAATTACCCTGAGATTCCTGAGGCCAGAAAGGACCGACAGGGTTGAGGTTGAAGTGCAACATGCTGGGACTCTTCTGCTGTGCTCCATAGGGAAAACAATGAGACTGGCTGGGTATAAGCCACTGTGAAATGGCAGGACGTTCCTGTGGTTGGTTCTATTATAATTTGCTTTGGAAATGTTTTGTGTGTCTCTGTGTTGGGGAAGGGAGGAGAGAGACTTTGAATGTTTAAATGTAGTATATCTGGCTCTGCTTCTACTTACAGCACCGTGAGGGGAACAGTGGAATTGGTTGAATGGTTAATACCTGCTAATTGCTTCCATTAATTTATTTGTCAAAGGTTGTTTTGGGTTTTTTTCCCCCTTTTTTTTTCTTTTTTTTTTTTTTTTTGCAAATGTGTTGGGTTCTCTCATTTGAGTGTCTAAGGAACTGTTGTTCTTTAGAGATAATGAGAAGTTTAGTGAAGACAAATTGACCTTAGAAGTGATATTGCTACACCCAGCTGTCTCTTCCTCTGTATCACCTGGAAATGACTTCATTTGAGAACATTAGAAGTGGAAAAAATACTTCAATAAAGGCAAAATACATTTGCAGTAACCAGTATGTCTTTAATAAATAGCGATCAAGTGTATATTAAAAGGGATTTGGGGTAGAAAAAGGCAAGAATTCAGAATCCGTTGCTCCAGAATGTGGATTTAAGGTAATTAGGAACCTAACAACAGAGAAAGTAGTCTGTGATGTCACACAGTGATGTGAAAAACTCTGACAATGAGTCTTGACACCTAATGTCTCAGTGTTGGCTGCCTGTGATAGGTGCCCTCGAAGGAGTTTAGGGATGCTGCTGGGCTGTGCAGGGACAGAGCCAGAAAGGCTAAGGTCCAGCTCAAACTAGACTTGAAAAAATGTGAAATGAATAACAATTTTCTGCAAGTATGTAAACCAGAAGAGGGAAGTCTGAGAGAGTACTTTCCTCCTAGTGAGTAATACAGGCAGACTGGTAACAACAGATGAGGAGAAGGCTGTTGCACTCAATTACTTTTTTTTTGCCTCAGTCTTCACACTGCCATTGAGCAAATGGTTTAGAAGGTGGGAATGGGGGAGTGATGCTCCTCCCACTGAAAGCAAAGATCAGATTCATGACTGCCAGAGAACCATGAACATCCATGTGTCTATATAGAGGACAACCAGAGTGGCTTCACCAAGGACAAGTCCTGTCTGACTGACCTAGTGGCTTTATCTGTTGATGTAATGGTGTCAATGGACAAGGAAAGAGCAAAGATGTCATCTAGACTTCAGCAAGGCCTTTCATACAGTCACTCATAACATTCTTCTCTTTAAGTGGGTAAGATATAGTTTGATGTGTGGACTGTTCAACAGATGTGAACTGGTTACAGGGTCATACAGAGAGAGAGATGGTCAACAGCTCAGTGTCTGAATGGAGATCTGTGATTAGTGGTGTCCCTCAAGGGTCAGGACTAGAACCAGTGCTCTTCAACATCTCCATTAGTGACACCAGCAGTGGGCTTGAGTGCACCCTCAGAGGTCTGCAGGTGACTCAAAGGCTGTATGGTGTAGTTGACGTGCCCAAGAGATGGGATGCCAGTGACAGTCTTAGATAGGCTGAGCAGTGGGCCCAGGTGAACCTCGTGAGGTTCAACAAAGCCAAGTACAAGGTCTTGCACTTGGGTTGAGGCAACCCTCACTAACAATACAGGCTGCAGGTTGAAAGGATAGAGCAAAGCCCTGCTGAAAAAGACCTGGTGGTGCTGGTGGATGGGAAGCTAGATGTGAATGAGCTATGCACACTCGCAGCCCTAAAGCCAACCGTATTCTGGGCTGCATCCAAAACAGTATGGCCAGCAGGGTGAGGGAGGTGATCCTGTCCCTCTACTCTGCACTGGTGAGACCTCACCTGGAGCATGGATCCAGATGTAGGGTCCTCAGTACAGGAGAGAGATTGTATCCAGAGGAGCATTGCAAAAATGATCCAAGGCATGGAACGCCTCTCCTATGAGGTGGGGCCGAGGACTGTTCAGCCCGGGGAAAGAAGGCTAGGGGGAGACTTAATAGTGACCTCCATTATCTAAACAGGGGTAGAATAAGGAAGGAGGCAGGCTCTTTAGCAGGGTCTGCTGTGACAGGACAAGGGGAAATGGTTTCAAATTACAAGAGGGAGATTTAAGAAAAGAATATATATATATATATTTACAACAATATATGTTTATATATTTACAGTAAGAAGTGCTGGCACAGGTTGCTGAGAGGGGTGGTGGGTGCCCCATTGTTGGTGATACCCATAACCAGGGAACAGGGCTCCGAGCACTGATGGAGCTGTGGGTGTCCCTTTGTATTGCAGGGAGTGGGACTGATGGGTTTTAAGGGTCTCTTCCACCTCTATGATATTTTGCTATACTGTGCCTCAGACCATTATCCTATATACTAGATTTAATTATACTTGTCAGCTTTGTAAAACACTTTGAAGATTATTGGCAAAAATGGCCATCTAGGAGAAAATGTTATTAACATTATTAGAACTGATGACACAAAGTTAAGCTGTTCCAATTTCATCCAGTGACCAAACATATGCTCCAATTTTACAAATTACACTGTGAGTTATCCAATTTCATGAGCACGCTTGCCACTCGCTGCCACAGCTTTGTACCTCTGGATCCACAGTTAAGGTGAACGCGGTATAATCACCATAGAAGTTATGTCAATTTAGTGGAAATGTTATGATTATTCACAGCTGAGACTTCAAAGGCACCTTAAAGCACTTGATAGGCACAGTTTTCCGTCATGAGTCCCATGAGGTATGCCTTCTGTACTCACCACCAAGCCTTGAAACCTGCCCGCCAAGCTGAAAAGCAGCCCTATGCGGGGAGCCCAGCTCCTGCACTTATGGGACTGGGTCTGGAATAGCATTCTCCACCATTGTCTCAAAAGTGAATTATTCTGGATCTGTGCAAAGAGAAGGACAAGGGATGGTCTGTATAAAGTATAAAAATTACGACTCTCCATAAGGATAGCTTTCCTAAGGGATCTATTTTATTTAATAGTAAAACCAAGCACGAGTTCCCTAAAGCTGTAAAATCAAACACTGCTGAAAATTTGCATGCAAACTCAGCCTGTCAGATGAACCAAAGTGCAGATATTAGATCAAACGGCCATTTCTTTTAAACAGCATTTTGTAAAACATGTAAGCACAGCTTTGCGGACCTAATATGAAGCTCTTTCTTGAAATTCCAACCGTAAAATGTATTTATTAATATGAGAAAATGAAGTCATTAGTAGCCTGGCATAGGGCTCTAAAATCAGAAGTGTTCATCATGGGTGCCAATGACCTCCCCTGGTTTGGAGTGTCCAGCTACTGTGTGGTATTCCTGATAAGCAAGGCAGGGATTTTGAGGGTCTTTGAGAATGAAGGAGAAGAAGAAATGGACATTATTTGTGCCATTTGCCCAGCACTAGCAAAAGGGGCCTGACCCAATGTAATTGTTCTTGTTAAATGTAGATGTTCTGGGGTTCCTGGTGGGTGAGAAGCTGCACATGAGCCAGCAGTGTGCCCTTGAAGGACAACTGCACCCTGGGCTGCATCAACAGAGGGATGGACGCAGGTGGAGGAGGACTGTGCTCTGCCCCATGTAAGGCTGCCAGTGCTGCATCCAGGCCTGGGGCCCCCAGGAAGGATATGGGGCTGTGGGATTGGGGCCATAGGAGGGCCAGGAGGATGCTCGGAGGGCTGGAGCACCTCTCTATGGAGAAGGGCTGAGGGAGCTGGGGGTGTTCAGCTTGGAGAAGGGAAGGCTGTGGGGAGACCTCACTGTGGCCTTGCAGGAATGAGGGAGCTCATAAGCTGGAGGGGAGACACTTTTTACAGTCTGAAAGTGATAGAACAGCATGGAATGGCTTTGAAGTAAAAGAAAGGAGATTTAGATTAGATGTTAGGCAGAAATCCTTTACTCAGAGGGCAGTGAGACACTGGCACTGCTGCCCAGAGCTGTGGTGCCCCATCCAGGGCTGTGGATGGGCTCTGGGCAGCCTGAGCTGGGGGCACCCAGACCACGACAGGGGGATGCAGGGGGGGGGTTTAGGATCCCTTCCAACCCAACCTCACTGTGATTCTATGAGTAGGATCCCTTGACATCTCTGGTAACTTGAATCTTTAAATAGCAATTTCCAGGAGGGCAGGATTGGCAAATGGATTAAATTTATCTAAGTAACCAAAAATTGTAGATAATATCGGTTTTGTGTAGGATGTAAGCAGTGCTTTTAAAACCAGAAGTATCCCAGTTAAAATCTGGATGGTCACTATCCCTGTAGTGAGTAAAATTTCTGCCCATCTGGTTTTCAAATTGGCTGACAAATGTTCTTTTGTCTGCAGAAAGAAAGGAGAGTTTTCATAATTCTTTCAATTAAAAGCTAGGAAAAAATCTCTGTTGATTACAACAGGCAACTATGTGGTAAGTAAAATGGACTGAGGACCTCTGAGATGTTTGTTAACTCGTACCAATACAGAGGCAGTGTGTATGAGACAGTGGACCAAATAACAAATACAATTTAAGAAAGACACTTCATATTTGAGCAGTAACTATCTGCTTCTGGCACCATTTGCTGCTACCTGAATGAGAAAAAATGTGAAATTCTGTAGCGTGGGAACTTAATCAAACTCTCAAAATAACTTGTTTTTTACTATGGTGAGGAAATGAGATGTCTGAGTCAAAAATCAAGGTCTTCTTAAGCTACATGTTGTACAGAAAGAGAGGAAGAAGTAGGCTCTGGTGCCACGAGATAGCTGTCTGGAGAGATGAGATTACAAGCATTAAAATGCAAGCGCTGTTTTCCTCATGTAATAAAAGAGGAACTAACTTCTACATACATCATACAGAGAGCTGAATATCAATTTTATTTGAGATGAGATAAGAAACTTGCAGCTAGGAAAAAAATCTGTTCCTGTGTAGCATCTCCAGAAGGATCTAGTCCTTCTTTACATGGGAGGGGGATGTACGTGGTCTTGCAGTTGTATTCAGTTGCTGTAGTTTGGACATTTTGATGCAAAAATGGACAGAGCAGAGATGTCATCTTGTGGCTTTGAAGCAGACAGCTAGTTCTGGTCCGACACTCTTCTTAAATGTTTCTGCACCAGAGAGGGAAGCAAGCAAGGTGCTGGGGCCCATTTCCTGTTTTGCTTCCAAGTGGCTTGCTCGGTGCACTCTACTTTTGGCAGATGCTTTCTAGGGCTTGAAAAGCTGGCTGCTGCTCCATAAAGGCAATGGAAAGACCACCTTGCTTTCTGATATGTATCTGAAAATCCTAGCCACGAGGGACTGCATACCTCCCCTGCTCATCCACAGCCCCAAGGGCTGATGAGCCAAGCAGTGGACGTGCCTCGGCTTACCTGACACGTCATGGTGCAACTCTGGGACCTGCAGAGCGGAAAGCCAGGCTAGAAGTTGTAGTGGCTCATATCATCTTCAGGTCAGCAGAAAGAGGACCTGAAACTCCAGCTCACCCATAGATTGCACAAGCCAAATGCAACTCTCAGAGCCAAAATTTGATCCTGAGGCATCACTGCGAGATTTGCATTAGAATTAAGGATTAGTGTTAAGCAAATAAAATGCCTACCTTGAGTCAGGTCTTCAGATGAATTTTTTTACTCTTTTTTCCCTTTTTTTATATATATTTTTTTGAGTGGTGATATGATGGCTTATACATTTGCAGCTAAATATGACTACAAGATTAGGTAAGGCGGATAATAAGGGGTTGTGGAAACGCACTGACCACAACTCAAAGCATAAGTCACAGTGTATGAGAATACACATGCTTAGGGGTTAGGTTTATGAGAAATAAAGATCTGAATGATGCTGTGCTTGCGAATCACAGGCCTTGTGTTTTCTTAATGCCAGGAATGATTTATTTCTTGTAAACAGTTTTGCTCAATCGAGGCATCCAGTTACTACAGACCTTGTTTGGTATAAAAACTAACGACATAGAAAAATATTGCTCTAGCAAGGTTTGACTGGTTGTCAGCCCAAACATGTGGCTGAACATGAATTCCAGTGCTTGAAATATCCTCCAGTCGCTCAGCAACATCTTAATGTCAAGAAGAGATTATAGTCAGCGTTCCCATTGAGGCATGACTCAGAGGTACTGTATGGAAAGCGGACATTTCCAGCAAAAGCATGATATGGAAACTTAACACTGAAGTGCTGGAAATCTTCCCTTCCGTAGGAAAAAAAGAAATGTGAAAGCTCTTATGAAGTGGAAGTTCAGCTGCTGCTGGGAACATTATGAAAATACACATTACATGCATGGTTCCTCATGTATAACTACGTTTCACAGCACGTTTCATTGCCCACCTTTGCCCTTCCTTTCTTAATTCAGAAAAGATGCAGAAAGAAACCTTGTTTCTCAATAAAACTAAGTGCAAAACCTTGGTGAGGTGACAGCTTTTGGAAAGCAGGAACTCTGATAACTCTAGACGGCGTAGTTTTGCTTGCGCTGCATAAAAGCTGGCTATTAACATACCATAGATACTTCGAGAGGTATGGAAATGTTTAAAAAAAAGCATGAACTGAAGACATTGGCCTCAGTGAAATTTACATTAAGAAAAACAACAAGGACGCACTGAAATATTCATAGTTTCCATTCCTGATCTTTCTCTCCATAAAGTTTCCTGAAGTCCATAATTCTCAGCTATGTTTGTGGGATGCTCAGCGTTCCGAGGTTAGATGTACATTTCTTGTTTAGATCCAAGGAGGTTATCCTCAGTGTCTGGATCTTGTACAGGTTCACACACAGGAGTAACACTGAGATGACTGGAACTCTATACAGTTTTAATACCAGCCACTTGCATGTATGTGTAAATGTTTGAAGGAGTATATGACGGAGAATCCAGGTGAGAAAAGGATATGAGAAATGCTGTGATCAGTGGCATGACATCCATCCAGCATCGACCGTCTTGAATGTATCTTTGCAGAAGAGGGTCCAAGGGTGTTGGGCATGAAACTGACTATAAGTAAGCAATGCTCCCTTGTGGAAATCCTGTCTGCCTTAGGAGAAATGTTGCTAGGAGGTCAGTCAAGGTGATCCTTCCCCTCTGCTCAGAACTGATGAGACACAACTGGAGATTTGGGGCAAGTGCTGGACATGGATGTGATGTGGAGACCTGGAGTGGTTTGGTCTAATAGAGAGGAGGCTCAGGGGGATCTTATCACTGTGTAGAAATGCTTGACTGGAGTGGAAAAGAAGATGGAGCAAGGCTCATCTCCATAGATCCCAGTGAAAGAAGAAAAGGCAGGGAACACAAACTGAAATGCAGCAAAGTCTACTTAAACAGAAGAAATAACTTTTTCACTGTGCAGGTGCTAAGTGTGCTCAGAAATCAATTAGTTTAGGTTCTCAAGTACACTTGCTATTCTTAAATAAAGTGGTGAATTTCAAGGCTCAGCATTCAGACAGTTAAAATGCTCTTTCCTTTCAGCTTTGAAATAGCCTCTTTGCCATTTTCTTTGTCAGGCTTGAAACGTTGTGGTCAGTGGCATGAGGAAGGAGAAAGGAAAACTTGCTTTTGCCTTTTATCTATAATGGCTTCACATGAAATAATAGCCATACAAAAACAGTGTGTGCTAAATTTCACCACCACTGGAATATAGAAGAGTGACAAATTAGGGCTTGGCAGCCATAAGTGCTATTAACAGAGTACACAGGTAATGGCTTTTTGCTGCAAGGCTTGTCAATTAACTTTTTTTCAGCACTTTTCATTTGAGAATCTTACAGTTTTCAATGTGCAGCAGTACAGATCCTAGCAGAGAATGGCCTGAGTCCAGTTACGAAACTGGCCCTAGAAATCATTTGCAATGAGAATCTGACCTGAATTTCATAACAAGGAGCAAAATTTATGGCTGTTCAAATCCTGAATTGGATATGAATTTTGTGGTTGGGGTTGTCTGAGACTGTTGTTGTTGTTGTTGCCGGAGACCTGGATCTCACTGTGTTTTCTGCATAGATTCCATTAAAAGTGGCTTCTTCCATGAAAAAGCCAAAGGTCCGTGCCAGAGCCATCTAACCTTCCTGCATTCAAATGCCAGCTATTCATGAGAGCAGTCTGGCACTGCCCACCTCTTAGGTGCCCCGGTGCAGCAGGAGGTGTCTGGTGGCTGAGGGCTGCCGTAAATCATCCAGGTGGTTAGAGCTGACCGTGAGCCACCAGACAGGCGAGAGTGAGTCAACAGATACCATGGAGTAGAAGACACTGAGCTATTGCTTTTCTACAGGGAATTGGATTGAGATATTTTAAAAAACATTTTTTTTTAACTTGATCATCTTTAGAAAGAAAACATGAGAGAAGAGAGATTTAAGAAGGGAATCAAAGACATGACAGTAGAATAAATGTAGAGATATTTATGGGAAATTTCTTCCAAACGTCATCAAAATGATGGTGAGTCTTGGGGAGCTGTAATTTCATGTTTTTTTGCTGCAGTTTGGAAGAGAGTCAGTCTCTGGTTACTGTTGCACTAAAGATACTATTAATACTGGCGTGAACTGGAACCCCTTCCAGATCCAGATAAGTAGTGAAGGATGTGCTATTGAGTTCTTCTGCCAGTTTAGAGGTGACCCCTCTGAAACAGGCTCTACGTGCATGGCAGTGTGGTGAAGTACATCCCACCACTGCTTTCACTGTATCTTCTCTGTGGTTAGGAGAGGGCTTCAGCCCTCGGGGCTGTCAGCTGGGCATCTTTCCTGCACACTAAATTTATTTTAAAAAGTAAATACTGCTGAGCTGATGTGTGCACACAGCCTTGATGAAGTCATTAATGTGGTTTCCAGCAAACTGTTCATAAAATTCATGGCTGCACTTAATTGCTACCATGTTCTTCCTCCTCGTATATTCTTATACTAATAAGAAAAAATGCTGAAAGCCCCAATAAATTGCAGGCAGAGGAGGAATGCCTGCACTGAAGTCAGCTGTTCACATCACCACAGATACGCAGGCCATCTGGCACACAGGGGATAATGTGTCCCTCAAGGTGCTGAATTAATACCCAGCTAGAGAGGTGTCCCCAGCCCAGCTCCTGGCCCAAGGGCCACCAGAAGACACACTCTCAGTGGATGTGATGGGCAGATAGGGAACAGAGTGGGGCCTGCTGCAGGCCATTTACTCTAAGAGTTATGTCACCTCTTTGGTTAATGCTCTACTGCAATTCCCCTGTTTAACTGCATAAAGGGGTATTCTAGCCCTTGGTGATCTCCCTCTATTTGTGATCCTAATCCTTCTCTGATCTTTTCCTCCCAAGTGCAGAGAGGATCTCACTGATGGCCTGCATTTAGCTGCCAATCTGTGCAAAGCCAAAGCCACGTGAGACAAGCCTCACTGTGCCTCATCTCCATCCTCAGCTACTATGGGGCTCCGGGTAACACATGCACAGTGCTGTGCAGAGGGACAGCACCTTGCAGCTGGGATTGCCATTTCTCTAAGCCAGTCTCCAGGGAAAGTTTGAGGAGAGATCAGCATTTTGAAGGCATTGCATTGATTGTAGTGTCATAGAATTGTAGAACCATAGAATCATTAAGGTTGGAAAAGACATCTCAGATCCCCAACCCATCCTATCTCTGACCATGTGCCTCAGTGCCATATCTCCATTGTTCTGCGACACCTCCAGGGATGGGAACCCCACTACCTCTCTAGGTAACATGTTCCAAAGCATCACCACTCCTTCTGAGAAGAATTTTTTCCTAATACCCATCCTGAACCTCTCCTGGTACAACTTAAGGTCATTATCTCTCCTCCCATGATGTATGTATGCTTTCAAGATCTTTTACTGTGTATGTGTAGCACTATACAGTGAGATCCGTGTCTAATTTGTGCCAACACACAGGTTGCTGGAGGATGTTGTCAAAGAGCCACGACTCTCTTCCAGCCCCGTTAAATGCTTTGTCACACTGCTGAAGAGAGCATCAATGTGTGCACAGATCCAGCTTATGTGGTGGCTTTCCTTTTGGTGATTCTTTCCTACTGGCCCAAGGGTTTGGCTCTGTGCTCAGCCTTGCTGGGGGTTTGTCACTCAGATGCAGAAGTACTTTTGTCCACTACTGAAATATGGCTCAGGAACCATATGGCTGTGTGTAACACTACATAGCACCTCAAGACAAAACTGAAAATGTTTTTCCACTTGCCACCATGTAGGAAACAAGCTGTATGCAGAACATAACTTTACGGACATGATCTAGCCAGAACACGAGGAATGACACCTTCAATTTGAAGTCACCCAACTGTAGAAAAATCAGGAAAAAGATTGTTTCCCATCTCTCTCTAGAAGCTGACTGTCAGAGCTTGACAAGAGGCATCTACAAAAGGTTTGAGGGCTAAACATATCACCATCTGGAATGGGATTTCCAGAAAGGGAGAGAGAGAAAGACTCCTTTTTCGCAAGTAACTTGTTTAATAAAAATAAAATTCCTCTTGCATTTCTGACATGGGACTGTAACCACTCTACCCTAACTCGCTTTGTCATACTCAGATCTATGAAGTAAGAGGAAATTATAGAAATTTATCATGTCTAGGTTCTCAGGATTGATTATGACTCGCTGCTTTTATCTTCCAAACAGTCACTAAATCTAATTGCCTTGTTGTAATGGATTAACCCCTGTGGTCCACAGTAGCATTTGTATTGTGTTCAAAGAGACTGTTACACAGTTAGGTATTTTTGTGCAGCAATATACTTTTATAACATGTAGGCGCTCTTTGAGCATAACTCACCCTTTGTAGGTCTTGGGGGTTTAATTGGCTCACTGCACTGCTCTTCTGCAGGGGATGGATTTCACATCAGTTTAGGGGCAACCGTAGATGGGTCAAAGGGCCTTCCACAGCACAACTATTTCTTTTAAATTACAATGCAAGCAGATTTTAAAGCCCTGTGTGCGAGCACCAGCATCTGCATCGTAATCAAAAACATTCCCTTGCTGATATTCATGGGATTAGTGTTACTATTAGTCATAGTATCTTAGCCCCTAGGAGACTTGAACTCCAGGGTCAAGTCCCCAACAAGGCAACGTATAAATACAGTCCCTGTGTTAATAAAGCTACAACTTATGCTGGCTTACTCTGTGTCTGCCAAGGGCTATCATCTTCCACATGGGCCACCCTGGTGTATCCATGGGTCCCGGTGGCTCTCCATGTGATGATAAGAAGATCTTGTACCAAAGCAGTAGGTGTAAGGCAGGGGCCACAGGTCATGGTGGGAAGGGAAGGAGGCAGCTCTGCTCAGTGGGACAACCATCAGCCAGAGTGTGCCATTGTTTGGCCCATGACTTTGGTGGTGCAAAGGGAGAAAAATGGTTTAAGGTGTGGTATGAAAGAGAAAACCACTGTAAACATGAAAAGAAAGTGAAAAAAATAATCAGAGGAATGACGGAACACATCGTATGAGGAAGTGTCATCAGCTTTAGAAGAGGAACAAAAACGATCCTGGCTGTATGAAGGGGATGGAAGGAGAGTGCTGTGGGATAGAAGAGGGGTGAGAGAAATGGTACTGAAGAAATGAAGAAGATTTTGTTGCACTGGTGTGATCTGCTATGGTAAAAGTTCAAGAAGAAAGGCAGAAGAAAGGGGTGAAACAATGAAATGCGAGATTGAGTGAAAATAAGATGTAGAGTTATCTGAAAGTAGCAAGAATTAAAAATAAAAAAAATAAAAAAAGCTACAAAATCAGCACACTTTGAGGAAAATGCAGTGGGTAAGAGAAATCAGCCCCCATCCTAGTTTACCACGAATCTCTGTGCCCAGCAGCATGAACTAAGAAGCAGCTAGGGCAAAACTCACAACCAGAGTGTGGCTGGAGATGCTAGAGAGAGCATAGGCCTTGTCTGATGAAACTGAGTCTGTTCAGCTTGGAGGTACACCTTTGTAAAAAGCACTACACATGAGACTTGAGTTATCTTTGAGGTCCATGAAAGGATTTTGAATGAAATTGTTTGCCAGGGGAGGTTCAGGTTGGATATCAGGAAACATTTCTTTACAGAAAGGATTGTTAAGCCCTGGAATGGGCTCCACAGGGAGGTGGTTGAGTCACCATCCCTGGATGTGTTTAAAAACCCTGGATGTGGTGCTCAGGGCCATGATTTAGCAGTGGGTAGTTAGAGTGAGGGCAGTATGTTTTGCTTGTGGTTGAACTTGATGATCTTTATGGTCTTTTCCAACCTGAGCAATTCTATGATTCTATGACGCTATGTTTGTGTTTTGCTCTAGAATGAATAGGAAGCAATAGTGATCTGGACTCCAAAGTCAGAGCAAGCTTTGTCTAACTGATTTTCTTCTTTCCTTTCTTAAACGAAAAATTGGATTTCAGTCTTAAATTGGTACAACTGAAAATTTAATGGTTTCAAGCAAGAGAATATACCAAGTGAACAAATTTCTTTAAACTGCTTCCTTTAAAGGAGAGGAAGTCACTTCTTATAATTTTGTGTGAGCACAATTGTCATTATTATTTGTATTTAACTTTTTACCATATGCTTCTAATTAAAGTGATCTGTGAAATTCTTGTCTTCATCATTAGCAAACTAATTGTTTTCAAATACTGCTTTCACTCCCATGTTGTATTTGTATCCCAACTGTCTTGTTATTAAGTACTGAAATGGAATGCCAGTTGTCATTAGAATCTGCATAAAGCCTATTAAAGGAATACCCCATATAGTTACTGCAATTACTATAAAATGTGAAAAGAACACTTCAGGTTGTGCCCAAGTGGCTTGAGCTGAGCTTTTGTTTCACCTCGGAGTTTGATGCAACAATTTCCAAAGGTCAGCTGAGGAGACTGCAGATCCCTAACTCCTAACTCAATGTCTTCTGACCCATCTTTCACTCTGATGTTTTCCTACTGTAGCAGTCACGAGGATTCACACGAGCGGGCTGAGATCCCTACATCTCAGAATACATCACTGCTGTGGCTATAACCATGACATCTTTGCAAACAACGAACCTTCCTTATCTGAGATGAGCTTAACTGTACTGCTTGGAATCAGTACTGCAGGACAATTTATGGCGGCTCCTCAGGACACAAGCTGATACAGAAAAGGAAAACAACATTTTTACTTTGTTATGCACAGTTTCAGAGGGAGCAGTAGCTCATTTTAACCATTTCACTGCCTTTTAAGGACATTTGTTAATGAGCGTAGACAGCAGACGTTTGTCTGTTATGAATGCAAATTCAGCGTGGCTGTCCCAACGCACTTATTTTTAAGCTAGCTTTGGTAATTCTGAATATTTCAGCGATGTGCTTCAGCAGCTGTATTTTGGATATTGGTATAACACTGGTTTCAATTCTACCTAGTGGTGAAGAGCTCCCCAAGTGAACTGCATCAACAGCACTCGAGAAATCTGCTTTTGTGGGAAGGCCCAGGCAATGCTGGGCTTGTGGTGCCCTGGAAGAGCCCCAAGCCCCACTACAACACTTTGAGGTGTGCTCTGGCAGTGAGACTGTCCCTGTTGTAGGCAGATCTGGCAGCTGTCACATCCTGAGCAGCTGGCCTTTTCCTTGGAATGTGGCCACGATGTTTTGGGAGCATGCAAAATTCTGGTGGAGAGACAGATTTACCAAGAAAATGCCACCAAACCAAATAAACAAAACCAACCTCAGAATCAGAACATCAACAAAAAATACCCACAGACACACTGATGGCTGCTCCTGCAGGACTTGGCACCAGTGCTTCCACCACACTCTGCCACCTGCAGAGGGACAGGCACCTGCAAGGGGAGATTGAGCAAACCCAACCATAGAGCAATAGTGCTTATGTGGGACCGACATGACAAAACCTTTTTGGGTTTTGTACCATCAGTTTAACCTTGTGCAGACTGTAGACTTGAGTTACACTAACAAGAAGCAATTACTGTGGTGGATTCTTTATTTTGTTTTTGCCCTAGGCTTCTCAGTGTGGCTTCTCCCATACGCTGGCACACAATAACAGGAGCATATGCCAAAGCTGCTCTTACCTCTCCAAGGCAATGAATCAGAAAGAGCTGTGGTGTTCTAATCTGAACACTTTCTATTTGCTGGGCTGGATGCTTTCTGAGAAAGCTGGCAGACGTAGCAATCCCTCCTCCTCCATGTTCTCTCGTGTGTTCTGCTACAGATTGCATATATGCGCACATTTTAACTAAGCAGCAAGCTGAGCAAGCAGCCTGGTTACATACAAACAGCAACTTGTTTTACTTAGATGTCAGCACCCCTCCTGTAGGGAGCGGAGTATACAAGGACAGGCAGAGCAATCCCTTCCATCGTGTTTGTCATTTGTTCCCAAGACATCTCAACACAGAAAACAGCCCCAATCACAAATCCAGAGAAAGTCTGAAGTCCAGAGCCAACAAAAGTTCAGGTTCAAGAAGTTATTAAGAACTCTTGAATGTGCCTGAAGTCTTCATTTTTCCTGTCAGGCTCAGAGTTCACTTGGTGCCTGAGATTTCATGATCTTCTGTCAACAAGTAGCCAGCAAACGAAAACTGACCTTTATTCCTTTTTATTGCAATGATTAATTCAACATTTTTTTTAAAGTATGTTGCTGTTTGGCTTCATTACATGGGCTGATCGTGATCAGAGCAAATTGGAAGTTTGATTTAATATTCATTCACCTCAAATAGAAGTTTGCCATTGGAGAAACTGCCTATTGATTGTGGGGTTAAGAGTGTTAATAGCTTGATCATTAGATGAGTACACATTCGTGACACCCAAAGTCACAGTTTTTCCTTCAGTAGTCATTGACTGATGATTCACACAATCTGACAAGAATAAAATGAAATAAAATCACAACCAGAAACCAATCAGATAATTGAATTGTTCTCATGGAGATTTAAGTTTGGGCAGCTTGAGGATTAGTTGTAGTTTCGGTAGTCTGAGACTTCTTTTCTAGGAAAAATCACTTATGTAAGTTATTTGTGCTATGTACAGACTGCAGTTTAATAATTCATTAAAAATGTAACCAGTAAGTTGTACTGCTTCTTCTGGATCTTTCACATTTCCCTGTAATTTATTCCAAGTTCGTGATTACTTCTTAAATACAAATATATATATATATATATATATTTGCAAAAGATTTATTTGGAAATGTTTCAGAAAATTCACTGGTCAGTCATAGACAGGTTTTTAAATGACAGCATCCAAAATCTACCCAGTTTGGAGCATATGTTCACATGACACATTTGAACTATCCCTGCTTTAAGCAGTTATCTGTGCAATGAATGCAGCTATGAATACTGAGAGCAGATGAAGGCATGCATTTTCCTTGAAAATTCTTCAATTTGCTTGAAGATTATGGCACTGGAAAAGAGATCCCCAGAGATTTTATTCTATTTTTTTTTTAATTCTTGCTAAAATATTTTGGATGACGTTGAAAAAAAAATAAACAGAAGAGAAAAAAAATTCCACTATAAATGAAACATTTACACAAATGATTATTGTCACAGTATAAATTCTGTTTGATTGTCTTATCCACATGAAGTGTGTATTACTCTGTGTGTATTTGTATTTGTGTGTTTCCAATGAACGCCTCGACTGGATAGTTTTATGCCTCGTAACTTTTGCGCTTGGTCCAAGATGTGACTGAGGCATCAGAAGCCAATTTTTTTTTGCTACATCATGAAAGTATTGTATGGCTTATTTCTTTATTCTTCTTTTCTTTTAGGGGAGAGGGTATGGGATGGATGCTTATCATGACCAGTTAATGTCAGTGGCTGATCTTCAAATGTTACACCTGAGGCAGAGCCTGGATTTCAGTGCCCAAGCATTGTTTGCTCAAACAGATGCAATTTCAGCATCTGCTATCTACACAGCCCTCTTTAGGAAAGTATGTGTTTTGTTATCATTAGATTAATGGCCCTAAAGATGAGCAGTTGCCATTTCTTGGGGCTAAATAGACAATGAGTCTGCATTCACAGTTTGTAGCCTTGTTGAAATCCTAGTTAAAGGCAAGGTACAGTTCTTGTAATTTAGCTGGAGAGACACAGTTCCACGGAGCAGAGAATCATCTGCATGTTGGTGCCTAAACCCCAGTTATTTTGTACACAGCAGCCAGGGAGCAGCCAATGCCTCATGCAGGAGCTGTGAGGCAGTTGGCTGCAGAGAGCCCCAAACTGCTGGCTGACAGGTTGGGAGCTGTCTGAAGGCCTGAGATAAGGCCGATCCCAAATTCAGAGGAGTCCAAATGACACCTTTCATGGATACACTGGTGCCGTCCCTGCGAGGGGTCAGGGAGAGAGGTATTCACACATGTTTTCAAAAGTAAAAAAAGAACATGCTTCATGGGCATGGTGCACAAATAGAAATATGCAGAAAATATATAGAAATATATGGAAGATACTTCCAGGATTTCTTGCAAGTTCATTAACTTTTAAAGTCTGTCCTTTCAGTTTTTTCTCCAAGGTTTTCTAGCCATTCTCTCATTCTCCTGTAAGTTTCACTGCTGTCTTGTAGACTCTTTCCAGACAGTTTAGCATTTATCTCGAGAAACGAGACAGACCATCAGATAGTTGTTCAAGGAGGTTGTGTGGTCTCCTCCTTGAAGATCTCCTACAGCCCCTGGCTGTGGTGCTGGGCACAGCTCTGGGTGGACCTGCTGGGCAGAGGAGGAGAGGAAGCAGAGGTCCCTGCGAACTCCATTCCATTCCATTCCATTCCATTCCATTCCATTCCATTCCATTCCATTCCATTCCATTCCATTCCATTCCATTCCATATATGCACACTGAAACCATTCTGTGATTCTCATTCCTACCTGTGTTTCACACACTGCTATGAAGTGACCATATGGGTCCAGATCTTCATCCTGTGCAAATCTAAGCAAGATGACAGCAACTGAGCCTCCAGTTTCTTCTCTCCTGAGCTTTAAATTCGAAGCCTTTTACATATGGAAAACCACATTGGAAAGCGAGTTTCTTCACTGCAACCCATGAGATTGCCAACATGTCTTGGCATTCCAGAGGACTTCATCCTTCCTTTTTCAGAAATATTTGGCTGTATTAAAGTGGTACCTTTGAATAATAAATTGCAAAATTTTCATATATGATGGGCATTCTTCCTGAGACAATGTTAATACTCACTGCATGGTCCTTTAAAAAAAAAATCCAAAACCCCCCAAAACACTTCAAATTTTGAAGTGAAATGCAAGCTTCAAGTGAATGCTGAAGAATATGCTATATCCGATCCTGAAAAAGCTGTCTGCAAAATCTCAAGAATTCTTGGAAATTTATTGATTCCTTATGGCACGTAAGTTATGTAAAGCTATGAACATTAGTGTAATTACAGTATTTTACTAGTAAAAAATCGCCAACTACAAGAAAATGTAGTATAAATATATTTATATATGTATTTGTGTATTTCATAAACGGTTCACTGTAACATGCAAATTCCTTGGCTCTCATCACAGCTCTACACAGATGGTGAACTTTAGTCAGCTAAATAAACTGAACATTTCACTGCAAACTTTCCCTTTTATCTTTCACCTTTCTCTGCTGTTTCCCTTCCATCTTTTCTGCCAGCTACTCCTCAGAGGAGCCTGGGAATAAGTATAAGGCAGACTCCTCACGTTGCTCAATATTATTTCTGTGAAGACACCCTGAATTCAAAGGCTCAGTGTGAGACACTGGGAAGATCTTCATTTCTCTTTTGGCAAGACTTACACTGTTAGTTTGCTCTGCTCTGCATATTTTGGTGAGGAGAAAAGATCTGCACAGGTTGACAGCGTCAACAGCTTCTCCTAGAGCAGCTGAAACCCTTTTCAACTCATTTAAGGCATCATGTCCACAAGTTATACATAAATCTACATGATATTTTAAAGTAGATTCAAGCAACTCATTTCTAGTTTTAACTCCATAATGCAGCTACTCTGCAAAAGCACTGTAACCATGTTCTGACTGTGCATTCAACAAGTGGCTTTGCAGCTACTCAGTGCTGGAATGGGGATACTGCCAAATTTATTGATTCAATGAATTTAAGGCTAGAAAAGTTGTGAAAAAAATATTTAATACTCTGATCAAATTATCCACAGTATCCTGGCTATAGGATCCAATAATTTTTGTTTGAGAACCACTTAGTATTGTGTTGGCTAAGACATTCTTCGGTCATGTACATTATCCTTTGAAAATATCCTCAGATGAATAATTTACTGCTTTCGTTGTATTTTGTGATAATAACTAATGAACTTGACAAATTTCTATTTGCATATTCAGGGCTTTCGTTCCCATTGGAGATAAGCATAGACTGTCGAGTCGAGATCTGGATTTGTATCCAAACTCACCCATGGCCTGAGTGACCAGCTCTCTTGTACCAAGCCTTCCTGAATGGTCATTCATGATGGTAAAGGCCTATGACATACGTATGTCTGGAAAAGTGCTATTAGCCAGAGAGAGACATCTGGGCATTTCCTCTGGCCTGAAGGGAGCTTGCTACAAGTCAGCAATTTCTGTTTAGAGAAATAAATTCTTCTCATTGCATTTTTTCCTCCTGTTTTTACAAGCTCTGGGTACATTCTCCTTTTCCTTCAGCAAATGGGTCAAGCTCTGTTTCCTTTACTCCCTTGATTTCAGTAGCCTGATTACTACCATTTGTTTAGCAAAGCTGCATGTGTAATGCTTTTCTCTGTGGGACTCTACATTATTGAGCATGGATGTTGGACTCTGGTTTTTGGCTGGGACTGACCAGCAGAAGGAAAGGAAGGAAGGTCTGTCTCGTCTATGATGAAAGATGAAATTTCCAGATGCTGAGGTTTTTTTGTTTGAAAATACTCTCACTCCTACGTGTGAAATACCCCAATTTAAAACCAAAGTTGAAACAGAAAGGTAACAGACTGTTTTGTTTTACAATTTCCTTTTCGATTTTGATTTTACTTTAGAACTTTTTCTTCTTCCTGCAGCTCGTGTGAATCCCACACATGATCATACCATGGCCTCTTCAGCAAAGGGGCACACAGGCGGCAGCCCTAACTCCTGCCCTCTCCCTTCTCTCTCTTCAGGGAAAAGCTTCTATTTCATACATCCCAATCAGAAGTGACACTTCTCTCCTTTTGGATGATTGTCAGCACACAGGTCAAGCAGCCACCAGACCAGATAAATATTCCCTGATCGAAAAGGTGGTTGTCCCTCCTTCATTATCACAGAAAAAAATTCTTTATCACCACATGCTGAAATTAGATGACAAATGATGAGGGTTGCATAGGGAGGCACATGCTGTGGTTCATGCAGCTATGCAATGCCCAGGATTGTGTCTTTCTCCCGCTCCCTCTTTTACCTTCTTACTTCAGGTTCCATCGAGATACAACCCTAGCCATTTCAACTCCAAATATTTGTTTTATTGATCTTATTTGATGACTTCTATCTCATCTCCTTGTTTGATCATTGCTCCCTACACCCCTTTATGTCATCAATGACTGAAATACTTATGATATCTTCGGTCATGTTTTGATGATGCTTCAGAAGTTCATCTTAAAGAGGGTGCAGAACACTGCTAAAAATTGGACCTGAGGATAAAATCTTCTTTGTAGGTCCTACAGAAGATAAGAGAAATCTGATCATCAGATCTCAGAGACACCGAGTGCCAGGGGATGGGGCTCTGAACACTGGTGGAGCTGTATGTGTCCCTGTTCATTGCAGGGAGTGGTGGCCTTTGCTCCTACCTTCCTAGCTCTTCCAGCTCAAACAATTTTATATTTCTTTATGATTTAAAAAAGTGTTATTTACAATCTCTTCTTCCACTATTGCAAACAAGATCCTTAAAGCCCCCCTAACTGATTCCCATCTAGTGATATTACTTTTTGTCCAGCTTGAAGTCAAAACTAGCTTCAGAAAGTTAAGGATGTCTCAAAATTAATGAACAAACCACACAAGATTCTGTCCTATCCAAGGTGGATTTTCAAATGTCAGAAGTTGCCAAGCCCAGGAGAAGTGCTGTGAGTGCAGTCTGGTGCTGCTCTGTTTGAGATACACTGGTGCTGGGCACCAAGGTAACGCCCTCAACCTGATAGCCTCAGTTTTTTATAAATGATGAGAGCTGTATGCTGCCCTAAGGTTAACAGAAGTGCAGTGTGTTCAGCTTTATTGATGTTGTGTTTCTTTTCATTTCTTTTCCAACAGTGAATACTGTTTAAATTACAGAATAAACTTCCACTAGTCCTGATAATACGGGTGGTGGATAAACCTGGCTTGTAGCTCTGAGCAGTACGTACCCCTCACCCCAGCACTGCAAGCCATTTGCTCAAGGCTTGTCAGCCTCTTGGGTTTTAATTAATGAAGTTCCTGTTGAGGACATTTTTTTCATCACTTGCTCTATTCCAACACATTTCTTTCATTTGAAACCTGAGCGCTCTGCCAAGCAAGCCCATAATGTCAGGAGGGGAGGGAGAGCCTGTCTCAACTACAGTCGTCTCTCTGTTCAACTTGATTCAATTTAGTGGAATTTCACTTTGTCAAATGACAAGATGCTGTATTTTGACAGTTGCCTATTTATGCTAAAGTGGAGGCGTAATAAAATCAGTTTGGCGTCTGGCTCATTCTATCTGTAGCTTTTACTTAAGAATCTGATGGTCTCTTTTTTTTAGATTGACTGACATTACTGTTTGGTTTCTGATTCGCTGTTTTGGGCTTCTTTTTTTTTTCTTTTCCTTTTCTTCTTCTTCTTTTAATTTTTGAAATAAAAGCTTTCCTAAGAAGCTGGCATTCTTTTCCTTGAACACACCCTTCCTCAGCTGCAAATCTAAAAAAAGGAGACAGCATTGTTAAAAGGAAGGAATTTTTATATATAATTTTTTTTTTCCCTTTAAAATGTACTGGAAAAAAAGTTAAACACAGCAAGCAAACAAAAAACCTTCTGCAGTCCGAGAGCTGCAGATGCTGAAGCTGTGGGTAAGAGGCTGTATGCTGCTAAGGCAAACTTCTCCCTAGTGCTCTACACAGTCTGTCTGATGATGAGCAGCCACAGTGTGTGTTGGTATGATCTGATGTTGGATTCCCCACTGCAACACAGCACTGCCTTCCAGTAGCTCATTCAAAAGCATGACTGGCATTTGCCATCTACTGTCTGGTCTTTCTCATACTTTTCCCAGCAGATAAGTGTTTGCAATAGGGGATCTTGTGTTCGTAAGGAGTTTTCTTTAGTGTTTGAGTTTGCTCTATGTTAGAGGAGGTAGCTCAGAGGTAGACATTTTGCATGGGAGCAAATAATGACGAGTTTTGTGATGTTTATTAATTTGGAGGGAATTTAATTCTGATTCTCTGCCTGGACACACACAAATATTTATCCTTAACTTTATTGCAGAAAATCTGCTTGACTAGAAAACTGCTGTTTTTGGTTTTGAGCTATGCCTTTGGGCTTTTGACACTCAGTATTCTAGGTGTGCTGAGCAGAAGTGGTTCCGGATATTTCTGTTGTGGATAGGGAACACCAAAGCAGCACATCATACCTGATATGACACACTGACATCAATGGTTTTACCTCCTCCCCTGATCAGCATTTCTGGCAAAGAAAGAGACACAGCCCTTATGTCAAGCCCCAGCGTGCAGTACCCCACAATTAGCCCTGGCCTAGCATTTTCAGTCACAGCCCAATTTCAAAGACAGCATATTTTGTGAGACAAACCAAAGAGCATTTCAGGAGTACCTGAAAGAAGGAGGATTGTCAGGAAAACAAAATGTTAATAATGTTGTAAGGACCTCGGGGTTTTACTGGATGAGGAGAAAATCTAAAATGGCCAAAATAGGATTATGCATTAGTAAGTCCCAGAAAATAAAATAAAATATTGGCGTTTACTCTTCTGTTACTTGCTTGAGGAAGATATTCCTGTACTACTGCTGGGAAAGAAGGTGATGGAGCAGATACCTGGGCACTGGGGCAGCAGTAGGCACATGACTTGATCAGCCTAAGAATCCCTGATCTGGTCTTCATTGCCCCAAGCTAAATCAAGCCTCATCCTGTACAGCCCCAGAAGGATTATAAGATTTTCTGCACATCAAACTCTTTGTTCTTCATGCTCAAGGTGGTTCTGGGAGTTAACTTTCCCTCTGGGGATTTGTGCAGGATTGGCCGCAGTGATAGTATGCATGAGAAAAAATGATGTAGAAAGCACTTAAACCCTGTTGTCAATAAGGTGCTTTACTTCAAGATATTTTGTGCTGTGCTTCATTGCCTGGGTTTGAGGTCCTCTGAAAAAATTAGATTTTGTGTACCTTCTAATCAAAGCACTTTTCTCAACAGTAGTTTATTATCCTCACCACAAATCCCTCTTCATGTTGTTGGGCCGCTCACTTCTCTTTCACTGAATTGCAGTCTCATCACCTGGACAGAGGAAAAGGTTTGGTCTGCAACCAGGAGGTTCTATCTTCCATTCCTGCCTCCAACCTTAGTCCCAGAGCTGGGATCTGCAGTGAGCCCAGCAGCCAGGCAAAGAACTTGGTAAATTCACACTTTTATTGTTGTCTGTTTAGGTTTGTTTTTGCTATTTTCTCACATACAAACTGTAATGCAAACTTACAACTGCGTAAGTATTAGCCTCTATTTTTAATGAAGTCTACATAAGACTTCCCTTAAACCTTTTATTAAAGGTTTTTTGCCCAAGAAATGCAAGAATAAAGTATTTTCAAGCTCTGACTTTGTGCTGAGCCATCTCAGGGAGATTGTGCAGGAAGACATAACCCACATCAGCTCATTTACTCCCCTTCAAGTAGAGATGTAACAGATGCTAAGACTGGAACGTCCCTCAGAAGTCCCTTCTGTGCAAGGATTCAAATATCATCAGCCATTTTTCCCAGTATACAGAGAAAATTTAGATCTGTTGTTCAGTAAAACAGGGCAAGCTGAAATTTATTATACCTTAAGGGATGAGTCCAGATTGGGCTGAATTCATCCCCGATGGTTTTGGCACGTGCAATTGCAGGACAGTGGCTACTGATGGTTCCTGAAGAGTTAAGGTAAAGCACAAAATTACTGATAATCTACTAACAAGGAAAATTTCCCAGCCCTGCAATGGTAAACCAGAGCAGAGGAGCAAGAAGAAATCGAGTGGGAAGCAACAGCACACCTGACCTCATGTCCCATGTCAGACTGCCGCCAATCTCTGATGATTCTGAGAAAAGCTGGGAAAAAATAAACACCAAATATCAGCAGCCAAGTTATTCATCAAAGGTGGGAAAAAAACCTTCCTGGCCTCTGAACACATCCACTGAAAACCCTGAAGCATGGAATTAATTAAATACAAAGAAACATAATTAATTTAATTAAATGCAGTCCTTTTGAAAAGGGTTGCTCTGATTAATGTCTCCTCCTGCAAAATCTTATGAATATTTTTAGCCCATTCCCAAAGACAATGTTTGTAGGACCTTGATTAGAACAGTTAAATGCTCACTAATAGGAGCGTAAGTGAAAACCTTCCACTCACGATGTGAAAGCAGACACAAGAATCATGGAATCACCAAGGTTGGAAAACACATCCAAGACCATCCAGTCCACCCACCACCAATATTTCCCCACCAAACCACATCCCTCAGTACAATGTCTAGATGTTTCCTGAAATGCTGTTTTAAGAGACATACTCAGAATAGAAATTGCCCCCCGACTCTCCCCAGTTCAATACTTCCCGGTGCCAGGAGGTGCTATTCAGATTACCTGCACAGACTGTGTAATGCCAGCCAACAACTCTGTGAAGTCTCACGTGAGGTCCCTCTGTCTCTGGTTCAGAAAGATCCTCAAACCCTTTTCCATAGCATAAGGTTTGTTGTTCTTTTTTTTTCTTTTAATTTTGTTTCATTTTTGTTTTTTGATACATTGATTTCTCCCTCTGATAGCAGTTGGCAGCTCAGTTTATTAATCTGAATCGTTTTGCGGTGGTTAAGTGGCAGATGTTATCATATCATTGGTCTACTTAAGTTCCCACACAACAAAACTTATTAGATTAAACATTCTGCTGAAGGCTTTGAAAACGAGTCTCAGTCACCTCCATTGGAGTTCAGGAAAGGAAAGCTCAGAGACTGAAGCACAGCTATCACTGGTTGGTGATGCATTCCTTGTATGGCTCACACCAGGATCCAGTAGACATGCTGGATACCCCAAACCTTAAAATTTGCTGGAAATTGCTTTTATTTTTTATTTTTTTCCACCAGGCATCTTACAGGAACATTTTCCTAGAAGGGTAGTTGTCTCACTTGGAGAGATACAACAGATTACATGCAAGAGTCCCCAACTTGTGACTCATCACAGGTGTTTCAATGTTTAATATTGCTAGGTTATCTCCTCAACACAATGAACAGTCTGTAATTACCAGAAATTGCAGTCTTCTGTCTTTACTATATTTGGTCCACCAATTTGATCATTATCAATTTAACCATTGCAAACAGTTAATATTAATAGAGCAGTATTCAGAGCATTTCCACAGCATACCACGCAGTACAAATGCTTTCATTTCTTACAAGTTGGCTTAACAAATATTTCAAGAATGAGAGTTGTGATTTTGTGTAAAACACTGTTAGTTTACCACTGTGTCTTTTACTCTGTGAGAGATGCTGCAAATATAAAGAGATTCAAGATTTTTTAATTCAAACTCATCTTTTTGGTATTAACTCCTCCCTTCTTTTTTCTTAATCAAAAGGAGAGAAAAATGCTAATATCCTCTACCTTCAGATAGGAAGCAGATGCAAGAGACCTTTGTTGTTCTTCCCAAGGCCTGTTATGAGTTTTGGCTCACCTGTCAGCATGAGTCAACATTTTACTTTCAGTGACAGGTTGCTTTAGTTTCCCCTTTAGTATTGGTTGAAACACCACAAATCTCCTTTGGACTCAAACATTCAACTCCTTAACAGAAAATTGTTCTAAAAGCCTTAGTAAAATTTTCTGAAGTATTTTGTGCTTTTTCTCCCCTGTTTCTTTAAAATTGCAGCAAGAAGGAATTTTATCATCAAAGTGAACAGAACTGGCAAGGCATGAATGAACACAAACCAAAGGGGCTCCTGATTGTGTCTGTCTTTGATGAGATCCATACACTGCACCTACGTGCTCTGTCTGCAGGGGAATCCGGGCTGTGGTGCTGCTGTTTCATCTGCAAATTTCAATTCCCTTCCGGATCTTAGAGAAGCAACTAGAACCTGCCCATGTTGCAGTTCATGGCGATGTTTTTATAAAATCCTTCAATATTTTGTTATTTACTTTCTTGATAGGCTGCTGGGGGACTGATTTCCACACAGGAAAAATTACCTATTGTGAAAAGATATAAAAAGTCACTGCTGTGCAAGAAATGCAAGCAGTTAGGAAGCTCTCCTGAGGAACAGCAAATTGCAGGCTCAAATCATGGCTGTGAACTGAGCAGAGCACGGATTTCAACACAGATTTTGCACAACTCATGAAGTAGCTGAGACAATGGACAGACATAAGCAATTTTCATGTATTTGTCATGAAAAAGGAGACACATTTGTAAAGTGGTTCTGTTTTTGAGGAGACGGTATTTTGCTGGAAAATATAGTTGTTGAACACGAGCCTGCTGAAATTTGTGTTGATCAAGCAAGACTTCAAAGAATCGTGCAGAATTGTAGGGGTTGGAAGAGACCTGAAGAGATCATGTAGTCCAGTCTCCCATTGAAAGCTCATCAAGTTTTTGATGTCACCTCTGCTTGGCAGTGGGAAAGATATAGCCTTGGATTCATCCTGCACTGTGCCTGTGTCTCAGTCAATGTAGTACCACCTCCACATCCCAGCTCTGGCACTGAGCACATAACCTGCCAGCAACAGGCTCCAGCAGGACCCACCCAGACCCATAACAACCTTGCTTGGACCTTCAAGTTCTACTCAGAGACACAAACACCACAACAAAAGTGTAAGGTAGAACAAATTCCTTCTGCTTGTTCTCCTTCTGAGCTAGATTTCTTTTTTTTTTTTAAGACCTTGATGATGGAGGCAGATTTTTGCATATCTGTCAGTGCTGTGTTGATTCACTTTGCACTCCTTTCAAATGAGCATCAAATGATGAACTCTATTCTTCTTAATTCAGGCAAACTGAATTATGTCAATACCCAGGCATGGCCACTAGGATGGCAAGAACTTCATCTTGAACTCCAGTTTCCAATCCAATGTGATCACAGTAAACAGCAGATGCCGAACCCATGAAATTTGCCTTTGTTGTCTATTTAGAGGTTTGCCTCCATTGGGCAGCTGCTCCTCAGAGAACTCAGCAGTGAGTTTGCAGCAAATACTGCTGCCTATTTGATTTCACTTTGTCCAATAGGTGTGTGGTAGGTTGGTTTGTTGCACTTTGGGACACTGGGAAGAGGTTTTAAAGATTCTAAAGGCTTTGAGCAGTCAGGTTACTTTCTCATGTGATCTCACCAAGAGTCAGGCGATTCTCTGCTACTTATGCTGCTGAAAATATGTTAAAAAAATCTCTATTCCTATCTGATTTAGGCTCCTTAAAGACAATGAAAACATGGGATAAACTGAACAAATGACACAGGTGTGCACTGAAGACAGTAGTAAGACTAGAAATTTGATATGCTTATCCTCTGTGTGTAAGAATCAGATTTCTCATTGAACAGGCTGTAATGAAAATATAAGAAAGCTTTTAAGAATGTTTGGAAGCTTTTCCCCCACTAATGGACAGAAAGCAGATACCAGATCCTAAATAATTACTGAGATACATGTTTCAACTGGAAAGCACAAAGCATCTGACTGCAAATATGGAACATGGGAAGAATAACTTGTGTACAAGAAGAGGTTGATTCAAAATTGAATTATTTACTCTTGAAAAAAGCCTATTTATGGAATAACTCAAAAGTAATATTGAAACTAAGGATTGCCATGCACTTCCACTAAGTAGAACATGAAGTATAGAAAGAAAATCTTGATTCTGTTTGCTAAGACTCTACACAGCTAAGACTGTGTGTGTGTCTTTAGGCTAAAAAGCTTTGCTATACCTCAATTTCCCACTCTGCCAAGTCAGAGTTATAGTATTTCTCCATTTCCTAGGATGATTGTGAATATTAATCCATTGATTTCTGTAAGCATATCCTGAATTCCTCAGATGATGTCAGCATAAGAATTCAAGGAGGCATTGTTTTGGAGAAAGGATGAATAGCTAGGAAGGATCTTGGTTCAAAGGAGCTGGGGTTCAAATAGTATGAGCATCCTTAAGCATTACTTAGATGACTTTACTGTCAGCAATAAGGGAGTATTCAACAGTTCTGTTCTTGACAAAGCAATATGTTAGAGAAAGGCAATAATTTTTTTAAACTAGGAAACTCTTCTGAGTTCATATTATAAATGACAGCTAATTTTCTGAGCATTTATATTGCAACAAGAAAAAGTTCTCTAGCATGAAGTGTTCCAAGTCTGCATTACTACAGAGATCAACACAAGACTTTACAGAATCAAAGCTCCTACAGCTTGTCCCTGGTTCCATGCTTATACCCAGCTCAAATATATAATTTTTGCAGGACTTAGAGCAGAGGTGACTTTCAAAATCATCTTTTGCTTCTTACACTTGGTGGAGAAGTTATTTAATTTACAGTAAAAATTTCACAGCTTTTGAAGAGGCAACATATAAAATATAAAAGCTAATAGCAATATAAACACTAAAGGCAGTGGGTCTCTCATTATATTCCTCATTTAAAATTATAGCAGGTTTCACCTGTGACTACTGTTGAATATCGTTTTCCTTCTCAAGTCTTCTTGTATCTGTCCAGTATTAATATAATCAAAGTAGTATCTATTCATACATTACAGGGCTTTCTACATCTTCAAGAGATTCAGCTCCATGAAAAAAATTATTTCTATGATGAAAGCTTGCATGTTTATCATAGGCATTAGAAAGAAGCTTTCAGTTCCTCTAGATTTCAATTCATCTAGATCTGTTCTGGAGAAGCAGGAACCTTAACAATGATCACTACTGTGACCAGTGTCTCAGCCTCTACTTAGGGTTTCAGCTGTGCAAGTGTTATATAGGTAGCTACAGATACCCATGATCAGGTAAATCCCTCCTGACAGGAGTGCTGTATAAAAATATTGTCCTTCAATTCCTCTATATCATCAGTAAAAGAGATACAATCTGTTTACTGCATTATGAAGCCCACATACTTTACCATTGCTGACTTAGGGTTCAGTGAGATAGTCTGGACCATTGGTTTAATGTTTTAACTTATACAGAGCTGTATATGTTCTTATAGAATCTAATCTAATAACTGGTAAAGTCAGTGGAAAGCGTATACATTGAACAATCAAAAAGCAGAAGAATTGGGGCATCTAAGTGATGCTTACGAGAAATTTAGAAGGTTGAACATCTTTGTATCGTTGGGATCTACTCAAGGTAAGTTTTTTTTTGAGATAGAATGATCTGAATTATGTATTATTTTTTTTAAATGTTGTTTCAATATTTCCTACTCTGTCTTGAAGGATATAGGGGATTCCTGCAGCGCGCTGTCAGAACAGCCAAGGAAGATTTTGGTTTATCCTGCTGTCTGGTGGCACTCATCCCAAAGAGGAGGATCATCAGTCCAAAATAGTATATGGAAAAATGTGGGGAAAATATCACCCTTGTCTTTATTACTGTTATTATTATTATATGATGTGTCATGGTCTTTCTAGTTAAAGTGCTTTCGCTAGTGATATACTAAGAAAACTATGAGATTGGAATATTAAAAAGTGGAAATTAGACATTTTCCTGTTGAGATACATAATGAACAGTCAAACTTAATTAGCTTCAAAATAAACACTGAGCACAGTCTAGCAATACTGCATCCAAAATGTAAGGAAACCACGGAAAAGATCTGCAGAGCACTATGTTTGGCATTCCCTCTGCTTCTTGGAGTCACTCTTTGTAACTGTCCAGAGAAGGATTTTCTGTGACATCTCTTTTTGTTTGCAGAGTAATCAGTCACTCAAATATGCAATCAACCCTCAGGAAAACAGGAATTTCACTTAGGCTGTGAACTTGAGATCTTATGAGGAAGGAGCATTTTCAGTTCACCCAAGGAGCAGGGGTAGCTGCTGATACCAAGCAAAGGCAGAGACGTACCCAGAATTGATGTAACATCCTGTTTAATATTATAAAAATGCATAGCCTTTTTCATTCTGTGCTTCTGCCAAGGTCTACAAAAATCCTACAGTACTTTGCCTACAGACAAACAATGGCTTTGTCTTGGCTGGTGCTCTAGGTCTTCTGTCTTCGGCACTAGCTGTATTGACTTGTTGCTCTATAAAAGTAACATATTTTACATATTTTGATAATTCTCTGCTGTACTACTGCTAAGACACGTTTTTAAGAAGAGAAACACAATTTATTCTAATACACCAACAGTACTGTCAGGAAGATAAGGCCAGCCCATTTTTCTGCAACAGGGCTTTTTTTAATGGAAAAAGCACTTTCAGGTGGAAAGAAATACAGAAGTCTTTAATCTTCACACAAAATTGTCATTCAGGATAGTGGGAATTTTAAGAAACAAAGACCAACTTCAGCTACTCTGGTATTTTGTGCATTATCTGATACATTACTACTCCAAAAATAAGGACTTAATAACACAGCCATAGGAAATTCTGAATAAAAGAGATCTTTGAATTGAGGACATTTAGAAGAAAAGTGCAACAACTCAGAGAATATGGAACTAACAACTAAGGAGGACTACTGTGGAAAATGAGTTCATGTTTTACCTGTTCTTAAGTATCTCCTCTGACAGAGGCTGACAAGCCTTGCTAAGCAATCCATCTCAGTGCTTAATTACATTTATGTTTACATTTTTCCCCACAGGCTATCCTAAATCTTTCTTGCTTCAGTTTAAAACTATTACTTTTTATTTTACCTGCACTTGGCTTGAGGATAGTTTACTCCTTTCCTCTTTGCTGCTAATTTGAAATATCTGAAGACAATAATTACTTCTCCCTGCCATCTTCTATAAAGAAAAAATTAAATCATCCCAATTCCATAAAATTTCACTGAAGATGATACTTTTCTAGGTTTATTACCATTTTTTGTCAAAGTTCTTGTGTATCTTCTGACACTGATTCACATATTTCTTGAATTAACAGAGTAATTTTATTTAAATTTAGCCAAATCAGGTAGAGTAGAAGGATTATGTGCCATCTTTTATTAACAACCTTCCCTGCTGTCCTTGTCAAAGGACAAAAAATTTTGGCTTTTCCCAGACATTTCTTTATTTTGTGAAAACTAATTTATTTCCATTCTGCTCAATGAGCAAACTTTCATTCTTCACTTTTGCATGCCCACAGAATTTCTACTCTGTGCATTTAATAATATCTGTTTCCTCTATCACCAATTCATTCATAAGGACATTGAATAATACCACAGAAGAGCTACTGAAAAACTCTGCTTATGACATATTTCTTGAGGTGGCACACAGTAGTTTCTCAGCAATTTTTCCCTCTCATCTATTATTGCACTGCCTTACTCATTAGAACACTGTTTAAAACAATATCAAAAGCTTACTCAAGACAAGATAAAAAACTTTGCTTCTCCCTAATCCTGCTGCTGTGCCAGGAAAAAAAATGAACTTCAATTTGACTTGGCATTATTTATTCTAAAAAAAAAAAAAAAAAAAAAAAAAAAAAAAAAAAAAAAACCATCCACAAGAGTAATTTTGAATCGTGTGATGTTTTGCAGAGTAATAATTCTCACTTATCAAATCTGGACCACAGAGTAACCTAACTCTGGGTTTTAATAAGAGATGGGAGCTCTAAGCAGTCTGATTTGGGGCACAAGTCCCAGAACTGCTATGTTCTTTTGCTTCCTGCCCTCAATGCAAAATATTAATATAATAATAATAATAATAATAATAAAGATAAAGAACAACAACAAAAAAAAAAAATCGAACTGTGTACTTCCCGAAGAATGGAATTCTTCCCTCAGAAACGTGGTGGCGAGAGAAGCAATAACGTAAATGTGACGGCAGAACTTTGTGCTCAGACGATTGAAAACGACTCCTCCAAACAATCGTTACCACTCCTCCAATCTAACCAGCTTGACATAAAAGTGTATGCAGACCAAAGCCTCTAATCTTTTGTCCCTATTATCCCAAAGAAGACAATACAGAAGTTGCTTCAACACCGTTTGCAGACCAACCTGCAGCCCCCATGCGAAGGATTAATACTATTATTTATCACATGCTTACTATTCTCAGCTAGCCCCCAGTTCTGTAGGGCTGTTCTGCTGTGAGTCCAGCAGCTGACCTGAACTGTGCATCCCACTGAGCACTGCCAACACAGGGGCCATGTCCAAGGAGCACTGGCTGTGGGGCTACCTGCAGACAGATCTCAGTATCTTGGGGTGGAAAGCTGTGTGGTTTTGCCAGAGCAGTGCTGTGCCTATGCAGATCCGAAAGTCCCGGTGAAAATGCAGGGTGATCTGCTTGCAGCTTTTGGATCAGAACAGCTTCATCAAATGATGCAAGTGCAGGTCTGCCGTCAGCAAATGGCTCTGTAAACAGATCAGTTTCATAACACGTTTGACCCTGGCTGCTACTTCATTTAGGAGAGAAAATATCCTAAACCCATTATGTCAGAGATTTTAATAAGAATTTTTAAAACTCTTTCCCAATGATATTCTTCTGTGTCCCCAGAAGTCCTTTCAGGCAACTACCCAAGGGTTATCATCTTCTTTTCCTAATAGATGAAGATAGTGAGGGGAAATTGTTCTCCTTTTTCAGTGATTTCCAGCCTTGTTCCCCATTCAGTGGCCCTAAAACAAGTAACAGTTGGGTCATGGGGGAGATTCAGGTGTCAGGAAACTGCTGTGCAGTTCCCAGGAGAATGAGGACAGTTCAACTAGGCTGCAGATTTGTGGAAACTGGGATAGCATTGGATATGACCTTTATTTAATGAACACACCATAATTGGCAGTGAAGTGCATGTTACCCACCACAGACCCAGCACAATGAGCCACTGGTTTCCAAATCTCTTGACCCAAAATCCCTGAAGAAACACCAGATACTTATCACATGCTCCACAAAGCAGGAGGTACCCTCAGAAGTCCTTAGCAGAAGAAGAAGCCAATGGCTCCCAGATGTCCCATTGCTTTCCTGCAAGATAACATCAGCTGACTTTAGATCATCTACTTCTTCCCAAATCAGTCATTTTGGGTCTCAGGGAATCAGTGTAGCAAGGCATAGGCAATAAGGGATCTATGCCGTGACAACCTGCAAACTGTACGTAGTCCAGGTGGTTGTGCTGACACCAAGGCACTGATTACTATGTCCTTTGGCTGAGCATCACTATTGAAAGCACCTTCCAGTCTTTGTATTTCACATCCTCAGGGTATCTTTTGCTCCTTGACTTGCCACAAAAGCACAAGAAAGGCGAGGTGAGAGACTTCATGTCCACATGCAACGGCTAAAGAAATGAGTCTGCCTTAAATTCCATATTATTAACCCCAGGATATCTTCAGTGTAATTCTTCAAATTTAAAAAAAATAGGTTAGATTTAGTCCACTGTGCATTTGGAAAAAAAAAAAAAAAAAAGCTCAGACTATAGAAATAAGCAACTGCAAGTGGAGGCAAGTTCCAGAACAGGGAAAAAAAAAAGTCTGATGCATGTCATCTTGCGGTTTTTTGTTAGATTAATGAAAAGCCCACACAGCATAATTATGTTTACAATAAGCTTACAGGAGTTTTCCCACAAGGTAGGGGAGAGTCATAGAGGGATCAGGTTAAACCAATTATTTAACCTTCACAGAGCTAAACTTGCAAGTGTTTCAGGGGAGGGAAAGCAGCCCATTTTATTGGTTGATTAGGACCACGTATTGAAATAGCGGTCTTCTTTTTTTACTTCATTGCTTTGCAGAAGCGTACACTGGCACATCCAATAGAGATGAGTGAAAAACGAGTTGTTCAGTGCCCAGATTTCTCAAATATCCCACCACTGCTAGTATGCTATACGTCTGCTTTTAACTATTACAAATGAGTCTTCTCATGAATTATCTCATGCGTCTGGGTAAGGCTCTTCATTAAACGTGGCATCCAGATTGAGGGGATTTAACAAGAGAGAGAAGAAATAAATCATTAAGCTTGAGTGGGAGTTGTTGCATTCACTGAAATCAAGATTTCCTTTCCTGGAGTGGGCAATGGTGGAAAGCACTGAAAAGAAAACAATATCATTTCATTTATCAGGCTTTTTGCAGTGTCAGCTCTCCATTGTTCTTGCTTTAAAAAAAAATAAATACATATTTCTTGGCTTTCTTAAATCATCAGAGAGACATGCAGCCGTTCTGGTTTAGACATTAGCATTTTTTTTTTTGTTTATTCCAGTTCCAGTGGGCAAAAATCTAGTAAATCTGATTAATTAAATGGTCTACCTACAGCTTTTCCAAATGATATAGCAAGATATGATAAAATAGGGTTTGAGAAACGCAGATATAACACCCTAGGGGCTGAATTCTATGCATACTGTTGACAGAGCAGCTGTCTAACTGATCTTCCAGCTAGCACTGAGCAAAATCAGGGTGTTGTTTTTGTTTCACTGACAAGTTGAAAATGTGGGAAAAAAACTAACACTAACTGCTCAAATTTAAAGCATGTTGGCAAAGTGCATCTTAGGGGAAATATTCAGAACACTTGAAGTGTTTAATCTGGATTCGAAATGTTACTTTTTACTGAAATACTAAAGAAGGATTTTTGTAGCAAATTGTCATTTCTGTCAGAAATACCAAGAGATTTCAATAAAAAACAGCCTGAGCCCTTTCAAACACTGGTTTGAAGTGCTACAGCCAGCACCATGGTTTACACTTCAAATAATAATTTGGGTGATAGAGAAGAAAACAAATGAAACTAATACACAAGTGGTCAAGTAGAACTCTCCTTCTACTTAACATTTGCATGTGACTCTCATACTGGGACTCAGGAGGAAAGCCACTCCACAGCTATCAGCAGCAGTACCTCAGCCTCAGGAGGGGGAAGTGCTGCATTCAGAAATGAGTAATTGGACCCCACAGGGAGATGTTAACCTTCTCCACCTGTGAATGCCTCTGAGCATTCCTCCACCCCTCATCTCCCCACTGCGCTTGCTTTGTGTATGGCAGGTGTCACTGGTATGGTGATTTTGGCAGGCAGCTCATGGGGATGGGGAGGTGCACATCCTGGGGTGCATGGACTGATCCTTCTGGCTCTGTGAAGATCACTGGCAGGCGACATGTGGGAAAACTCGTTAGAAGGAATCCCAGTGTCAGTTAGAAACCATAAGTTTACTCCTGGTTTCACAGGGAGCTATCTGGCCAAGCAACAGTATGTGGGCATCAAGCTGCACCTCTCTGCAGTACTCTTTTCCCATTGGCTTTTGTACAGCTGAAACACCTCAAGACCAAAGTCAACTTTTCCAGTCACAGGGTTTCCAGTTCAGCAACTCATTTCCTATTTGTGTAGCTGAGAGGTGTGATCTTCCAGTTGTGCTAGTTAAATGTGAGGGATCTGTAGGCTTTCCACACCTCTGAAAATTAGGCCAATTATCTAGATACCATAATGGAAATGGTTGACTTAAGGTCTCATCTCAGAGTGGGAATAGATGTAGTAATTATCTGAGGTTTCATATTGCATATATTCCTTACGCTATGTTAACCACAGCAGTCAGACTACTACCAAGACAAGCAGAGATACTAAACCACCTGATAATGGATTACACTTTGTGATTCACCTGTATTGCTTCAAGTGAACTGTAACAAAGCACAGGCAAAAGGTAACTACTAATGCCGTATCTTTAAGATCATATCGTGGCTCCCAGTGAATGAATGTCCTTTGTCACAATGCCTTTCAACATAGCCCAGCAAATGCTATTAAAACACCCTAATTTGCAGTTGTGACTTGTGATTCTGTGTTTGGACTGAAATATTCCATTTTTGTTGCTAGTTTGCAACCAATTTTATTTTAAAATTTAAAAAAAAAAAAAAAAAGTGTGAAACTGCCATTTCCAAGAAGGCTAAGTCAGTTTCTGATGGTGAATTTTGGGGTCGTTTCCTTTGATTTCTAATGGCAACTCCTCACTTTACAGCCAGCTGGCTGCTGTGGGTGGGATGAGACTTTTGCATTCCCTGTGAGAACCTGCCCAGGGCTGGCGAAGTTTCAGGCTTTGAAATACCTCAGTTCACACAGTTCAAGGTGCTAGGCTTCCCTCTGCCCTGCTATTCCTTCAGCTCACATGGCAGAACTGTGAGGGCCGTGCAGAGGTTCCAGTGCTGCTGATGGTCTGCGTGGCCACCAGGATCACCCCTCTTCTAGCAATGTCCACTTTTCCAAGCAATCTTCTTAAATATCCAGGAAAATAAAAACTGTTAACTGTAAGAACACTCGAAGGTTAGGAATCGTCGGATTTGAGTGTGCTTTGTGTTTCTTTCTGTTCTTGTGCCTAAGTGGTGCTCATGCCAATTTGAAGGAGTCAGCAGCTTCTTGTCTTCCTCCATCTCCCAACAACACCTGCCTCATTCTGCTCAGTGAGGTTCTGCCTTGGGAGCTCATGCTTTGAACAAAGGGGTATTCTTTTCTGTATTGCTTTCAAAGCCTGGAAAGCACAAGAAAAGAATGGAGAAAGAAGGCTGCAGGAAAAGAGAGAATGATCTCTTGATTAAATTCTTTGAATTGGGTTCTCTTTTATCTTGCTGACTGTTAAGTCCATCTTGTCACTGAAACCAAACTTTTCCCACAAGCCATTAACATTTCTCATTTTCTTGGAATCTGATAAGATAGCACACTGTGATTTGCAGAAACGATCATTCTTGACTTCGACTGAACTTGGTGCGCAAACGCAGGTCATGAATTTCATATTGTGTCCTCCCAAATCTCATGTTTGGTGTCATAGTCTCCCTGTTCCTTGGTTCCTTGGCAAACCAACGGGAACGATCGCACCCCTACTCACTGTTCTGCAAAGGGCAATGAGTAAAGGTTTGTGAAGCTCTCAGATCCTGCAGTGGTGAGCCCCACAAAGGAAGCCACAAGAAAATTAATAATTCCATCTGCAGAATGAGATTTGTACTGTAAATAAGACCTGGGGTCACACTTCGGAGAATAAGCAGAGGGCGAAGTATTGAATTAGGAGAACACCATCGGCCCTGAATGAGGTGGAGGAAAATGTGCTAGGTGTTCCTTTAATTAAAGTCTTATATAATTCATACACACAAGGGGAATGATTTAAGGTTCATATTTGAGTCAAAAATTGATTTGCAACCTTAATAATATTCTTTTAAAGCAGTGTGTGGGCGGCATGTATGTTTGTTATAGCCTGCCAGCCAGGGAGTTCAAGGAGAGAGGGAAGCTTGGAGCTTTCAGCCCCTGGTCATTTCTGATGGATAATTCACTACCTGCACATCCTTCCTGAAAGCTGCTACATGTACGTTACTGGTGCCTTGTGAAAACAAAACAAAACCAAACCAGAAAGATGTAATGCAATATTTATTCAAAATCCCCGTTTTGGGAAATCATTGAATCATGTCTGTCTTGAGGCATTGTGGTTCTTTTTTCCTAAATATTTCTTACTGAGGATATTTTGCTGTGAAACAACCAGTCTTAGGGCTGCCCATTCCAAGGCCAGGGAAGAATAGTTGGGAAGATGCCTCAGCCTTTCAAAATTAGAAATTCCTTGGTGAAACACCTTCTATTTTCTTTAAGATCAAAACTCAAATCTTATTTGTGGACATGAGAAAATTATTTCAATCACAGCAATCATCTGGAGTCTGTCACAGTGTTTGCTTCAACCCAGATGAATCCTCCATGCTGATCCCATTCCCAGCTTTAGACATCAGCTGACACAATGGAAACAGAAAACTGATGCTGTAGTGTGAAGCTAGCACACAGGGAAGATTTCCTGGCTGTGAATGGCAGGGTCCCAGTTTGGGGAGCACTGTAGAAGTTTGGGATGGTGATGCTAAGCTAAGACTCAGGAATTAATCACTAGGGCCATGTGAGGACAGAGATGAAGAAAGTAGAGGAAGAAACTCTGACTTGAAGCATTAATGCCCCACATATGTGTTTGATGTGGGGGAAAGTGTTAGGCACACGTGACCAGAATGGGATAGCTTAAAATGAGGACGTCTGGTCAATAACTAATAACATAAGTTTCTGTATGTGATTTCTTTGTGTCGTACTATGGAATCTTGTTAGTGCCAAGCCACTACGGTGGTATAGACAGAAACTGGGGAAGCTGCAGTTGTATGGGTGCAACAGAGAAGTGGATGTTGTTGGCCCCAGTACTTCTAATTAAACTGTAAATTCATATGAGGAGAATCTACATGAGTCATAAATCAAGAGCACCTCTAATGTAACAGACTGGAAGCCAATGGAATGAAACCCATCTTCACTACTTGCAGACAACCAGTGATACTTTTGGAAATGCTGATGCCTCTATCAAGAGCCTGCATCTGTTTTATGAACATGTGAAATTAGAGCAAAGCATCAGGCCTCTGCAGGTCCAGCAGAAGTCACTGAAATCAGGATTTGATCCTGTGACCTCTGACCTTCAAGGACTGTATAATTTGCTCCACATTGAAGGTAACACATTCCTTCTTCAGTGGTACAGCTGAGAATCTTGATCATGTAATGGCAGAAAGAAGCAGTCAGCAGGCACTGGAATGAGTGGAAGAAGGTGTTTTCATCTGAATCAAAGCTCTCCCAAAAACAGGGAGTGTGAGCCTCCAGTTTTCTGAAGGACATGGAAAAATCTCTTCCCTCTCTGTCCACTCATTCCTGTTCCTTGCCTCATGCTTTACCATGCCCTTGTTTTCCTTACACTAAATAAAAAGACAATGTTGCTTTCCTGGGCCTCCCAGGAGAATTAAAAAAAAATCCTACAAGCACCGCCAGAAGGACTATAAGATTGTCTCTCCCTTGGCTTTAATTAGCAGAAAGAGCTGTGCAAATAAGGGCACTCTAATATCCTGTACTGCAGCAAAATCTAACGTGCCAGTTTGCATCTGAAAACAAAAAGGGGTTTGGGCAACACCTTCACTGTCAAAAAAGAATAGCCAGTGAAGGTCATAAATAACATCTGTTCTGTTGCTAGTTCATTGGTTTCTGATTTAGCCAGCAAACCCAACAAAAGCTTGATGCAAAAAAGTACTGCAACCTTCTTCCACCCCTCCCTCCCTCCCTCCTTCTTCTGCTCTCTCTCTCTCTCTCCCTCTCTCTCTTTGGGATTGGCTTATTTAAAAACTATATTTCTGCCTAGGCATTCAAAAATGCTGAACGCCTCAAGCAAACTAGTAGAATAAGCATGTTTCTCTACTGTTTCTTGGCAGGGCCCACTGCCTAGGTCCTGCTTTAAATTAAAGCACATGTGGCTTGAGTTTAGCATTATCATGAAAATGAAATTACCACTTTAGCAAAGTCAAGTTATTTTGGAAGTGAAAACTGCAGGTCAGAGCCCACCAAAATTCCAAAAAATTGCTCAAAAAATGTCTTGCTGAAGGTTCAGAGCTGCTGCCGTGGACAGTGCATCACTTTGGGTCCTGATTTATAGCCTTCTCCTGCACGATTTCCTACATTTGTTACCCGCTCTCGGGAAAACATTGCAGACCTCAGCGCTTTGCTACTGGCTCCCTCTGCAGCTCCACCCCTGGAAAGGGGAGAGAAATAAATCTATCAGAAATCAGTTACTTTGACCAGAGGCTCATCCCATTGTTTTGAAGTCTGTTTGAAAACTGCACTGGTAAACACAACAAAGCCATGCTGCAGTGCTGCTCTTTGCCCAAGTAAAACCTCTCTATGCAATGGTATTAATGTTCTTGCAGCAGCCCAGGTCTGTGCGGAGCTCAGCACAGAGCTCACTCCTGGCTAAGCATCAGTTCTCCCACGGTTTTATTCATGTCCAGAGGTTGGAGTGGATGATGAAACTTATCTGTTGCACTAACATGGTGGTTTGAAGGACATTTGTGCTTTATGTTTGTGTGTGCACGCACATATGTATATTTCTAGTTTGGTTAGTTGATACTTACATTAACTACATATTTTCCTTTCCTTCTGGGCTTGCTAACATTCAAAACTAGATAAGCCACACCAAAAATGAAAACAGATACATGCCAAGTTTCACTGCTCTTAACAAGATCGCTAGAGAAGTGGATATTGGTTTGTCACATAATGGTTGTAATAAGCCCATGAATAAGATACCACTTGTCAGAATCTGAACTGCATCGCGTGCAGTGGTTGTTAAAGGAGTATTGTCAGAT
The DNA here is from genome assembly GCA_036925125.1 of Oreortyx pictus. NCBI lineage: Eukaryota > Metazoa > Chordata > Aves > Galliformes > Odontophoridae > Oreortyx > Oreortyx pictus. Next base: position 105,274,969 of record JAUPFR010000002.1, on the reverse strand, counting down.
GGGCTAGATTCTTTTACACCACACTACTGATTTGATTTTACAGCACTGCATCTGAGAGTCCTGAGGGAATTGGCTGACATAGTCACCAAGCAACTGTTGATGATGTTTGAAAAGTCATGGCAGTCAGGCAAAGTCTCTGGTGACCATTAAAAAAAAGACAATGTTGCATCCAATTTTAAGAAAGGTAGAAAGGATGATCCAGGGAGCTACTGACCTGTTAGCCTCACCTCTGAGCCAGGAAAGATCATGGAGCAGATCCTCCTGGAAGCTGTGCTAAGGCACATGGAAGAGAGAAAGATGATACGGGTCAACCAGCATGGTTAAAATCTGGTGAAATTTCACAACATTTGATGAAATCCAGATGTCTGGATTTCAGTAAGCCCTTTGATACAATCTCCCACAACATCTTTCGCTCCAAATGGGAAGGACATGGATTGTGGACTTCTTGATGGATGAGGAACTGGTTGAGAGATCATACCCTGAGAATGGAGGTCAATGGCTCAATATCTGGAGGGAGATCAGTGGCAAGTGGTGTCCGTCAGGAGTCACTGCTGAGATCAGCAATAACATCAACAGAGAGCTCAAGTGCATCCTCAGCAGTTTGCAGATGACACCAAGCTTTGTGGTGCAGTCAACACGCTCAAGGGACGTGACGGCATCTGGAGGGACCTAGACACACTGAGCAGTGGGCCCAGGTGAACCTTGTGAAGTTCAACAAATCCAGGTGCAAGATCTGTACCTGAGTCGAGGCAACCCTCACTATCCATACAGTCTGGGGGATGAAAGGATTGAATGCAGCCCTGTCAAAAAAGATGTGGGGGTGCTGGTGGATGGGAAGCTGGACCTGAGCCAGCAATGTACTCTCACAGCCCAGAAAGCCAATTGTGTCCTGGACTGCATGCAAAGATGCATGGCCGGCAGGGCAAGGGAGGTGATCCTGACCCTCTACTCTGTGATGATAAGATCTCACCTGGAGCACTGCATCCAGATGTGGAGTCCTCAGCACAGGAAAGACATGGACCCATTGGAATGTGTCCAGAGGAGGGCCACAAAAATAAACCAAGGGATGGAGCACATCCTCACAAGGGCAGGGTGAGAGATCTGGGGCTGTTTAGCCTGGAGAAGGCTTGGAGGAGACCTGAAAGCATCCTTTCAATGTCTAAAGAGGAGCTGTAAGAAAGAAGGGGACAAACTTCAGCAGAGTCTGTTGTGATAGGACAAGGGGAAATGTTTTCAAACTAAAGGAGGGGAGATTTTGGTTGGATATAAGGAAGAAGGGTGATGAGGCACTGGTACAGATTGCCCAGAGAGGTGGTGGTGCCCCGATCCTGGAGACACTCAAGGTCAGGCTGGACAGAGCTCTGAGTGCTGGATGGACCTATAGCTGTCCTTGTTCATTGCAAGGGAATTGGACTAGATGATCTTGAAGGATTCCTTCCAACTCAAACCATTCTATTATTCTATGGTTCTGTGATTTTATTTTACTGCAGTTCCATTGACTTCAGTGGAGTGAAGCCAATCTCTGGGAGGGTTGGGTGGGACAAGAAGTCAACCCTCAGCATGCCAAACTGTGTAGCTGAAGCTGAAGCAGCCAATGTGTTGTATAATCCCGTGGAAATATGAAGGATGATTGTGCAAATGGAACTGGTAATCCGGCTAAGAAGTCAAGCCACAGTAACTCACCCTGTTCCCTACACACACAGTCATGTACACTCATACACATGGAGAAAAAAACTATGTCTGGAAGAAAATAATTCTTCAGCCAACATCTTGAGACAGTTGGAAGTCCAGGGGAATTGTGGGTGCCAAGAAAATTTTCCCCAAGCTAAGAATTACTAATACTGTCTTTTCTTGCCTGTTGAGTTTTGCCAGAATGAATGGAATTGGTGGTGAAATGACTACTAATTTTCAGCAAATGCAGATCAAGACTTCATTCTTTTCATGTAGCATTTAGGAATTCATTAGTAGGTGCATACCCTAACTTTAAGCCTGCCCACTCACCAGCCAAATAATTGAAGTTTAACCAAAGAACCACCATAATTTTGTAGGTAGTCAAGGGCAGAACCTGGAGTCCAAGTGACTTTGCATTGGACTGTGAGATACCACCACTGGTCTCAGCTGGTAATGTGTTTCTCTGGCAGCCCATGGGCTGATTCTTAAACTCCTGTAGGCCTACACTCCCTCCAGGCACATTCTTTTATTTACTACCTACACATCTTTTAGAAAGACTTTCTGTAAGAGCAGTCATGACCAGGTTTCCCAAACCAGCTCAATGAACAGAAGGGAGATTTTCTCTCTACAAAGTAATATAGGGCAAGAGGATTTGATCACTCCTGATGTCTCAAGGCCTGAAGATGAGGAGAAAAGGCATACAAGAAAAATAGAAGAGTGAAATTCAGATGATGGCAGCTTTGGGATAGGGTACAAAACTTCAAAGAAGGAAAGGGGCAGATCTGGGGCAACAAGAGAAGCTGAAAAGAGAGCCATCCAAGTCAGAGGGTCTAGGGAAAAATGTTGATTGACAAGTTTATGTTAGTTAAAGTAGCAACCACCTTACACTCAAATGAATCATGTCTGTATTTCATTTTGATTAGCTTCTGTGAAAGAACAACTCTCAGGTTTGGAGGGGATGGGCTGGGTGAGGGTTGACAGGGAGTGAGGGTACAGCTGTCTGTGGATGCCTGTGAAAGGACTGGTGGCTTTGCTTTGTGAATAAGGAAACTCAAGAAGCACTCACTGTTTTGTGGGGCAACAAGAATCAACAGAAGGGAAGATTAGAGAGTCACCATATGGAAATCCCCCATCTTTCTTCATTGGCACTTTTACCCAAACTTGAATTTGTGTGCAGGATCTGCTACCCCAACATATCTCCAGCCTCACACTTTCCATGTGTCTGCATTTGCTCTCATCAGTTGATCATACTGAATAGACATTGAGTAGTTTTCCAGTGCAGTGGTTAGTTTATTGCCATCCAACACAGTTCTCCTATCCAATACACACAGCAAGTGGTCACCCCTGCTCAGGTGAACTTCTAATCAAGCACCCTGCTCCTGCAAGAAGCATATATAAAATTATTAGGTAAGGAAGAGGCTTACATTCCATATAGCAAATAGGCAGATAGAACTGCTAGCAAGGCACTAGGCTTAGAGTGTAAAGAAGAAGGCGTCTGCTTTACGGTCTGTTGATCTCATTTTTGAAAACTTTGCATATTCATTAAATTAATCTCAACAAGAACAAAGGCAGATCAGGAAAGGTAAAGATAACTGATAGGAGGTTTTAGAATAGTAAGGATTACAGAGAAAAAAAATAGGAAACTTTTTTTCTGTTTCATGAAAGATGGGAAGTAGAAAATACCATGTGAAATCGTCAGGCTGCAGGCTTGCAGTAAAACGTATTTTTTCATCAAAATGTTGTTAATCTGGGGAACTCATTGCTTCAGGCTTGTGCAGAAGCCAGAGATACTGATGGACTTAAAATGAGATTAAAAAATCCAGAGACAATGGGTCTACCAGTGACTTTGGAATACAGTGAATAGGTTGTAGCCTTTACTTCAAAACCATAGGACCACAGAATGGCCTGGGTTAAAAAGGACTCCAAAGATCATCTAGCTTCAACCCCCTGCCATCGGCAGGGTCCCTAACCAGCAGAGCAGGCTGTCTAGAGCCATATCCATCCTTGCCTTAAATATAAAGATAAGGTCTTCTGAATGTACTTTAGGATGATGAGTCTGTTCCTACTCTTTTTGGTACAAGCTTTACCATTGTTCTATCAGGAATATCAGGAAGTCCCCTTAAATATAACTACCTGTAGATTAGTGAACTCAGTGTTATTGTGGAAAGCTCCACGTTTGAATCTTCTCACTGTCTTTCAACTCGGGTTTGTTGTGTTTTTTTTTGATCCCTGCAGAGTGCTGTATACTTGCTGAGCCTTACTCTTCCCTGACTACATCTACAGCATTGTGTTAGCTCATGCCCCAAACTTGCAATCAAACAAACTCCATGATCATCTGGGCCAGTGTCAGACTCAGGTACTGACTCATGGCTGCAGTGAATCAGGAGTTCAGGAGCAGGAATCATAGAATCATAGATCAGTTTAGCTTGGAAGGGACATTCAAGATCACCTAGTTCCAACCCCATGCTTTAGGCAAACACCTCCCTCTAGACCAGGTTACTCAGCCCCCTGAGTAACCTGAGCCGCCTGATCCAGTGTCTCACCACCCTCACCGTAAAGAACTTGTTCCTTATATCCATTCTAAATCTACCCTCTTCCAGTTTAGAGCCATTTCCACTCATCCTATTACTTCCTGCCCTTCTAAAAGAGTCCCTTCCCAGCTTTCCTGCAGACCCCCTTCAGGTCTTGGTAGGAAGTTAGGTGGGAGATGATCTTGTCTAGTAGCTAGCACGTGCACTTGGAACACTTACTGCTAGTTATGGTGCCACATATATACAGGGATATTTGGCTGCAATACACTGACATACAAATTACAGATAAGAAACGTATGTATAATATATTATTTCTTAATTCTAGTGCACGTCCAATGAGGAGGGAGAGAAATTTGACAGAGCAAGAGTGACAAATTCTATGATGTCCAACAACTGTGCAGAACTTTTTCACAGTACAAGACCAGGTTTCAGCTTTGGATTCCCATTTCACACAGTGGAACTACATGCTACAGCCACAGCAAGGGGCCTTACACCCAGTCTTACCTCTTTCTCCCTTGACTTTAGTCACACTTCAGAGGCCTCTATAACAGTACAAGAAGGCCGTAACCCTGGGGATAATCCTTTCTCCCTCAGATGGGATTTGGGTTTGATGTTGGCTCCTCTGATAAAGCTGTAAAAGTCACTCCACTGCTGAGATCCAGTTCTTAGCCTGCCATGTAAACCCAGTACATATCCCAAAGGCCTTAGAATTACTCTAGAAGACATCTGTTAGGATGAGATTCAGGTTCAGACTAAGATATGCCAGTCCATATTATGGTCAGCCAGCTGATTTCTAAATTTCAGTTATAACTGCTGGAGATCTAGATAGCATAGGCAGTGAAGGCTAAAGAGTAAGTTGTTTAGATACAGGTGCATCTATACCTGTAAACTGACTTCTGTTCTAGCTCTTACATTTCTGAAGGAAATATAAGCTTTTGTTACGTTACCTTAAAACAGTAAGGATCTTGAGGAACTAGGTTTTGCAACAGACGTTGAAGCTCCTTAATATAACACTTAGCTTTTCCTTTCTGTACTTCTCCTCATTTTAACAAGGTGACATTGTTACTTCCTTTTCTCTTTGAGATGTAGCAAAGATAAATACAGGAATGTTTTTTTTTTTAAGCTTTCAAATACTGTAGTTTAGAGGATTTGCTTTAAGTAGATATTTGTTAAGTAGGATTATGGATGCTTGGAAAAGAAACTCGTGTAGAAATCCAGCTCTGTAAGAGAGGTTATCTTGACTAGGTTATGAAGTAGGCATTGGCACTGGATGAGATACCCAGACATGCAAAACAGAATGGTATTCAGTTTCACATTGCACATGATAAGACACACCCATGTACTCCAAGGAGATTATTCTCACCTTGAGGAAGGGAATTATTCTTCCACTTTTATTATCAAGTTTCCTCACAGTGCTCTTTGCAAGAAGAAATCTCTCTTGTTCTCAGTGAGATGTAGTAACAAACTGCAGTTTTAACTTAAAAGGAAAATAAATATATATATTTCTGTTATTATTTTTTAGTCATGTCTCAGAATCCCACTGCCCCACTGTCACACTTAATGTGTAACTGTGAGAAAGAAATATATATTTAAAGACTCTAATATCTCCTATTTAGTTAATGTCCTACTACCATTTAACTAAGTCATTTGATGGCTCTGCTTTTCATGATTGGTTAAGCTATTTAACATACTTTATTGCTTCTGTGATTTATTGCCTGATGAGAACACTCAAGAAAGTCTGAGAATCTCTTTGGGGTTTATTGAGCTGGTACATATTTTATGCTGATTTCAAATAAATCAGTGTCTATTACAGCATTAAAAATGGGAGCATTGGAGAGAACATTGGGGAGAACTATTCCCGGAGCTTTGTATTCTGCTTCATGAATAAAGCATGAGGGCTTCATTAACATGGAAGTATGTGCATGTGAACCTTTAGGTCTCTATTAATCATTTTGGTGACTAATACACGGAGCTCAATGATTCCCATAAGCTTCTCTAAAAGGAACCATAATACACACACTGTGTGAGATGGTTCCCCAAAAGAGTGTGTAAAATTAATGTCTCAGATACCCTAAGTTAAGAGTCTCTTGACAGATAGTTGTTCAGCACATGCTTCTCTGTTCCACTCATTGCATTTCGAACAAGTCGACTGAAGAACAAGGCATAGCATTCCCAGTCCTCATCTTTTTCAGCTGGTACCTTGGTCATTCATCACCATTCTGTGGTTCACATCCCTCTGCTGATGATTTAGGAAGAACAGGATTGAATTCTCAGTGAATTATGAAAAAATGGTGTAAGTGTATCGATCCAGAGCTTCACATCATGCAAGTGTGAAGTGCAGTGTGCAAGCACACTTGTAGGCAGTGTTAAGGTTTCAAGAAGACACACCTCTGACTGTTGTCACTAAGAGATCGGGCTGGCAGTGATGAAGTCACTGAGAGAAGGTTGAAGGTAAACAAAAGGGACCTTGGGGCACTGGAGCAGTTTGCAGATGGAGCAGGAGTACAGGTAGTGTGCTCCTCTATCCCCTCTGTGGCAGAAAGGGATACAGGGAGGAGCAGGAAAACACATCTCATAAATATGTGGTTAAGAGGGTGGACCAACTGCAGTAAACCACTGAGTAAACCACCACCGTGCGATCATTTATTTGGTGCCTGGCCTAAAGACTGCAAACGGGTCTCATAGAGGGGAAATGGATCCTAGCCCAGTAGATGGGAGGACTCAGTGAGAGGGCTTTAAACTAGGTATGAAAGGTGAAGGAGATAAAATGAGGCTTGCTAAATTTGAGTCTGGGGGAATGATTATGGGATTTGGAGCTAGGTAAATGGCTCAGCTGAAGTGCATTTACAACAGTGCACACAGCAGGGACAATAGGAGAGGCTGTACTTGAGGTGTAGCTTCACCAGAGGTGAATACAGGGGATGACTGCTTCTCTGCTCCATCTGGCAACACTATTTCTGATAAAAGCCAGGATGCTGGTGCTCTTTTTGGCCACCTGGACACACGGCTGGCTCATGTTTAGCTGAGTGTTGACCAACACCTCCCAGTCCATTTCTCCAACACAGTCTTCCAGCAACTGTGCCTCAAGCCTGTAGCATTGCCTGGGGTTGTTGTGGACAAAGTGCAGGACCTGGCACTTGATCTTGTTGAACTTCATCCCATTAGTGCACAAGTCTCATGGGGAGAGGCTGAGGGAGCTAGAGTTGTTTAGTCTAGAGAAGAGGATGCTCAGGGGAGACTTTATAGCTCTCTATGACTACCTGAAAGGAGTCACAGAATCACAGAATTGTAGGGGTTGGAAAGGACGTCTAGAGATCATTGAGTACAACCCCCTGCCAAAACAGCTCCCTAGCTAGGTTGCGTCCAGGCGGGTCTTGGACGTCTCCAGAGTAGGAGACTCCACCACCTCTCTGTGCAGCTCCAGTGCTCTGTCACTGCACTGTGAAGAAATTCTTATGCACATTTGTGCAGAACATCCTATGATTCAGTTTGTGGCCATTTCCTCTTGTCCTGTCACCACACACACTGAGTCCGGCCTCATCCCTTTGCCTTCTACACCTTAGATATTTATAGACATGGATCAGATTCCCTCCAAGTATTCTTTTCTAAAGGCTGAACAGCCCCAGGTCTCTCAGCCTTGCCTCATAAGAGAGGTGCTCTACACCCTGTATCAACTTTGTATCCCTCCGCTGGACTCTTTCCAGCAGATCCCTGTCTGTTTTGTACTGGGGAGCCCAAAACTGGACATGGTACTCTAGATGAGGCCTGACCAGGGCAGAGTAGAGGGGGAGGATCGCTTCCCTCGACCTGCTGGCCACACTCTTTTCAATGCAGCCCAGGGTCCCATTGTCCTTCTTGGCCATCAGGGCACACTGCTCATGGCCAACCTGTCATCCACCAGGACACACAGGTCCCTCTCCTCAGAGCTTCTCTCCAGCTGCTCATCCCCCAACCTGTACTGGTGCACGCATTATTCCTCCCCAGGTGCAAGAGACTCTACACTTGCTCTTGTTAAACCTCATCTGGTTCTTCCCTGACCAACTATCCATCCTGTCCAGGTCTCACTGAATGGCAGCACAGCCTTCTGGCATGTCAGCCATTCCTCCCACCTTCATATCATCAGCAAACTTGCTGAGTGTGGACTCTATCCACTCATCAAGGTCACTGACGAAGATGTTGAACAGGACTGGACTCAGCACTGACACCTGAGGAACACCACTAAGTGCAGGCCTCCAAATGGATTCTGTGCCACCGATCACAACCCTGTGTGCGAGGGTGTGGTGAGGGGGAGGTTGGCTTCTGCTCCAGCATAACAGGGATAGGACTAAAGGGAATGGGCTCAAGTTGTGCCAGGGGAAGTTCATGTTGGATATTAGGAAAAATTTCTCCTCTGAAAGAGTGGTTGGGTGCTGGAATGGGCTGCCCAGGGAATGATGGAGTCACTACCCCTGGAGATGTTTAAGGAAAAACTAGATGTTGTACTAAGGGACATGGTTCAGTGGGGAAATATTGGTGGTAGATGGATGGTTGGACTGGATAATCTTGGAGGTGTTTTCTGACCTTGGTGATTCTATGCTTCTGAGATGAAGTCATGATATTTCAAGAAGTGATCAGGGATTGTGAGGTCTCCTCTGGGCACTATCCTGAAGCTGGAGTAAAATAAGGTTCCCTGAAGCTATGATTCATCTTTAATATGAGTGAAGGTAGCAGGTAGAGAAGTGTTCCCTGGATGTTTTCTGGAGTGGTCATTCTTAGAAGAGGCCAAGGTGAACATCATAACGTTCATGGTAGTGCTGAAATGTCATTTGAGATTACTTTTGTAGTCTCTTCTATCCTTGTGTTCATTGCAAATTTAATGTATCTACTTTCCGCCACACAGCCTGGGCTGACCTGTGTGGAAATCTCTTGTCAAGTGATATTTTCTGATTTTTGGCAGGTTCTGGCTTACTCCACTGATGTAATATTGCAGTCAGTGTTACATCTAACCTAATTTTACCTGGCCTTTATCATAGAATCATAGAATTCTTAGAGTAGGAAGGAACCTCTGAGATCCATCTAGTCCAACTCCCAGATATCTTTAGTTTGTTTATGAGAATAGTAAGTGAAACAGGATTGCTTACGAAACGCTTCTTCATTTTTCTCCAGTCAAGAAGACATGTTTTCCTATTTTGAAAGTATACTAGATTGGTTTATTCTTGGCAAATCCTTACTGGCTGATGCTCATCCCCTTAGTATTTTCCATGTATAATAATTTGTTCACTTGCTCATTCCAGAACTTTTCTGAGAAGAAAATATAAGCTGACCGATCTGCATTTCCTTGGCTTCTCATTTCTCATCTTCCTGAAATGGGCACTATTTCCAATATCAATTTCGTCGTTCTGCCAGAAACTTGTCAAAGATAATTGCAAACATTTGTAAGATTGCTTTACCCTGCTCTTTCAGGCTCTGTCTGCTTGTGCAAGCACTGTGGTGCAATAGGAGTGGATTAGTTGTACGAAACAGTTAGTTCCAACAGCCACACTCTTCTTGTTGGTTTTTATCCTCAGACTAGCCCTAATTTGGTGGCAAGCTCTTTATGCTTATTAGCAATTACTAATTAACGCTCTCAAAACATTTCTTCCTGTTGAGGTCAATCATCAATTGGAAATCCAACCAGATCATGGTAAATGGAACTGATTAGGAGACCTCTGAAAGTGCATTCCCCATCCAAATTCATGCAATGTGGAGCTGCATCCTCAGCACCCTAGACTGATTCATTAGGCTTAACCAATATGCATATATGTAAATAACAGAAGTACACATTATCCCTGATGTTGATCATCCGAAGATGAGGTTTAACCTTCAAATGAAAACTGACTGAAAAGGCATTAAGCATATCCATGTTGTCAGCAACATCTGACAACTGCTCTTTTCTCTCTTGGGTAATACACCAACTTTTCTTGCTTGTCTTCTTCCTGCTGACATGTTTACAGAATGATTACACAATTCACTCTATACTTCCTGCTACTTTATATTCATTTTGTGTTTTGTATTCTCTGATTTTGTTCCTAACATGTTTCTGCTTTTGTCATACACTCACTCACCCTAGTAATGTGTTCTCATGTCCTCCTCCCATCTGCAGCTTGAGCTCGAAGTCTACAAAAAGCTCCTGCTTTCGCCAGTTTATCTGCTCCTGTATTTCCTATTGTTCCTCTGCATAGGCTGAGAACTAGAACCAGAGCATGAAACTGGACACAAAGATCCCTTAGGAAACCTGTCAGACCTTTATTTACATGATATTTCACTAGCTTTCTTTGTGATGCCACAGCAGCAATTTATTAATATTGCTGGGACATTGCTCCTTGGAGAATCATAATCTCTTCCAGTAAGACTGTTGCTTATGTGTGCAGGAATGTAAGCAGATCACAAACAGTGTCCAAATCTGAAGCAAAGACTATCCAGAGTATTTGGGTCATTCAGGAGGAAAGTAGGATTGCAAATACAGCCACAGAGCACTCCACAGCAGGTCGTGAATAGACATGAGTGAAGTTCAGCAACTAGTCTGGCTGAGGACTAAAATTTCTATGAGTCAACACGTTGGCTTTTAACCAGAGAGAGTCATGTCTAGCATCTTACTGCAGTTGAAATCCTGCTATAGCATTGGAAGTGTCCAAAACGTTATGCAAAATCAGAGACTTTTTACTGTTGTGTGTCTTTGGTTTCTTTTCTTTATTTCTTCTTTCTTTTCTTTTTTTTTTTTTCTGCACAGAAGTTATTCTGAGGACACAAAGTTCTCGTCCAGAGTTAGAAGTCATGTCTTGTGTTACAAGAGTACGGGAGAACTGGCAAGACACACAGAGCCCATGAGAACAAACTAACAACACAATGGATTTGCAATATTTAATCAAGTTCTCGGTGATCACAAATCTTGCAACACATTCCAAAACTGGTAAAAACGCTATACAGAAACCAGCTGAGCCAATATTTAAAGCCTTTTTAATTTAACAGGACCCATTTTTTATAGTATCCAGGATATGTTTCTGGCTTTCCTACTTGTCACATGATCTCCTGTCCAGATGTGCTGGTGTATATCTAGGAGTGGACCAGCCAAACCGCAGTGCTTTCCTCCTGCTTGTAGCCTGTTACTGCAATTCAGCCATCCTTCTCCCAGCTACAGAAGCTCTGCGTTAATATGTGGTGCAACAACAATAACACAGGAGGGGATAAAGCTTTAACTACGTATCTAAAAATAACAATAATAACAATGGAGCGACCCTATTCAAAGGGGTTAATTTGCGTGCAGAGTATAAGATCCAAATAGGCAGTTGTTTTGGAAACTTTCCCTTTCCTTCTCACCTGCAGTGGCAGATTTGTGCTGAGGAGATGATTTCGTGCAGCTTTCTCCAGGAAATTAGCCACCCCTTTGTTTGGATCCCAGAGACTGCTGTGCCTGCTCAGTTCTCCTGCGCTCTTGCAGCCACTTCTCTCAGGGGTCACTCCATGCAGGCTGAGAAGGGGATCCCAGGCTTGCAGGGTAATTATTGCCATGGTTAAGTGCTGGCAGCGTGCTCAGAATTAGAAAGGAAAGGCCCGAGGGCTGGTTCTTCCCTCCTGTTCACAGGATAACCCCACCGGGCTGACTGCGACCTCCCAAGGCAAGGGCTGCATCCATGCTCCCCCCTGGAAGGGTAATGGGATTCTTATGAATGGCCCCATTAGGAGTCGGGCTGGCTCCACGCCAAAGAAATCAGCGGAGTGGCTTCTGATTTACACTGGGGTAAGCATGAGGGTGCATTAAATCCGTAATCCTTGTCCCCATGGCAGCCAGGAACTCAGCAGCTGGATCCTGACCGGTGCCACTGAACCCTGCCAGTGTCAAACAGCACGGCTGGCCCCATCCAAAAGCACTGAGGATGCTGACACAGCAGTACCAGGCCAGCTCAGCCAGCTTGCTCCTATGCAGTAACTTCACCTTCCAAATCCTCTGTACTCTCACAGCCTCCACCACCCCAGGACTCAGCACTTCCAATTTGTAGATTGATTCTGTGACTTTGGAAGGTGGACTGATGTCCAAGTTCTTCCTGCCTGTATTTGCACACCCAGTTTAGATGGCAGATGAGTGTAGAAGTCTTAGATCAGCTCCAGGCTGATCTACTTCACTTTTTTCTCTTGCTCTTCATCTCCCCTGATTGATCTCCGTCAGAAATCCCGAGTTCTCAAGTCCCATTTGCTCCTATCTGACAGTGAAAGATTTATTTCTCTATTTACCTATGAGGAGACATCACAACATCTTATTGTTCTGAACAGGGATTCATTCTAAAGAGAAAAGAAAGAATTAAAAAAAAGAATAAGAAAGAAAAAAACCTGCACCTTGGTTTTTTGTGAAATCACAGACATTAAAACACCTCCTGGTTTCCATTTATTCCCTTAATAAAACAACTCTTAAAAGCCTTTCACTCACCATGCAGCATTAACCTTCAAGCAGGAGGGGGATCAACTGCTTTTATTATTTCAGCAGCGTTTCCTAGTTTGGCTCGGCAGCCAGTGCTAAGAGGATGTGTGTGTAAATATACATTATAATCACATTACAAATCACTGCCAAGGAGAGCAAATGCAGACCAAAGTATGTCTGCAATCAGAAAAGTGATTGTAGATCCATATCCTATAATGCTGGAGTCAATGGGAGGTGCTTCGCATCCTCCATTTGTAGGAATTGCTATGGAAATGCAGCACCTTTGTGGCCAGTGTGCATCCCTGCGGTTGTGTTTCCTAGCCCTACCCACCCCAACAGTTATATATCTTTGAGCTATGTTGATAAAGCAAGATTTCTTGGTGCATAAGCTACAGAAACAGTAAACCAGGGCACACTACTGATTAGAACATACGTTGAGCTCCCAAACTTGGGTCACGAAGTCTCTGAGCTCACAGCTGTTCACAGACCAGCCAGAAGTTGTTGAAGAACCTTTCTCTCCTTTTCCCTCCTTTTGGAGGATCTTCCGTAACTGATGCTTCAAATGTACCTGTTCTTATCAGCAGGGAGGAACACAATGCAGAGAAGGGATGGCATAGGATTGCTAGTTATAGTACAGCTTGATGAATGGGGGTAATGGAGCATCTTGACCCATGGCAGGAAGCTCACCCAGGGGAAATTCTGCTGGGCAGACCTAGAGGCATCTCTTGCTACACACACTACCTAAGGATGAAATCTGAGCTGTACTTTTCATGTCAGAGCTGTTCTTTCTCTTGATAGAAAGGTTTGGCACAACTTTGAATGGAATTAAGTTGATAAGCAAAATGTGAGCCTCTGAAATTATGAAAATTAATTGCTTACACCATCAGCCAGAGCACACTTGACATACAAACCCTATTAGGGAGGAGAAATACTGCCCTGTATAGGACAGTACTTGGGAATGGCCAGGGCACTTGCACCTGGAGTCAAGAGTAACAACAACAAGGACACTGCATTGATTTTCTTCTTGGCTTTGGTCACTTCTGCAAACATGAGAGAAAGCACCAGAAATTGGCATCTAACTTAGAGATGAGAGTAGCTGGGATGTGTAGAGCACATGTGGTTTTGGATATCAGTGGAGATATTTGTCATTGGGAGCCAATGATGTGCTAGAAGACCTCTGATGCTGCTATTTGGCAAGTATCTCATAGAAACAACTAAAAGTATGACCCTTTCCCTAAAGAAGTGATGGTCCAAAGGGATGACCTCAGAATGGTGTACAGATGTGCATTATGGGCAGTGTACAGGGAGAAGGGAACGTGGAGGTACCTTCCAGGACCCTGATAATTTATTTTAACCAAAATTTGACAGAAGATTTGTGTGTGGCTTAGGTAAGGGAAGGCTGCTTTCTCAGATACGTTAGGAGAACTCCAGATATGCAGAGGGGGTGGCTTAGCACAGCAGGGCTAGGAGGAAGGCTGAAGGAGAGGAACAGCCTGGGAAATGGCATCAGAGAGAGCCTGGATGTTGTTGTCATCCACAGCTGCTTTAGTGAGATGAGGGGGAGGCTACATACAGGAGAAATTCAGACTTGCCTGTGGAAGCTCAGAGATGACTTCTTCAGCTGCAACTTTTATTAAGATACCATTCTCTCATAAATCTAGACAAAAAAGTTTTTTTTTTATAGCATTGGATTAGTGAAGCCACCCCTCACAAACACTGAAACAAACTGTTTGCTGTTCCTCAACAACTTGCCATCCCTTCTCCATCTCTGTCACTTGCTCCCTGCTCCAGTTCCACCCCAGCAGTTCTGGATAATGTTCACTTCCCTGGTATCATGGTGATCCCCATTCTGATGGTGATGGTGAGACACAGACAGAGGAGCTTTCTTCCAGCAAAACCATCCCCTGCAAACAGTGCTTGTGTTAAGATTATTTTCATTTCCTAGATCCTCCTAGTCCAGGGAAAGAAAGAGGGACCCTGGATAATTTGGAAGACATCAGTCCCGCAGAGATGTTTTCTTATTCAGTTTGAAGGATGGATTCAGGGAGGGTGTGAACGTGTTTTGAAGGCACTGCAGCAAGGACATTATGTAAGTAGGGAAGAAGATACCCCCACAGGATCCCTGGCTGTTCTCTGAAATCACTGCAATCGAAGGAGGACATCTCTGCAAATGTTCTGAGAAACACTTGTAAGATCTGACTTAGCCTTATTTTTTTTTTATCCGCTGTGTTTTTTATTCCACCCATAGCTCAAACTACTTACACGTTCCAATCAACTGCTCCACCACTGTTTCAAAGGGACTTACAAACTTACACAAGTGAGAGAGAGAGGCCGAAGCTGCCCATGCTGCAGGTGGGCTCTGAAGTCCAGGTCTGTTCTATTTGGGCATATGGTTCAGATCCAGAAATGAGAAAACCAAGAGCAGGTTCCCAGACCTGCCTCAGCTTTGGCTTCTGCAGCCCTTAGCTCACTGCAAGCCATGGGACACAGGGAATTGTGGCTACAGCATGGTGGTGCTCTGTTTTAGCCATCCGGTGCAGCAGGCAGCAGTCCTCATGGTTTGTTTTCCTGTTTGTGGAAACCCTAACCACCTGGATCCGTGAAGGCTCTTCTTAAAGGACTTTGACAAATGCATTTTGTGTGGGGGTCATTTCACATTTTGCGGGCACCACCACATACAAAGACAAATACTTTTTCAGTCGTTAATCTTTATTAAATTCTCTCACAAAAGGGTTTTCCTTCTTCTCACCACATTTATTCTGCAGTATGACCTCAGTTTGGATTACTAATGCAGCCAGATTCACTGTGCACAGTTTGGCTTTGTGTAGAGTGTCATTTCCCCACGTTCTCTATGTGCACCCAAGCTCTTGACACAGTGCAATACTACCCATCACTTCAAACCATGTCTCTGCATTTGTGGAGACCCATTCTGCTCTGAAAGGTCATTGTATACAGAACAGTCCATTTTACACAGCAAATACCCTGCCCTAATTTTGGTGACGGTGATGACATCAGTTCCCATTAAGCTTGCGCTGGAGGTGACAATGAGACCTGGGTAAGAACCTATCCCCTGTGCCAACCTGGCGTGGGGAACTTGGTCCTGCTGCTTTGAGCACCATGTCCAGAGCTTTACACACACACTGACTTTGTCTGGGGTGCAGATGCTCCAAGCAAAGATGAATTATAAAAAAAGTAAAATAGGTTTGTCATAGTAGTGAACTGAAAAATAAAGGGTGTGGGGAGAGGAAGTGAAAAAATCCGTGCCAAATTTAGGAAGTGCTAATATCGTGCCACAGCACAGGGTTTCAGCAGGAATCAGAGAGACACGCCATCACATCCAGGCAGACTACAGCCATGCTGTCAGGGCTGCACTCACATCTGCAGCAATCTGTGTCTTCCCTCAGAATTTTTACCACTTTCTGTGAAGAAAGCTGTTGATACCACAGTGAAGTGACTACTTCGTTTTAAATGGTTCTTTCTTCCCTCCTCACTGCACATCATGGATATGTCTGCAGCCAAAAACACATGTTCTTTTAATTGAATTCAAAGTGGAGAAGGAACTAGCAAGGGTTTGAATTACAAGTGGAAAAAAAAAAGGAGCTCGCATAGCGAGGCCAGTTCTGTGACTCCGACATCCCGCTCTCCCAAATCCCTCACTCCCTCCAAAATAAGTTCAAGAGTTTCGCCTGCCCCAGACTCCACAAAGTTCAGCCCTTCCTAATTTAATCACTCAAACTCTGCTTAACTGCAAACTCCAGCATGTTCACAGCTTTCTGTAGATGGTTATCGCATCCCCTTTAGCCATTGTTTAGCCAAGCTGCATGCACGACATTCTTTTGATCCTTGTAAAATCAATGGAAACCAGCTATCATTGTCTGGATGTGCACAGAAAAGAGTCTTTTCCCAGTGTTATCAGCGACCCACAGCCATTACGAGCCGTCTCAGTCACCCACATAAATCCAGTAGAGGGAGGCATTACACAGATGTGGTTCTTCAGCTGAGAACTATCTTAAGATATTGAGGGTCATTAAAATGAAGCGAGGTCACAAACAACCAAAGCTCTGTCTGTGTTAGTGGCCAGGTCGGTGGGGAAAAGAGAGGCGGTTCTGAAGGGAAAGGGAAACTTGTTTCCTGGTGTGGCAAAAATTAAACTCCCAGCACCTGAGGTGTTTAAGACAGGGATGAAATTTTCGTAGGGGAAGGCAATGGGAAGAAAAGTAATCTTAGATTTAGACCATGCTTGAAATGCTTAATGTCTCTTGTTGATTTAGCAGAAGTAACTCATGTAACTCCACATGAAAATTTCTCAACTATTTAGAGACCTTAAAAAAAAAAAAAAAAAGACACAACACAGCTCTTTTACTTATTGTGCCTGCCCTTACTTTTGCTCTACCAGTTTATGTATAGATGTAGTAGCAGGAAAAGTTGTTATAAGGCAGGACACTTACTCTGCAACATGCGTGCTCCCTTTGGGAGCCCACAGAATCAAGTTCTCATTATGAACTCTATTTTCACCTCCCACATTGTGAGCATTGGAATAGAAAAAAAATAGACTTTGGCCGGTTGGAATATAGAATTTCATCCTGAGGAGAAATGAATTGAAAACTAATTTTCAAGGAAGAGAAGTTTCCTATCAGCAGTGCCATTATTTCTTATTATTGGTTTGTATATCTTTAGCACCTGGAACCTCCAGCGAAGAGGAAGCTTTCTCGTTGCTAGTTGTTATATGCTAACACAGGGAAAAGTCCCCTACCACCAGGAATCCCACATTGCACCAACAAAGGAAAGGAGATTGATTTGTTCCCATTTTACAGATGGAAATCTGGAAAAGAGAGTTGTTAAGGTAGTTGTCCACGTTCAGGCTGCCAGCGATGGAACCCAGATCTCTTGAGTTTGAGTCCAATGCTTTAACCACAAAACCCTCTTCCCTCCAGTTTCAGTATTTAATTAATGATGATGATGTCTGCAGCTTCCTCTTATCAAGCCATCCTTTCATCAAGGACAATATTGTGGTTATTCCCCCGCTATGTGTGTGGCTGTTTTCCAGTTATATTACCAGCTCCTGAAATCATGTTCTCAAGGGTAGAATTAACAGATCTTACATTGACCCTTCTTAAAAGTGAAGCCACACTCTGCTTTTGGTACACACTTCTTTTGTGCCATTGAATAGAGTGGCACGGTAATGTTAAAATTGCTTGGATTGAAAAGACTGACGGAGGTGAATTCATCCTAAGTGTTTCAGCTTCATTATTTAGCTTATTTTATTGTCCCTTTTCTGGATACAACTACATTCTGTAGGGCTGTGAAGAACATGTGTCTGTAGCATCTCATGGGGAAATGAAAGGATAAAATGACTAAGTTTTGTTCCCATGTGTAACACACTGTGTGCTCATATGAATTCTCATATGAAAGCTTATACCTTTATCTCAAATGCTTCTGTAACAAGGTGTTATTTTACAACAAAAGGATGTAAAAGAGGATTTAAAACTCTTGAGTGAAGTCTCTGTAGATGCTGTATGAATAAATAAAACAGGCCAAGGTTCAAGTAAAGTGGCTGGGGAGCATCCTGTGACAGCACAATTCAATTAATCTCCTGAGTCAGGTGTCCACTTATTTGGGACAGTGATGCCAGACCTGTCACAATGCTAGTTGTCCTGGATAAAAGTAACTCTGGTTTTTGCACTAACGACATAATAATCTGAACTGTCATATGCAAGAGTTTAATGCCCTTCCTGCAGCTTGTTGAAATGTGATGACATGCGTGGTTCTAGTTTCTGTTCCTAGCCTTACATCAGTCATCATTTCTGAGTAAGAATAGGAGAGACAGAGATGCCTGTGGGCCTCAGTTCAGCTGTGTGGACTGTGTGCAAAGTGGGTAGCTTCCTTCTGGAGTAGCACAAGGTAGAGGAGAATACTTTTATTTGAGCCTCAATTCCCTGCCTCCATGGACTGATGGCAGCCCTCAGGCAATGAACACACCTCTGTCCTATGAAAGAAAACTCAGGGTGGGATATGGCATAACAGTTATATCAACAGTAAGATATCCCCAGTGCTGCAATCATTAATGCCAAATGAGAACAGTGGTGACACTAAGAATGGGACTTGTCCTGTCAAACTTTTGGTACCTACAACACAGACATTTCTGTGTGAGCACTTTATTCCTTCAGAAGAGGAAAGTAGACACTTTCTACAGAGAAATTCATATAAACTGCCTTAAGCATTTCCTTCAAGATGAAGTGAACTTTGTTCTAAAATGCTGAGATGTATCTTCCAATGATAGCTAGTCTAGATAACGAACTCTGGTGGAGCTACACGCACATGACCGTGTGAACTCCTACTCTTTTGCCTGGTGCAGACATTGAGTGGAAGCGGAAAAATATGATTCCAACTCTAAGCCAAAGTAGAGAATGAAGAACTGGGGTACGTGGCAGCCTATGGAATCTTTTGTCCACCAGAGATAACTGGAAAACATTTTGAGGGCATTCAGCGTTTCCATATTATAGATCTGCTACTAACTCACCAGACCTTATATTCTTGAATTAATTCAATTTAGTTAAGAGATTCACTGTTTATGAATGGAAAATATTGACTGGGATAGCTATAGGAAGTATTTGGTTTCTAAAGATTTTTAGGCTATTTACTTGTAGCATTATTATCTTGTAATTTTAAGGAAAAAATAATAAGATAATCTGGCTTTCAACACCTAGCAGTCTGGTAAATATGCAGAAAATCACATTTGTCTTCAGTAAAAGGTCATTTCTGCAGTCAACACTGGGACAGTATTCCTACCCAAGACTCTAAGAATCCCTCCACAGAATAAGGAAGGTAAAATCAGACTTTTATTTTGCTGAGGTTAGTCACTTCTCGTCTATTGGTTTTCATCTCTTTTGACAGGAAATAAAATTTGTTCTAGTTAGTTGACTGTTTGACCATCAGCTTGTGTCTATTGGCTCACACCCAATGCTTCAATCAAAGCCAGAAGACTCAGGGAGAGGAAGAGCAAGAACAGCCCCTGCAAAGACCCTGTCATCGAATTTTGCAAGGTTCCAGAGATGGAAAAAAAATACTTGCTGACCCCTGTGGTTACCAGCTTATACAATGAAACACGAAATTTGATTACCTTTCTCCCCTAACTGGTCATCAAATAGATCTGTTTTATTTAACTCCAGCCAAAGTATTTGACTCACTGGTCTTCTATGGTATGAATCTATCAGTCTTTCATATGGTTTTTGCACTTCCATTTGCGTCTGTTAGAACACCACTGTGATCTTAATGCACTGCTGCATGGCAGCACTCAGGACGCTCAGGCGTGCATTAGTTGTTCTTTGGACATAGTCCCCCTCCCCATCTGCTTCACTGATTTGTTCCGTTCCATTTCATCCAACACTTCTCACACTGAACTGTGCCATAATTTCCTCTGCTGAAGTTCAGCATCCTTCATGTTTGACTCCTGGGTCTCTCCATAGTTCTAATTACAAACCTGGAGGATTTCACTGGAATTTTAATGGTAATATAATATTAAGCCTAGAGCCAAGAAAAGTACTCTGCATTTTGGAACTACCATGAACTGGGAGGCAGATCAGGGAACAGGCTTTAAACACAAATGTGCAAAAAACATTTATCCTTCAATGTTATTTGTGTATTTATTTATTTCTCTTCACTGACTCATTTTATTAAGGAATGCTTGATTTGTTAAATTGAAATGTTCAGACTCCTTACAGAGAAGACTCCTAAAATGCAGTGCATATGTCATGCCAAAATGTTATTCCAGAGTTTGCCACCCATTTGTGTTTCAGTAGGAATACTTGCCTCCCACTCATTGGCACTGGCTCAAAACTCTTTTTCTCAAAGGAGGTGCTGAAAAAGCATCTGAGTATTAATTTGTCTTTTGTGGGAGATTTTAATGTTGTTATAAATCACTATAAATCACAATTCAGGCTTTAAATGGGAGATTTCATACAGCACTCTCTCTGTGTAAGTCTGCGAAAATGAAAAGCTCAAAGCAAATGCTATCTTGATGTGCTGTATTTAAATTGCCTCTAGAAGACTTAGTGGCCTGGTTTTACCACTGTCTGACCTTTCAGTTCAAATGAAGAAAGTGTGGTGGGCATCTCCTCCTACACTGAGCAACGTGATTCAAAGCTCCATTTGTCAAAGGAAACTCTTCATGTACCACATTCATTGGGCACTCTTCCATAGGTTCCCCGTAGCCATGCTTTAAGAGTAGTTTCTCCAATGCATGATTTGACTTGAAGATTTCAAGCAGTGCAACATTTTTTATTCTGATATCAACTATATGTGAGTCCATACACACAGTTCTAAGTATTTCAAAACATCAGCCAGACCTTGTAGTAATGCTCTATTTTTACACAACATTTTTTCATTTCAAGGTGTTCTGAACTGAATAGACCAACTTTACGTAGATAATTATCAGTAATCATCACTAATTGCTTTTACAGTACTTTTTCTTTTTTTTTTTTTTTTTTTTTTCCCATTCTGGCATCTAATTTGAAAGGGCAGCTTAACATGAGCTCATCAAAATGTAGACTTTGCAAAGACAACATTTCTGAATAGACACTGTATAGTGAGTTCAGCGAAACAAAGCGTTCCAAATTGGAGCATGGCCAGGACAGCAAAGTCATTGCTAGAAGTCATGGGATCTTTAATGTCCACAAAGTGGTCAGGACCTCCACTGAGTTTTATGAGTGTAATGTCTCACCCAAAGAACAACTTCTTCAGCAGCACAGTACCCCATTGTATTGCACTGGACTCATTCATGTGCAAGGAGAAGAGTACCATTCAGTGAACCACTGATGCCAATGCATCCAGCAGACCAGACTGTCTTAGCATGTCTTCCAACCCAGCAGACCACCTGTCTTGGCTCACTACGCATGGCTGGATGCCAGTGGAAGATGGCATTGCTCTCAGCTTTCTCAGATAAAGACATTTTTTGGGCCTCGCAGGATTTGTCTAGCTTTGCTGAATTTTGTTCATAACTCAGTGCGATAGCTTGACGGTTTGCAGAGGAGAGAGGAGTCCAACAACTTTTGGACTGCTTTGAATATGAGCCTACAGCAGCTGGGGTTAGCATCAGAGCCCTCTGGGCGGTCCAGTGATAATAGACTACTGAGAAAACGCACTGATTGGTATGTCTGAACACTGCTGGGGCCAAACTGCCTTTTAATGTGTGGGGCCGTACTTCACTACACCGTAACGATCCACTCAGCTGAAAGGAGAAAGCTGTGGACATTGCTAAACCACCTTTGCTGATACTGCAAGTCTGGTTGTTTCCCTTCATGTTGGGAATGTTGGGACCCTGCTGTGAGTGAGCCCAGCAAGGCGGGACTGGCACGTTTTCTGTGGAACCAGAAATGTGTGCAGCCCAGCATAGGTTAAAATACGGACTTATTCTCTTTCCTCTGCCATTTATAGCTAGCCACAGGACTCTGATGCTTGTTTCAGTGGCTTTTGAACATTTTCCTGCCCACATCCAGCAGGCTTACAGCAGAAAAGAGGAAGCCAAATTGAAACCTTTAGGCATGTGATGAATCTCTAGACTCTTTTTAAGAAGTCAGAGCAACTGCAGCAATTATGGGACTATACCAGAATCACATCTGACAGTTCAACTCACTGTCCCAGCCTAGCTCATGTAACTCACCTACACACACCAACAGTGGGGCTAGGTGTGAAGGCTGGGCCACTGTTCTATGCAAACCGAAAAAGGGAAATATTAGCTCATTATTTAAACAATTTTTTTTTCCCTTGTTTCCTTAGCGCATTTTGGCAGAGATTAGAGGCCTTTGTACTCAGCTGAATCTCCACTGAGGTCCAGTTGGACAGCTTTTGGGGCATGCAAATCTGAGAAGCTAGTGTGAAGAACCTAGGGAAATTTCAAGTTAAAAAGGGTGATTTCGATTAATTTGAGTGAAGGCAACACAAGGCAGACATGAAAAAAATAGCAACCCAATTACTGGATTGGTCTGAAAGAGGATTATAGTTGCCTGTATCCTCAGAGTATTGGGATTTAGACTCCCCAGAACCTGTCCAAAGAACACGAGCATTGTGAAACATGGATTGACAAGGCATAGAAGGCTGTGTCTCCAGAGAAAGAATCATCTGAGCATGAGCTAACCATGACACAGCACAAGATAAATGCAGATCCTGGAGGTAGAGAAGAAAATTATGAGTTAGAATAGGAAATAGACCTGTTCATGTTTGCACCTCAGTAGAAATCTGTCAAGTTCTCTTGGAGATTTTTTGTCTGCATCTATTCTCCAGCCTTCCACAGCAAAGCAGATGCAGAAGATTCAAAGAACAGTGAGAATGGCTGAAGTACATGGTCAGGAGAATTCTTAGAACAACAGGACATCTCACAGTGCTGTGTGAGGAGGGCAATATTGTGGGTCATTTGACAACAGTCAAATGGTGCCCACGTGGAGAAGGGAAATCTGAGAGCGGAGAAATCATTGGTGTAACCAACAAAATATTAAAACAGAGACTGGGAGTGGTAGCTCTAGAGGCCAAATAAAATAGAGCATGAATGTGTAGTGTGACACTGATTGGTCTTTAAGAACAGTGGTGGAACATATTCACTGGAAAATTGGAACAATTGGTTATTTATTACTATTACTGTTTTCTTTTTTGAAAAATGACTCAAATAGAGGTCTGGATTAGAAATGAGTGTACATATCAAAGAAGTCCTGTGGGGTGTAGAGGTAACTGCAGAGATTTCTGAGTCTCCAAAATCCCTGAAGCATCAAAGGTTTGGGTTTTTCCTCTTTCAGGTAACCATGCAGAATTCATGCCACAGGAGTATTGAGAAGAGGCTCTGCATAGGGCACGGTGTCAATGGAGAGCCAATAGTCTGACAATGGAGACAGAGTTACATTCTTGTAGCATCGGCTGAACATCCATGCAGCAGATTATCCATTTATCCACACTTCTGGAAAGAGAGCCTGAGAGTTTGTGGGTGGGAGGGAGAGAGCAGAGGATGGAGAGAAGGGAGGAAGGGAAATAAATTACTGTTGATTTTAATTTTTGCTATGGTTTGTTAATTTTGGCATGTGGGAGGTGGAATTGCTCCTGGCCTTTCTTTTATTGTGATTATACTCTTTAATGCTGGCAAACACACCTGGAGCTGACAATAGGCATTTTTCAGTAGCACACTGTTATGAATAAACTAAAAATAAAATAATGAAGCGAAACACAAAACTGAGTGTGTGGTTATCTTAAAGTGACACCCTAAGGCCTTACTGTTGTACTTTCAAATTTTATAAATCTGTCACCCTGGTAACAAACAGAAAAAAGAACAAAGACATACACTGAGTTCTTGGAATTAAGGAAAGCCTTTGTATGGCAAATTCTTGTTGTTGTTCTGGAGATAGAGATCCCAAGCACTTTTAAATAAACACAGTCTAAGTAAAGACAGCAGATTTTGGCCAGCCAATATACTCGTTCTGTTCTTTCTTCTACCATTTAAACAAAAGTAAAAATAAAAGCCTGTGGAGTTATGATTGACTGAAGTAATGTAAAGGAAGTAAGGGTGTAAAATGAGGAATGCTGTTGGGTGATAAACATGTTCTTGAATGGTGCACATTAACAAGATTCTGACATACATTATGTGTTCAGTGATATAACACTGAGGCTACTGTTTTAAAATCCATAAACTTATGCCTTTATGAGAAGTATTTGTATAATAGTTGCCTATACATTTATTCATATATTCACGCACACACATAAGCATTCACATTAATAAAATGCCATCTCTTAGAGGTAAAGGCGTCACTGCTTGAGGATTTTCAAAGGCGAGGAACTCCTAGCATTTAACATGTAGATAAATTTGGAAGCAATTTCAAAGACCATATTGTTTTTTTGCACTGGTTTGTTAAAATCTATGGGTCTCGGTTATTTCATGGTAGTAACTCATAAAGCAAGACAAAATGGAAGGCAGGGAATAACACGTACTCATTGATTTGGAAGCTGCCCTGCATTCGATGAGTATAAAAGATGAAAGCCAATTTTTGTTCTGCTTCCTCTCACATTACGACTTCTACAAAAGTTCCAGGTTCATTCACAAGTCTCAGAGCTCTGGGTGCACGATGCCTGACAGACCAGTGTTGCACAGGTTCTGGCTCTGCGGAAGAGGTGAATATTTTCTTTCTGAATAGTTGGTTTGAAGTTACGAATTCAAAGACAGTGGAGAACTATATGCTACCAACTTCCAAGGCTGACTGTCCTTCCAATTGCTAAGGCTGTCACCTCCATGTGACTTCAGCTATGGCTTCAGCAAATAATTGAAGATATGAAGGAAGGATTTAGAATGACACTGGAAATTGAAGCCAGAATGCAAGACACCTTAGTCTTCTGAGTTTGGGGATATGGAGCAGAAGATGGAAAATTGTTTAGAATATACAATATTGAAGGGAAATGGGAAAGTTATTTGAACTGTAGTCAAATATAACGTGTTTAATATGTGTTCAAATTCCTTAAAATTAATTTTATTTCACTGCAGGTTAATAACAGCAGTGGCAAGGATCCTGTAAAGACAATAAATTTTAGCATGCAGGGGTATCTGGGACATGGGCCCTCAGACTTGTGGCATTTATTGATTCTCCATAGGAAATTAGTCTTGAAGAAAAAAATCACTCCCTTTGAACAAGATCCTGAAGATATGTATGTTTACATTTATTATTAACTGGAGGCATTTGGGTCAAGACCACAGGAGAAGAAATTTGCAGGTGGTCTTTTGAGGTGACTCACATTACTTCTGCTTTCTGCTCATAAGAAGAAGTGAGGAAGGCTCATCAGAAGAGTACTCTGACCAGAGGAGGTCTGTGCCAACAGGAAGCAGTACCAGTGACTCAGTGGGTGGCACACTCTCAGTTTGAGCCACTGCTGTTTTCAAGCATCACCCAAAGCAATGGCAAGAATGTATTCGTGGTACAATGATAACATCTTTCAGACAAAGGGAACACATAATAAACTGATTTCTCATGACTTTTTTTCCTCCGATTATTATTTTTCAGAAGGCAAAGAGTCAAAACCCTAATGCGGAAGCTACTCATCTGTCACATTTGGCGTGGCACATACTGCACTGCAGCCTTGATACCACCTAAATGGCTCCACAGAGAACTCATCTCTGCTGACTTCCAGATGCTTTTCCTTGGCTATCAAGTCCGGGTATGACAAGTTCCTAGCAGTAGCAGTCCACTAACAAAATCCCCATGAGGTTAGCTAAAGAAATCTTGTAGGCTACACTGTACTCCTTGCTATATGAGAGGTCTCTATTCTCTCCCATGGCTACTGATTTATCAGCAGCAGATCTCTGTAGCCATGATACAAGATTGGCACTCTATCTTGAATGGCTCATGATCCTGTCAAAGAAAGCAAACTTCAGGTAGAGCAAAAGGGCCAAGCAGAAGAAAACTCCAGGAAATGAACCAAAAAGCAATTAAAATCAAATCAAACTGAATTTTTAAAGAAAAACTACTAAAAAGAGTGGGAATCCTGCAATCTCTTTCTCATATGAATGTCATATCTACTGTGCAAAAAAAAAAAAAAAAAAAAAAGCCAGAAAGACTTCTCCTTTTTCTCTTCAACAGGTGGAAGCAAGCATGATTTGCTCCAACACGCTAAAGCCATTTGGAGGTTGTGGAAAATAGGATCACTCAGACTAAGCAGGGATGGGAGTTCAGCTTTTCCTCCAGGTAAGCATTTTATTCACAAGCCTATTGGTGCAGACCAAAAGCCATCTCTGCCACCCTACACTGTGAGGATCCTCCACTCATAACTGTGCCCTCTAGGAACACCTATCAGCAGGGTGCCATGATCCCAACGATAATAAGATCAGGTTCATGGGCAGCATTGCTGTTCAAGACGCTTTGCAAAGTGAGGCAAAGTGATTTGCTCCAAGTCGTCCTCCAAGCAGAACACAGGCTCTACCAAGCCTCTATCCTCACCTAAGTCAGACTTCTTCCTCTCCTATACACCCTGCCTCCCAGGTTGGGTTTGTCCCAGGCAGCAGTGAAGATAGAGATCTGAGACAGTGTTCTGAGCATTCATCGGAAATTTCTAGATTTATCAGGAGTACTAATAGGCCCACAGTAGGGCTTACTGCCCTCAAAAATATATTTACACTTGTTAAGTGCAGAGGAGCGTTATAAGCAGAACACAAGGAGAAATAAAAAATACATCCTTCGAAGGCTCATTAAATTCTTGTACACAGAGCAGATCATATTGAAATACGTCTTTCTTCTTTCCATTTGATTCGCATGGTCTCCACCATTTGCTGCTATATATTCTGAAATCTCCTCATAAAGAAATCAAAGAATCACAGATCAGAGAATCGTAGGGGTTGGAAGGGATAGAAACATAGAAACACTAGGTTGGAAAGGACCTACAAGATCATCTAGCCCAAACATACCATGTTGGATCATCCAGTACAACCTGCTGTTACAGCAAGTTCTCTGCAGCCAGTTGCGATGCACTTGCAGAAAGAAACAACATACAGGGGAATCCCCTGGGTTTTCCAAGAACTACCAGAAACCTCTCAGATCATTATCTCTGTCCTAGTGACAAGTCTTCAGTCAGAACAAATTTTCAGAACTTCCTCGAAATCAGTGCAACCGTGGCAGCCTGCACTATGGCTGGCTATAGCAAGCAGTGAACCAGTCAAAGACAGTCTGGGCAATACACGTAGCTAATGTAAATTAGATTGGACACCTTGACTTTGGTGCAAACACAATGCTTTGTGCTCACCAAGGACATGGGCCATAGGCTTTAGAATGGCTTTCAGCCACTTAAAGATCCTCAGGAAAGAACTTAAAAATTGAAGCTTTCTTGCAGAGACCAGTGAGCACAAAGGAAGTCCAGAGAAGAAGCCAACCAAGTGGATAGATCTGTAAATGATCACAATTAATATATATGCATATATATATAAGAATTATTGTGCTGGAAAGCCTGAAAGCCAATTTTTCATCCCACAGCGGAGATCTGGGATGTTTTTTTCATATCTTGATAGTTTTTGTTGGGCGATAATTTATAGGCCAGCTGATGTCAGCATAATCAGAGTTTACTATGATTTCTTTTTCTTTTTTGCCCAGTGTTGCTATATTTATTGGCCTGTTAAGTTTCATTTTGGTAAGGCGCTGCCTGAGCCAATGGAACATAACTGAAGAACTCCCACAAATGGTGTTTCTCTGTGCACGTTATACTCCCCCTCATGCTTTCTATTCTCATAATATATTAAGAGTTTCTAATGTCTCCTTCCAAGAAATATCCAACTTTTACCCATAAATAATTTTTAAGCAGTTCTGATTTTTTGGATATTTGTGTTTTTTACTTTTTTTTTTATTCCCACTTCGTCTCTGAAAATGACAAGCTCAGGGGCAAAGCCTGATTGACTGGCCCACATTAGACATTTCACAACTGTCTAAGCAAAGCTCACATGTCACCAAACCCACTCAAGAGGCCCCTGTGGAGTTCAGCAGGTTATCATTTTCCTACTGTTTGATTTGTGGTTACTCTGCTTCAGTAACTGTAAAGAAATTAGTTCCCGGCTAGACAGGAACTGGTAAAAAGATGGTGGTGTTGATAGAGGTGTTGCTAACACTGACATTTTTTTTCCTGTAGGGGATATTTGTCCTGTCTTGTCCCAGTGCATTTTCCAAACAGTCTTTACATTTTTTTTTTCTTTTTTTCTTTCTTCTTTTTTTTTTTTTTGAACATGCAGAAGTGATACTTCTCTCTACAAGAATTTTGACCGCAACTTTTTTGCATTCACGTATCTGTTTTTTAAGGTCTGCAGCTACCTCTCACTGACTGTAGAGCTGATCTGCTGCCTCTCTTCCATGAAGCTGCCCTTTCATTGCTAGATGTCAGTGCATTCGTGCATGAACATAGTGCACAGAAAAGAAAGATGTGAATTTGGTCTACAGAGCTCAACACCATGAATGCTACTGAAAAGATAGTCTGAACCCAACTTGCACAAATGAAGTCTGTCAGAAATTGCCCCTCCAGTCTCATTCACAGTACACAGAATGTGTTCCATAACATACCTGTTTGTTTGGTTTTTTTTTTAAATGTGTATTTCAGGACCAAAGTTAAACTAAGAATAAATACAGCAACTCCAGAAAATGTGTAGCAGAAAAGGCCCTTCATGATCTAGCCTATATTCTCAACCAATTCCTTCTCAGATAAGAAATAAGCCAAAGAGAAATGTATTTTTCTAAAATGTCAAAAATAGCCAGATCTGAATTTCACTGCAGCTGAGTATATTAAATCACTTTGTTCTGAAAAAGAAGTTCATCTCTCCTAGTTAACAGCAGTAGTAATTTTTCTTTCACTGAAACTAGTTAAAATTCAAAAAGACAATGTGCTTTTTAACAAAAGCCCCATGTTGTTTCGTTAACAGAATGCTGAAAGAGGCCTCTTGGAGCATGAATACTTCAGTTTCTCCTTCAAGAAATGCAGTGGAATTGGCCTTCCCCCTTTGGCTTCCTGTGAATTGATATATATATATATATATATATATAAATTTGTTTAAGTTTGATAAAAGTCTCTTGAAGAAATCTATTAGAGGGCCCTCAATGTTAAGAAATCAGAATAACAACCTTTTTTTATTACCAAAGAGTTGTGTTTTCTTGGATTCAAACAAACGGTATACAAAATTAATCCATTCATTATCTTTTCCAGTCCGTAAGGAAAAGGAGCACATCACAGCTGCAGTGTGAGCTGTTATGGCATTTGAAGTCTCCTGGTTTGATCCCAGGTGTTTGCCAATGTGTTAGCTGTCACATGGGCACCACAATATCACCAGGTGCTGAGAAAATCCCCACCCTCCATCTGCTTTCTATGTAGCTTGAATAGGCCTCTAATGCTATGGCCAAGCAAGCTTGTACTAATTCTCTTAGAGAAAAGTGTGATAGCAACTTGGTTGTTTCTGCACATAAAAATCTTTATAAAGCAGAAGGAAGAATTCAGTGCACAGAAAAGCAAAGTTGAAAAAGAAATGGTCAAGATGTTCAGAGATGGTTGGCCCTTGGGTGAATGCCACAGGTGTCAGCACAAACTGCACGCACCTTTGCAGAGCTCAGGAATGATGTCCCGCAGTCAGAGCTCTGCTGCCTTTTGTGTCCTGAGAGCAGGCTCCGTGGCAAGTCTTCCCAAAGCTGTACTGATGTGGCAGAGCACTGGAGTCATGTACAGAACAGTGCATGTTTGTAACGGTTGACTCAGGGAAATTAGAGACGGAAAATACACTTAGGTCACTTGGTCCAACTGTTTCAAGGCTGCTCCCTACAATGTGTTCTTCATTGCTTTGTCTAGTCAGCTTCCCCCATTTCCCTGGGGGGACCATTCCACGTAGTAACAGACCTCTTTGTTAGGAAAATTTTCCTGATGTGAAGCCTAAATTTTCCTTGGCTCACATTCATCCCACCACTTCAGTTTAAACCTTCTAGTCAGCTCTTCACTTCTCTCCACCTCAGACCCTTTTCTTCCATCAGAGGAAACAAATGAGTCTGATTGACTCAAGCCCCGTGTGCTTCAAAAGTACTGACTTATTTGCCTCCTAAGAGTCATAGTCCATACAGAATTGAAGTTAAATACCCAAATTGCTCCATTTTGAAAGGAAAGAAATGAACATGCTCCTGGTAACTTTCATCACAGTGATTGGCACAGCCTGAGTAGTCCAACATACGCCACCATTAACTAAAACACACAGAATTGGGTCCCGTGTGGAAAAGATCAAATATTATTCTGACTGGACAATCAAAGCTCGAAGTCCTATGAAAGTTAGTATCACCATGAGCTCCGTTTCTGATCAAGGTTATGTGGCAGAGCCTCATCATTTAGCATGAGCTGTGGGACACCAGATTCAAGCCACCAACTCTTTCGTTACTTTGGAGGATCTGGATGAAGCCATGAGGTCTGGATTTCAGCTCAGAGATGGCCAAGCTAACTTCAAAACTCAGTGTATTCCTCCAGCAGAGCCATGAGTATCTGGTGTTTTGACTGCCAACTGGGGAGGAGAAACGTCATTCGTTATTGATCCCAAAATAAGAATAGTCAAAAAGAAACTGAGGAAATGGGTGAAGGAGCAGTACAGATGAAACAAAATGCTTCAAGTAATTCTTGAACTACTGACCTGATTTTAATATCTTTAATAAGATCAATATTTTATAATATTGTCTTAGGCATTTTTCAATCTGTTTTTGGACCTCTCGGTTTTGTTTAGTGACAAAAACTATTTGTTGCGTTCAATGTGAATCACCAAGTGCTTCAGCTGGCCTGAATCCACATTTTTTCATACAAAATATGTTTTGAATGACAGTTATAAGCAGTAAAGCTCTTCTTGAAAGCTGTTCCAATGAGATCTTTCTCTGAATAAACTGAGATTTCAGCCAAGGTTCAAGATAAATGGGAAATCCAGACTGAGTGGTAGACGGGAACAATGTGGATCACTTCAGATGCAGACATTATGCTATGTATAGCAAGTGCCTGGGAACCACTTCCACAAGCAAAAGCAGTAGTGAGAAGTTACTGCCCAGCTTATTTTAGAGATTGAGCCTGCAGCAAAACCCAGCAAAGGGTTGTGGTGTCCTTTTCTCCCTTTGACTTCTACAATACTGAATTCCTCTTCGTTGAGATGAAGATTTCAGTTTCATGATATTGCTTGCTGTTAATAAATATTGCTGCTATTATGTGCTTAAAATCCCCTTCCACACTGAGCTTTTCACCATGGAAGAAACAAAATTCAGTCCTTGTCCTGAAAGTGTACAATGTATGTACAAAACCATGAATGAGAGCATGGAGCAATCAGGGCTATAAAGGAGCAGCTGAATGGCATTGCTCAGCACCATGGTGCACCCAGGACAACGAATGGGGTCTCATCCATTCACACCATCTGAGAACCTGGCCCAAAGTATAGAATCACCAAGGCTGGAACAAACCTACAAGATCATCCAGTCCAACTGTCCACCTATCACCAATAGCACTCACTAAACCAAACTGGCTTCATGTTGGGTGCTGTCCCTCAGCACAACATCTAAATGTTCCTTGGACACCTCCAGGGTCAGTGACCCCACCACCTCCCTGGGCAGCTCATTCTAGTGCCTGACCACTCTTGGAAAAGCAGTATTTCCTGGTATGCCACCTTTATTTCCTGTAAGAGCAGAGCCACAGTGTCTGTCTCTTTAGTGCCTGCCACAGCACAGCAAAAGAAAACAAAATCTCACCAGCAGAAGCATCAGAGAAAGCAAAAATATAATCCCTTTTAGCTTGCATGTGGAGACGTGAGAGCAGTGTCCCAGCTCAGCCATGGGCACTGGGGCCCATCCATCTCCTGAGCAATCCAGGAGCAGTGCTACCTTCCTCGATGATCCCCACCCCCAAGTGAAGACAGGTAGACTGCACATTGCTGCTACACCCAGTGGGTTACATGAGCAGAGGGTTTCCCAGCCCAAAGAACGTGTGTGAAGCGTGTGGTTTGGTCACTGGCAGGGTGTCATAACCATCCATCCCAAGCAGTGCATAGCCACACAGCAGCATGACAGCCTTGCTCACACTGGCAGTGTGGAGTCTTCTGCCTCATGGCATCTAATGAGCTGCTATCACCAAGCTTGCAGCTGTGGCCTTGAGAGACAGCCTTGTGGTTAAGGGTGCAACCAATCTCCTCATACAGGTGTCCTGACTGGCTGCTCACGGACTGAAATAAATTGAATGGAAACCCAAAGAATTCTATGAAATGCTGTAGTGAAAGCTGGAGGCACACTGGCCATACAGCTTTGTGGGCAGAGATGGGTCTCCACAGGAGCATCTGCAGATGGTGACTATATCTGGCACCCCAGTCAAGTCTATGCTGAAGATCCATCTTGTCTGTAGGATGAAGCTCACTTCCAAGCACGCATCTGGGCTATCACAAAGGAATGCAATCCCCACCACTGCTTCTTTCTGAGTTATTTTACTGGAGGATTTGAGTGCCATTACAGTGAATGTGTACAAATATTGAAAGAACAATATGTGCTAGAGAAAACAAAGGGAAAAACCTCCTGGTCTCCTCTTCCTCCTGGGTAAACCTGTGATTTCTCCCACCTTCTTGAGTTGCAGTCTCATACAATATCGTACAGTCTGCTGCCTCCTTAAATAATTCCTGATGGAGCAGCAGACACTGAACACATCACTCAAATCCCATAAAGCTGCTTAGCTTCCAGTCTGAGGAGCTGAATCTCTGGGAGAAAGCAATGACCTGGAGTCTCCCGGCCCAGAGCTGAAGCTGGATATTTTGCAGAGTTTCCAGTTTCACTGTCAGTCCTATTCTCCTGAGCTCCCAGTAAGGAGCTCCCTTGAGCTCCCTCCCCTCTTCCAGCTCCTCACGCATTGATCAGGGCTCAAATAAATGTGGTATACTAAAGCTTCACCCGCTGGAAATAAACTGTGATTACCAAGCAGAGGATCCACTCAATTTACCTCTCGCCATCTGGAAGTTAAGCATCTGGCTTAAACTTGCTGCGTGTAGCCAGGAGAGGCGGAAGGATGCTTCCAGGAAGCAATTCATTCCACTGATTTCAATAAAATACCTTTCTGAAGCAAGGATCAATCACACGCTGAAAGCCCTTGCCTCTGCTTGACAGTAGAGGAACTTCCAAAATCAAATTTGGATACTGAAGTGTGGTGATGTGCAGCCCATCCTCAGTATTTGTTTACACGACAGATGTGAAAGACGAGATCTCTGTGCTTTGGGTTTTGATGGTGGAGCCCCAAGGGGATGTAACACTTACCTATACTGACTCTAAAACTAACACAGATGCCTCTCGCCTTGAAGTTTTGCTCATCTGGAGTGTTTCTGATTTCTTTTTAGTACGAGTATCATCTGTCAGTTGTATAACAAATCTTATCCCATAAGCTGCTGCCCCTGTCCTTCACAAATAACAAACTAATTAATTTTTATTAATTTAACAGAACTGAAATGTTGAGCCCTTGAGGTTATGTCTATGCTTTGAACACACACCCAAACATTATAACACCTACCAGGCTCTGACCAGCAGAGCAGCAGGTGTGCTGCAGCAGCTCAGCAACTCGAGGAGTGCTGCAAAGTGGTCAGAACATGGCAGTGGGGTTGGCAGCTCAAAGTCAGACTTGGTTGGCTCCAGATGAAAGCCAAGAGGCACAGCCACTTGTTTCCTGCCATGCCTGAGTGGGGCAACTAAATCGAAGGAGTAAAATAGTTCCTATGGGATAGAAGTAGAGAATAACAAACCCTACTGAACGTGATGCTCCTGGACAGGACCCTTCTCTTGGCCCCTTGGTGCCACATCCCTGGAGGTGCTGGAGGCCAAGGCTACATGGGACCTTGGGCAACCTGGTTTAGTGGAAGGTGACCCTGCCCAGGGCAGAGGGGTGGAGCTGGGTGGCCTTGAGGGTCCCTTCCTACCCAAACCATTCTGTGCTTCTCTTATTCTATGACTCTGCCAATGTCAGCCCTGAGCCCCACAGCACCTCTTGCTTCAGGGGACCCTGCCCACAGACAGACTGCCTTGGTGGCTCTCCAGTTAGTCACTGCAGCCATGTGAGAGCCAGCGGGGGCTGCCAAATAAATCTGAAAGTCTCTGGTTCTGGCTATGGGCATTTGTCCTGCTTTGTTGCCAGGTTGCCACAGGGCCAGACAGCTCGGAGACAAGACAGCATCCAGTACTCAGCATCTAATATCCTTGGCCATGGGACCACAGACTTCTCAGTTCCTTTGGTAAGAGGCTCAGGAAGAGTTCTTTTCCCTCCCTGCCAGCTGGATTACAATTGTGGCTTTTTTTTTTTTTTTTAATTTTTTTTTGAGAAAGAAGAGCTCTGCTTTCACTGCTGAACATATAATGATATTCACAACTTCGTACTTTTTAAAGATTTACATGTCATGAAAACCGTTCCCCAGTCCCTTTCACTCCTAAATGAAGCCTTCTCTAACCTCCGTTGATAAAG
Source organism: Oreortyx pictus (assembly GCA_036925125.1). Classification (NCBI taxonomy): domain Eukaryota; kingdom Metazoa; phylum Chordata; class Aves; order Galliformes; family Odontophoridae; genus Oreortyx; species Oreortyx pictus. Next base: position 105,240,367 of record JAUPFR010000002.1, on the reverse strand, counting down.
CATCAGCAGCTGCATGGTGAGATCTGCTGAAGCTGTCTGTGTGAAGGAACAGGTCCTGTATAGGTCCAGGAAACTCTGCTGAACCTTCCACAGATTGCAGGCTATGAAAGGCCACTATTTGGTAACAACAGGGTAAATAAGTAAAACTGCACTCACTTGTCCTTACCAGTCATATTGTAGCAAGTGAGGGAGAATATGATAGTTATTTCCTACTGTGTTAAATTGTAAGAAAGAAAGCAGGTTAAAAATGAATATGGTTCCTTATTTTTTTAACCGTAGAGCTTTCCCTATTTTTTCTTTCCTATATTTTCTTATAGAAGTGGGGAAATGTACTTTATTTTTGCTTTTTATTCTTTTTATTCTCTGAAAACTACAGTAGCCAAATTAAAAGCCAAACTGCTTCTAAGCCATTCCCTTTATCTCATTTTGTTTAAAACACATAACACTGAGAGGTAATGAAGGCCATCTATGAAACTGCTTTCTTTTCATCAAACACATCAGAAAAAAAAATCTGATCAACCCTAGAAAAAGAAAAAAAACCTGACTAAACAGGGCAGTTACTTTGTCTTTCAGGCACAGGCACAAAAATATGGATAGGTTTATATAAAAATATATATTCAGTAACCAAAACCTCAAATTCAAATACACCTGAGCTTTGGGGAAGTTTGTATATTCATTCAATCTTTGTGGCTTAGGCTCATCTGTAACAGAAATATTTGCAGATAGACAGAATACTTCCTCTTTTATCTTATCTAACGATCTGTCTGTCTGGGTTTTTCCGGGAGATGGCCTCAGATCCTGATATCTGAGAGCTGTGCAGCTAAATTAAGGCGAGCTCATACAGAACTTCACAGAGGGCTTTCTTTCCTCTTGATTGCTATGAGCACTTAGTTCCTCTTAATTCTCTGGGATGAAAGACTGATTACCACGTAGCCTGGCTCAGCCTCTGATGGCCCCATGCTTGGCCTGTCTTCAGGAAAATATTTTGTTTTGGCTGCTGGATGTTTATTCTATGGGCAGACCATGGCTGAGATGCACAGAATAAGCTCTGTGTGAGCTGCAGGTCCACAGCATCAAGTACATCCGCATGCTGGGAACCCAGGTCCAGTGCCTTGGCCAAGCCAGGCAGCAGCCAAGGGTTCCTCACCAGATGCTCTTTAGGTCACAGATTTTGGAAGGATGAAGTCTAGATTCACTCAAGAGCTCTTCTCTGGAACAGGCAGCTTCGAGAAGCTGTGGATGCCCCATCACTGGAGGTGCTCAAAGCCAGGCTGGAAGGGGCTTTGGGCAACATGGCCTAATAGAAAGTCTTCCCATACCAGAGGGTTGGAACTAAGTAGTCTTTAAGGTCCCTTCCAACCCAAACCACTCTTAGACTTCCATAATTTCCCACACCTCTTTTGCTGACTATCCACCAGGAGGACTGTCCGAGGTTTCATACCTTCAGTGCCATCTTTAGGCGAGACCCTGCAGCTTGGCAGAAGGGAGAAGATGTTGAAATGTTGGGATCAATCCACATCGATCTAATTGCTGTAAACTATCTTGTGGCTAATTGCTGTAAACTCTCTTGGCTCATTTGTGCCCTTGTAGAGACCCAGTCACCAGTGGGAAGTAAAACTTCTAGACTCCAGTCAAGTGATCCCCTGCCTTCTGTTCATTCCTTCGAAGGACAAAAATCTGAGGAGGCTCTTTGGTAGCTCTTGAGATCAAACTACTTCACACTGTATTTTGAACAACTTATCACAGCCCTTATCTGTGTCTGTAATTATAATTATCCCTGAGAAATAAAGTACTGGGAAGTGTTCCAGCTTCAACAGAGCTGCGCCATGCAGCTTGGCCTGAGATAAATTGGATCTGTTTTTCCCAATTTTTATTATATACTTTCCTATCTGTGTCCCCCCACTTTGCTCTGAGGAGCTTCATCACCTCTTGGAGCATTTTATCATGGGTAACTTCTCCACACTGCATATTCTCCCCATTTTCTGTGCAAGACTTCACTGATTTCAACAAGCATTTATGTGGTTCATGGGTGAGAGGAAGGGAGCAAGCACATCTGAAAGAAATGCAAGAAATACAAAGTTTTATTAACAATACCACAAAACCTTTTATTATTATTATTATTATTTAATATATGCAGCTGTTTACAAGGAGGAAATAAACAAACAAGCAAGAAAACTCATTGGGGTTTGTCACAGCATGGGTCAGAGAGCACAGCAAAACAGCACAGATCACATGGGCAGGTTCATGTAGGGTCTTCCTCGTCTACTTCTCTCCACCATGGGATGTCCCCAGCCAACGTCACCCCCATGAGCAGGTAGGGCTGCCCAGCACTAAGGAGGTGGGGTGCCACGTGCACCTTGCTGTGGTGCCAGGGACGATGCCAGCTGTGTCAGGGCTCGGGCGATGACAGACAGATGCCCATTCATGGTCCGCAGCTCTGACAGGATGTCACTTACATTTGCTGATGTCTGCTCAGAGCTCAGGGGCACGGCGTGGGCAGCTGGTGGCAGGGAAGCAGCTTCTGGAGCCCTGCCTTCCAAAGATGTAGCGTGGTGGATGTCATCATGGGAGGGCGGTGGGGGTGTGCTGTTGCATCGCTTCACGCTTCCCAGGGAGCATGTTCCTACAGGTGGCTGATCCTCCTCCTTCCCGCGGATGGTGGCGAGTGTTGCAGAAGCCAGGAAGGGCAACCAGTTGATAAGGTGGGTGGCACTGCCAGGTGGGACGACTGGAAGATAAAGTCCAGGGTGGAGGGACGAAGTAGAAGCAGGTGGTGCGGGAACAGAAGGGAGTCCAGGGTGAACTGCGCCAGCAGAAGCTGATGTTGGTGGTGGAATAGGAGGCGGCTTGGGATGCAAGGATGCAACGCAGGCAGGTAGTGGTGGTGAAAATGATGCAGTACCGGGGTCAGAGGAGGAAGAGGGTGATGCTGGCGCAGTGAATGGTCCCAGTTCTTCTGAACTTGGTGGAGAAGTGGCAGCAGGTGGAGCATCTGGTGTGCAAGGGTCTGAGTCTGCAAAGAAGAGATGTCATAAGCCTTGAGTAACATCAGTTACTTACATGTATGACACACACATGTATGACTGCTGCCATAACTTCAGTGGGACGAGTTATTTTTGATACAAGGGAGAATTTCATTAGCTGCCAGCATTACCTTTTGTAGGACAACTAGAAAGGAGACAAACTCAAAGAGGCATCTGTATGTAAACATGCAACTTAACATTTAAATATAAATGACTGTTCCACTCTCATTCTTCTACCTATGGGAAGAATTCAACATTTTTCTCATTGACATGCTGTAGCTATTTATTAGCTGCTGAATTATCTACTGTATATTCCTGACCATACACAGAATGGTCGTGTCCTCACTGACACTCACATCTCCCCATGGAGATGTGAGGGCTGCATGTTACCTACTGGAGGCAAAGTTAATCATTGCTTCATAGAAGATTCCAGTTTTCAGCATTCTGGTTTCATTGGACAAGTCAACACCAGAAGCAGCAAAAGCTAGTTGTAGGCTTAATGTCCTCAGTAATTTAAGTTTTGTGCATGGAAGCATGACAGTTTACCCAATTCAACTTATATACAGATCCCTCCCTGTAAGTATTGAGCAGCTTCAGTTACAAAATTCAACAAAGCAGAGACTGAGGAAGAAACTGTTCGTGCTGTGCATCCCAGCTTGACAAACATGCCAGTCTACAAGCAGTACAGTAGACCTCCAATTTCCACTGAACTCATTAGAAACATTTGTTCTTGGATCAAATCCACTGTATACAGTGTAGGATGATAGAGCAGTCTCTGGGGAATATGCAAAGACTTGGCAAGACATGCTGTGCTCCAAGGTGCTGTACCTGCTGTGCCCAGTTGGTAAATACTGTAGGGTAAGGAGGATCCTACTTTTATAACAATTTGAAAAGCCAGGAACACATTAGAAAACATCAGTTTTTCAAGAGCCTCAAAGGTCTGCATACATAGAATTACTATACCACGTGAAGGACCTTTATTTTAGCATTGGGAATGCATTGCACGGAAGGTGGTGAGATGCTGCAAGAATGGTCAGCATTAAGACAAGTGGATTTTAAAACTACTTCTGCTGCAATTAAGTGCAAATTTTAAAGCTCTGCTGTGGATACAAAGACACAAATTAATAGATTTATCTAGGTTAAGACAACCTAGAGAAAGCCAAATACTGAGGTGTTAACACCATACTACTATTATTTCTGGCATCTGAAACATCTGATGTGAGAAATTCATTTTCATTGCAGGCTGGTTTGATATTTCAGATAGCAAACTGATGGTGAAAAGCGAACACAGGTTTTTCCTTGTCTTAACCAAACCAGTTAAACATGCAGCCTACAGAAGTCCATCTTTGTTCCATATGAGACCACCATGTTTTCCCTAAACAGACACATGTGTTGGGTGGAGGGATTAAGACACAAAGTTTGGCATGCCCTTATGTCACTGCGATCTTTATGGAAAGTTACTGCAGGTTGAATGGAATGGTTTCCTTCCTTTGTATATTGGCTCTCATCCCAAGACCAGGTCCCTGCCTACACGAGTAGTTGATTCCTGCTCCCTGGAGGTGGGCTAAGGATGCTGGAAGTTGGTTTTCAAAAGTGTTATTGATTGGGTTTTGGTTTTTTCAAAACAAAAACAAAAATAAAGCACAGTTCAAATTCAGGTTCCATTTCCATCCAAACCACCAAAGTTTGCAAAGAGTGAGATGAAAGGTTCAGGTTTGGCTCAATTGGAGTGTTAACCAGAACAGTGTTTATGGTCCATATATAGTATGGCTAATCCCTGTCTACACTGGCCAAACAAACCAAATTAAGTGTAATGTTCTTCCATATGCTAAAGAGCAGAGGAAGCTCAGCAGACTTTGAGATTATCTGGTTTATGTATGATAAATAATAATTATTATAATTATTTTTATATTATAATTATATAAACCATTCCCCATGGTTCTGCTTGAAACTAGGTTGTCTTTGAGGTCCTTTCCAACTCAATATTATTATTTAGAATAATAAAAATAATAATAATGATAAATAATAATAATCCTGATCATATTAAGTATGATCAGGATTAAAACACGGGGAGTGGTAACTAACACAGACAAAAACAGAGACAAAACTCTGGTCACCAAAGGCTCTTCCTCTTAGTTGCAGTCTTTCCAAATGCAGCGCAGACAAGCCATAGTTTTGTTACCACCCATAACCATGACAGAGTATGTCAGTGAGCTAACACAATCGCTTACCATGCAAGATTCTATTATTTCCTTCTTTTCCAGTTTTGTTTGCTTTATCTTAAAGCTGCAACTCATCATGACTGTTCCCTTTGTTTCCTCCCCCTCTTTTTTTTTTTTTTTTTTTTTTGTATAGTTCCAATACAGAGATGTCCTTAACTGGAGCATTCAGTTGCACTCTCACTCCGAAGGGTATTAGGCACACTCTAGGCAGAGCTGTAGCTGAGTGGGATTGGAAAGGTGCTGAAGGCAAGGTGCTCAGACAAGAACAATGACCATCTCTGAATGTAACAATCCAGCTGTGCGCGGCCATTCAGGATCTTGTATGTCCACAGATGCCTACTGTCCTCAGCACCTCCTTCTTCATACAGAGACTGACTGTTCAAGGCAGGAATTTTACCAGTTAGAAAAATTAATATGTGACCCAGAAAACCTGGGATGGGATTCAATTCTTCCAAACAATGCCAATGTGAAGAAATTCCCTGAAAGTACCTGCATTTATTATGTTCTACCTGGAGAGAATATCCCAAGGGGAAGTCTTAGACACAGCCTGTATCTCTCTGAACAGCTTCAAAGTTCCTTATTCCTGCTGCAGGCAGAGGGAGCTTGTCCTCATCCCTTAGGAGAATTGATATCCTGGGGTGGACTTCATGTCACCTGCCAGAGGGGCAGCTGAACCACCTCCTCATTGCTAGAACGAGAAATATGTATAGAAACATTAATTATAGAACAGTCCAGGATGGAAGGGAACTTGAAAGGTCATCTGGACTGACTCTTCACGGGAAAGGGTGCCTAGATGAGAATACCTGCTTCAATTCTAGGCAGAAATTCTATTGAGCACCCTGTCAAACAGTGTCTTGTATTCTCAAAGAAAAGCATCCTCATCTCTTTGTTGAATATAAAGAAAGTTGTGCATGCCCATGGATGGCTAATTCAGCTGTGGATGCCATGTACTGGAAATGACTACATTTCAAAAGAGGACTTCTGCTCCAGGTGCCTAAAGGTAAGATGTGCCCTTCTGACCTCTGATCTCCTGAAGAGAATGCAGCTGCACATCTCTGTGTCCTCATTTGCAAGTAACAGGGAAATACCTCAGTGCTGCCGTCACTGACAGAACTTAAGGATATCAGAATCTCTGAGGAAATGGGCCAGGTGATACAGTTAATGAGAGGTGAGGAGCACCTCCAGGAGAGGATTTCCTGCTGTGTTACCTGCCCAGGATGACGGATGCTACCAAAAGATTAATGAGTTGCCCTGTGAGAATGGGGAAACTGGAATTTTTAAAAACCAATTCATCTGTATGAGAAGAACATGAATTTAACTTTTCAAGCAGTCTTGGCTATCTTAGCTGCTTTTGTTTGACTACTGATTTTATCTGCCTCGCAGTCAAACTGCTGCAGACTGATTTCTTAGTCTTTTGTCAGCCAAAAAGGGAAAGGTCTCTGAAGGAGAAACCTTGAGGGAAAAGCGAGGACATGATTTTCCACTGATTGGCATCTGCATGGGATTCAGCTCGGCTCACTTCAGCTTTTTATCTTGTATCTAGTGGAAGCCAGTCTGCTGGGCTCCAGCAGAGACAAAAGCACTTCTGGGGATAAGCAGTCCAAACCAATTGGGTCCCTAAGAAGGATGTGACAATCATGCTCTGGAGTGTCATGCACAGGGGCTGTCTCTCCTCTTCAGTGCCTCTTGTAGGTCTGTGTCAGCTATCTTTGTTGGACAAACTAACTTCTAAATGGTTGAAGTAGTGAGATTTGGATATAAATAATCTGGTGGGTGGAAAGTCTCCCCATGGTTCTGCTTGAAACTTGATTGTCTCTGAGGTCCTTTCCAACTCAAGTCATTCTATGATTCTTTGCAATAAATTCCTATCATACCAGACTTGTAGGTGGATGGTGTTGCCTCTGTGTTCCCAGGAAAGTCATAAAGCTGTGCAGATCAGGGAGAAGGTGCAAGGGAGTGGAGATGGGGGCTCCCACAGTGCTTCAAGAAATGAGCTGGAGGTATAGAAGGCAATCATGCCTCAAGTGAGTCATCACTGATCAGAGGACCCATTTCAAGACAAATGATGTTCAGGTGCTGAAATGAGTCACAGACTCTGCAGTGATGCAGCAACCTGCAGGAGCCCTTTGTGCACTGCTCTTTCTGATCGAGTTTCTGAATTAACTCTTAAGCTTGTGGTGTGCATGTGTGCCTGTGAGCTCGAGCACAGGCATGCATCACTTGGCACTGCAGCTGCATCCCAAGATAGTCTAAATATGCTCCTGCCTCCTTCTGTGAGAAGTGAAACTGATGTCCTGACTGCTTGTGGTAAATGAGACTAACAGCAGCACTTACCTATGCAAGGGTGATGCTTCTTTTGCATGGACAAATTCCATCATTGGAATCTGGATTTGGCCTCTCAAAAGCCAACACTTTTGTGCTGCTTAGGTTTGACTCGGGTACAGAGTGATGCTGGTTTGCACTGCTGGTCTGTAGTCAAGGTGCAATTAAAACTGAGAGGGGATGCAATTTCTGCACTGGTTACAGACGCTCCTGGACGTGGCACCGGTTTCAGAAACTTTAGTCTGATTTTAGACACTGTGTTGAGTACCCAGTTTTGCAAGAAGCCAAGTAAATCATAGAATCATAGAATCACCCAGGTTGGAAAAGACCTTAAAGATCATCGAGTCCAACCACAACCTACCCATACTACCCTAATTCTAACAACCCTCTGCTAAATCATGGCCCTGAGCACCACACCCAAACGGTTTTGAACAACCCAGGGATGATGACTGCACCACGTCCCTGCGGAGGCCCATTCCAGTGCTGAACAACCCTTTATGTATAGAAGTGTTTCGTGATATCCAGCCTAAACTTACCCTGGTGCAACTTAAGGTCCTGTCACTGTCAGCAGTGAGCAGAGCCCAGCCCCGCTCTCGCTGTGAGCACCTTTCAGACATTGGCAGAGAGCAGTGAGGTCACCCCTCACCTCCTCTTCCCCACACCAAACAGCCCCAGTTCCTTCAGTCTCTCCTCGTAGGGCATATTCTCCAAGCCCTTCATATACCAACAAACTCTGAACACCCACACAGTTTTTGGGTGAGGAACCTAGGAGTACATGTAAAATTCTCAAAACCATCAGGCAAGTTTATTGGTAAATATTTTTAAAATAAACAAAATCACATTTCTATCCTAGGAATCCCTGAGTATATGGAAATTACACATATATGTATATCAGATATCAGAATCTTTATTGAAAAAAAAAGTTTGAAACACAACTCACCAGTCACTCCCATAAGTTAAAAGAAAAAGGATATTGGAAATAATTGTAGGTTACCAGAACTGTGCCATAATGGAGCATGTGGCAAAGTCTGTTTTAGAGGCCAAGACCTTTCACCAAAAGGACTCTCCCTCTGTTGTCAGATTAAACATCTATGGGTTGAGTCACTTCAGCAAGGCTCCTTCCTCTGGCTCCTTGCTTTTTAAGAATCTTTATAACAATCCATGAGCTACTCTGAAGATTTTGATTCACTTTTGAGTTCTGGAGCAACAGAAAGCTTTTCAGACTTCATCAGCTTGTGCATCTCCTTAGAATTGGATTTTTTTTTTATTTTTAGTTTTTTTTTTTCCTTTATTATTGTTCTGTTCTATTTTGAAGGCTGTTTCCCTTCTTTCAGGTACAACACACCAGGGCCAGCCAGACTGGCTTTAGGTGACTAATCACATTATGACTTCTGTGGAGTTGTGTTGTTTCAAAATTTCTTGAGTAATAGTCTGTTATGAGTACATACTTATTCCTATGTCATGTGAACAAATTTGTTCTCACAGTTTGTCATGGGCCATCTGCTGTTTCATCTTTGTCCCTGGCTTAATTTCAGTGAGACTTTCTTCACTTCCTGACAAAATGTGCACTTCTTTACACTCACTTGGGACCAGATTTTCCAAGAAACTGACGTCCTTCTTTGACACCTATGGGTCAAATCCAGACTTGTTGGAGCACTCAGCAGCTCCTGCTGCTTCCTACAACAGCAAAGCCCCTGTGAATGCCCTGACATCTCCGTGAGGAGAAGCGGGGAAGGAGGATGTAGGCATTAAGAGGGGCAGTGCCTGTTGGGCAGCAGGCAACTCCTCTTGACAGCGTTTGTTGCCTAACACGTTGTTCCTGCTGTGCTCAAAGCGCTGCACAGACGAGCCTCACACAGGCTGCAGCGCACGGGGCCAGACTGGAACACATGAAAAATGAAATGCCTTGGCAGGGCCCCCTGATGGAGCCATGAGCAGAGCCTGCTTTCCTCTTCCCCATGAGCTGGCGTTGCCAACATAGCCCTCTGATGGCTCCTCTACCCTCTGACTGTTCTGATGCATCTTCTTCAGCTGAGGAAACTGTCCTTCCTTCCTCTTCGCAGCACAGAAATAAAGCAGAGCAGGAAATTCTCTTCTGCTTTAAGACTGCCATTCTTACTGTAGCTCTGCAAAGGCATTTTCTCCTCTCCATCCATTACATGTCCGTCTTCCCAGAATCCTCCCAGAGGATGGATAACTGGTTGGATAGAGGGTTTAGATTCTCTGGAACTAAAACGAGAATCCCAACTACATCCACAGAGCTAGAAGAAACAGTAAGGAGGTGGAATCACTGCAACTGATCAGAAGTCCCACCGATCTTCCATGTTGCCTCCATGAGTGGTCTGTAACGGCTGCCAAAGGAAACGACCCGCAACCCTTCAAGAACAGCAACAGCATGCTCTGCCACAGGAAATTAGGCTGATGTGCCATGTCTGAATCAGATTTTTAGCCCAGAAGAGATGTGTATATTGTCTACAGTCACCACTTAGGTCATCAAATCTGATACAAGATCAGGCTCAAAAAGAACAACAGTCACATCTGGAAGCACAGCTGATGTTCTGTTACCTTTTGAGTCCATCCATTAGCTACATCAGAGAGAAACCCACAGGGTTTCCGTATATTTAAGCAGATACCTCTCGCATCACACTTAATTCTTCTGGAAGTCTTGTTTTCTTTCCCTAATAAAAACTATTGTGTTTCTAAATGCTCTTATTATGTTCTTATTAGCACTATAAACAGCCCAACTGTTTTCCTTTTTCTTACCCTTTCACCCTTTTTTTTCTTTTCTTTTTCTTTGAAAAGATTTTGATCTTAACTGCTATGGCAATTAGTTTCTCAGGTTGGCTTTGCACTAAATGAGGAAGTGTTTCCATTTGCACAACAGATTTTTGGTACTAGTGAACTGGATAGCACATTCTCTAAAACCATCTGTTTATCTATTGTTTGTACCTTTCTCCATGGCATTTCCTGCCACATATGGTCCAAGAATAAGCCAGAGATAGGTCAGCTTCAGCAGGTACTCAGTGATACAAAACAGGAGAGATAGGAGGTGGATCACATGCCTTAAACCCAAAGGCTGAGGCAACCAAGAACATTACAGAAAGAAATCCTGAAAGCTGGGACTTTTTTTTTCTTTGCTGAAGGAGGTGCATTTAATTTCATTATACATATGCTCTGGAGCTTTCCAAGTCAATTCAAATATTTCTTAATCAAACGTAGTTATGTTACAATACTATATTATTTCTTTCCCCCAGGAAAAATATGAGACAAACCATGAAATCTCGTGGGTTTTGTAGCCAGTGAGTCAAGTCTGGAAATTCAGTACACATGAGTCAATGAGATTTCAGGTCCCGACAGAACGTCCAGCAAGGATGTTGTACAGCTGGCAGTGGACAGGCCTTCATTGCCTACACTGAGTGGCTCTTCTTGTGCTGACTAATGGCAAAGCTACATCCCAGCTGGGTTATCCTCAACCTGTGGCAAGAGATGCTTTCTGTCTGAGAGGGACTGTCCCTCTCAAAGTCCTGTCACAGGAGCATTTCCCTCTGAAGCACAATGACTACATCTTTCCTCAGGTGTTCAACATCTGACTGCCCCAGCGTAAGGTTTTGCTAAGCCTTATAGTCCTATAAGACTTCAATGTCATAGAAGTTTCACAATATTTAATTCAAGAGACAGTGAAAAATCTCAGAGTGTCTTCTTCAGCCTTGAACAGAATGGAAGCTGTTGGCTTTCATTGGCAAGCAGTATGTGGGTGAAAAAGGGGCAGACTCTGCAGGAGGCCCTGATAAGGCAGAGCACAAGAGAACAACTCCGCACAACTTGTTTGGCTGTTGCTTTGCCTAAAAGTCTGCAGACCAATACATGCTTTTCAAGCAAAGGCTGGAAACTTTGGCTGTATGACAAAGACTCCCCTAGCTGATCTGAAGGTGATACGGTAATTTTCTTGACTTAAATATGTGAGGAAGCTAGGAACTGACTCTTGGAGCCAGTTAAATTTTCACTTGTTTCCCATTGTATATCATCCCCAGGGACGCAGTGTAATTTTTTTTTAGGAAAATAATCTTGTAATAAATGTACCCTGAAACTTCACAGCCTGAGGTGATTTTTTTGAATGTTCATGCAGTGAAGCACAGCATAGGCTGTACCTTGCCCAGAGAATTCATCTGGATGGGAGACAACTGTATGTGAACAACTGAATTATACCAGTCTGGACACGACTTACTTCCCCGAATGACCATACTCCATCTCTTTATGAACTTACCTGAGTACGCTGAGAAGGTTGGAAGGGAAGAGGCAAATCTGTTAAGTCTTTGTATTTAGATATTTAGACCCTGGGATTCTTTTCCAATCTCTTGTGACAGATACGGGAGAACTTGTTTACTCCAAAGAAAGGCTTTTGGGAAAACCCTGAAAGACTAGATTTACTTGTTATCCAATCTGGGTCCTCAGTGCAGGGTGGGTGAGTGCCAGCCCATGGCCAGACAGGACACTGCATGCTTACTGACCTCCTTGGGGCTCCTGTCTGAACTGAAACACTCTCAGGCTTGAAGGAAATTTGCAACCCATGGCCAAGGCAGAGCCGGTGCCCTGAAGATATACCTCTTGTCCTAACTTTCATTTCAGCTGCTAGATATGTCCAGGCAATCGTGGCAGGAATCATGGAAATACTGTCTTCACAAAGACACTTTGTCTCCAAGAACATTTTCATTTTACACCCAAGTCTAGCCGGAGGTGAATTCTTTTGTTTAGTGAAGAGCCACAGCTCCTTTGGAACAAAATGTTCTCCTGTAAGCCGGGTGAGCCTCTGGTTTTATTGAAGAACAGTCCTGCAGACCAAGACAATGCTATACTTCACTACCCTTTTTGAATTACCACTCTGTCATTTCCCAGAGGAACATGATCGGCCGACCACTAAACTCTGTTTTAAGATCTTATGCCCGATCTAAATGAGACAGAATGAAGCCCTGGAGAGATTTCAACCCTTGCTTTGTTGAAACAACTTTGCTTTGTTTGGAATGTATTTGCCTTTGTACTGGGGAATGAAAATGTAACCCAGTGCCAGGTTTGAAATATATAAATACAGTGCCTCTCATATACATAAAGAGATCCATAGCATATGCTCTTGTTCTTACACAGCCTTTTTTCTCTAAGATCTTCAATCAGTATTGAGACCTTCAAACCCTGGGCCTCGTGCAGCTCCATGAAGGAGGAATGTATCATTTCTGCATTACAGGCTGGAACCTAGTTAGGAAATCTGCAGCAGACTTGAAATGAAACCCAGACCTGTTCTGCAGTTGTAGCCTCAGCTTCCTCCTAATCCCTTTGGATTACACCCACCAAGAGCTGCCCAACCATAGGTGACACACGTGGACAGCTCCAGCCGGTGGTCACCACCTCCTGGTGCCTGAGCCTTCTCTGTGCTTTACCCTGAGGCTCTGATCTGAGTGAATGTGGGGTATGGTCCAGATCATGATGCCTTACAGTTGAATCCTGAGCTGGCAACAGTTGGAAAACCAAGACTGTATCTTCTCCCTGTCCCTTCCCTCAAATTAACGAATGCACACAGATTTCACGAACCCGGGACCACCCTCTGAATATTAACTGTGCTTGGCACAATACCTTATAGCAGCAGACAAAGAATTAGGGGTGTGAAGGGCTTGCCAAAGGTGGAGGAACAGTGCTGGGAGCCCCCCAGTCCCTTGTCCTGTTGCCTGTCCGCCATTCCTGCTGCTGGTCCTCCTGAATAACCGCCCAGAGACCACATTTGCCCACTCACAGAGCAAACAGACACGTCAGCCCTACACAAACAGAGGCACTCTTGTCCCTTGCATCCCTTGGTGCCAACTCCCATCTGATATTTTGGGCTGTGCAGGGTGGGCTTGGCTGCATGCTGGGTGGAAGAGACACCTCGGCAGGGCAGGAAGCAGTGATTCAGCCACTGCTGTGTCAATATTTACCCGGGGGCTCCGGCCATAGGGGAGGGATAGTCCCAATGGGGACACACTCCTACTCTCCAGAGCGAGGTAAGCAGAGCCACGAGCCCCAAAGGGTGCTCGCAGCCTTCTCCTGGGAGTGTGCCCTCTTTTTTTAGGCTGCGTTTTGGATGCAAACTGGCACACTGGGTCTGCGTCTCTTTTTCTTGTTTTTTTTTTTTTTTTTTTTTCTAATTGTAGTCTGGAGTTTTCCTTAATGGGACAGAGAAGCCTTTGAGACTGGAAATGTGCTCGTCTCTTTGTTTCTGGTAAGACATAACACTAGCCCCATGGGACCGTGCTCCAGCAGGGATATTTTAGCTCTGCCTGGCTCCATTTGTGCTGGCCCCGTGCTCTGCTTGCTGTTTGTCACTGGGCTGCAAGCGCCCTGGCACACAGACTGCCCCCACTGCGGCTGCTCTGAGACCAGAGCCCTGCATTTGTCTGTGCTTCCCAAGCTTTTCCACGAGGCAGACAGTAACACTAATTTCATCTGGACACTATTTCTTGCTCACATTCCTGAAGGGCTCTGTTGTGCTCCTTTCGCCTTGTTCTCGGTGTCGAACTTATTGCTAGATTTCACACCGAGGTGGTTGCATCCTGTTGGCTGATGCCTCTGCTCTTCTGTTTGAGAGATGGAAGACCAAGGAGCATTTTGAGACCACGTTTGGTAGATGGAGACACCTTTCTGGCACAGTCCCCCACTGTGGTTCTTTGAAGGTGCTGCCTATGTCCCATCCGAGCTCAGCCTCATATACACTGGTGTGAAAAAGGAACAATTCCATTGGCTCCAGTGCCATTACACCAGCGTAAGCATGGGAGATGGAGAAGGAAAAGGCCTGCAGGGCTTGCTGCTTTGTTTTTCTGGGGGGAGCCACGCTGACTGTAAAACCACAAGAAAATTATTTTTAAATGAGAAAAATCTCTTTAAGACGTGGAATGAAATGCTGCAGTTCAGAAAGTCCTGTGGTATTTGGTAAATAGGGCAGTTTGCTGCAAAGGGAGGAGCAAGTATCCAGAGACAGGCTGGCTGCAGAAAGGCTCCAAAAACGAAGTTGCTTATGAATTACACGATCAAAACTTCTCACAGTGTGAGAAATGAGATCGTAAGGGCAGGTTTATTCTCAGCACATGCGTGGAAAAATGCAAACCTCAGTAAGAACCTCTGAGTAAACCTGAGAAAAGAAAATGACTCTGCCTGGAAATGTTTTGGGGATGGTGTTTGTCAACTGATGAAATGAGAAGTGCTGCTTGATGTGCATTACACAGCAAAGATGCAGGCAGGCTAAGGCTGAAGGAGGAGATTTTTGGTTTTTTTCTCCAGTAACATGAATGCATGGAGATTTTGCTCCTTGCTTCATCTGCAAATTGTTTTTTCATCCATGAAACTCGGTGATTGTTGAGAGGAGAACGTTTGCTTTGAGTGTCTGGGTGTGAGGTCACAATCACTCACGCCACCAGGTTCCAGCTTTGCTGGTTTGGATGGCAAGCCTTCAGTGCTCAGTTCTGTACTGGTGGCAGCAGCTCTGCCACCAGAGCAGGGACCCTCTTTGTGCAGCACCATGCAAACAGGAGAGCAATTTGAGCCAAACAGAATACATCAGGTTCTGACTCATGACTTTAGGTAACCCTAAATTGATTTAACCCTAATTTGACTGTTGTATGGAACCACTCTCACGGCTTCAACTCATCTCTAATAGAAATGCACCAATATCTCCAACGATGCCTTTTAAAAAGGAAGCTTTATATGGGCACAGTACATGCACTGCTGTTGGAGATATTTCCTCTATGAGCCAAACAGCTTCTCATTCCTGTGGGAGCTGCTAGTTATATGCACCGGACACCGTTAGAGAGGGGAGGGAGGGAAGTTCTGGCAGCTTCAGGAATCTTCTGGATGACAGGAGGGAAGACCAAAGGGTCAGCTGCACTGTAAAAGAAGGGCTGCTTGATTAACTTTATGGAAAGTAAGTGAGATGTGGAAAGAAAGCATTTTGTCTTCAGCGAGGAAGCCAGTCACACAGCCAGCTGGGCAGTCCGTGCTGCCCAGGAATATTGGGAGAGCAGGGTCAGAAGGAGCCTGGAGAGCTCTGTGAATGTGCAGAGAAATGGGCAGGTGAAGCAGCGATGAGGGGCTGCTCCCAAAGTCCATAAATGAGTCAACAAGAGAAATTGACCTGGATCTCAGCTTGAAAGGGAGACAATTTCTTCCAAGGAAGAAGGAAAAACCCTGTATCCATCTATGCATCTGTTCTGTACACAACAACTATACTGGCATAGAGATAGGGAGCATTTTTAGAGAAAACATGGTTGCTCAGTTTCTCTGGGTGTTGTGGAAGAAAATACCCCTTCAGAAATGAGTACAAAACCCCTAAATCATATCTGGTATAGCTCACACTACAACTAAGACTCTCAACATAATAACAGAAGAGGTTTGGAATAAAATACACTGTCCAACACATTGTGATGTCAAAAAGAGGCACTGCATCCAGCCAGTCCTTGTGACACTATAATTAGAGATGGGGCTTGCATCAAAAATCCAAATGTGGAGCGATGCTGTGAGTCAGCCAAGACGTGCGCACCAACATTGTCATTATCTAGAATTTTGTCATTTATAGTGAAATCTAAGCACTGCAATCTTCACGATGTTTGAAATTTGGGGTGAGAGACAACACCAAATTTGGTATTTATCCTTGCTCTCCAAGGCCCAAATTCAGTAAAGTGTTTAAACACATAGCGGAGAGAATATAGGATTTTGGAAGCAGCTCCTGTAAATAAAGCTGCACAAGGATGGATGGAGAAGCACCACAAAGCAACTACACTTATCTTAGAGGACCACAGCAGCACAGGAGGGAGTTAGTCTTCCAGGCATGGCAGATCCCCACTTGATACTCTGTATGCAGATCCCCCACCTGATGTTTTGTTTGAATTCACAGTTTTTATTTCATGTGTGGCAGAGATACTGTGTGAAATGAGCCATTCTAACCACAGACTGAGAAAACATACTCCACAGCAAGTCACTTTTTTTTCTTCCTTTCTTCTCAAGAGAGGCAAACAAAATCATTCAAATGTCCCAGTTGTTTACTCCAGGTCCTGCAAATGGTTAGGGCTGATCCTTTTCACTGTGTCAGTGTTTGGCCTCTGCTCTACTTTATCCCAGATTTCCCTTCTTCCCAGGTACTACCAACTCCAAATGCTCTGCAGACAAGTTTGCAAGCACAGTTTGAACAACTTTCACCAATGTAACATCTGCACAGATGATAGACTGTGCACATTCCCTCTTCCAGCAAACCCAATTCAACATAAATGCCTGGGAAAACCTTAGGAAAGACAGATTTCATCCACCGTGCAACAGGAGTGAGATCAGACCCTGAAGTAACACATTTTAAGAAATCCCTTTGAGATGCTTTGAGCAAAGGTGGACCTGTACTCTTCCCATCAGTAAGCAGAAGTAGTGTCTAGTGGTAGTTCAAGGCTGTGGGGGCTACTTTTTCCTCTTCTTAATGCTGTTGATATTCCTGACAACAATACCATGGTCTGCTGATGAACAAATAGCATCCAGGCCATACTCTAGTCCATCAACTGTATACTTATAAGTTTTAAAAACGTGCTAGCAAATCAAAGAGGTCAGATTCAGAAAGAGTCCATGGGACTTGGAGTAGAATTTGACGTAGAGATGTAAATAGACCTTTCTCCTGGCGTAAACAACACAGATTTGTTCTTCCTGTGGAAAGAATCTGTGTTTTCCTGTTTTGGATGATGAATTTAGATAGATTTTTCTCATGGTGTGAAAATGCAGTAAGTTCATCTTTGACAGTTTGGCTGTATCTTCTCTAGTAAAATACCATGATCTTCTGCTGGTGGTTTGCCCTCATTATAACAGAGTTTCTTGCCTTGATTATGACACAAAGAGCTAGTTCTATTTCACATGAGAAATAGGAGCTATTCCTTCTGAAAGAAATGGCAAAGCTGACAGGTAGAAAATCTTGAGCTGGTATGTGCTTAAATGGTTATAAGGTGTGGTTTTGCAGTCACCCAAATCATCCCTCCAGAATACATTAATTCTTCTGTCCCTCAGGTATGGCATTTCTTAACTCTGTGGTTGCAAAACTCATTACAACTTTTGAATGCAATGAATTGACGTGCAAAACAGATTTGCCACCTTTTGTATACGGAGGGCTTATGAATTTTCTGGTGATTGTCCACAGTTTTAGAGATTAGTCAGATTTTCCAAAGGATTAGGCAAAATGGAAGCCTGCAATAGTAGGAAGTTGGGATTAGTAACCCAGAAACTTCTCCCAGTCCTGTGTTCCTGGAGGTTTTTCCAAGTCATACTAAAGAAGTTAAAGACCACTTGTGTGGTCTGAACTTAATACCTTCATACACACTTCCTATTGACATTTTTTGTGACCATTGTTCATCAGGGTAGGAGCAGGGGAGGGATAAGCCTTCTGTGTGAAGGTGCCACAATAACAATGGAGAGCACCGTACGAGCTGGCTGACAGCTCAGGAAGCTGAAGTGGACACATGTGCCAAGAAATACTTCAACAGAAGAAAACAGCTTTGTCTCTCTGGCCTCGGGATCCTACCTTGAGAAGCATCACTTGTACTACCAATGCCTGCTCAGACCTGGACCTCCCTTCTGAAACCCAGTAGCTACAGCAGTTACGATGGTGGTTTTGTGGTGTAGACACCTGTCCATACAAAACTAATCTGGGACCACCAAGCACATTTTCTTGAGGCAATTCACCAGCTTGCCATATGGTAATAATTTTTGAGAGCCACCGTCTTGAGCTGGATTAGAATTAGTGATACAGTGATGGAAGATGCCTTGGTCATGTCCCTAGCCAAAGCCCATACTTTACTTAGCTGGAAAGGAGGTAGTGGTGTTGCTTCCCAGCATTGGGGCAGCTATGTGTTAGAGATGAATTCACATAGCCTCACCCCACCTCTAAGTCTATCCCAACTGAGAAAACCAACAGTTCCTGATTTTCAAATTTGCTTTCCCAGCCAAAATGTCAACCGCATGCCACCCTCGAGAATGCCACAATTCAGTGGTTGCACATCAGACCAATTGGCCCATATTTATAAAGTGCTTTGATATCTCAGATGAAAGGGCAGTATATAAATGTCCCATTCATTTAGGTTACATACAGTAGCAGCAAACAGAAAAATCATTACCCACAGGGTTAGAAAGGCGTATTCCTGTTTATTAATTGAAGACCACATAAAGAATGCTTGGTTAAAGTGTTCCTTTTGGAGCGGACATTTCAGTGCCTGTCCAGCGAATGAAAATAATCCTGAGAATGTGCATGGGCAAATGGCATAAACATCAAATTCGCACAACTCTTCAAAACAAAATTCTCTTTCAATATGCAGCAAAAACTTTTCATACGGAACTACCCTTGCTCCTTGCAGGCTAAGTTTTCTTAATGGGAAGTTAGACAATCTGTTCTCTGCCAGGTCAGGACTACAGTGAAATTACTGTTCTAGTAAACAATAATGTTAATGATACACATACACAAAAAAGAAACTACAGTGAGCATCAGCTGCTCAGCAACTCAGTAAGCTCGACGCTAAACCACCCATGGGCTCACTGTGCATTTAGGTTTTCTCTCCTTTATACAGCTGACTGACTGTCTTTTGCATTTTGAGACTTGTATTCCTTACTTCTTCTTCTGTGTATCTTTGGGATACTCGACCTTCTTGGTTCATTTGGCAGGCTATGTTAAATAAAGCCCTTTCTGCCTGTCATCTCAGTGTTGAACTGCTGAGTAGTTACCCATTCAGAGTCCCTGGGAGAAAGCAGTGTCTTTCACATATCATAACCATAAAAACAAATAAATTACAAAGCAGAAAGAAGATAAGGCACAGGTTTAGGTTGCCTTTTGAAGATTTATTGAAACAAACTGATATTTCTTATAATGTGCATGTAACCAGAATACATAATTGACAATGATAATCATTAACAGGTACTAATGTTATTTCAGAACAGAGGATGGAAAGAGACAGACTAAACCTCCATGCATGCCGTAGAGGAAATCCAAACTGCGATAATTAAATGCAAATAAAGCCTGGGGGCAAAAATTCCTGGTCTCCATAAGATAAGAGAAATGTATTTCTACCATCTATACTTCATTTATTTCTCTTGAAGACTCTAATTTGTTTTTAAGCTAATAGATCAAACATTCTTGTCACAGTTCGTACAACTGTCTCAAATATGTGAGAAGTACCCGCCAGGCGAGGACCACCAGCAATTTTTATGATTTCTTTACACTACAAATATTTGGCAGAACTGAAATCACCCAATAAAATAAACCTGTGGATTCATCTGCAGTTTTAGACTCTCTCCAAGTATTCTTTGGACTCCTTCCCAAAATAACTGATGCTCATGATATTCCAATATCAAATGAAAATATGTCCTAATTTTCATGTCTCACTACCACCATCTGTTATTAAAGAGAAAGTCTTCTTTTTCCTAGCAGGCCAGGTGGTTTGGCGCCACCCATACAGCCATGAGTGCAGCTCTGGTCCAGCAGTGCTTCTGTTCCTTGGTGTCATTGAGTTGGAGGAACTCGCACATCATACAAAGGCTCAACTGCAAGAGTAGTTGTGGTGCAAAATCATTTTTTCCATTACCAGCATCATCTACCAGCTCATGGTGCCCATGAGCTGAAAGCAATGGGCCGTAGGTGGCTCCATCTCTTCAGCAGAGAAGATGCTTGGAATTTAATTAAGTGCAAGAATGGCTATAGGGAAAGCATTGGGATTCTCTTTGGAAATGCCTTTGGCATAAGGTAAAAAATGCCCTGTTTGAAAAGTCTGTCCAGCACTGCAGAGGTCTTTAAAGAAAACCCTGCAGTGTTACACAAATCTTGCAGTCAGAATGGTTTGGGCTGGAAGGGACCTTTAAGATTGTCTACTTCCCTCTAGACCAGATTGCTCAGAGCAAGACCATTCATCCTGATCTTGAGTGCTCCCAGTCAGGGGGCATCCACAGCCTCATTGGACAACCAGTTCCAGTGTCTCACCACCCTCACAGTAAAGAACTGCTTCCTAGTATACAGTCTAAATCTACCCTCTTCCGGTTTAAAGCTATTTCCCCTCATCCTGTCGCTACATGCCCTTCTAAAAAGGTCCCTCCCCAGCTTTCCTGTAGGCCCCCTTCAGGTACTGGAAACTCCAAACAAATGATGAATGAATTTACAAACCTCCCCAGCCCTCTGCATCTACCACTGCCTTTGAAACTCAAACCACACCACCACATACCCACATCATTGTGAGAGAGAGCTGTTCTTGAACATCTGAGTCTGCCCTTCCCTGATAGTTTTCTTTCTAGAGGTCTCAAGCTGTACTGCTTTACCAAGTTCTACTACCAGTAGGCCTTGCAAATCGCATAAACCACCGTAAAATCTGGTGCGCAGTGTCAATTTAACATGTTTTCCTGCAGAAAGGAGGATAACTTTTGTTTTCATCAGTCTCCTGTTTTATAGGTATTACTTTTGAGAGTAATCACTCACATGATTCTAGTAATACGTCCTAATTTTATGAGACTTGTCTCACACCTTTTTAGACGAGCTGGCAAGCTGGCTAATATTCACTAGCTGGCAGAAGAGAAACCTCTTCATTAGTGTAAAGCTGAATTAAAACTTCACTGTTTCCCATGGATAAAAATGGCATCCTTTTTGGCATAGCAGCATAGCTCCATGGCATTTATATCACATCAGGAGGACAAGCAAGTACAGCTGATCAGAAACTTCCCTTTCGGTTTGTAGTTGTTATTGTTTTATTTTTATCTTCTCTATTTATTTTATTTTATTTTATTTTATTTTATTTTATTTTATTTTATTTTTTATGGATTTATTTGCATATGGGGGCAGAGTGTTAAATACCAGATTTATTTTCTCCAGAAACGGTTCTTGATTCTCTTGAGATATTTTGTTTTCTCCTTAGCAGAAACTGATGGAAAGAATTTAACTTTGAGTCAGTAGGATCTGAAAATTTCTCAGGTTAGCTCCAAACAAATAAAAATATTGTAGCTCAAGGCACCTTGATGTGAATCTGCATTAACCTGCATTGTGTGTCCATGCTGGTAGCTCTATGCTTGTTGTGTGATGATAGAGATTCACAGCAACGAGGAAGCCAGCCCAACCAACAATACAAAATAGCGATAAGAAACCAAGTTGCATAAGGTGAACAAGCAACTTCTGAAAATGCAACTTAGAATTCAAATAGTAATCAAATGAGATATTTCACATTTTTCCCCACACTCAGAGTCAAAGATTTTCCTGCAAGCAACCCTTTCTATAAAAGGTTTCTAGTAGTCCAGAGTGAGAAAACATTTAAGGGTGGAAATGAATGTTTAAAGACAGGACACAAATCCAGATCTTTGTCCTAGTGACAAGTCTTCCCAGAGACATAAAACCATTCTGTGAAGTGGTAGGGAACAATGGATCATGGTGCGATGTCCTATGTTTTATAATCCTATATGTGCTATAAGATGCTATAAGCTACCATTCCCATTCCACAGGTAGGAAACTGGGGCCATACATAGATTCATAGATTCATAGATTCATTAGGTTGGAAAGGACCTACAAGATCATCTAGTCCAACCATCCTCCCACCACTATCCCTACCCACTAAGCTACTAAATCAAATCCCTTAGCACCTCATCTAAATGCTTCTTGAACAGCGCTAGGGACGGTGCCTCAACCACCTCCAACAAAAAAAAAAGGACAATGTGAAGACATTAGAGAGTCTCAGGCTGTAAAGCTGCGGAATAAAGAAAGGAAAGACATGGATTTTCACAAAATGTGCCATCAATCTGCAGAGCTCATGCTGCAAGATGCTGTAAAAGACAGATGTTTCCATGAGGTCAAACAAATGACCAGATTCTGGCAGCTTGTGTAGGCATGGGGTGAAGAAGAGGAGAGACCTATCTGAAGCCACATTGTTTCGTGTGACCGTCTGTGGCTGAATTAAGGTCCCTTAGGAGAGGGGAAGGCTGCCTGTGACCTGCTGCCCGTCTGGGTCTGCCCTGTTCTTGGCCCAGGGTGCTGCCAGCCTATTGAATCTTTCTTTTTTTCTCCTTTTGTGACACATCCTAGCTGCAATGCTTGGACTTTTATTCCCAGGCTGTAGGTGGCTGTAATGCTGGGAGAGGAGTTCTGTTGTGCCTTTCTGCAGACACACTGGAGCTTCCCACCCAGTACATTTGCTTGCAATATGGACAGCTGAAAGCAATGACCAAAATGGTCTCTTATAATTTTATATTTCTATTATTGTGATCCCACAAACTTTATGTCATTCACAGCAGTGTGCAGTACAGCACCTACTCCAAAGGGGCCCTCCCCAGTCCTGGCTAAATGCTGAAGGACTCACTACTTAAAAGTAGCTGTTTTCCAGGAAAAGCTCTGTCAGTCATCCAGTGCCCATGTTGTGCTCTCCATATGAAACAAATAAAATACAACAGGAGTTCAATTCTCCACTGTATGTGCAGATACGAGGGCATTGTGGTAGAGGAAGACTTCAGACATGAAGGGACAAGGCAGAAACAACTGAAGAAAGCTAAACATGTACAGAAACAGTCAACGTTTATTGAGTTTCTGTCAGGTCCAGTGCATACCAGCCTGCCTTCAGCCAGAACAACTTTCCAGTTCTTCGTCTCAGGGTTTGGAATGAAAGTCTTTCATGGCCAGTGCCATGGCAGACTGCTCTGTAGATGCAGATGTTTCCACCAAGAGCCCACCTAGGCCACCTCTGTGAATACTGATTTCCTACAGATCGAAATGAATGGACAGAATCTGGCAAACAGGAGCTGTGCAAGTCTCAAATCCTCTACAAGGATTCAGTAACCCACTCAGCATCGGGTTAAGCCTCTGTCGAACACGAGCAGAGCGCCTTACATGTTGTGCAACACAATGGAAAATTGAGACCATACCATAGATGAGGACATACAAGTTACGTGGTTTGCCTGAGGCCACACAGTGAGTCAGCGGCTAAATTATAAACTTGGGAGTCCCTGGCTCCAAGTCACTTATTCAATCTATGCTGCCTCTGAGGCATATTACATTGGGGGTATTGTATGGAAATGCCATTAACTTTGAAGAGCAGCGTACAGTAGAAGCAAGCAAAATAAGTGAGCTTTATTGTGGGCTTGCTTTTTTTTTTTTTTTTTAATTTAAAAAAAGCATGAAAAAAGTGACATGAACAGTTTTGCAAGCCTACAGCGCAAATTAATTTTGCACAATTTGATTTCAAAACCTCCCTCCTGCATTAAAAACCTAAACAGTAAGTTTCAGGCCTAATGGAGCCTTCCTTTTTTTTTCTTCTCTATTTTTTTTTTTCTGGCAATTTTGTTAACCCCTGAAAATAGGGATTTAATATGGAAATGCGGACAACTCCTTAAGCAGAGCATCGCGTTTGCAACACTGTAATTATGCCTTCTCCAAAATGCTCCAAAGAAAACAGGATTTTCTTGTTCAAACAAATCTTGAACGGTTTTGGACCCAGAATTAAATCATTCAGACCGAAAGGACTGCATCAAGCATGCTGAACCGGAGCTGTACCAAGGAGATGCAGAAAAAGATAAATGTAAACTGATTTTACAATATTTACATAATTGGATCCACATCTCTGCTTTCTCTGTTGAATGAGTAGAGACCAGATTAACCTTACTATTATTATTATGTTTATTTTATTGACTTGGGAATTCCAAAAATAAATGGATAAAAGACAGTCTGGTTGTCTTTCTCTATTCACACCCAGCGTGAAGTCGATCAACTTTCTGAGTAACAAAATTGTTTTATGTCATCTACCAGCAGATGCTGCAGCATTGGGTGTAGCTTTACTCCAGTTTGTGGCTGCTCCTTGAAGACCATGCAGTTCTGGGGCTTCCAACCCATGCTGCTCTGTCCCTACAGAAAACTGCCTCTTCTGGTAAGTAAATGTGTGGTGGAGGAAACACACGTGGCACACATGAATGAGAAAATAAAATAGAGAAGAAGAACCAAAAAGTGGAAAAGAAGGGCCCATTATGGCCTGAAAATGGCCTGAAATTTACTGTTTAGGCCTTTAGTCAAGGATGAAGGTTTTGAAATATCTCAGCACTGACTTTTTGTTGTTGTTTTCATGGAAGGTGTTTCC
Source organism: Oreortyx pictus (assembly GCA_036925125.1). NCBI lineage: Eukaryota > Metazoa > Chordata > Aves > Galliformes > Odontophoridae > Oreortyx > Oreortyx pictus. The sequence goes on along the minus strand of JAUPFR010000002.1, from coordinate 105,215,683 downwards.
TTATTTTGCAAGACTTTCTTGGATCCAATTTCTGTTGTACAGAACACAGGCAAAGATGTGTATGGGTATAGGATTCTTACAGTGGTGATTGGTGAGTACGAGAAAAAGGAAAAATCTCTTCCACCACTCATGTTTAACTTTGATTGCTTTGACTGTTTCATGAAAATAATCCTTCCTAACAATATTTACTATATCTCCAATAAGCATAAGCAACCTGACATCAAAAACCAGGAGGAACTCGTTGTGCTTGTCAGGGGAGAAACAAGAAGGAGATGCCTCTGCAAATGGACTGTTACTTCCTTAAAAAAAAAAAACAACAAACACCTATTCTACCATCTACTCAGTCAGGAACCTTCTCCTGGTAGTTACCTTCACTTTCCAGAGAAGGATGATGTAGTGGGTTGAGACTGGGACTCAGATTGATGTAACCAGTTTAGATCCAAGCAATCTCTCTTTACCTTCCCCAGCCTGGACAATAAAAAATATCATTTTTTATTCATTTTTATTGATGTCGTTCCCTCAGGTTGCCATCATTTCTGGGCAGAGACTTCTGCAAGAATGACAAACAGCTCAGTGCTACTACAAGGCATGCAATTAATCCAAAGCTGTGGCCATTGAAATCCGACCACTGACAACTGCATCATCAAAGCAGCCATTCTGTAACTGTAAATGGGCATCTTGCAGATGTTTCTGCCTTACCTGACTTTCTGTTTCTTGCCTTCACAGGACTCGGCCATCAGGCTGCAATCTGTATGAGATTCTGCCTGCTACATGGCTCCAGAACACAGACTTGCTTTAGACTTCCTCTCGTGCTTTATCACAACAGTCTCCAACTCACGCTCTTTGCTTTTCTGTTGGAGAAATATTGTGTAACCCACTCCAGACATGGAGCAACCCCTCCCCCACAGGGAAGTGAGCCTCGAGCCAAACGCAAGCTTTGATATTAAGAGCACAGCAATGTGTAAACCCATAATAATGCACTTGGACTGCAGCTTTCCTTCAGGAAAACAACCAAACAAAACGCTCCTAATTAAGCCATTGGCTCAGAGGTGGTACCAAGTCCAGAACGGTTTCGACTCCATATGGAATTTATATGGCACGCGAGATACAATAAAATACCAGCACACCCAGATGTGGATGTTCCCCAGCTGTCTGTCTGCTGCTTTCATGGCAAGCTACAAAGGTCCTTCCCCGCACAGCCGGCTCTGCAGGAAGAGAGAGGTGACTCCTCCATGCTCAGCAATCCCACTGGGCGGTGCAAGGGAAATTTTAGGAGAATGCATGAGTTTACAGCATCGGTGTTGCACTTCGTTTTATTTTCCACAGCAGGCTCTTGCTGTCTGATCCCTCTCGAGTTTGAGTGGTGGGTTACAGAGTGTCAGTGCAATTCCCATCCAGCAGGCCACTGCCTCCTGAGCTTTCTGCCTACAGCTGCTGATGCAGATTGCGATTTTCCCCTGCAGCTGTTGGGGGCAGTAGAAAATCAGTCCTGGGTTCCTCCAACCTGCGTGACCTGGGTGTGGGCTGTATACGTGTCCTGATGCTAAGCAGTTCAGCAAGCCAGTGGCACATCTGGGAACCCAGGGGAAACATCAGTCCTGCTTTGAAAAATGAGTAATTCGGTGGTCCTCGAGCTAAGGGCTGCTGTGCTGCAGGCTGGGGCCAAATTCTGCCATTACCCTGCAGTGTCATGTAGCTAATGGCAACTGATGTGGGACAGAACTTTCCTGTTGCCAAGCTATACCTATTTTAGAGTTAGCTGTTGAATGTTTTAATAAGCTACAGGAGATGAATTGTATCTCTCAGTGTCTGGGAAGTACATTTCAGTATAAGCTGGCTGAGACTAGCAAAATGAAATTTGGAGATTATTTTTAAACTGATGGTTACCAATGAATTTTCTTCTTTTGCCCCCTAAAAACACCCTGCAGCCACAAGGCTTGCTGGGCACAACAAGTTGTGGATGCCCAGTTACTAACTGGGCCAGTGCTGAAGCATGTGCAGGGTTGCACAGTGTGGGAAGGACACTGCACTGATGTGCAGCAGAAGACAGAAGGTGGGTTCAATCCATGCACAAACACATGCATTATTTATTTATCTTGTATGCACCCTCTGTAATCAAAGGGGAGTGGGGAAGTACCCTTAAGGACAAGATCTGTCTGCACCAGATCAAGTGTTTTTTCTTGTTCTGCTATTGAAGGAGAACAGGCACCTTATTCAGACCCAAATCCCTGAAGATGGGTGGGATGAGCTCTGTGCCCTATGCTGTCTTCTGGCCACCAGCCTGGGGATGCTGGGCTCCTCAACGGGGGAATTTGGAAGTCATCTTCATCTTCCAGTTCTCCAGAATTATAAAACAACCTGTTCTTTCAATTTTCTTCACTTTCAATCACTTCTTTTTTCTAATCAACAAGAGGCATCTTTCTATACAAACAGCATGGCATGAAGAGTTGAGTGTTTGTTTAAGCAAAGTTTAACTGAGCTGAGTTAATGCTATCGGCCCAACCTGAGACCTCTGATAACCCTCTCAGGTCCTGTATACCTATCTATCCATGGCTGCTCTGAGAGCTTTGCTGCCTGGTCACAGCATTTCTAATAGGCAGTGAGATGAATGCAAGGAAAAGCAGAGATCTGTATCTGGCGGTGCCTGGGTTACTAGCTTAGGCTGAAAGCAAGTGGGGATAAATAATAAATAAGGATAAACACCTTCAGGACCCAGCCCACCTTTCCTAAAGAAACACTGAAAGAAGTGCCTGCTTATGCATAGCTTTCACGTTTTGTTAGCAGCACCAGTGATGTGTGCCTCAATTTCACTTTACATTAGTATTTGTTCAGAAGCTTGGAGCTGGGATTTTTTTCTTTTTTCTTTTTTCTTTTTTTTTTTTTTTCTCTGGGATGCTCTCAAAGGGAAAAATGAATGCTGTGTGCCACACTGGGGACCTTCCAGAACAGCCCTGCCCGCTGCCTGGACAAGGAGGCAGCTGCTGTGCACTGTGCTCTTTCCCCATACAGCACTGCACTGCAGTCAGCTTGTGGGAGATGTCTAGCACCACAGTGCTGCTTCAATAAAATCATTGCTTTTAATAAGAATACAAATAAGGAGGAATGCCCAGTAGCTATAATGCTAAGCCTTGATCCTGAGAATGCAGGTTCCCATGAGTAATTAATTAGCTGCACTTAGCAGTTCTGCAATGCTCTGAGAACTCGGGGAGGTACGGATTGCCTTCAGTTCCCATAGGCTGCAGCCCGAGCTGCAGAGCTGACCTCACTGAGCTCGGGGTTCCCATGTTCCTTGGGCCTGCTGTGGTCATCACCCCGACCACAGCACCATGAGGACGTTGCTCCGAAAATAATGCATCCTCTTTCTTTCTGTGGAAACCACAGCAGGTGCATAGAACACAGTAACACTGCAGGACAGAGTGATCAGCGATCGTCTAGGGAGAATTGGGGATTATTTTAACAATGGAGCTCCCAGACTGGACCATTTATGTTACTTGCTTCAAGCTGGCCTTCCTATTTATAATAAAGTGGTTGGTCAAAAACTCGCAATGTAAGATAGCTCCAGACATACAGTGTCCATACATTTTTTCCTGGAGTTATGATGCTACCACAAGCAGTATTGAAACAGTTCAATTTCCGCATCAGAGAATTTCTAGAAGTAAAGAAATTCCACTGAAGGAAAATATTCTTGCTGAGGTTTTCCATACAAGCCCGTTGCCCGTTGACACAAACACAGCTCCTTATGACTGAACATTTTTCATAATGGCTCAGTGAGCAGAGCAATGAAAAGCTCCGGCCTGAAGAGCTCACACTGCAGATGAGGGGTTGCCCTGTTCCACACAGAGGTAGCTGCTTTTCCACTCTCTGACTAAGAAGATGATGCATACTTGGGGCTAGATGGATTTATTTTTACTCATACGATGTTGGAGCAATTCCCCAGTTTCTGCAGCTGCACAGGGTGCTTCGAGGTTCACAGCACTTAAAGGGCTTTTTGTTGCGCTGGTGAACACATATCAATGTATTTGGAGATACGCTGCAGTGTGGCTCTTCTGTCTGTCTGAGTCAACTTAGACTTGGGTTCTGTTTAATTAAATAGGTCCATTTCCTAATTTTTCCTCCATTCTCAGGACGGTGAGGAGATTCATGAGGGCATGTTAGAACTGTTGAAAGCCAAATGAACCTTTCCTCTTATTCTTCCTTAATAATCAATATGTAAAAATAAATAAATACTGACAATAAAAATACAATTGAATTCAAATTGTGCCACAGCATTAATTTCCACAAACCTTGCAAGTGTCAGAAAATGATGCCTACAACCTAATTGCACTGAGCAAGAGGTAACACTCCAACATCTTTCTGCTCTTGATGTTGATATCAATAGTCCTCAAAATTGCCATCAGTGAAGACAGACTTTTGTTTGCTCTCCTAGCAGTGTGCTAGGAGGTTTTTAAGGTCAGGTGGGATGGGGTCCTGGGCAGCCTGGTCAAGTACCTGATCTAGCAGCTGGCAACCCCGCCTGTGGCAAAGGGATTGGAACTTGATTCAAGGTCCCTTCCAACTTAAGCCATTCTAAGATTTCTCTTCTTGGAAGAGTCCAGAGGAGGGCCACAAAGATGATAAAAGGGCCTGGAGCACCTCTCTTATGAGGAAAGGCTGAGAGACCTGGGTCTGTTCAGCCTTGAGAAAAAAAGACTCAGAGAGGATCTGATCCACGCCTATCAATATCTAAGGAGTGGGAGGTGAAGGGACGAGGCTGGACTCTTCTCAGCAGGGTGTGGTGATAGGACGAGGGGAAATGGCCACAAACTGAAGCACAAATGTAAATGGAACACACTGCAGGTGATGAAGCAACTGGAATAGGCAGCACAGATAAGTGGTGGAGTCTCCTTCTCTGGAGACATTCAAGACCCACCTGGATGCCTACCCGTGCAACCTGGGCTGGGAGCTGCTTTGTCAGGGGGTTGAACTAGATCATTTCTCAAGGTCCCTTCCAACCCCTGCAGTTCTGTGATTCTGTGAAGATGCTAACATTCTATGATTCTATGATGTGGGGTGTACAGAGCTGAGCCTAGAGGACAGAGAGCAACATGACAACAACAAGTCAGGCACTGGAATGGCCTGCCTAGGGAGGTGGTTGAGGCACCGTCCCTAGCGCTGTTCAAGAAGCGTTTAGATGAGGTGCTAAGGGATTTGATTTAGTAGCTTGGTGGGTAGGGATGGTGGTGGGAGGATGGTTGGACTAGATGATCTTGTAGGTCCTTTCCAACCTAATGTATCTATGAATCTATGAATCTATGGACCACTCTGTAGCAGACACAGTGCTTGATGGTCCAGTAGATGCCTTCCAGATCTATATTTCAATGAAGAGCCAGCTCTAAAGATATTTTCCTATTTGTTTGGTTCTACTCACAGAGCTTGAAGGTATGGACTCAATGTACTGTGTAAAGTTGCACCCAAAGGGGGGACAAACTGTTGTTCCAGGGCAAAATGCCATTAATCTACAAAACAAATTGGCTTTTTTTCCACCATTTTCCATTGTACTAACATTGCAGAGTCTCCCATAACCATCACTCCTAGCTCTTTCAGAATAGATTCATAGATTCATTAGGTTGGAAAGGACCTACAAGATCATCTAGTCCAACCATCCTCCCACCACCATCCCTACCCACCAAGCTACTAAATCAAATCCCTTAGCTCCTCATCTAAACGCTTCTTGAACAGTGCTAGGGACAGTGCCTCAATCACCTCCCCAGGCAGGCCATTCCAGTGCCTGACCACTCTTCCAGAGAAAAAAAATTTTCTCAAATCTAATCTAAATCTTCCCTGGCGCAACTTGTGGCCATTCCCTCTCGTCCTGTCATTAGTTATCTGGGAGAAGAAGTTGACCCCCTCCTCACCACAGCCCCCCTTCAGAAAGTGGTAGAGTGCGATGAGGTCTCCTCTGAGCCTCCTTTTCTCCAGACTAAACAATCCCAGCTCCCTCAGCCGCTCCTCGTAAGACTTGTGCTCCAGACCCCTCACCAGTTTTGTTGCCCTTCTCTGAACATGCTCCAGGGCCTCGATGTCTCTCTTGTAGTGAGGGGCCCAAAACTGAACACAGTACTCGAGGTGCGGCCGCACCAGAGCTGAGTACAGGGGGATGATCACTTCCCTGCTCCTGCTGGCCACACTATTCCTAATACAGGCCAGGATGCCATTGGCCTTCTTGGCCACCTGGGCACACTGCCGGCTCATGTTGAGCCGAGCATCAACCAACACCCCCAGGTCCTTTTCCTCTATACACTCTTCAAGCCATTCTGCCCCAAGCCTATAGCATTGCATGGGGTTATTGTGGCCAAAGTGCAGGACCCGGCACTTGGCCTTACTGAACCTCATCCCGTTGACTTCAGCCCAGCTGTTCAGCCTATCCAGATCCCGCTGAAGGGCCTCCCTACCCTCAGGCAGATTGACACATCCTCCCAACTTGGTGTCATCCACAAACTTACTTCAATCCCCTCATCCAGGTCATCAATAAAGATATTAAACAAGATGGGCCCCAATACCGACCCCCGAGGGACACCACTCGTGACGGGACGCCAGCTGGACTTAACTCCATTAACCACTACCCGCTGGGCACGGCCCTCTAGCCAATTCTCAACCCAGTGAAGAGTGAACCTGTCCACACCACGGGCTGCCAGTTTCCCCAGGAGAATACTGTGGGAGACCGTGTCAAAGGCTTTGCTGAAGTCCAGGTAGACTACATCAACAGCCTTTCCCTCATCTACCAGTCAGGTCACCCAGTCATAGAAGGAGATGAGGTTGGACAAGCACGACCTGCCCTTTGTAACCCGTGCTGGCTGGGTCTGATCCCCTGATTGCCATGCACGTGCCGTGTGATCAATTGCTCCATAACTTTCCCTGATACCGAGGTCAGGCTGACAGGCCTGTAGTTCCCCGGATCTTCCTTACGGCCTTTCTTGTAGATGAGAGTCACATCGGCAAGCCTTCAATCCTGTGGGACCTCTCCAGATGACCAGGAATGCTGATAGATGGCAGAAAGTGGCTTGGCAGTCACCTCTGCCAGCTCCCTCAGCACCCTTGGGTGGATGGAATACTGATGTTGCTTCAGAGCTCTCTCTCTCCTATTAAATATCCGTGTTTTGGATTATTATTCCCAGATTTACTAGTTTGCCCTTTTCCAGACAGAATCTCATTCTGTTTCCTGCTCATATTTCTAACCTCTGGTTCCATTAGTGTTATTTCTCTGTCTTCACTTGGTTTACAGTTCTTTCCAGCAGTGTTGTGTGCAGATTTGGTTAATGTACTTGGTTACACCTCCTTCCAGACCATTAATAAAAGTATGAAATAATGTTGCTGCTAGCAGAAATCCATGTAGCACCCTGCTGTTCACCTCCATCATCTTCAAGACCACAGCCATCCATCATGTGCACCATTTATCACCAGCAAACAGAATTTGCCAACTAAAGCTGATGTTTGGATTGCACTGCTAGCTCTGGGTAAAGACAAAAGGGAAGAAATGTCAAGTGGCAGTGGCAGAAAGAGGTGGGACAAGGGCTGGATGATGACAGTGGTCAAACATATTTATTACTGATGAATCCAAGTGAAATGGTAGAGATAAACTGCATCCTACTGTGCTCTGTAGCAGAAGTTTCCCTGATGCTCTCTGGTCTGGCAGTTCTAGGGATCACATTCCTGGGAAAGGAACCATACATTATCCCAGTGTTTGCTCTACTAGCCTATACACAATGGGGATGGCAGTCACCAGCTGAAAGGAGGCACTATTTGTGTTCACATCATTCTATCTGGTAAGAAATGTTCAAATATTCAGTCATTAACTAAAATTAAATAAAAAAGTTCCAAAAATCAAAGAAAGAAATTCAGAATGGCTTTGTTACCACTCAGCATGCTGGAATGAAGGAAACTGCTGAAGCTGAATATCAAAAAAATCCCAGACTAAAGCAGGCAATTGTGTGTGAAATTCTACCATTTCTGGGCATATACACTGAGAAGGGGGCTGGCAGAAAGGCAGGAGAGCTCCTTTTCATCCTGGTTTCCTCTGGAAGGAAAACAGCATATTCCCAATGTATTTGCCTGGGTTTGTGGCACATGCAGACTGATGTTGGGAATGTAAGCATTGCCACATCGAATTGAAGAACTGAGGTGAAACAAGCTCCAGGTCCAGTCCCAGACTACAATCAGCATCACATTCCTCTGGGAGAGGTGGAGCTGTCTTGCAGCACAAAAAGCTGGAATAACCTCTATGTGTTTCCCTCTGCTCTTGTTATAGGAATTACTATTGAGTCTTCCATAACAAGTCTGTTTTAACCCCCAAAGCATGACCCACAACAGCTTCTCAGACTATTTGATGGGGTTGTGAGATCTGCAGATTCACTGGCTCAGCAAGGAAATGTCCCAGCCTCATCTGCAGGATAACGAGCTCCCAGAAGGCCAAATTCAGTGGGAACTATGGAGTCAATCCAGAGAGGAAATCACATCCAGAGGCAACTCGTGTAGAGCAGGATGGCTGCTCTGGCCTGACCAGTTAGTCAGTAAGCTGGACTCCTGCAGATCAGCTTCTATCAGGAGAAGAAACTCTTCTGTAATCTTGTTTAACTAAAAAATATACACCCCCACCCTCCCCCCCCATCCTGTTTCTTTGAACACAGTAGAAACAAAAGATAGCAAGTAATTCCTGTTCTCTGAGGTATTCAAACACGCTCCTATAGCACGTGCTCTTATTTGTACTGCAGAAATCCTTTAACAAATGCAAGTGAAATAAAGAAACGTGGCATGTGGTAGGATTAGAATCATGGAGCAAGGGTTTATCAGGCCAGCAAGAGGAAAAAAAAAGTTTAAAGAGATTGTAAAAAGTATTTATTGATTGTACTCACATTTTTAGCCCTAAATTGAATACAGTGATCATTTTCAAAGGAATTGGTTAAAAAGTTCACAAAAGCACTGGGAATTCAGTTCTGAACAGCTGTGGGAAAAGGAAGATGGAAGGCATATACAGAAGGAAAGAGAAAAAAAAATCAAACCCTTGCGTGTTTTTATTACAAATAGCAGTTGCAGCAATCTAGTCAACTTCCATTCCACTGTTCACATGCTACAATTATGCCTGTAATTAACCAGTCTGAACAGAAAAGCAAAAGTGAAAGATAGAGGAGCGTAAGGTTGAAAAGGAGATGATAAAAATATGAGCTACAGAAAACGTAATTTTGGGCAAATAGGAAAGAAGACTCTCAACTAAAACATGAGAACTGCTGAGCACAGAGTCACAGAGACCAGAGGGGACATACTGAGTTGTAACACAACATTTGCAACACACACAGCTCATTTATCACAGAAGTTCCCTGCAGCAGATCAGATCCCTCCATCTACTCATGCACTGCTCAAACCAACCACTGCTTCTGCCACTCAGGTGCTGGTTGGCAGAGGATCTGCCCGATTGCAGATCATGTGCTGTGATCCTATCAGATCCCATCAACCAGCTGCTCTTGGGTAAGCCAAGCTGCTGGTGTCTCACTGCATCTCATTCATCCTTCGGGCTCTGAACTGAGCTTTGTGTGTCCCACGGTGGTGCACATAGCAGCTCCACGCTGCTGGATTTGGTATGATTGTCTAATGACCGAATAATAACTATTATTTTTAAATATTTCCCTTGCACACAGTACTGAGAAATAATTAAAAACAAAGAAACAAACAAAAAAAAATACAACAACAACAACAACAAAAAAACACAGTTGTTTTTCTTGTTTTGGATATTATGTGATGAACAGGATCTTTTCCTGCTCGGAACCACAAGCTAGATATTTTGCCATTTAATTTCTCACTTTAGCCAGCCAAGGGGGCAAAGCAGAAGAATTCGGCCCTGTGCCACTACACAGCCATCCCCTGCTCCCATATTGCTGCTGATAAAGGCTTCTCCATCTGTTTGACAGCTGCTTATAAATAGCTGCTGATTAAACATGCTGATAGGGAGCTGCTCTCTCAGCCACAGTGCGGCACAAGAATCAAGCCAGGCTTTCCCACCCTCCCCCCTGGCTGCCCCTGCCCTTGCGTATGTTGAAACTGCAAGCACCAAGTGCCAAGAGAAACCTTTCACTGTGTTTTTGTGTGATACCAGGTTGTGGCTTGGGCTGTCAGGAGTGGGGACCATGGAATCACAGCATGGCTGAGCTTGGAAGAGACCTCTGGGTCCACTTGGTCTCCCCCTGCCCCAGCAAGGCCATCCAGAGCAGTGCCCAGCACCATGGCCAGGGGCTGTTGGAGACCTCCAAGGAGGAGACCCCACAACTTCTCTAAGATACCTGTTCCAACAGCAGCAAAGCTTCTGGAATTCAGATGTAAAAGTATTCAATCCCATTACTAAAGCATTGACCACAGACGAGCAAATGGGACAAAATGAGCAAGCATTTCCTGCTGCCTGTCTACCAGGGATGTGGTTTTCTTCTGTTCAAGATTATTTGCACAATGCAAATGATTTGTGCAAGAACTTTTGAGTTGAATGCACTTCTTAATTCAGATCACACAAGGTGGGATGCAGCAAACATTTAATGAAGGGGATTGCACAGCTGCATGAAGAAGTAAATCAGCATTTCTTAAAGTTCTTAAAGTCAGATCAAAACTAGTGCTGTCCTCCAGCAAGCGTGTCCTTAGAGGAGAAGCCAGGAATATTCTACTCAACCAAAAATAAAAGCTTGTGCAGCCACCGAGAGCAAGTCCTGCTCTATCAACAGAACACAAAAGGAAACTGGATTTCAGTGCTGTCTGAACCCCTCCTTTCAGTTAGAAAACATAAGGAAGGGTGTGAACTTGCAGTCTAACACAGAATTTCCTGTTCTCTTCTTGATTCCCCACACCTTTTGGCAAAAGGCAGGGTTAAGACTGTAAATTAAGGCACACCAAAGCCTTATGTTGATTTGAGCAATGGTTAGCTGCAGCTAAGTTGTGCTAGTGTGAATGCAAATCCTCATTTGCACCATTCACATTCAATTCATTGCGACTACTCAGTAAAATAAATTAGATAGGTATTAGATGCAAGAGTTGGTGATCAATGTATGTATTCACTCCACAAAGCTTCAGAAAGAGTTACATAGGTTATTTTCTAAAATATAATTTGCAATCATAAGGTCTAAAACTTTGAAGTTTTAGAAGTAACATATGATCAGGTCCGGAAATATGTGGGCATCTAATTCCTGTCTACATCCAAATTGACATCTCTGGAATACAATGCCTAGATGCTCTTAAGGTATGAGCCTAAGCTACAGTATTATTTATTCCACAGAAACTGCTATTCATGTTTCCTAACTACAGTGCAATCATTACCCTTAGTCACCCTAGACCAGTTTTTTGGTCAGTGCTCAGTTTATCCTATCCTAGAGCAGATACGGATGGTAGGTAGAAAACTCCTTCCAGAAGTGACTCCTTTTCAGCACTTAAAGGGCACTTACGAAAAAGACAGGCAGCGAATTTTGAATGGTCTGGTAGTGATAGGGCAAAGGGGGAATTTCTGTCAGAAGTAGAATACTTGTAATGACTTCATTAAAGTGGTATGAATCCAAACGGAAAGTCCTATTTATGTTTAGGCAGGCTAATAGGCTTATGTCAGAAGCAATTATGAATCAGTTATTGTAACTTAATTGTAAAAATTAATTTGCACGTAGCTTCAGTTAAGCTGAGATTAAACTGTACGAGACATTCACACATCAGTGTTTTCAGTAGATGTTTTTAGTGTTGGTACACTTAAACCTGCCGATGGATTTCATTCATTTTCCGTTTCTTTGTAACCTTTCCTCTGGAAGGAGTGATGCTCTCTGACCAGCTGAAAGCAGCAGGCTGCAGCTGGGCACCCCCTGGGCTCCCCATTCTACCCCAGCAGATGCAATTCGCTCAACAAAGAACACCCAGCTCTGAATGCAGTCCCACAGTGACCGCATCTCTGTGCGGACTGCCTCGTGTTGCAGAGAGCCCGATGCCTTCTGAGTATAAAGCTGGTGAGGTGTATCCCAGTATAAGTGCCGAGACCCATGCCCAGCTCAGTCTGTGTCAGGATGGCCATTCTGTACAACAGCATGCTTAAAGCCTCCCCATTCTTGTGGAAATGCTGCTCCCATATGGGATTAGCTGAGCTTTGCTCTGCTGCCTTGCAAGTCCACTTGCTACTCCTCCAGAATCAGTGGAAGAACCTGAGCCCGAATACACGCTTCTTTAGACAAGCATCAACCTAACTTTTCCAATTTCTTATCAGCCTGAGGTAGAAATGGTTTTAGAGGAGCAGCATTATCTTGAAATATCTCAAAAAGAGGACACGATGCAGAAGTCTCTCAGAGGTATGTTAGTGTAAATGTAAACATATGTTTCTGCATTTCTTTTCGTATTCATGTTAGTATCCATTTCATTGCTTAGCCATATACTGATAGTGCACATTACAGTCCTCCCGCATGGATTGTTCCTGAGCGCAGCGATAGCACTCTTCCAGCACATTATGCATCAGAAATATTTATTCATTTGCCTTCATGGGAATACAAAGCAAAGTGTCCTAAATCAATAGTTATGCAGAGGGTTTTGTTTTTCAGTAAGTCTCCAAAATAAAAATGACAAACTGATTAAATGGGTCACATCTTGCTGCTCCAAAGTCTGCTAGATGAGCTAAGCCAACTTATTAATCATATGCTGAGCCAAAGGAAAGCATTGATCAAACTCTTTATGGAGAAAAATAGTCAGACCCTTCACTGGTGTAAAACAGAATAATTCAGTATCTCTGCCTTGGTTTATATGGCCTGAATGTCTATTCCACAAGCTTTAGCTGGCAGCTCTTTCGAAAAATCAGTACGTATCTTCACTTTCCCATTCACATTATAGTAAAAGGTTTAGACAGCGAGTTCTTTGAAGCAGGGATTTCCACAGCTGCCTAGAAAAGGGCTGTGTGACTGCGTAAGCTCAGTGTATTGGAGGAGAAATAGGTTTTCTCACCCCCTGAAGGGTCACCGTAGCTGAACGTAACTGCACCTGTTTTCCATTGTGCTGGCGATGTGATGTGCTCATCACTAACCGTAAAAGCACGACCCCGAGATCCTCAGAGTGAAACTGCTCGTCAGAGCTGTGGTCAGGAAGGAAGTTCCCACAGCTCTCAATGTTGTTTTGTGTTGTTTTTTTTCTTTTTTTCTTTTTCTTTTTCTTTTTTTCTTTTTCTTTTTCTTTTTTTCTTTTTCTTTTTCTTTTTCTTTTTCTTTTTCTTTTTCTTTTTCTTTTTCTTTTTCTTTTTCTTTTTCTTTTTCTTTTTCTTTTTCTTTTTCTTTCCAATTCTCCTGTGTCAGAAGGCATGGTCTCCTTCTAGGATTGCTGCCAGCCTCCCAGACCACAAGCACCTCTGTTCACCCCACAGCTGTTCCTGCCACCCTTGGGTGTCACAGGCCATAGAGTGTCTCCCCAGAGCTTTAGGGCTTTATATTTTAGGTATAGAATAAAAATTAAAAGTACAATGCAACAACAAGAATGCGAGGGATGATGAGTCCAAGCTACCTACACTAAGTATGAACCATTTTTTGGTCTTTATTACTTCTCATCCTATTAGCAGGATATCAACATGTCTACTGTGCCTCTTTATCTATAAAAGCATAAGCCCATGGACTATGTAATGTTAAGCAATACATTTTAAAAACAGAAAAGGAAAGGACATTTATGGTCCAGGATCACAAGCGACAAGCCGGAACTCTAGATTGTCTCCTGGCCAACCAAGCTGACTGCCTGATTCTGACCTCTTTCCCTTTCCTCTTGTCGTCTCTTTGTATAAGCTCTGTGCTTTGCTGCACACTCGTGACACTTTCCAACAATGTCACCTGGGCAAATGACATATACGAGACTTTATATACGTAACCCCACACTGGATCAGGTCTAAGATCCACATACTCCAGTAACTTGTTTCTGACGATTGTCAGCATAACTACAAGAGAAGGCAGCCATGCACTACTGCCTCTCCAGGGCACTGGTGGGCTGGGACTCCTCACTGTAAGGGTAATTGTGGATGTAGAGTCCACCCAGGAGGAACTGCAGACTTCAGATTACACCATCTTGTGAGGGGTTACTGTTTAACCCTGAGCTACCTACTCCTTCCTTATCTCTACTAACTCACTTGCACAGAGAGTATTTTTCAGGAAGATAGATTCCCTTTATAAACATTTGCTGCTCTTGTGTATGCTTTTTCCACTCCCCAGCCCTGTGGGATCGTGAGCAACAGAACAGTAAATCTGCAAGAGCTATTCCCCATACGACCGCGATTCTCTGTACTTTGCCATATTACAAGAAACATAATTAGGGCTCCTTCACCTGACAGATTAATGAGTTGAACAGTGAATGTCAGATAGTAGTAAATTAAACACCTAAACACTGCAATCACTGCACATAATATAATCGTGAAACAGCACATCCTTTGTAACGGTCTTGGCCGTTTCTGCACATAAATTCTTTGCAACATATCAGTTTTATGGTACTTTTTTATTGTAACTTGGTATAAATATTTATACTCATAGCTTGCCTTGCCAGTAAATATTTAGCATTTTGTTCTAAACGGTGACAGCCTCGGGTTCCTGCGAACACAATGCTGCGTGGAGTTGTCACGTGAGACCATTTAATGAGCCACCGCCAATGTGCATTTGGCAATAATCACCTTTTAGCAGAGCTAACAACTGCTCAACAGGCTGCTTGTTAAAGGCTGCGTGCCCTCGGACTCGAAAGACAGAGCTCCCAGAGTGGTGAAAGCAGAGACATCCGTGGGGGTCTGGGGGCTTGATTGGCTTAGATTAACACACACTTGTGAAGGGAAGGAAAAACAACCCAGGACAGATCTCTGCTGAAGTGCTTAATCCTGTTTCAGTGAGGAGTAGTCGGATTATGCAATTTTAGGGGCACATCTAAGAACAAAAAAACAACAGATTAAGTCGTGTTGGACTCACACTGTTTTATCTGACTGACGCAGTTGGCAATACTCTGGGATTTTGTTTGGGACTAGCTCCTGACATCTTGCCCTCAGTAGGTATTGGTCATAAAATAGCATTCTTGCTTATTTGTATCATCGAGATGCCTGGAAACGCAGATTGGGGCACTCTCATTTATTTTAAGCTTCCCTGAGTTCTTAGAATTCAAGTGCAAAATGAGACTCAACAACCTGAGGCAGCAGGCGGTCACAGGCAAAGCTGTTTACTATGGCTACAGTAATAATAACAACAACAACAATGATAACCACAAAGACTTCTTTGCAATGCTCAGCTTTTGAGTCCTCATCTTGCATAGTAACCTGTAGAGCCCCCAGCCCTGCTGTACAAAGCTTTCCACAAACACCTACTCTTGCAACTCGTTAGCTTCCTCTGTTTCCTCAGAGTGGGATCCATCTCACCTAATTAGCCATCGCCAAGCCAGTTGTTTGCACAGAGCCCTTTTTGGAGCTTGCAGCACCCCAGCTTTGGATCAGAGCTAATCTCACTTTCCCCACAGGCCCAAGTTCTGCTCAGCGACACAATCTTTCTTCAAGGGATGCTCAATATCACAGCTGAAGGCAGAAGTGTATACAGGGAAAAGATCTGCCTCAGACTTTTCACAGGAAAAGCATCCCTAACTCACAAATCAGTCCATTCTGATTTCCCTTCCACTTGGAGTCAGGTAGCTCTGGTTGTGCCAGACAGAATGAAAGTGAGGAAAATGAGAACACGACGTGCCTCTCACATACAGAGCTGAGCCATTTGCTGTGACAGTGTGTTTTGGGTACACATGCGGCCAAGACTGTTCTCTTAGCCCCACTGACATTTCTGTCATTTATCATCGAACCAAAATAGAGGAATTCTGCTGAAAAGTAGTTCATAGGCACCTTACAAGTTAACGTAACACCTCAGCAGCACCTTCTGAAGTCAGGTGAACTCTAGCACAGTGACTGAGAGCTACTCCAAAATCTAGATCTAGTAAAATAAAACCCCAAACCAGCCCAGCCCAAAATACAGGTCAGAGACATGAGGCTGAACAGAGCAGTCAATAACCTTCGTATCTGAATTATCCATCCGGTTTCAATTCTACGCAGGAGGCTGTGTTTCCTCTCACTGCTGCGCGATGTCACTAAGTACTCATCAGCTATTGCTGCTTTCTGCCTCAGAGATAAGGTTGCAAATCTTGTGAGGTGTTTTGGGATGGTTCCGGGAGCAACTCTGCGTGCTTTTTGCCATCTGGAATGTGGGCTTCAGGAACAGCAGAGTGCTGTCACTGCTGTGCGTTCAACGCCAAAGGAACCACAAAAATCCTCTTGCAGTGACATGAGCTGAATCCGTTTGGGATCGGGGATGGATGTGTCCCTGTTGCCCCAGGTGTCTGCAACACTCTTTCTGCCACTTTGCTGAAGCCGGGAGAGCTTTAGGACCCCGCATCTGGAGGTGCTGAGCTCCCTGCTGGGGTTGTCCATCTGTCAGCCCCTGATGTCACCTCTGCAATCTTCACACAGGGCTGGGGGAGCAGGATGTGGGTTCCCGTCCCCAGTGCTGTGGGGAGCTCGCTAACCACATGGTGAACACCAGCAGCTGGGAATGCTCAGAAGCTGCAAACGTGAGGTGCCAGGCAGAGTGTCCCTGAAGGGTTGGGTGTCGAGAGAAAAGTGCTGGGGAAAGGTCTGCAGACAGGGCAGTGATCCGCATTCCTCGTCTGCTTCCACTGCAGAGCACACTGTTGAGCATCCTCCTGCACAAAGGGCATGGCCATGAAAACGTGAAAACAAGCAGGGGAAGTGTTTTTCATTGCTGTGGGTCATGTTTCTAAAGCTGCCTTTAACAAAGAGATCCTTGATCAGATAGCAAAGGCTCAGCACCAGAATGTCAACCATCCTGCAAAACCAAGGACCGATGGAGGGTGCAACTCCCAGACAATCCCATCCTTCAGGGGTCAGGATTTATTCAGCATTTTGCTGAGCCACAGAGTGGCTTTCAGGTTGGACAGGGTCCTTGAGCCCACCCAGCTCATCCCAACGGACCAGGCTGCCGTGCCCACGCTCCCAGGTGAAATGAACGCCGCCGCATCAGCGCAGCTCAACTTCCACTTTTCTACATCCTTCTGTACTTTTCTCTCTCTTTCTTCTCCTTCCCCCCCCCCCCCCAATGCCCCCCTCCTTGCGAGGTCGGGCTGCCAGCAGTCTCACAGGGGGAAGGAGGTGCGAGACGGCCGAGGCCTGCGTGTGGGCTGCGCTGGGGTGGGTTTCGCTTTGCGTGAGCGCTTGCAAGCGTTGGGCCGCGCTGGTGGGAGTGGGCGGCAGCGGGTGTCTGTGTGACAGTGCTGTGGCTGCGTGCAGGCGGCTTCGGCGTCCCGTAAATACTCCCACTGTTCGAGGCAGCGCTGAAGCTGTTTCTGAATGACAGCCGGCGAACCGAACCATCCCAGCCCGCGCGGAGCGTTTCCCAGCTTTAAAGGCAACCCGAATGTGCAGTTGTTCCTCCCAGACCAAAAGCTCGCGCTCCGAAACAAGAAGAGCTGTGTTCTATAACCCAGGCATGGTTAGGAGGACTTTTCTTTTTTTTTTTTTTTTTTTTCTTAACAAAAATAATCCCATTCTCATTTCCGTGAATCATAAATCGCCCCGCTTTTGCCGCTGTCGTTTGTGAGTGAATGGCCGAGCTGAGGTGGTGGCTCGCTGGTCCTGGAGCATGGCACTTGGGTCATGTTTGGGGCTGGACAGGGGGATAAAGGGCATGCTTCATTTCCCAGCTTCTGGTGGGGGATTCAGGCACAGATAAGGAGAAGGACCACCCCTCAACGCTGGGCACAGCTTCCCAGGGCTGAGTGTCCCCAGTCCACTGCCCCAGTAAGTTGTGGCCACTTTATCCATAGAATCACAGCATCACCAAGGTTGGAAAAGACCTACAAGATCACCCAGTCCAACCGTCTGGAATTTGCACTGGAGAAGAAGCTAATTCATAGGGGTTGAAGCAGATCACTGAAAACACCGATTGCTGAAATACGCCTCATTTATCAGCCTATCTCTGTCTCCAAATGATCTACATGATAGGGATGAATATTAACTTCCTTTGAAGAAAATAAAGCGAAGCAGCCACATGTTTTACCTGGCAAACGCAGTCAGGGGTGATTCATTCCAAGAACACTCTGAAAAATCCCCACCTCACTTTTACCTCTAGGAAATTCCCTTTTCATGGGAATGAAAATCACGGCTCCCACGCCCACGGATGGCGGGGCCATGGCACTTGGTGAGGTTACGGACAGCGTGCTCTGCTACAGGCACAAGCAGTGCTTTCCCCTACCCAGATCTTATAATATGTCCTTTTAAAATCAGCATATATATACATATATATATATGCATTTATATATTTTTTTTTTACAGTGGGTTTAAGCAGCTTCCTCCATTCCCCGTTGTTGGTATTTCCTTTTTATTTTTTCCTTTATATTTTCATTTTTATTTTTTCCTGCATCGGGTGAAACCCCTGCAAGGAGAAAGGAGCAGCAACAACAACAACAACAACAACAAAAAAAAAAAAGGAAAAAAAAGAGAGAGAGAATAAATAAATAATGAAGAAAATGTTTCTCTTTCCCTCTCAATGTCAGGAATTTATGGAAAGCTTTAGGCTGCAGCAGTATTTTGACACTGCGCACAGTACTGCTCCCCTCCCCAATTCCTTTGAGGTTCATCTTTCAGACCACAGCTCTGTTCCGCTGCCAACTCGTTGGAAGTGTTTAGTGACTGGAGAACTGTTGCCTGCTCTCTTCAGAACTTCACACTTCATTTTTCCAGATCCCTGCGAGCAGCAGCAAATATTTCACCAGCCTGGTTTGCTGGCTACCACCATAAATCAGACTTAGGACCCAAAAAAATATCCAGGCCTGTCAAGGCATTAGGCTTTTATTTTCAGGCTGGATCCAGTGGTAAATGAGGGCTTGTATTTTCCTTTAAAACTGTAAAGGGATTTTAAGGATTGTCGTTGGACAATGGCCAGATTCAAAAGATACAATGCAGAATGTAACTGGTTTGAGGAGATTTAAAGAAGTCCAAAGTATGAAAAATGGCTTTTCTTAAAGGTTTTTCAATGAGATGTGAAGCTGGGCTTGAATTTCATATAGGCTTTGGTACAGGCTGTTGATGAGGAAATGGACTGGGAAGGTGAGGAGGATGCTCCCGAGCGGGTGTCTGCCCCAGCCTGCACCTTCAGATCTGCCCCAGCTATCACATATGTGACATCAAGGAGGATTCAACAAGTCGCTGCCTTGCTATCAATAGCTTTACAATTTACATATGCAATAGGAGTCTGCAGGACATGGTGGATTTAGGGAAGTTTGTCAGTCAAAGATGCTCGGGAAGCTTGCCCTTAGCTGCCCAGGCCAGCGTTAGGTTCCAGTAGGGTGTTTTTTAAAACAGCCTCTTGCAGCAAACAGCCCCAGTTCCCTCAGTCTGCTCTTCATTACCCTAAACAAGCAATGAATAGAAACGAGATGGGGAGTCTAGGAGTGGGGTCTGATTGCCAACACTGTCAATGGCTTGCTCCCCGACCTTGCTCCACTAGGCTTCCTAAATCTGGTAGCTGTACACAAATCCCATTTTTGTGTTATAATAACCAAACTGATTTGCACAATTTAGCAGTAAAACACACCAGGGAGCTTCCAGGCAGCAACAGTGTCACTGGCATCAGCAGCAGCCTGCTACTGAGGCACCGCCACATGTCCTGCTTCATTTTCCCCATTCCCAAGAAAGAAGACTTGATCCAAAAGGACAAGAGGTGACAAAGTTGCTGTTACTCATTGCTCCCACCCCAGCCTGCCTTCTGGGTAAGCCCCTGACCTGGGCAGAGTAGAGGTCTGTGCCTCTGCTGTGCATTCCCAGTTACCCCAAGCAGGCTGTCATGACTTTCTCCGTGACAGATGTTGTGACAAAGGCATGGAAAGTTGTAATTAAGTCAGATATGGCAAAGATGTTGGATTTTTTTACTTTTTTTTTTTTCATCAGGCAAGGGTTTGGATTTGGGTGGTCCTGTGTGGAGCCAGGGGTTGGACTCGATGACCCTTGTGTTCACCTTCCAACTTAGGATATTCTATGGTTCTATCTGAAGTAGTCCTTCTCTGCCTCAGCATTACGTATACCATCCTACTCTGCAGCTCCCAAGGCTGTACTTTTGCCTCTCACTGTCAACCTACAGCAGTGTCTTTTCTCCATCACAGTGCACCTCAATGAGCAAAAGGCCTCTCCACCAGTCAAGCCTCCATGACCACCTACACAACCCTCTGACCACTGTGGATGTGAATTAATGGAGTTAAGCTCAAAGTGTTCCTTTGCCCATGGTTAGGATGAAATCAATTCACATGTTGGAGCCATCATGTATGCAAAGGCCTGCGTAGGGATACACGAAGATGGGTCCTGAAGATGGGCACTACCAAAGGCATTTTGATAATGAAGGAATGTGTTCTGAGGGCCTTCTTTTCTATATGAAATGATACAAAAGCGCGGAAGCCACGGGAGAGGAGTGATGATGGAGCAGTTCCTGGCCACTGTTGCCTTTTTCTCTCTAGGAATGCCAAGGCGCTGGCTCCCAAGCAGATGGCGTGCCTCACAATGAACTACATAATTGACGAGCTCTTTACACAGCAATGATGCTGCTCTCTGCACCCACAGGAGCTCTCCTGAGCCCCCATCTCCCTGCTGATGAATTCCTGCAACTCCCCAGGTCTCTCTGCCCTGTCTCCCATGGCCGCGGTTGAGCTGAATGGTTTCCTTTTACATTTCCCCGCTGGTGCCCATATTCTGCTCAGCTTATTGCTTGCTACTCCTCTTGCAAAATTTCCCACCTCCTCTGACCTTGCTACCGCTGCGTCTTGGGTGTTCTGCGTTTGAGGCTGCTTCAGCAGTAGGCTCCGAGTCAATTAATTTTCCAAATCACAGCTAACTCAGCAAGGCATTCATGAGCAGCAAGGTGGGGAGGCCAACAGTGCACGAGGGAAAAAAAATAATAAAAAAAAAAAAAAAAAAAAAAAGGAGTTCAGTTTCCCAATTTAGCCTGGTGTGTAGCAGGGGTGGCCAGGAACCAGCGCTGGCTGCAGAGTGGGACAATTTTCCAGGTATGCTGAGAGTGCAGGCACTGCGCTCAAAGGGAAACAAAGCACCAGCCCCTTCTCCATGGCAGGATCAGACCCCCGGCAAAATGACTTCCTACCCCAGGAGCTGACATAAGACTCCACACTTCCAGGCAAATAAACACCTCTTGGTTTCAGCAGCTATCTGACACGCGTGTAGCAGAGGGCAGGTCAAACCTTATACCTCCCCTACATTTTTAATGGCTACCAACACACCACTGCTGCTTAAGAAATGCGCTCATTAATAACTTCCCTGACTGATGAGCATGGTTCAGCAGAGACCAGTTCCACCTTCGCCTCCACCACAGACTTTCAGGCTGATTTGGGGAAAAATTGCTTTGTGCACAAACAAGTTCCCACAGGGTAAGCGATGGCTCAAAGTGAGTCAGCCCTTCTTCTAACCCTAATTGCATTCCTCGCCCTCCGATGCCTGCGCAGCCAGGAGCAGATTGCTGCTCCATGGAGATGGGATGGAGCTTGTGCCCAGTGCCTGCTGTTGGTTTCCTCTGGGTAACAAGCACGCACAGGTGGAAGCGAAACCTCACGCCCTTGTTTGCCCCGCAGCAGTTTGTTTGTGTGCCTGCACTCCCAGTCCAGCACATTTAGTTGGAGCAGGGTAGGAGCATCCCTGTTTCAGGGCATGGATAATGACCACTGAGAAGAGATGACACCATGTTTCCTACCTTGGGAAGCTGCAAGATGATCCAGGAAACCAGTCTATACTGCACTTTTCAGGTCCACACGGTCTTTAGGACATTTAACCTGGTTAACTGGCTCCGTCCCAGTTTCACCTGGCCATACCACTGCACACTGGTGTGCAGATGGACCTCCTCCTCTGGTCTGTCTCACTTCATTAGGGTTAACAGCTTTCTCCTACCTACCAGATGGGTTGCAAAGATAAATGCACCCCAGGCTGAGAAGCAAGCAGGAACGCTGATAATCGGGTGCAGCGAAGTGCTTGGAAAGATAACAAAAAAATGTGCTCAACCACATCAAGAAAAAAAGGACCAGGGCCCATTTTTTTTTGGCCAGAAGGCCAACAGGCACAGCTATGTCCATGGGATTCAATTTAGCCTCCAGATCAGGGTGGTCATGTCCAAAGTGCCCACAGGGAGTGGTCCCTGGCGTCTGCTGGCTCCTAAGCTATGCCAGACATTGTATGGGAGGCCAGCACTGCCCAGGCTCTTTCCAACAGTTAGGGCAAATCCTTGCTAGTAACAGGCGATCAATGTGGCCATTGAACTGCTTAATTTATTGGTACAAATGTACCCTTTCAGACTAGCTTTCACCATTAAAGTGCCTTTTCTTTGGATAACAATCTATACCCTATTGTTGTCTTTTCATTGCCCATCACAGCTCTCTGCTGTGGACATTTGCAACAAAATGAAACTCTGCACTCATATGGAATTAATTATTTTGTGTAATCTCTGCCTTCTATCCCAGATGGACAACCTCTTTCCCCCTTCTCCCCACCTCTTTCTCTAATCTAAAGAAAGCAAGAATGATTTCCATCAAAGTTTCCTGTGCCCAGGTTCACCCTTGCTCTACCTCATCCCAAATAGCATTAATCGTTAAACCAGAAATATTGAGCTCTGCTTTGAAGAAAGTAGCACTACAGCCCTCGGCAATGGTGGAGAAATTAACAATGCCCCTCTGATTTAGGGAGCCTTAGAACCAAGCTATCTCACAGTATGGACTCAGAGCAGGCTGAATCTTTCACATCCACCCATCCAGGTCATTCTCCCAAAACCCTGCTGCACAAGTTGCCTTGGGAGGAACAAGATGAATTTTAACCCAGTTTGCTCAAGTTTTCATGAAGCTATAGGATGCAAAGCAAGGGGAGAACTTGAAATTTATACATTCTTTTCATTTTCTCCTACACTGGCTCTCTTACTCCACTTAAATGCATTCAGTTTCTTTAACATGCCCTGCTCGAGAGAGCTTTGTTCCTCAGCAAAACCTGTCCTGGGTATCCTCCTTTGCTTTCTCTGAGTTACCTCTGGCTTTGTCATATGCCTGGGCTGTGAGAAGGCATGTCTGGACAGTTCCTCAAGACTGGATTATGCTTTTATCTCACCTCATCTGAGTAAAGCACACAATCCTATTCCCTCTAAAAACTGGTTTTTGCAAGATTTCCTCCAGAGCTGAATGACTGGAAGAAGCATTGTGCACTCCAGTGTGGGGTTGCCATGCAAATTTAAAGTCCGTTACTAATATGTATCATCTCTCCCTGAAAAGTAAGTACCTTTCTTTCATATATAAGTGCACAACAACCCATGGCAACAGCCTCAGCTCAGATTGTCCACCACAGTATGCCTATCCGGAGCTTTCCAAAACTTCCCATCCCATCCCATCCCAGCATCATCCCATCCTTGACTTCTCCCAGAAGTGTCAGTGGGAATATATCTTCAAGTTTGGGAACTGGGATGTGTCCTACCTTCCATCTGGAAATCCAAATTCCCATATAGTTTAGGTCAGCCTAACTCTCTTGAGGATCGTCACCAATGAGGAGGACATGTCAGGCTTTTCAAGTTTCATCACTGAGCCCTTTTGCTGCCTGCTTGATCCCACCCTGGACATGACCTCACCTTCAAGTCCCAGTTTGCCTCACAAATTCAGCATCACCAATAGTAGCTCTGGCTTCTCCAGCACTCCCAGATTTCACAATGCCCAAGACAATCCTCATATGGCAACCAGCGCAGACCAGTAAATAGCAAAGTTGTGCAGAAGAAGAGGAGGAGGGGGTAAGGTAAAGTAGGTGCCTTTCCACAGTGATGTATACAGAACACAGCCAGAAGGGGATCTAAGTCCTGATGAGGCTTCCTGCTGCTTATTCCAGACACTTTGGCATAAATATTCAATGTTGGAGTGTTACCATTTGGTTTCTGGGATGGAGCAGTGTTGGCGGCAGTTTTATGGTAGCGTCAGGAAGCTCTGAGGAAGCAAAACTAGAATGGGGAAAAATCCCATGAAGATAGATTACCATCAGAAACTGTGATTCAAAGACTCATTAAGCAAAAACAAAACAAAACAAAAAATTGATGAAAAAGCTACTTTCCTGAAACAAAGGAATTTCTTCAGGAAAAAGCTCTGTTTCAGAAGGGGAAAACAAAAAACAAAAAACAAAAAACAGGATTTGCAATTGCTCTTTTCCTTAAGAAGTTTTTGGGTAACTCTAATTTCTTAATACCTCAATGGTCCCTGCTGTGGTCATGGAAATCAGGGCAGGGGGACAGCAGTGCTCCCAACATGTCCTTGCCCATTTCCATGCCTCAGTGGTAGTGTAAATATAACGCAGCAGAGAGATGAAGTCATTTAATATCGTGGCAAGATGTTGCATCAGACATGGCATAGTAGATGAAAAGCCTATTTACTTATTGTAATTTTCTTTTTGTCATAAACACTGGAAGCAGCTGTTAGCGCCAACAGCAGAGCTTATCTTATTCCTTAAATCAAAATCTCTCCTCTTGGTGATGTCATACAGCAGTTTGAGTCTGACACACAGTAGTGGCATTTCCTGCAAAAGGGGAATAATGAGACCGTGGGTTTTGCTGAGAACTTCCTCCGCACACACGTAGACACAGTTCTCCTCCTACCTCCCACCATCCATAATCACTGCTCTGATGAAGTTAGACCGAGCCAGAAAAAAGGTTATGATGTGGGATAGCAGATTCAATGGAAAAACATCATTTGTTTTCTACCCAGAAAAGATCATTTTTGTTAATGCTCTTCGATAAACTGCAGCGTGCTCTTTACAGAAGCACTGAGAATGAGAGCCTGTGCCTTTTCATCACTCAAGCTCTTTTGCATTCTGTTGCCCGCCTATGAATAGGAAAGTCTTTGTTCTGCCCCCGTTTGGATCACAGCTCCAAACACGAGCCGTGGAGGACATTCAGGGCTTTCCATGCCTCTCGGTCGTGCTCCCGCGAGAAAGCAGCCACACAAACAGGCTGCTTTGTTTGTGCTTTCTCTGAAGTCACAATTTCTTCCACTAAATGTTTATGCATTCCAAAGTCAAGCAACTTGCCTTGCATCTTGGGAACCCAGAGCTGCTCTATGGTACTTGCAGAAAGATTTGGAGATGTATGCTTAAGGGCTTTGGTTAGCATTTTGGTGCTAACGGGAGTATTTTCATAAATACCAAACTTGGAGCTGGTAGAAGGATCTTTGCTTGGCAGATTCTCTGGAGAAAAGCTCCATCCAGAGCTCTTCACAAATTCATGGAAGTTTTTCCTTCTGTCTCAGCATGTTTAAAGTCAGATGCTTTGTTTTAGTATGGACCGTATGAGACTCGCCCAGCATCCTCAAGCCTGACCTGGAGCACAAGTCGAGGATACGGCCAGTAGTCCCACTGGTGTCTGGTGTCCCAGCACAGCACACAAGGAGCAGGCTCAGAGCAGAGCTAGCTTCTGAAACCCCAAGTGCTCCTCACTTGCTTGGCCTGAGATTGAACCAGGGAGCAAGAGGCAAGGAATCTATTCTTCATGCATGTATTTGCAGTGTTGCCAGAATCCTCAGTTACTCATTTGTGAAGGTTTTTCCTGCCTTCTTTTGCTACTCTTTCAACTCCGACTCTCTCTATTTTTATTTTTTTTAGTACAAATGAACTAAATTCTCAAACCCATCTGCACTGCTATCAGACACCGCGTTTTAAAAAATCTTGGCATCATTTCTGAAGTTTCCCTGCGTACACTTTCCTGTTCGTGTATTTCCATCATCCAGGTATCATCACTCAATAACCATACTGTGGCTGTAATGCTTTTCACATGGAAGGAATTGTGTTTTATTGATGGCAAATGTTGTAATGCACTTTCATGTCAAGATGAAAATCTGAAAAAGAAACTTTTTATAGTGCATGCTACATGAAACCTCCGCACTGAGCTAGACTGTAGAGAGAATATACTCAAGTACACATATGCTGGGACTATATATAGTAAATTAAACAGTCCTGGCATGCGGGAGTGGGCACAGGAACACATCCTTACTGCAATGTTTTTAGCATGGGCACAGTCAAGTAGCACTCTCACTAACTATTTCCAGGCACAGACTGAGTGTTAGTAACACCAAGGTCTGCTCTGAGCAGGCAGTTTGGATGTGGTTGTTCTCCTCCCGAGGATAATTGTATTTAATGGAATGGATTTGATAAAACAATACCAAAGGGCCCAGGCACCATTTGGTCCATGTGGCTGCAGGGATCAGTCCTACCAACTGGAATCAGGCAAGGACGTGTAGGGAGCACTGCTGATCTCCCTGCCCTGATTTCCATGACCACAGCAGGGACCAAACTCTGCATAGGTCATATCTCTGATGGATTTATTGGTGAAGGAGTTCCTGTTCAAACCCAAGAACCTCATGAAGATGGGTTCAGAGGAAACTGCTTCCCAAGGGCCAGCAGGTTTCCTTGGAGGGGCACCCACTCAGTGTACAATAGAAAGCACAAGTCTCAGCATCCACTGGGGAACTCCTAGTTCAGCAGGAAATCAGGACAACCCTGACCAAAAACCAAGCAAGAAAAATAAAGCTAACCTGTGCTGCCTGGAGATCAGCATCCGTGACACTTAAGGTAGAAATGAATGCAAGGGCTGACTGCAGGGGATCTCAGATTCAACTTCCAACATTTCCACCGACATCCTCCCAACAGGGTTGTCCCCTCCCTATGGAAGCCTGCAGCCTGTCCAAAGCCATGACATGGCTCCTGTTACTTCTTTTGCCCTTCTTTCTGGATAATATTTCTGTTTGCCACTGAGAGGAAAAGCAGAAAACCCAACCCAAAATGTAGAAACTAATGGGCCAGGTGCATGGTTTGACCAAAGGCTCTCACTTCTGTTCACATCTCCTGTGAGACAGTGCTTGGAGCTGGAAATTTTCTACAAGATTTTGTACAAAAAAAAATATGGCTCTTTTCTGATTTTTGTGAACAATCAAGTTAAATAGTTGAAAAAGAATTCTGTCCTCGGCACCCAGAACACTTTTTCAGACCTATGAAGTCTATCTCTAGATTGCCCCCAAGTCCACAACTGTTTCAACATCTGTGAGATCCCAGGGCAGATGTCTCCAATCTTCCTTCATATTCAGGGAGGAGTAACACCTCTGGAGCATCATTTATCTCTTCCTAAAGTGGGTAATTAATCTGGTTTAGATCGAAGTGCCATTTCACTCTACTGACTATAATGTAGGCTATATAATGTAGGCTAACTGGCTCAGAGACGGATTTTTGTTTTGATTCAGGTGAGATAAACCCTGTCCTGTCTCCTTGGCCTCCTGGCGTGTTTGCAGAAGTTCTTCCCACAGAGCTCATCCCCATGTTGAGTTGTGCCTTGCTGGGATGGCTGCTGTGCACAAGCATCAATTTGTCAATGATTCACAGTAGAAAGGTTCACACCTGGCAAAACCTGGATGTGAACACACTCCTCCTTCCTCCCAGGGAACACCACCATTAGCTCACCTGCTCTCTTTCGTTTTGTTTTCTCCCAGGCTTCATAAATCTTGCTTTCCTTTCTGCACTGCAGCCCAACCTCGGGAGGTGTGAATGCTCCTATCTGCTCAGCCAAAGGGAAAAAATCGATTTGCACAAGCTCGGTCTAATGAGGGCAGATTAACTCTGTGCTTTAGGTTAGTTCACCAGGTGTAGGTCCAGGCCGATTTCAGAGTGCACAGGACAGGCTAGAAGAAGCCCAAAGGACATAAACCTGACAGGTAATCTAGATAAGATGATAAAAGCCTTCTGTGAACAACCAGCAGAGCCAGGAGGAAAGAGCTTGTCTCAGTATTAATTATGTCTCCACCTAGAAGTTTGAGCTACAGCTAAAAAAAAAAAAGCTGTAGAAAACAGCCAAGCCTTGTTTAACAGATAGCTGCTTGTCATGGATGGAAAGACAGAGCTCGACCTTTTCTCTGAACACACGCCACCCAGGGTTCCTGGAAGTGGTTCAAGCCTCTGGTTTCTAGACGTGCTGCCTTTTGCCCAGGCCTCAGGATGGCTTCTGATTTCCATTTCAGCTCAAGATTTGAGGAGTAATCCCAGGAAGAGGTTCACATGGGTAAGCAACATGGCCTCCAGGCAGCAGCACCAGGGGCATCGAGTTCCAGAGGGTGTGAAGGGGTGGAGCTCGGGTTGTTTTAAATTGAGCATCTTCCTGCCTTGCATCCACATTGCTGGGCTTTGAGAGGACTTTTTGAAATTGTAAGGATAGAGCAAAAAGAATTACCATCCCCCCCTATTTTTCAGATGTTTATATTCAGCATCCTGAGTTTATTCACCAAGCAATGAGCCCGCCTTTAAAAATCGAGGCCAAATCTAGGTCAAATGCGATAAACACGTTAGCTTTTGTTCTGCAGAAGTGGAGAGCTCAGGCACGTGGCTGTGCTCCTGCAGCTCAGTGAGTGCCACCACATCAGCTGCACAGCACCGAGGGCCGCAGGGCTGAGGCTGAGCACTTGAAACCGCTTCTATCGAGGTTTCGACATCTGTCTTTCATCTGACATTTCCCAGTAGTAACCATTCAAATCATGTCACTTAGGTGTTTGTCTGGGCTCAAAACTTCTCCAAGAGCTCGTATTTTTCTACACATGATAATTTACTGCAGTAAACGTGGAAACATGGATGTGGGAACCCTGGTCCTGTCTGTAGCAGAGCCCCTGAAGCTGGTCCCACGATGCTGCACACTGTGCAATGCTGCTCTGGCAGTTGCTCTGTTTGGGAGAATACTGGAGTGCACCTGTATTTCCAGTGGAGGACATCTGCCTGCAGAGAGAACTGGTGCACAGACTAGTTTTCTCCCAACAGAAGAGTAGGGATATGCCCAGAGGGCACCCAAACCACAAATACGATGATGATCAGAAAGGAAAAGGGTATTGCGGAGCACTTCTGTTGTCTAATGTTGACTCAGCCCTTCCTACAGTCCGGACATGAAATCACAGAATCACAGAATGGTTTAGGTTGGAAGGACCTTAAAGCTCAACCAATTCCAGCTTCTACTGTGGGCAGAGACACCTCCCACTAGACCAGGTTTCTCAAAGCCCCATCTGCAGCCTTTGAGTTCACTATGTCTGGGGCTGATGAGTTTCACTGAACTGGGACTGGCCACGGGATTGAAGAACCATAGGCAGAGGGACAGACATCACCCTAGCATCCACAGACAGACATCGCCCTCGTATCCTCACATGGCACAGTCCCAGTAGTTCCGATTCCTTGGAAATGGGAGTGGAAATTTGAAATCTCAAAAAAAATCTGAGCTAAAGCCCTAAGCTGGAAGCAGGATGCACTTCTTTACAAAATCACACACTTTTTTCCCCTTGTCTTTGTATTTCTAGAGCTCCCCCTCTTACTCATGAAAACAGCTCCAAGTGGCAGCAGCTATTCATAGAGGTTGCTCCTACCCACAGCAGCCAGGACGTGACAGCCCAAGCAAAGTTAGAGCAAATAAAATGCAAATACTGAAACTAGATTCATGTGGTTCAGCCCTTTTCCTCTCCTATCTTCAGCATCTTCGCGACATCTCCTTGATGGCTGATAATTAAACAGAGGTCAAAATGTCAAGAAAACAGGCTGTTTTCTTTACATCAGTCATGAAAAGCAACATCTCCCGGCTTTCTCATGGCTTTTCACAGCCCAGAGAGTGGATGGCCTTTGCTCAGAGGACACGGAGAGGTGTAGGCTCCAGAGGGAGACATTGGCACAAACCGTATCCCAGCTGTCAGCATCCCTCCAAGCCTGGGACGCCTCATTTTTCCTGGATGCTCTCTGCTTTTCTGCACTGAGCAAAAGCCTGAGCCATTTCTCCCACTCCAGGAAACATGTGAACGTAGGCAAAAACTTGTTAGTAATGCTCAGCACACCAGTGCATTCCCAACTTATCTCCTGGAGGGCAGAAAAGGTCTCTGAAAGAGCTGCCACCTTACCAGCAGCACATTTGGCCATGCTTTTATTACCATATGCACAGGTTTACTGAGAACAAGTACAGGGTCACAGACCTAAGATTCAAGCTGCTGGAGTCAAATAACAGAGAGCTATTGAAAGAGAAGCAAACAGTGTGGGGAGGATGGTGTTTGGGGCAGCAGATCAGCCCAGCTGATAACCTGCAAACTCTCAGAGACAACGGCTAAAGGCAAATGCACAGGAACCAATGATGTATGATCTCCAAAGCCTGTGAGAAAAAGAGAGTTGCAAGTCGAATCTGAGAACTGAAATTCATAACTGTAATCAACAGTAACCATGGATACCACAGAAACACTGCTTTTATGGTACATGTGGCTGCCCAGGCTGGTGGTGGGTCACTGTCCCTGGAGGTGTTCAAGAAATGTGTAGAAGTTGTACTGAGGGAGACGGTTTGGTGGGAAGTGCTGGTGTGGGCAGACAGTAGGATTGGGTGATCTTGGAGGTCTTTTCCAACCTTGGTGATTCTCTGATTCTATAGTCTTCTCCCTCATCGCTCCCACTTCTCTGCTCTACTTCTTTGTCTCAGATAGTTTAGCAGAATCAGATGCCAGGGTCTGCAGAGGGGAAGAGGGATACAGTGACCAAACCACGGACCAGAGGAGTCTTCCCCCATCTTCTGAGGTGCTCAAAACTCTGGAAATCCCTGTTCAACCGCATATAGGATTTTGGCCTGTCTGGGGTTGTGCACACAGTGGGGTCTCAGTGCAGAGGGTAGCGCTTGAAACTATCAGCATTGCCACAACCAAATTGCCCACATCGCTTTCAAATCTGTATATCCAGAGGTCAAACTGCTTCATTTTCCTAGGAAACAGGAATTCTTTCTGCAAAAAGAATGTATTTCCTTCTCACAAAAGCAGAGGCAAATCCTGCCTCATCAGCAGCACCTGATCTCTCCGCATCTGTTTTCCTTGTCAGGGCACCTCTGCCCTTCCACAAAAAAACACACACACACACACACACACACAGGGACACGAGGTGCTCACCCCTCGCACTCACACAATACAAAACCCCTCAGACTGAGATGTTTTTCAGGGTGCTTCTCCCAGTGCTTGGAAGTGAATCAATGACTGAATTTTAAACTGGGCGAAGTAATGGGTTAATAATTGCTTTTCCTAAATACACCAGGAATGGAAGGATTCAGAGTGAGATCAGCTCCCCTGTCCCGTAGTTATCCTTACACTTATTTCTGACCATATTTCAGAAGCCATCCTTGACTTAAGGCAGTGTTAAGTCGGAGACTTCTCACCAATGCCTGTCTAATCACAACTTTCATTAAGTGCCCATTGCTCCTGGGCACTGGGGAAGGGAATGAGCTTAAGAGAACACCTTCAGCAATGAACCATTTCTCATTCTGCACGGCGGCAGAAAACTTCATTTGCCCCCTGTCTCATATTGCCTGCGGGTGTGCTTCTGAATTGCACGTCTTTCTTCTGTGAGGTTCCATCTCTTACTTGCCCTTGTGGCAATGAAACACTAGAGAAATGACTTCTACGTTTCAAGATCTGAGGTCTGTGGTCATCCCCACCTCCAGACATAGACTTGCTAATTAAGTATTGGCCTTTTCTCTGTGGGGTGAACATTTTAATAGGTCCTGAGAGGGAGGGGCGCTCACTGGGTTGCTTTACCTTTCACTTACCTTGGTCCACAACACTGGTGTTGCTAAAGGGCTGATAGTGGCCACAAAGCTGACTGTGGCTTCGGCAAACGGACACTTCCGAAAAGCACAAGCAGGATCTGGCTTTAGCTTTGGTTTGTGACAGAAGGAAAGAGGCAACTGCAAGACCTGAGCCCCAGACATCAAAAAGCTCTGGAGGAGCTGGACCAGGGACTGGCTGCAGGATCCTGCCACTTCAGAGGGAAGATGGGACTTGGGCTTAGGCTGGCCTTAGAAAAGCAACCACTTTTTGCTCTCAAACACTTTCTCTCAAGCAGCAGTGCTTTACCTTTTCCTGTTTCTGGGTTGTTATGCTGCAGATGACCTAAATTGGCTCTCTCTAGTTCTATTGTCCCAGATGGTGAGCTCTGATGCAGACAGGTGCGTCTGTAAGCAGCCAAGCACCCTGGCATGGGGCAACTGCCCTCAGATGCCCTCTCCATTCACACAATTGGAGCAAGGTTTGTCCCTCCGCACCGTGCAGGCCTGGATCAGGAAACAAAGCAAGGATAACCAGGAAATGCTGCAGTGTATCAGCATGTTGCCTGTCGGTATTTTCAGCTCCTTGGTAGGCTGAAGATCTTACTCACAGTAAGCAGCGTGCCAGGCTTAACGTGACCATCCCTAAAAAAGGATCTCTTACAAATAAACGCAGTGTGCAGGAAAAAAAAAAAAAAGAAAAAGAAAAAAGAAAAAAAAATACTCTGATAAACAGAGTAACTGAAATGTGTTTCTAATTGGAAACTTATGAAAATAGCAACCGAGGGGATCCTCTTTGTCAGGCAGAGACAGGGAGGTTTGAAACAGCACGTCCCAAACCTTCACTCGCTGGCAAGGAGCAGAGTTGAACAAGTCCTCTGTAAACATCTTTATCTGCAGTCACCAGCCAAGCAATCCTAAACACTGGATGTGCTCTCCCCACAGTTTCACAATGCACTGGGTTTTTTTTCTGCTGGTTTCTAGGAACCGTTTTCAAGGACTGCCATTCCATATGAGAAAAATATCTGAACGTGAGGCACAGTCCCCTCTTCTTTCTCTTGGTCATTGCCCGAGAATGAGATAGAAATAGAAAAGGTATCATATGTTACTGCGTGCCCTGCTTTTCCCTAACACTTTCCATCCAATACCTATAAGCACATTACAACATGAGGGATCTCGCTGTGATTTTGAAGATCCGTGCCTGGAGGGCACTGCATGAGGAAATAAGGAAAAGATGATGGAAGGAGTACTGTGAGGAGAGCGAGAGGCACCTTTCTTAATGCCCAGCACGACACTTTATAAAAAGACAATCCTTTTCTCTTCCAGACAAACAGACTAAGGAAAGAAAACAGAGTGGCGGGGAAAGTTGAAAACAGATGGAACGAAGATGCCAGTTTAAATCCCTTGGCTCCTACCCACCGTGTTACCAGTATCTGCGGCAAGGAGCAAGTCAGGCAGACCCCTCATCCATGGGCACTTCCTACAGCGGCACAAAACCAAGGGCTGTGGGTACAGCCCCTCCCCAAGCTGCTGGTGTTTTGCCCCAAACCTGCGGGCTGTGCAGGCGTGCAGTGATGGAGCAGTTTGGGGACAGATGGGATAGCAGTCCCGAAGTACAGGTCCCGCTGCCAAACAGGGGGTTACAAAGAAAGACCTCGGAAGGTTTCTCATACTTTCTGGCTTATTCCTCTGTGTTTGCTCTTAACAGAAATCAGCTGTTCCCCTTCTCACTTGTGCAGCATTTGCAGCGTAGACTTCAGCATCTGGCCTGGTTGTTATTAAAAGATGAGAACATCCTGCATTGTTAGGAGGACACCACTACTGGCAGCGAACACAGAAAGATCTTTCACAGTCAGGTTTCCAGGATTGTTACTTGCTATTTTTTCCCCATTCCTTTTTCTCTCTCAGCAGACAGACTCATTTTCTTTCCCATTTCCTGGCATTTCCCAGCCTGCCCTGGGCAGGGATGGCAGGGTGCTCTTCTGGGAGAAGCTACCTGGCAGCATTTGAATGTCACAGCATCATTCTAAGCTGCTAAGGGCTTCTTTTTTTTTTTTTTTTTTCATCTGCGGAAATGAAGAAGTAAACAAACCGGGGAGGGCTGCCTTGGTGTTTAGGCTTGGACTTTATTTTCAGAAGTGCTCACAAGTTGGAGCCTGGAGGGATACAGATGAAGGGACAGGAAGGGGAGGCCACCAAGCGCCCGCCTTCTCTAGGTATGTGACAAGGTTTTAAGACCTGCATGTCAAAACCCAGAGATGGGGAGGGGAGTC
Organism: Oreortyx pictus; assembly: GCA_036925125.1. Classification (NCBI taxonomy): domain Eukaryota; kingdom Metazoa; phylum Chordata; class Aves; order Galliformes; family Odontophoridae; genus Oreortyx; species Oreortyx pictus. The sequence goes on along the minus strand of JAUPFR010000002.1, from coordinate 105,181,743 downwards.
TGGGAAAAGGCCACAGAGTGCATTTTTGGAGGTTTGGGGTGGATGGTAGAGAGGTGTGGGAACAGGATGGCCCCAGAGACTCATGGAATCCTTAGAATTGGAAGGGACCTCTGAGGGCCATCTAATCAAGCCCCCTGCAGTGCATGGGGAAACAACAGCTCCATCAGGTTGCCTAGGGCCTGATTCAGCCTCGCCTTGAAGGTCTCTAGGAACAGAGCATCAACCACATCTGTGGGCAACCTGTTCCAGTGCCTCACCACCATCAATCTCCATCCCCGTCCCTGGGAGGTAGCAGGACTAGCAGGACAGAGCCCACAGGAGCAGATCTGGCAGCAGTGGCCCTGCACAGAACTCCCTCGGAGCAGGAGACCTCCAGAGACCCCTTCCAGCCAGCACTACCGTGACCCCTCATCGATGGCACCAACACACGTGGGCTGGGAAATGCTGGCACCCAAATCCACAGGGCTATTAATAGAGGGACTGCAGCTGATCTCTGCTGGCGCAGTCACTCTTGCATTTGGCCTGATGGGGACTGTTAATCACCAGCAAGTTGCTGCAGCACATCAGCTTTCCCTGGGTTGTTTGCGTTTCCCTAAGAGTTGGGACATCCCGAAGCTCCAGCTGCTCATCCCAATACTGCTGCCAAGGAGCGGCCGAGTGCTCACGGACCGCAGCTCGGCTCCTCTCAGCTCCTTTCCTGCCCCACTGTGAGCACAGAGGAAATCTGTCGAGGCAGCACAACTTGGCCCTGGCTCTGCATTGTTTTTGACCAGATCAGCAGTCTGGAAACTGGGTCAATTTTTCTAAACATGCGGTTTAGAAATGCACTTTTTCAAAGGACACTATCCAATGGTGTGAGACCAAACATTGGATCTGTAGTAAAAAGAGCTAAATAAGAAGAAAGAGAAATAAAAATAAAAATCAAAGCTTCTATTCACAATGAGTGAGTGCATGGGAGAGCCTGACAAAGTAGGAAAACAGTAAATTCCATGGTTTGTGTTTAGGGAAACTGAGGCATAAAAAAAGGCTGCTTGGAAAATCACAGACGGAGCTGAAATTTCTCAGCTACACAACCGAAGCTAATTTGTGTTTCCTTTACAAGTTCTCACAAGTGTAATTCTAGGGGGCTGCTTTTTTTCTCTCACCTCAACTGCAATGGCCGTGGGAACACAGGGAAACCAGAGAGTGCTTCAGACAGATAAGACAAGGAGCTCCAGATAGGCAAAATCTGGGAGTTAGTATCAATGAGGGAAATCCAAGACCACGTATTATTCAATTAACACAGCCAACATTGGAAACACAGGTTGCATTTACCCCAGATACCACAGACAGTTATTCTGCGCAGAAGTATCAGGGAAGAGCTGTTAACTGCAATTTTAAATTACACCGCACGGCCCAAAGTCACTTTGTTTTCCATGCTACAAAGCACCAGATGCTTTTAGAGGTTTCAGCTTTGTTCTCTTGGTACCTCATGCCCTTATCTGTCAGTAGGGCTTCCTACTCCTGGGAGTGCCAAGAGATGCATAGAGACCTCCCTCCAGCTATGCATCACAAAAAGACCTGATGCTCGCTCCACACATGCCACACTGATATTGTACCAGGGAATCTGCAGGGAAATCTACAATTACAGAAGGTCACAGTCAGCCCTTTTGAATACCACACATTTAACTTCTCTTTGCTTTGAGCTTTGAGCTAAAGATTTTTCTTGAAGACACTGAGCAGAAATACCCAATCTGTGTTCTGAAATGCAACCACCACAGCCAGCTCCATCACCCACCCACAGTTAGAGTTAGTTAATTTGCTCTTGATTCCACCCGGAAACAGTTTTAGAGAATAACGCTCTTAGGCTGTGAGCATTTAATCATGTGTTGTCTGCTTGAACTGCACTATCCCCTCTGCTACATTAATAAGAGATGTAGCACTGGCCATCCGTAAGAGGCCCTAGGGAATGGATTTGACCCCAAAATACTGATTAACTTCATCCTGACCGTGCAGAAGGTGACGAGCTGTTTCATGTCAACTCTTACATACATCCTGAGGTTATTTCCTCCTTTCCTTCTGTAACCAGCTTGATGCACTTTTTATTTGGCCAGCGTGGGGCTTGGTGCTGAGCTGTAACATCAGACTCAGCTCCACCTCTTGCTTCCCCACAAGAGTTTGTAAAGCCTCACCCCAGCAATCCAGAGTCATTCATCCCTCACAACCCAAAAGCAAGAGATTATTTACTGACAATGAAAGGGAGGAATAATAGCCATCATTGCTCCTTGTAGGAAGCATCTTTAAGTCTTATCTCCTAACAGTACTCTGTTTGCTCTTTCCTCACCATTCCATGTCTCCAAATTGGACAGCCCTTCAGAATGAGCAGTGCAGTTCATTTTGTCTCAAAAATGGCTTATTTCTGGTTAAGGCACGACAATGAGAGGGACCTCCTGAAGACACAAGAGGGAAAAGGAACCAAAAGCAATAATGCACAAAGGGAAAGCCTGTGGGAATCACTCTACTGGATCAGAATGATGGTTCAGTTCTTTCAGCCCTTGTGATGACCATGTGAGCAATAGATATACCAGAAAAGAAAAAATAAAGTGCCAGAAATCAATAAACAACAGAGGGTTTATTGTAACTCCTCAGTAATCTGCCTATCGAAGAACTTCATCCTGCCAAAGCTCTTTTAAAAAATATATTTTTAGCTGAATATTCATTACTGATTCAATCACGCACTTGGTTTTTAGCTTTGACAACAACCTGCGGCAGGGAGACCCTACCCTGCGTCCTGAAACCAGGGTGTAATTCAGTCTGGAGAGGACCAGGAGGGCTCCAGCCCAAGCTCCTGCACCAGCAGCCTCAGCTCTGGGTCAGACTGGGTTGCTCCAGGCTTTATCCAGTTGAATCCTTTAGGCCTCCAAGGATGGAGGTGTCACAGCCTCCCTCCACCTCTGCTCACCAGCTGGACTGTGAGAAATAGTCTCCCTTTATGAGAATGTGGGTTACGTGACTGTGGAAGTAGGAATATAATGAGCCCCGACCTGGGCTCTGTCTAGCTAAAATGGATTGACCTTTGTAGGTGAGGGCAGCAGAAAGTCCTGGCACTAATGTTACAGCACAAGTCCCCTCAAAACTAGTCAGATGGCAGTACACCACACCACACCGCCCCACGTCCTGGGTAAGCTTCCCTAAAATCAAGAGCCAGATTACGGGATGAGATGGAAGTACGTTCAAAATACCCCTGAATTTACCAGTCTTCGAGAGTGTGCAGGTCCTCAATAAAGCAAACAGAGTTTACAATATCAGTATTAGCGATATTTGAGTCTCCTCATTAAACTCCAGGAGTAAAAGGTTTCTTGAAATGAGCAGAAGCTCGTTTTGCTGTGCCAGCGTTTCACACGCAGACTCAAGGAATAGCTGGGAAGGAGAAGAACTTGCTACCGAACCAGGCACACGATTCCTGCCCTGTACTCCTGCAGGCAGCCCTGGGTGAACTGAGCATGCCCTTCATTACCAGCATTTCCTCCTACCCCTGATGCATGGCCGAAGGAAGGACAGCCTCCTCCTCCAGCCCCCTCCCTATCCATATATGCCTTTTTCTGCTTGGAAACTTTTGTATCCTCAGGACATACAAATCACAAGGTTATCTGCAACTGCGCTCCTCAGGACTGACCAGGAAGAGGTGGGGACAGCGCAACCCCCGTCCTGAACAAGCACCATAAACCCAAATCCCTCCACCCGGTTTGGAGATCTACCTGAGCTTCAAGCTCTTCACACAGCCCCATTGCACCAGAATGCCCTTGCAATACCAGTTGTTAGGTTTCAGAGTTAACAGCCTAGCAAGATGCACTCTCCTAGGAAACACATTTGTTGATAGTTTTCAGACTCAGGAAGAAAAACAACGCTTAAGATCGGGTTTAGAAAGTTACTGCCTGCAGACGTGGAAATCTGTTTTTTGTGTTCGGTCAAAAAACTTAAAACACTGCAGAAATCGAAGGGGACACACCTGGAGGGCCAGGACTGGGTCCCACTGCATCCTAACTTTGCCCAGCTGCCCCATCATGAAAGTGAGCTGCACAGCTGAGAGGAGACAGCGGGAGGAAAAGAAGCGGAGGAGAACATTAACAAAAAAAGCCATTTTATTGAAAATGAAATTCAAACTTCAAATTAATATTACAATCATGAGAAAATGCCAAACAATTCAATTTACAGTTGCAACATACAATACAAATAGTCCCTTTGAAGTAAACTGATCCACAATCGTCGTCTGTGGCATAAAGCAGAATGTGTTTGTACAATATGTGCACAAAAAGCAAACCTCCGGTGACAGCGTTGGAAAAAATAAAAAAATTAAAGCTTGTATTTACACAAAATGCTACAAATATTTTGTTCCGGCAGAAATTCAAGACTGGTAAAGCATATTTAACAGGAAAAAAAAAAAAATGGAATGTCACTCATAACCTAAAACACAAGTTACTGTAAAAGTATGGTTTTGGCTGATATACTTAGAAGTACTGCATTAAAAAAAAAAAAAAAAAAAAGCAAAGAGTTATCTGTAAACATGGAAGTAAACAAACATCTAAAAAGTTCTCAGAAAAAAAAAATGTTAAAATGAAATGCATTATATTTAAAAACAACAAGAAATTCGGGGGTTCGGAGAATTGGGCTCCTTTGATCTCGTACTCATGGCTGGTCCAGGTTTAGTTATTGCTTTTGTTCATGGCTCGCTGGCAGCGGCCAGCAGCAGGATCCCGGCAGCGCTCAGCATGGCCCTGCTAAGCCCCAAAGTGCACAAGTTCCCCGGCTCGTGATGGCACCTGGGAGCTCCTGTGGGGCCAACACGGCGCTAGGGAGGTGGGAGAACCGTGCTGGGGTCTGTCCCCACCCACTGGCACCGAGCACGTCACCCCCAGGAGGAGGGGCAGGAGGATTCAATCCTCCGTTGGGCAAAAGGGCCATCGTGCCTGTTCTGCTGGAAGTTAATCTTTGGTAAGATAAAGATGGAGGGAAACAAAGGCCATTTTTTGTCTTGACATCGCTGGCCAGTGCCAAAGATTGCACTTGTTGAAGGGAAGGGCTGTCGTACCTCTGAGAGAAAGCTGCTTTCTGTTGATGCTAAGCACCTTGCAAAATAACCTCGTAAGGTAACAGCGTAACCGTTTTTTAACGTTTTTTAACGTAACAGCGTAAGCGTTTTTTTGGTTGGTTTTCTTTTTTTTTTTTTTGGTCTGAAATCCTGAATCGAGAGCATTTCCAAGTGAACCTGGAAGCGTTTCCCAAAGGCTTCAATGTGCATTTCTGCATCGGCCCCTCGGCTGCCGTCTGATGGCGGGAGAGGTTTTCCTGCGGCACCACGAGGTGTGGGGAGCACGGGGTCTCCCGAAAGTCAATGGGCTGGTGCTCCTCCATCCGCAGGTGCTTAGAAAATCCTCTCCTTCCCCATCTGTTCAAGCAGGCAGACGGTGCCCGCTTGGCAGCAGGAGCCAGGCGCAGGGGTCGGGATGTGCTCCTCAACCAGGTGGAGAAGGCGTTCTGTCCCTATCGGCCCGCCTCAAAAACCGCGGGGACTCGGGCAGAGTTCTGTCGGTTACTGAGCAAAACAGAAGTCTGGTCTGTGCTGGATTTATCCAGAAACAAAAACCAAGCGCTTGAATTTTACAACAAAGTCTTAAAAAAAAAAAAAAAAAAAAATCTGGGTTGCTGCCTGCAGCCACTCTAACAACATTTCAACACAAAAGCACCCTAAAAATTACTTAATATGCATACAGTAAACCTTAAAAAGCCCTTCTCAGCAATAACAAATAATGTACAAATATAGTACCTTTTATTAAATAGGAAACAGCTTGCACTGGCAGTACATCTTTTTCTCTTGCTTACTAAACAAAAACCGAAACTGAAATGTGTAACCAGACACTGGCTTTTTAAGTGCTGCTGAGACTAACAAACGTATTTTACAGTTACAAATAAATGGACAGTGGTATGCTTCAAGCTACCACAAACCAACAATAAATAGAATCAATTACAGCTTCCATCTTTGAAGGAAAACTATTAGAAAAAAAAAAAAAGTGTCTTACTTATACTTTAAGCATACTTGGTATACAACCTTTAGAAGGCAAAGACTTTTTTTTTTTTTTAAGAGCATGTAATCACACAAATTGGAGGAATGTGCTATGCTAATGATGACTCGTTTCAGTTTAACAGCTTTGCTATCAACTAACAGGGATGGTGTTGGTGTTGTCCTCGTGGCTCTGTGTGGCTATGCCCGCCGTGGATTTATTGCGATAACTGGAGGTAGCCCAAGTGCCGCCAAGGAGCATCGCCAAGGCTGGCGGCCCCTGAGGAGGATTCTCAGCATTGGAATCATTTAGGTTGGTGACGACCTTAAAGGTCATCAATCCAACCATCAACCTGATCGTAGGTTATGGCTGTGCTGAGGGCAGGGGGAAGGAGAGTGCTGGGTTGCAGCCCTTTTGAAGGTCTAAGCCAACATTCTTGGGCAGCCCCACCAAGCAAGGGGATTATCAGCCCCTGGCTGAGCAAAATGTGTGCACCTCCAATGGGCACTTAGGCAACAGACAGGTTGGCTTAAGTGTTACAGGTTAAATTCATTGTGCCTGTGTCAGTGCACCACACCGGGGAGCCCAAGGGCGGACTTAAGGTGACTGTGTTAAGCATTGCATCTGAAGAGGGGAGTATTGCTGAGCTTGTGCTTGTTTCTCTAATGAGGCAAAGTAAACCCAACATCTTTAGGAGTTCAGCATTTAATGCTAGTGCTCAGTGATTCCAGGCTGGGAAGCTTCTATCTCAACTCTGAACCTTTTTATTCCATATAAAAGGTTGAAATTTCAAGGGGAAGAAAAGGTTGTACCAATTCTCCCTCACTCCCACTTCTGAGAAACCTAACAATTTGTTAGTTCTGTAGTTCATGACTTTGATTTTTCTCTCGGGGGAAAAAAAAACAACAACAACCCACAACAAACTGTCAGAATTCAAATCACACCGTCAGAATGCTTTAAATACCAATACTTTCAAATTCTGAAGTTCTGAGAAAAATCTTGGGAGAGGAAGGAATCAGGGGAAGGGTAGAAAATATTTCATCCTTCCTACCATTTTTCCAGTGCCTCTGCAACTGCTAATCAAAAAGGCAAGACTGTGTTGAAGGCAACCCAACGGCCAATAAAATATTTTAAACATCATACTTCCTTCATAAGTTACAGAAAAAGATCCTGCGTCCAACGTCATTTGATGTGGATGCATTTGGGTTGGTTTCGTTCCTTTCATTTTTAAGTCACCTTGTAAAGCGGTTTGCACTGGGACTGCTTCTCAGAGCTGGGTCAAGTTTTGAGGTTCACACCATTGTAGAAATGTAAGAATTAAAATAAAAATAATAATAAAAGAAAGGCCAACAAACAAACAAAACAAAACAAAACAAAAATATCCAAACCACTTTTAGAGACCGAAGTCGATATATCATTACATTAAGAAACGTTTAAAGGGTCTAAATGTCATTAAATAATTATAAATATTCTTTTAAAGTTATAACGATGATTCATGTTCGCAAACAACCTCAAATTTTACACACTCATAATTTAAAAAAAAATATAAAAAAGAACGTAGCTGAACACAAAATACTATGCATACTGATTTGGCTTCAGTAATAGATACTGCCATTTCCATATTTTGCATAAGCAATAACGTTTTGTTTTTAAACGTTTTGGTTTCCATTTTTGGTTTTTGGCTGATTGAAGGCAAGACGAATGGATACAAAAGAAAAAAGGAAACCCCAGGGCTGTCTAGCCTAACTTGAAGACTTCTTTCAGTACCCAAAAACAAAACAAAAAAGGAGCGAACACAGGGAAGTTCCAACTGTTATCTGCAGCAAGGCTCGGCCAGAGTTTTGGGACAGCTATTTCCATCTGAATGTATCATAGTAAATTGGAAGCAACTTGATCTTTGCTTTCCTTCTTATGTGCACCAATACGAGCTAGTTGAATTGCACTAGGTGTGTGAACAGGGTCCCGTACATTGTATGATTGCAACTGTATCTGGAGTTCATAATGAGTTTTTACAAACTGAAAGGGAACGCAGCCTTCGCCTTGCATCACCGTGTCTGTCCTGCTAGCTGGGGAGTCCGTTCTCTCCTCACTGGCAAAAGAACTCGCTATTTATTACAATGCTTGCGACAAAAAGTAAAAAATAAAAGGTGGGGGTGATTTTTGTTGTGTGTGTACGGAAAGCACAGTTTAAATATCAAAGAAGGTAAAACGGTTCCAAGAAAAAAAAAAAACAACAAAAAAAAAACAGCTTTGATCCACTTTGATCCACATAATCTGAAACATGGGTGGTGGTGTGTTGGTAACTCTTGTGTTATTTATGGCCATTATCATCCCATCTATACAGTTGCAAACGTTGGTAAAATCTATTCATTTATATATATTTTTTTGGTTTTTGTTTTTTTTTTTTTTCTCTAAAAAAAAAAATAAGGTAAAAGAAAAGCCAGGCACTTGGTAGTTTTTGTCGAACCGTTTGGGTTTTTGGCTCGCGGAGGTCGGGCCGGGCAGAAGCGATCTCAGTACGGCCTCCAAACGGACTCATCCATTCTGCCACTAGAATTCAAAACAGTTGGGGAGCTGCTGTGGCTGCCATCCGCCTCCACACCGTCACTCTGGTTGGGCAAGTTTGGGTTTAGCAGCGTGCTGCCGTTGGACGTGGTGGTGCACGGAGGAAGCATCCTGGAAGGGGAGCGGTCCCCTCCCGGCACCATGGGGAACTGGTACGATCCCGACGAAGTGCCATAGTAGAGATATGGAGTGCTGCTGGTCTGGAAAGGTCCACTTTGGTTTTGGGAGGAGCCAGGGTAGGGTGGTGGCAGGTAGGTGTGGTAGTGAGTGGTTGCGGACATACCCAGTGACATGCCTGAGGTGACGGGCGGTGTATAGGTAAAGGTGGCTGGATAGTGCATTCGTGGGTTGGAGAAGCGGCTCTCAGTGAGGGATGAAATGCTTGTGAACTGCCTGGGATCTGAAAATGGGCCCAGCTCGGAAGCACCTAAAAAATTATAACAGAAGATGGGGGAAAACAATTCCGTAAATACCATTTTTTGTACCAAGTGATGATAGAATTTTATTTTTTAAAGAAAACCCACTTTTCTTCTGGCCCCCAAAAGAACAGCAGACCATACACAATAACACATTGCAAGGAACAGAGTCATACACCTCTCTTCTACATGCGCCGGGCTGGATTCTTCCCTGGTCTGACTCCACCGATGTCAATGGAGGAGTGGCACTGCCAACCCAAAGCGTGCCAAGGTCACAAGTCCGGCCCCCCCCCCAAAAAAAAAACAACTCAAAAATCAAGATCGGAAGAGAGCCAAAAATATAAATGCAGATTCGTGTTCGATTTGCTTTTTTCTTTCTGAGCTTTGAGGGCGTGCTTGGGTGATGTGCATCCAGCTGTTCGCTGTGGCCTCGATGGAAACGAAAGCTGGGATTCTACCTCAGCACATGACTCCAGGAGCTGGAGCCGTGAGGAAAAAAGGGCAACTGTGCCGCTTGTAACAAACACACGGCAGTTGGCAACACCCAGTTAGCTGCCCCACTGACACCAATGGAGTTACACCGGGGTGCCTGATCCCCACTCCTTGCCCTAAAGCCACCTGTGTAGGTGAGGACCTGCTCAGATGCTACGGCTGGGAAACAGTTATCTGCTGCATCTGAGGGACTTAAAACTGGGCTGGGCTGCTACAGTGATAGCAAGGATGCACATTTTCCTTTTCACTGCCATCCATGGAAAATTACAAGCCCAATGCTGACTCTGCTACTGAAAGAAGCTGTTTTCCTATGCAGCTCGTGCAGTCTGCTTGAAAAACGACCACACAGTTTAGGGCTACTGTGAACGCCTGGATGGTAATGCTGTGAATCTGATTCTAACGCAAAACAGGGATGGGTAAACTCATTCTGCCTAATTCTGAATCCCACATCAAATGCCCGGAGTTTCGAAGCAGAACTGGGAAGCAAATGTTAGCAGCTTGGAGATCTGCTTGGGAGACCGCAGGGTGGACAGGAGGGAAAAGGGACGGTGGGAGATTGTCCTGACAGTCAGAGAAGAGGGGAAACAAAAAGGTTGTAAGGAAAGGGTCAAAAGGGAACAGAAAAAGCCCAGAGGTAACAGCTTCAGGCAGTACGTGGCAGGCAGTACGTACGTGTGAGTGAGGGAGGGATGGAAAGAGAAGGGCGTAAAAAGAGAGGAAAAAAGTCACAGAATCAAACTGTTTCTCCCCATACACACACCTACTGCTCTCCGATACTTGAGACCCAAGGGCTCACCCACCTCCTGCCGAACTGCCGATCTGATTCGCTTAAAAGGAAAATGTGGGGTCTCCTAGGTGCCAAACTGATGAGCTGAACACTGAAACCCCCACACAGCCTCTGTAGGAAAGCAGCAGTGCTGTTCCCTGCGGACACGAGGGGAAGTGGACCTGCAGGCGCCATGCAGCCAAAGACTCAGCAACCCTGCCACCTTGTGTGGTGCACTTAGGATTTAAACCACTCTTCTCCCCTGCTCTCCCATCCCTTTTAGCCTATGCCTGCAGTTCAGAATCCTACCAGACAATACCCCAGTGGCAGAGGGGAAAGCTCTGACACAGCATAGATTCAGGCTGAGGAGCAGAGTGTGACCCACCGAGATGGCAACCTGTGGGCCACAAGGTGCCAGGCGGGTCTTACACGGGCAGTAAAGACCCAATCCTCACTCTGATGACAACGTGATTGCTATTAGCTTTATCTGGAAGCGAATCAGTGACCTACGGGTGCACGGGTCGGCCTCCATCATCACCCACAACAGTGTGGAATGTAATATAACTTGTACCTTCCCAGCAAACACTCTGCAGCTTGATGCAACTGCTCTCATTCCCAACTGCAAACAATACCCAGAGGCGATACCACCCAGATTCAAAGCTGTAATTTTGGAACTCAATCCTGTATATTGTGAACAGGTCTGATACGTATCTGGAAATATAAGGGTAGAACATAATTTCCCCAGCTGCTCAGAATACAGAGTTTCAATCTGCTACTGCTTACACTCTTTTTTTTTCTTCTTTTTAATTGTTATTGCAACTCTCCCAACATGAACAGAGTTGCTTTTATTTTATCCTGATAGAAGCTAAACAAGACTTCTACAATCAAAGGAGAAGTGGTATGAGTGCAAGGGTGTAGAGGAGCACTGGCATTTTTTGTTCCTTTGCAAATGACATCTGTATGCGTGTGTATACATTTATAACAATAACGGGCTGCCCAGGGAGGTGGTGGGATCACCGTCCCTGTGGGTGTCCAAGAAATGTGCAGATGTTGCACTGAGGGATGTGGTTTGGTGGGAACTAGTGGTGGTGGGTGCACGGTTGGACTGGATGACCTCGGAGGTCTTTTCCAACCTCGCAGATTCTGTGATTGCGTGATTCTGTGTTTATCCATGCAGTTTTACATATTAAAACATTTAATATTTTACATATTAAAAGCCAATCTCAGGTCTAGACCCAAATATTGTCTGGATGAATGCAAGTTCTGTACAACCAGATCTGTGTGCATCACACTTAGGTATTTCTAGTGCAGACCTCCTTACGCACCCTAGCAAATTCACACTGGTTTTACTGTTGATGGTAAAGCACAATCTTATTTACCCAAAGGCCACATAACCATAACGCTTCCTTACCTCCCTCATGGTGTCTGCACCACTCCCTCACACTCCCACCTCCAACCTTCCTTCTGCCCAAATGCTTTTTGCTATCTCCCTAACTTCCTGCGATAGGTTTTGTTCCTTCTTCAGCCTTCCGCACCCCCATCGTGTAAAGACATTTTTTGGAGATCAGGAGAAGTTTTTTATGGTGTCTATCCTAAAAACTCTTTTCTGAGTGACTCTGGAACCTTCTTAGAAAGAAACCCCTAAAAGAGAGCTTCTCCCTGTCCTCATTGCTGTGTGCTCCCCCTGATGCTCTATCACCCTCCCTCTGCTACCTTTTTCTCTCGTGTTAGGGCTGACTTTGGTTCTGACTTGCAAACCCCAGCTGCATATTCATTCAGGTATGGTTAGCTCTTTGCTGCGCTGGGGAACATAAGCAGCTTTTTGGGTATGGCACTACCTTGGTATATCTACTCGCACACAAGCAGCAGCACTGATTGGCAATAGAGCAACATGACAGTGCAAGCAAATAATTTATGTATTCCTCTCTCCAGCAGGATTAAAGATTTATGTTAATTTTTCCACTGTCAGAGCAAGAACATAATTTGCATCTGTGAATTCCCACTCTCGTGATAGCTTATAATAAACAGGTGAAGCATGGATCCTCCGCCCTGCACCGTGGCCACAACGTTGTGAAGCCACGTTCTGCACAGAGCATCGTCTTTCCTCCGTGCTGCCACGCGGAGAAACGCAGCGACGAGCGTGGGGACAGATCTTCTTCCCCTGTATCATCTGATCCATTCTCACAGTGTTCACCAGCACCAAAGCGAACCAGATCTTTTCCAAACAAAACCAGAAGGAGCCCAGGATGCAGCGCTTTCACATCTCCGAGTCAGGATTCCTCCCTAGGGTAACCTGGGTTGCATGTTTTCTGAGAGATGTGGGCTTAGGGCAGAAGCGTGGTAACGCTAACGTGCCAATATGCAGAGCAAGATAGTGGGTTGGAGAATACTCTGCCAGCGTGTTTCAGATTTACAATAAAAACAATTAAAATTCCATGTGGTTTCACTTATTTTGATGCAGAAGCCTCATTAAAAGCCCTCGCCTTGGGGATTTGCCAGCAGCCGACTGGAACGGCTTTGGGTTTGCGTTTAAAATCCAGTGTTACCTGCTGCAGCTCTGCAGCTCCTCTGCTTGGAGCAGTCAGCATGTCACGGTCACTTCTCCTGTTCAGGTTACAGGTGCCTGCCAGTACCCGTCCCCCTCCATCTCCCAATGAATGAGTCGTGCTTGTGGTTGGCAGAAAACAAGGCGACAAATTTCTGCCAGGTTTACAGCGCTTCGACCGATAGCTTCCAATTATTAAAGATCATAATGAAGTGCACATAGATTAACTCCCTGTTGGCACGGCAAGCTGCTGCTGACTTGAAAGAGCTATGGGATAACTCTATAACGTGCATGTACTGCACTGGGCTTTGTCAGTTCTGCCATCTGCTTTGTTTCCTAATGCTATAAAGGCAGTGCTAAAAGCAGAAGGACCCCCTGGCTCACTGTGTATGTCTGACAGGGAAATGTCTATCCCAGCAGGTCGATGAGGTGCAAGAAAACTGAGTGCTGTGGTACTGAAAGTCACTGAAGAGACTGCCAATGCAACTCCATGCAGCTAAATACAGTGTACCAGTAGCATCTACATCCATGAATGGTGAGTGCAGCCTGGACTGCCTATAGCTGCTCGTCCCACCTCGCTGAGACATTTCACACGAGGAGTCGGCTTTCAGCCTCACGCAGCTTTGCCAGACGCTCCATGTTCTGGCTCATTGTCCATGCTGGGCGTCTGGCTCGGGCAAAACTGTGATTTACGCATTTAGTTGTTTTTCAAAATTCAGCTGAAACTCTTCTGCTGGGAAAAAAATATATTGTTTTGCTAATCTTACACTCTGAGCAGTCTTCTTTTGAAAGGCTGTACCAGTTCCACGCTTTGAAGTAAGGACTTGAACTTTGGAATAGGAGTGGCTTTTGTGTGAGAGATGCTGTCGTGCAAACGCAGCCAAATATGAACAAACCATAAACACCCTAAAAACAGGCAGAAGAGTCTGTGCCCCTACACAGACACTTGTCCGCAGGCTGGGATGAAGTTCAGGAGTCCTGAGTCTTGTTTTCAGCACAGCCTATGAGCACCAGCGTCCCAATGGGACATCCTCTCGTCCATCCCCATCAAGTTCCAGTTGGAGAGAGCCACAGCCTGAGTCAGAGCCACAGCCCCGGGGGTGCAGGGTGGTATGGCACAGAGCAGTTTGGGAAGCTGCTGCTCTGCAAGGTTTGCTTTTGTTAGACTTCTGAGAAGCCATAAAGCCAGAGACAACCCAAAGCACATTGCTAAGGTTACTGTGTGCAGGAGAAAGTCGGGAAACAGCACTGCAGATACTTCTGTGCATATGCCATGGTACAGGGGAGCACAGACTTCCTCTGGACACCTATCAGAGCTGCGTAACAAAAACGTTGCCTATTTATCTCCCAAAGCCACAAAGAGGGAGCAGTGAGTGACAGCACACCTCAGAGCCGGTCTCCGTGCTCTTTTTAAAGCAAGCTCTTTCATTCTTGGGAACATTACACTGCAACGAACTGTACACAAGTACAGCAATATTACAGCAAAGCCCATCAAGAAATTAAGAATTCGTCCTGCAGTGAAAAATGTAGTGCTCTGCAATAAGCAAGGCCTGGGGAAATGCGGAGAACAAGAAGAAAACAGAATACCGAAGAGCCGCTCATTAAGTTCACACTGTCCATCCCGTGCACAGGAATCCCGTGGGAAAAGAACCATGTGATCCTGTAATTAAAATCTGTAATATAACGCATAAGCAGAATGAGGCTGATTTCATGTTGTGCAGACAGCACTGCCGTTTCCCCATTTCTGAGCACTTTGCTTCAGCCTCCAGAACCCTCTGAGCCACGTTTGGTTTTGTTGTGCTTTCCCCAGGTATCCTGCACTGCGGGAGGTTTCCTTTGCTCTGCATTGTGTGACATTCTCATTGCTTCCCTCTACACATCAGCATTTAGCGAAGGCACGATGGTGCTCCCAGCTCCTTCCCACCCCACTGGCTTTTCCGTTGGCTATGCAAGCTTTTATGGTGTGTTTTCAAATGCCCTTTCTCTCTTAAAAAATACTAATAAAATAAAGAGGGGAAAACCAGTTTTCTTCCATTTTTTCCCTATTTTTTCCACCTTGCAGCAGCCAGCAGGTCCCCCTGCAAACAATAGCAGAAGGAGAGGTGTGAACTGCTCCCCCCTCTTTTCCTTCACCTCAACAAGGTGTTAACTTCAAGGCCTAGCTGGGACCACTTAAACCACGGATTATTAAGCACAGCAGCCTCACAAAAGCTGGGGAGGGGGAATGCTTTAACCCCTTCGGAGCCTCACACCGTGTGCACAAGGACCCAGCTCTGGAGCATCTCCTCTGGCCGTCCCTCCGCGCCTGCAGCACGCTGCTGTCTCCTGCAATGTGGGGAGTGGGGCTCTGGCACCTAAAATCCCACTGATTAATTCACAGATAGATGTTTCCAGTGAATTTATGGCACAGCACCCCGGACCTTTGGCTGGGAGGAACACCCCATAAATAACATAATTAGCAGCGACCATGAAAGCGGCACGCATGCAACAGAAGTGGAATGTTTCCCAGACAGAACTGTTGCATTGCTTAACAGCAGAGTGGGTTTCTGTGCTGTGCCAGCCTGGGTTCCAGCATGCGAGCGGGGCTGGGCTGGATGCAAGCTGCTGGAAGGAGGTGATGCTCTTCAGGCACCCAGCTCTGTCTGCCTGCACCTCAACAGACAGCTCTACACGAACGGCTGGACATGGTGGGTATAGAGCCCATCCCTGTTGGGAACAGCAGGGAAACAGCCCAAGTCAGCACCGCATCATCTGTAGACACTGCCACACGTGAAGCTTCCCTTGTACAGGAATCACAAACCTTTCTAACGAGAACCACAAGGGGGGGACAAACAGACACACTGCGGGAACGCACCCTTGGCTCGTGGCGTGGGCTGTGCCTGGTGGGTGCCCGCTGGGCTGGCACGGCGTGGAGCTGCCACACTCCACGGCCGCCCCTCAGCGCCTTCAGCCCTGGGTTGTCTTCAGGTGGAAAGGAATTGGTGGCATTGGTGAAAGGAAAGGAAATTGGTGAGCTCCCGCTCACCTAAATCTCAGGGCCATCGATGCGTTAGTTTGAGAGCAAGGGGAAGGAAGCAAGTAAATCTCCAGCAGCTCTGCAGCATGGCACGAACATGCACGTGGGTGCACGTCACTCACCATTCAGCTCTCTACCGCCCAGATTTCAGCCGCTACTGGTTTTTGCAAGGCCCAAACCAGATGCATCAGAAGGAGCATCTGAGGCTTTTCTTGGATAGCAACCTAAGCGGAGCTGTATACATCAAGGGAGTGAAACCACAGGGCTGAGGTCCGTGGTGAACGCACAGCAAAGGAGAACGTCAGTGCAAGAATCCATTACAAACCCAGCGAATGGGAAGATAATGTACATCGGGGCTAGCAGTCTACTTTATTACTTTCTATTTTGTTCTATTTTTCCTTTAGAAAAATGTGCCTTAACTCTCCAGTATAAATATTTGTTTCCAATGTTGTCATGAATTGTACTTTTCCACTGCATGCTAGCAACTCAGAAATACCTTCGGATCCTTGAGCAGTCGCAAGGAAGCGGAGTTGAGCAGGGGCGGGCGGCGGGGAGGGAAGCCCTTGGCACTTCTCTTACTCTCACCTTTTACGCCCCTCTTTTCCTTCCCTATCCCAAATTTCATTTCGCGTCCCATTCAGATAAAACGAGTCCCTTCCCAAAGACGAAGGACGGAGGATTTCTTGCTGGTTCTTGATTAAGAGCTTTTAAGAATCCGGGAAGGAAGATATTCTTTGAAACTGGATCTACTGTAGGATGGGAGCCAGCACACAGGACACCGTGTCTTTCAGAAAGGGCCACACACAGTGCCACTCCAGTCATATGACTTCTCTGTCACATCCTGAAGCCATTTCCAGCTCGTGTGCGAGTTTGTACTCCCATTTAGAAGAGGATGGGATATATTGGGAACACACATATGGAAACACTTTCAGGGAATCAGTTTCCATGAAATCCATAATGAGCCAAGTGGCTTCAGATGTGGCAGCATGCCTCAGATTAGCCAAAAAAAAAAAAAAAAAGAGAGAGAGAGAGAATGAAAGAAGGAGGACAAATCTACCCTTTCAGCCCTTCTTTCAGTCGTGAGGGAGGAAAATAAAAAATAAAAAATAAAATAAAATGAAAAACCACAAATGACTTATGGCTACCAAAACAGGGAGCCACAAAAAAATACAAATACTGTGTGCACTTCTCCCTGCCCCGACCAGGGGCACTGCCATCGGCGGCCCCGTGGCTCCCCAAATCCCCAAATCCCCAGATCCCCAAATCCCCAAATCCCTGCCGGCTCCGGGCGCCGAGCTCGCGCCGGGACCGTGTGCGAGCGTGCATGGGGTGGGGAGGGGGCCTGCCCTTTGATAGCATGTGTGAGTAATTAAGAGCGTTTCCAAAGCTGCAGCTCGGTGATAAGCTTGTTGGTTAAGCACATCTCCCGAGAAGGGCTGTGTTCAGGAGGGACGTCCCCCAGTGTGGGGCGGGTCTGATTGAAATGGGGAATTTACGGCTAGGGTGATCTGAGCTGGGTGCCAGGCTGGGCGGTGCATCGCCCATATGGCATATGGGATATGGGATACGGGGTATGGGATATGGGATACAGGATATGGGATGCAGACAGTGCCCTCAGCGATGGCTGCTGGCAACTGGGACCAAATGGGACGGTGAAGGCCATTTGGGGCCAGGAGGAGAGCAGTCACTTCAGCTGATCTAGCGGGATGCTGGGGTCATTTCTGGATGGCCAAGGCAGTGGGAAGCATAGGGAATGAGCACGGAGCAAGTGGCAGCAGTTCAACCAGCAACCTCATAAGATGCTACGTGCATCCCTACGGCAGCTAGCAGCATTTCGGTCACGAGAAAATAGCCAGGAATTCGTCTGTTAAACGGGGGCCGTATCCTACAAACCCTACTTTTCCTGACAAACAAATGACTCCACAAATAGTCCCTCTGTTTTCAATAGGGTTATTTGTGGGAGGAGGGACCACCCAACACGAGAGCATCGGGCCGGAGCGCCGGAGCCGCTGCCGGGCGGACTCGGCACACACAGTCCCCGCAGCCTGCAGCCTCCCCTCGCTGCTGGCCGGTCCCGCGTGCTATTAATACAATGCTCTCCTCCGCTTCCGCCTGCCTCAGCGGCTCTGCCATTTGTTGCTGCGGCGGTTCTTTCCACTGCAGCTCGGCTCAGTCAACTAACTCGAAACTTCTGCATCAGGGAGAAGGTCTCTTTGAAAGTTTTGCTTGGCTTTGCTTTCAAAGCGGTGTCTGTATATTTTAGAATATGTAGAATTTTCCTTTGATTCAGACCTCTCTCTTAACAATAGACAAGAGAAGATTTCTCTGCTGAGCGACTTAAACAAAAACAAACATATTTTGGTTGCTCGGGCCTTGTTCTCAAAATGCTTTTTTTCTTTTTTTTTTTTTTGAGAGAAAAAATCAAACCCTACAAATCGTTACGTTCCTCCAAAAAGAAAAAAAAAAAAAACCAAAACAAACCCAAACCCTACAACTCATGGACAGAGATAGACGGCTTTTTTTCCCTTCCGACACGAACTGAATATTGTGCACAGAGGAAGAAAAGCTGTTTCCCCAGCCCCCAGACATTGACAAAAGACGAAACCCCTTCATCTAAACAATGCAAAACACGCTGTCCTCCAAAACAGCCCTTTTTTTTTTCCTCCTCAGCTGTCAGCCCTGCCCACCCCCAGGGCTGTCCCCCCCCCCTCCTCGGGATGCTCTGGGGCTCCAGGGGCTGAGCAGACCCCCTCGCTGCGGGCTGGCACCCAGGAGCTGTGCTGCCTTCTGAGCAGGAGCTGTGCCCATGCCACGAGAGCAGCTGCACTGAGGCTGAACAGAGCTGAACTCGCTAAGATCCTCTGGGTACTGCAGAAATCAGAGGGAGACACCAGGCAGGCACTGCTGCCTTGGGGTGAGAGTTGTAGCCCTGGGTAAAATATGCTGCTGGAGTGAAAGCGGTGGAAAATAACTCGCCCAGTGGTGGTGAGAGATTTTTTTCTTTCAGCACAGGGACTGGTGGGAATACATTTACCCTAAATACCACAAGCAACTGCAACATTAAGCCTTGATAGAGCTCTTACATCAGAGTGACTCCGACCCACCAAAGGAACTCAGGGAGCCTATGGGAGGGCTCGCACGCTGCAAAGGAGACCTGAGGTGTTGTGCCCAGTGCTGAACACCTCTCTGCATCAAGGCTAGGGGCACTGGAGTCCCTTTTCTATTCAGCACTGCATCGCTTCGTATGATCTTCAAACACATTTTGTAAAGCCAGTGCAAAACCCTCTCTGCATTTTTCCGTTTACTCCAGACCCGACCCAGGCTCCTTGATAAGTTAAGGCAAGCTCCTGCAAGCTAAGGCTCTGTCTATCCCAAGCTCATCCGCACAGCATTTCCATTCATAAGTTGGGCTGAAGCTTCAACCAGCCCAACTTTGAATGCTTCTAAATACACGCTTTTTCTCCAGGGTGTGAAGTCTGAATATGGTTTTTATCCTCCCAGGAAACGGGTGATGAGAAGGAGAAACAGCCTTTGGTCAGTAACAGCTCGCACTGCAAACACGCTCTGGGCTGTTTGCTGTACGGCACCTTCCGCCGTGCCACGAGCAGCTCAAATCACTATTGATGTCTGAACTTCAAATCAACGTAACCACGTCTCAGATAAACCACAGTAACAGCCCACGTGTGGGCTGAGCTCGTGGTGAACGTGAGATACTGCACTTCTGTAAGAGAGGACTCGTGGAGCTCACGGCCTCCAGCGTGCCACGGGCTGGAAGCACTCGCTGCTACCAACGTGCAACTCGTGCACAGCCCGAGTTAAGTCAGGAGAACTTGACTAGTCTCCGGGTCTGCTTTATTTTGCGCAGTCTCAGGTGGCTTCTAACCAGGTTGGTAAGAAAGAAATATACCGTGCAGGTATTGCTCAAGATAATTACACAGTGTGGGGGCGGGGAAAAACAGATTTTTAGAAGTTAATCAAGCCCACTTCCTCATGAATGCTGTTAAAAGGACAAACGAGCTACACTGCTTTCTAACTCCTTGCACCGATGTGTTTTGTGGCCTTAGGCACATCCCTGGACTTTCCTGACTAGGTTTCATTCGTTGTTAAGATGGACATTTGGCCACGTCGCATAGGTGAGTAACGCAGCTTGGAAAACACCATGAGATCTTTTGTTGGAAGACACTTTGAGGGCACAAAGATTAAAGGTGAAACCTTTAAGATGTATTTTTGACCAGCTCTTCAACCGAGACATGCAAAAAGGTCAGAGTGAAGAGAACTTGGCTTGGAATAAACTTCCACATGCAGTTCTGATACATGAAATAAAAAGGAGGGATACAAAGCCTGCACTACCATCTTCGGTTGCCTTCATCTGCTCCAGAAAGCAGCACCTAGAGCTGCTTGCAGATCTCTGTCCCTCAGCTCACCCACGGAGTAGAGTTGCGACAGGCAGAGGCTGAGACCCAGGCACGAGGCTGCAGCTCAACGGCAGCTGGAATGGGTTCCTACATGGGCACGGAGCCTTCAGAACAGCTCCAAAGCAGCCTGGCCCACCTATGTCGGGCAGGTTAAACTAGGAACTGGTTGGGTTTGGACGAGCCTTCGACCCAGCTTCCTATCTAATTTTGGAATCTAATATGATCGGGCTCCTAATTAGGCTCCGGTGCTACTTAGATCCCCACCTCCGCGCTCCTTTTCACCCATAAAAAGAAATCACGGCATGACTTTCAGCAGGAACCAGAATGAAAACAAAAACAGACAAAAAATCCCTTTAAAGAGAGATATTTGAGAGAGGAAGAGGGAAGAAAGGGGAAGAGAGGTGCTTTTTTTCCCATTGCCAGGATTCCTCTGTGGCTCCTCCGGACCTGCCAGTATCCACATCACAGCTCCCGGGGACTTCCTCTGCGGAGCTTGTGCGAGACGCTTCTTCCACTGAGCCATTTCATCTCGGGCTGACGCTGCGTGGCTTTTGGGTCAGCAGCCCTCGTGGCATTTTTGAGGCACTCGCCTCCTTCCCTATTTGGGAAACCAGTCGCCTTCTGGCGAAGGTCTCGTTTGCAGTCCTCAGTCCCTCGTTCAGATCCCAGGTTTCTCCATCAGTGATTACATAAGTGTTGATGCTTTTTCAGGCTGAGGTCTCTATTAGTTCCCTTTGTCAGTGCTGACCATCCCTATGCAGCTCCAGATCTATCCATCAGCCAGAAATCATCCTGCATTGATGGCTCTCACTTTACGGCTGGCAGTCTCGGTTAACAGCCCAGGGATATTTGAATGTATTCATAAATTCCTACTACTTCTGAAGCTTATTCTTTTCATGTATTCCTGTATAATGTTCATTTTGAACTCCTCCGTTTTTAAGTTTATTTTCTATCTGTATCAAAGTTATCTATTTCAACCTTAATGAAGTTTTCTGGATGGGATTTTTCCTTCTTCAGGACAGGGTTTAATTTTTGTTTTGAGTGGCTGCAATATGCAAAACTAGCTGGCTACACTTAACAGGAATGGCCAACAGATGTTTGATCCTTTCTTTGCATAAAGGGGCACAGATCATATAACCTCACATGATCTATACCAAGCCATATAGACACTACAGACCTTCAGGAGATAGAGCAGTTGATACAGGAACTCCTTTGGGGTCATTCCCACCTACTGAAGGATAAGAAAATTCACAGAGGTCTATCAGCAGCGACGGACACAGATATAAACCTCCAGCTTTGGAACCCCGTGCAGCTGGGGTGTGTATATATTCTGGCTTTGCTTTCTGTGCAGTCTGAGCTACCACTTTTGACCACCCAGCACAGTTTGAGCCTGGTAGGGCTGGTCTGCTTTCTCAAGGACAATGCTGACCAACACTGCTCACCTCTCACTGCAGGCTGCAACAAACAATTTGGGGCTTTTTTTCATGCTGTCCCTGAAGAGCTATCTCTTTATCTTCCTTATAACCACACCCTTATATTCCCTTCTGACTGAAGCTTGCTCAAACTCAGCTCCAGTGAAGTTGCCACCACGCAGAGCAGCTGTTGCTGGCTCAATTCATGGTTCCTCAATTCCCTCTTTTATTCTGTTGTACACTGGACAGCAGTGATTCCAGCAGAGGCCCATTGCCTCCATCACTGCAGCACAGCCCTGGAAGTAGCCAAACTATGGTACGTGAAATCAAAACATCAGGCAAGAGAGTAAGACCCTGCCAAGGGGAATGACAGGGAGTTTCAGTTGAGTTCCAGTTCCCTACATTCATCCTTCAACAACACACAGCATAATTTCAGTGCAGAATTAAATACAGGAACTTAACATCTAAAACTGATGCAGTTCCTACTTTGTCCTACACCTGTGCTGCCTTCCAAGCAAGCCTGTTGCTCAGTGCAGTAACACAAGCTGAAATCATGTAGACATACCGTTTGCTTCAAAATGTTCTGCCAGTTCTAGGCTATAAGTTAGTGTATGAAATAATGTGCTTATTAAAGGAAAAGACCATAAAACTACACAGACATCAATGGTTCAGACAGCAACAGCCCTCCTAACTATTAGAAATAATGAGTGTAAACCACCACCACCAGCAACTCTGAGCTCATGGATAGGCTCTTTTCATCCTACCTAAACAAGAGGGGCTCTGCGGGCACTCCTCCTCAATCAAGCACGCTGTTTTCCAGTTCCCAGCTCTGGAGAAACGTGATGTTCTTCTGGGAAAAACATGGCCAGGAGGGTTGGAGGTGCTGTGCCCCAGCAGGGCAGAAGAAGCAGCACACCAGCTCTCCTCTAAAAAAACACCAAATAACCTCCACAACGGGCATGGAACTAAGCTTCCTCATGCAACGAGAGCTTTGCCTGATTAATCCAAGGGGTTTGATGTACTTTCCACTCTCTTCTTGTAGAGCTGCCCGTGGAATAGCTATGGAAGTGGAGAGCAAAGAGCCTGCTTTGTCTGGGTGCCTGCCGCACACAGGGCCACCGCGCTCTGAGCTGCAGTTTGCTCTTTGCTTTTGACAGAGCAAATCATTACTACAATATGGAAAAAAAGAAAAAAAAAAACAAAAAAACAAAACCACACATTATCAATAGCTGTGTTTCTCTTAGTGAATGACTAAACAGCCCCTCCAGCCTCCTCACAAATCCAATCTGCTCCCACCAGCACCCAACGCACCGCGGAGGGGCCCTGCTCACCCGGCTCCTCCCGGCATCCATCGCTGCCACAGCAAAACCCACTCGAGGCACAGAAAAGCTCTGTGAGATGAGAGATGAAGTTGCAGCGAGTTCAAATGAGTGGAAACTGAAGTTAGACAAATTCAGACTAGTAATGAGACCCACATTTCCAAAGAGAGCTTAATTAACGTCGGCAACCAAAGGTTGCGGTGGATTTTGCTTCCCTGGAAATTTTTAAATGAAGACCAACCGAGGTTTTGATCTTTATTGTGTTCTGTTGGTTTGGGGTTGTTGGTTTTTGTTTTATTTTTTTCCCCCAAAAGGTAACTCTCGAGTTCAAATGAGAGCTAAGCTGAGGAAGTCTCACAGTCAGGTTCACACCCGATGACCGCACAGGCTTCACTGCACTAATAACCCGTGAATCTATACCTCTGTGCAAAGCTCCTTACAGCACAACAGCTTCTCCCGAGCTTTATGCATCACCGTTGCGAAGCATATTCGCTCTGCCCAAATGCTTGCCAAGAGGACACAGCTGTGTGCAGCCCTCCTGTGATGCTGAGGCACCACATCCACCACCCTCAGCACCAGTGTGGAGCAGCACACTGCTCACTGCGCTCATGTGGGCGCCTGCTTCGAGGCCCTGGTGCTTGCTGGGACCCTCCACCACCCACACAGAGAGAGCCTGTCCCAGGCATCACCTGCTTTGATCCCTTCCCTCACTCTTTTTGAGTCAGTCTGAAAGCAAAGATGAAGAGATTTGCAGATTAGCGTCCCCAAATACCCTCCCTTTATGCATATGGAACAGTTCCTTAATAACATCCTCAATGAGCCACGTGAAGGCACGCACCTTCCATTTATCCCGTTCACCTTCCTCTTCATCACTGCCCACGTTTCTTTGGATGTCTAGAGAAAGCCTGAGCATCTCACCTCCACCTCGTCGCCAGCATAGCCCAGTATCACCAGTATCAATGCTCCTTTTAATCTCACAACCAATCTGGCATGACGTTAGTTAACCACGCACAAGGCAGTGACAGTGGAGCCCACCAGCAGCCATCTTTGGTTCTTCCACCAAGCACTTCAGCATCCCTTTGGCAGAATCGGGGCTTTTAAGCTGCACTGTTTCTGCCTCTCCCGTACCCACCACAGCCACAGACAGAAGGACCGAATTCTTCTCCGCCTGCATTTCATGGAATCGTTTCAAAAATTCCCCTTGTGCAATTAATTGAACAAAACTCAATGCAACAAAGACTCAAGGCCGCAGAGAACGAAGGGCAAAAGAAGTGATCCCCATCATCCCATCTGATTTCTCACATGGAACAGAATTTCACATCCGGAGTCGGATTTCCTCTCTGCGCGCACACACGGAATGGCATCGGTCACACACCCCTTGGCTCCATCCCACAAAATCCCACTGCGTGAGCGAGCCACGTGCAGCAGCCTTCTTTGCTACTCAGTGCTCTGCAGGACGGGGCCTGGGGGCTGCGGGTGACTTAGAGGAAGGGAATATTAGTAGTCAGCTTGCTTTGAACTGCAGTGCGTGGAGATGGTCCTGGGAGATGGGCAGGGCAAGTTATGCCCCGTGTGGCCTCAGTAGTTCTTTAAATAAATAGAGGTGGGAGAGATGCTACACGGCTGCACGCGGAGTCAGAAAACCCACACATCCCCCCAGGTCAGAAACCAGCAGCGATTCCACCGCGAGAACAGAGCAAACATCAAATGCCTTTTGCACAGCGATGGAGCGGAGAGCTCCACCTCGCAGCCTTCTGCTGGGCGTCTACTGACCTTACTGGGGGAGCCCACATAGGTAATGAGTCAGGATGTGGCCCTTTGAAAGTCTGGAATCAAGCGCCTGATTGCTCCATTAACAATTAGCATTCTGTTTACAAAACCCAGCAGAGTCAGTCAGAATAATCATTACAAAACATGCTCAGACTGCGATTCCGGTTTAAGTTAATATAATTTTAATGAGTTCTTCAGAAAAGGCCTGGCACTTATGGAAAATTTCCTTAATTAATATCAGACCCTAAATTAGTAATAAAAAAAAAAAGCCCTGAATATCATTTGGTCTCAAGCTGGAACCGAAGTATGTTTTGGCATCATTACTAACTGTTAGCAGCAAGTTCTGGAAACAGATGCAAATCTTGATATGTGTCCTAAATATAAAACACATTGCAGAAAAAAAAAAAGGCTCAGATAAAAATATATCTATACATCCACATATATTCGAGCGTGCTATTTCCTGCCTGTATCAGCAACAAATTCATTCTGTTTAAAAACATTCCACTTGTTTCTCTTTGGGATTTTTCAAATCCTTTATTTTGGGAACAAAACCCTTTTCCTCTGCCTTCATTTTTTCCTGTTTATTTCCTCTCCTGACAGCAGTTTCGAGCAAATGAAAAGGGCTTAAAGACGCCCATTGAAACATTCAGCTGTCTGAAAATCAGCCCGCTTGTTTTGCCACCTAAATCCGGGTAGAGGTGCCTAATTTGAGGCCACCCACACCAGAAGAATTTGGCCCTCGTCCTTGAGGTGGGGATCGTGCAACGCATCTTCTGGACAACCGCTCCAATGAGGGACTGTACCCAGGAGAGACGGAGCAACTGAAACCCCACACACAAGTGCCAAGGTGCTGAGATTCCCGGGAGGCACCGAGCGGGCAGGAGACTAAAAATGGAAAACCTGTGGTGAACAGAATAAATAGCAAAACTGAACACGTGGAGAAAAAAAGAAGAGAGAGGGACAGAGGAGATGAGTGGAGGTGGGGGAGCGAAGCGAGCGAGATGTTTCTAGAACAGAACCTCCCGAGCTCTCCCACATTCTCTGCTTCGCTGTAACTCGCACTGAAAAGAAGACAGAGTGAAAATTGTTACTGTCACCAAGAAAAACAGAGGAGTGGAGTGTGTGCACCAGAAATGGAGCTGGCTTCCTGGCTTTGCCAAGAGTCTGGGATGGTACTGCTGAAGCGTGAACTGCCCATTCATTCCGGGCTCTGCTAAAACAAGTGCTTTTCTGGCGATGCCCACGGTACTAACTATTCCTCTGCTCCCCAGTGCATGAGAAGAGGAAGAAGACTGTACTGTAAAGACAGCTCTCGCGTCTTCTCTTATTAAGAACGCCGGCCTGAAATGTGCTGAGTACATCTAATGAAGTTAGTAGGAATTAAGGGATTCAGGAGCAGCTACTTCACGGAACCGCAGGCTTTATTCAGTTAGTGGTTGTGAAGTTTTCTGAGCTCCCTCGAGGAAGACGGAGCCCTTTCTTCCAAGTAATATCTTTCAAAGATCAAATCAAAAGGAGTGGGGAGGGGGGAAATCCTTCCTTTAAAGTCCGTGTGTGCAATGCGTGCACAAGACACGGATCAAAATCTAAGGCAATTCCAACGTGGGCTTAGAAACCTAAGATGATGAGCAGCAGAGGACCTCAAGGAAAGCCAGTGCATCGCTGTGAGCCACTTCCTTATTAAAGCATGAACGCTTAGCCCAAAGGTTCAGCCATAGCGGCTTCCCCAAGATGTGTTCTATTTAGGTTTAAGATATGCAGGCTTACAAGAATGAAAATTAAATCGTGTAAAAGAGCAGTACTGTCGCTGATTAAAGCACGGCCAGAATGTGCAGAGTTGGATTTATACTTGCCAACCCTCAGCAAGTTGGAAGAACTGCAATGTTTCTTAAACTCAGTATCTGATTAAGGTCTGGGATAGTCCAAAATGATGCCGTGATATCTGCCGGGTGAGACGAATTGATGGGAAAGTTTGGCAGCACCGAAGCTAGCAAACAGCCCAGGGTTTGGTCTGTTCTCTGTCTCTAGATGCTATACAGTCTGGCCACAGCTGTAGTACTAAATCCTTTTAGCCTCCAGAACGGGGCCGCTGCCTGTTAGGAATGGGTTTGGGACTGTGCTCATTCCCAAACCATGGCTGAGACCTGCTTGGCAGTGCACTGGCCAACCCCCAAACCAGCCCCACCAACAAGTCAGCCATACTGCAGTGCAGCAGCCCCGGCCTTGTCCCTGCTTTATCTATTGGTACAGAGATTCCTTACAGGTTCAGTTCACAGCACTGGGTCTGCAGTTCTCACTCTGAGCCCAACACGCCCCTCATTTATCTCAGCGTGTCTCCATTCAGTGGTGCAATAAGTCCAAACAGAAGACTGTCACCCTGCACCCTGCAGGGACCCCAGTGAGTGGGGAGGATGTGGAGACACCAAGCCACAATCCCTGACTTGTACCATTTGGAGCAACGTGTCTCACACACAAATATCAGAGCAGATGTAGTTCTGGTGATCTGTACTGCTGTTTAGCATCACCTATACTTTTCTTTCTTTTGTCAGGTAGGCGTTTGTCAAGCTCTGTAGCATAGAATGGGCTCTTTCACAGCCAGCACTGATGTAACCGGACAAGTCCTCCAGCAGCTTTTGCATTTGACCCTTCAATTGTCTCACAAAGGTGAAGCACAAAGCAAAGCATTTAGACAGAAGCGTGAGCAGATCCAGGAACTGTGCAGAAGACTCCATGCCTCCCTTCTCAAGAATCTCCTCAACACAAAAACTGAAGCTCAAGCCCCAAGAGTCCCGAGTGGATAGAGGTAAGGGTGAGGCGGATCCCGGCTGGCTTAAACCAGGTCTGAAGCATAATGAGGCTGTGATATGAGTATGTTTACTGAACCATTTAATCATCTCTTTGGGATTTGCCTCACCAACCGCAGACTATCTGATCAGACATGCCTGTACCTGAACTGTTCAGCTACATTCGTTGTAGAACCTGTGGACAGAAGCAGGCTTATCCAAAGCACTGCCAGGGACCACAGCTCGTCCGCAGGCTGGTCGAGGTAACTGAGTCCTCCAGATGTTGTTCTGTCGCCACTGACTGGAAAGGCAGCTCCAGGTGACTGTCTCACATACAAATGAGTACCTTGTGGACATCGAAATCCAGCAGAAATCCATACCTCCTTCTGCTACTGTGGAGCAACCTCTTGTGACTCCAAGAACAACCCAGCCTGTACTCCTTGCTCTGAACCTTGTAAGTGCCAAGGACTTGTTGGATCAGTCCTGAAGCTTTATGTAAAATGACTCCGATGTGTATTTATATGAATCACATCTATTAATTACATAATAGTCACTTACGTTCCCCATCCCACATGCAGTTTGGTTACAAAGACTGAGTGCCTTCACTATGAATCATGCAATCAGACCACATCCCTCAGGCAAAACTCCCTCTAGAATGGCCACGTTCATATATTCCCATGGTTTCCCCTACAATATTTCTTAATTAAGAATATTAATCTGCTAGGCCACCAACTTTCACTGCCTTTTAGGGAAGTCGAAGCAGACAGGTAGTTTAATAAGACACGGGGAAACACGCTCTTTTTAAGGTTGAGTTGGTGCGATGAGGTAAGTCAATCGTACGGCCTCATGAGCTTAGTTCTTCATTTACTCCTGATATGAACATGAGACATGTGCACCAGAGCGACCATTAGTCCACAAGCTGCATGTCTTTGGGTGGGCTCTTCTGTGCTTTTCAGCTATCACTGTTGCATACTGCCCAAATATGAGTGAAATATCACTGATTAGTCGTGGGACATTACTGATAAAGTACTGGTTCCCAATTGGAGAATAAAATATTAATATTTGAAGTCAGACACCTACACTGTCATGGATCCTCATCTGCACGTGTCTGCAGCATGCAGGCAGACATTTCAGCTGTGCAAAGAAATCAGGTATGCGTCTAGACACTGGCACGACCAGTTCAGCTACATTACACCAGCCTGTCTGAGTAACTCCTCGAGGAATCGGCTTGCTGCCCTTTTCCCCTCTTCCATGAGATGGAGAAATGCTCGTACTGCTCCGACAATCCCTCACCCACACTCTTCTGATGCTCAACCTGAACTCTGGTCCGAGCACTGGCGCCCTCAGCACCAAGAGTTGTACCCCTCCACGGTGGGGAGATGAGTGTGGGCATTTTGGTCAGGGACTGGATGCATTTCCAGCCTTAGGAGTATCATCAAAAATAGCTCCTGCGGGCTGCCACTGACCACGCCGCCACTGCGTTGAAAGACACCTTTGCTTTTTAAATGGTAGCTTTTCATCATCGGAGTGAGCACAGCCCAAGCAGTGGTCTAGTCAAAGCCACAGAGGTTTGCAGAAAGGCTGGGTGATGTGAAGCTGTGGCAGGTAGGAAGCCGTGTGCCTGTTAGGTGTGACATTCAAGGCCTAAGGGGGAAGTTTCACCCATTTCTCCTCCTGCATGATGTTAAGAACCAGGCAGTGAATATGGCATTCATTAAAGTTACCTTGTATATTTTTAACAGCCTCGATAATAAGGTTTCTGCCACCATATTGGGAAGCCAAGTTTGTTTTTATTCAAGGCCTTGTAAAATGCTAATTCCTCCCTTATGTGCTGGAGATGCCTGAAATTTTCTAATATTTTTAAGAGCTTCTTAATTGTCATTTTTCCTCATCAAAGCTCTATTCTTTCTGAAAGGTGTCTCAAATAATTGAGCGTCGGTTTGTTTCTCTGAGTGCAAAAGATAAATCGGCTGCTGTAATAGGAAGCTTTAAATGTGCATTTTCTCTCTACTTTAAACACCAGAGGGGACAGATTCTGCCTTCCTGTGTGAGGCAGAAACCCTGGAGAAGAGCTGCAGCGTTTCCAGTCGGGGCTGCAACATGTTTCCTCAGTGTCTGGGAGTCAGATCACCTCCTCCACCCAGCAATGCCGTTCTGTGATCCCAAACGACAGCAAACACTGCAGACAACCTCCGGCACTTACACGGAAGACGAAAGCCTCTCTTTTCCAATTCTAAATCTACCTGGCAACAAGATCCCAGTGCTGGGGCAGTGTTGCGGAGATGCTGGTTGAGCCTTCAGAAGGCGAAGGGGAAGAAGAGTGATCGCAACCAACCATGGAGCGCAAGGGAAGAGTTCAGCACACGGCCACATCGTGTACACAGGTCTGCAGTCATCCTGCCTGCGCCCACACGCCAGGAGCTCACGTCTGAGTGCACCCAGACAAGCAAGGGCTGCAGGGCAGGTGCACGCTACAGCTGCCGCGCTCCCAGCCGAGCCTCTCCCGGAGGTGTTGCTGAGGGCACAATTGCAAAAATAACCGATTCAACAACACAGACCATCGGGAGGCTCCAAAGGGAACCTGTTTCAGGCCAAGCAAAGCATTTCCTCAGCATCAAGCCAATCTTGTTCTTTTAAACCAAGTCAGCGCATTGCGCAGGGAGCCCACGGGAACCTGCTCCCCTACCCCGCGTCCCTCGGCCCACACGGAGGCGGTCGGCATCTCTGAAGATGCACAGCACGCTAGGGACCGCAGAGGGCTTTGCAGCCGATTGTTTGAGAAACAAAGCTTCCCTCTTCTGAGATGAAAGCCATCGAGGAGTCGAAGCTAATCAAATCCTACATGCCTGCTGGCCCGAGTTCAGCTCGTCAGGGATGCGGCTCGGTGCAGCGTTACCAGCGCTGCGAGCGTGGTGGAAGGGCAAACACGACAGCGAGAAATCCACCTGGCTGCAAGTCAAACAGGTGCATGGCAGCGGCATCCAGGGTTGTAACAGTATCTTGCAAACATGCAAAAAATAGTAATGTAATAAGGCTGATTCTTTAGTTTTCATTAATGAATCATAAAGACCTCACGTTACACGTGCTTTTTGGCACACGCTGCTCGTATTTCCACACTTGCAAGGTTGGAGCTTTTACGCTGAGCCACCCTCGCCTAAGGTTCCTCATTCTTGGCAAGATGTACGTGGTGACTGTGTGCCATTACAGGCTCTATCTCACTTTGGGGCAATCAGATTACTTCACACAGATGGTTTTATCATTGAGACCATACAGGTGAATTGCACAGTATGTAAATGTACATTTGCTTGGTAAAAAAATAAAGTCTCGGTTCCTTGCTGCTGTCTTGTCTGTGTTCCTGAACAGGTTTCCTCCCTCCTGCACCATTCCAAAGCACAATTTGTCCAATCTTTACCCTAAAGTGACTCAGCTAGTTTCTGATAAGCATCTAAAGTACTCATTAACTAAGGAAACAGGCTTTCTCGAGCTACTGGATTGAAACGAGGGAGAATGAACCTTCACCTTAACTACTGAAGAAATAAAAGGCACCTATCTAACATCACACACAACGCAGAACTAAAACACCAAAATATAAAGATTATGGCAATGATGTTAAAACACGTAAGCAAACATCCTCTCGAGGGGGCAGGGGGCAGAAGAGAGAGAATGTGATCACAGAACCGGGTTCGCAGTAAAAAAAATATTCTGCTCTGAAATGGACCTAGTGACATTCAAACCATTTGTGCTCCGAGCGACACAGCAGCTCTTTCTGACCCCCACCCACCGTGCAGCAACCCTGACATCACCGACCAAGCTTCGCTCTCATTATTAGGGTTCGTCTGCAGCCATTCAGGCAGCCTCAAGTACCTGCCAGCTTAAGTGTTTTAGGAGAAACATGGTCACTACCTGAGAGGCGTCGGGGCACGTCGGTGATGGCTGGAAGTCCCGTGCCTCGAGTGGAGGACAGGGGAGTTGTGGAGTGAATGGATGGCGAAGTCATCTGGCTCAAGTAGGACGGGTACGACTGGTCATAGGACCACGGAGGGGACGACTGCGCCTGCCTGGGGTCTGGAAAAAAGAAATTGA
The DNA here is from genome assembly GCA_036925125.1 of Oreortyx pictus. NCBI lineage: Eukaryota > Metazoa > Chordata > Aves > Galliformes > Odontophoridae > Oreortyx > Oreortyx pictus. Next base: position 105,150,123 of record JAUPFR010000002.1, on the reverse strand, counting down.
AAGGTAAGGAAGAGAAATTTTAGGGCATCGACAGTCTAACTGAAAGAGACGGGGCTACTGAATGTACACGCATCAGCGTCACAAGGAGTGAGAACACAATAAAGCACAACTTGCTCCTCCAGACTCAACGTCTTTAAGCCTCGCTCTGTGTTTCCCTCCTGGTAACAATATCTGGGGGAAATAAACAGGGCAGCGAGCAGAGCTGAAGGCTTAGCAGCTGTTCTGCAAACTCCTGATGTCTCTCATCCAGCTCTGACAGCGTTACACTGGGACTCGCCAGTCCTCATGGATGCAGACAGATAAGCTGACCATAAACAAGAGACACAGGGGCATGCTGCAGCTGAGCTTGGCCAGTCTGTGTGAGAGGCAAGGAGACTCCAAAGTCAGTAGTTGGCATGCCTGTCAAGTTGTTATCCAGTTCAAACATGACAAAAAAAGTGGTTTTAGTGCTGAAATTGCTCTCCAAGAAGGAAAATGTCATTAATCTTATTAGCATCTGTCTAAAAATGTCACATTTGGATGCTGTCCCAGTTACCTACCGTCACCTCAATTAGAACAACATGAAGCCAGATGGATTGGGATAACTAGCACAAGCTAATGATGCATTCACATGTACTCGTTAGAACTCACAATGAAGGAAATTATTTTAAGGATAAATACTGTTTATTTTTTGGCTGAAGGTCTGGTGGGCTGCAGCAGTGAGAAAGAGGGAGGGCTGGTTTTACACAGCTGTGCTGGGATTCAGAAACCATTTGTTCTCACTTGCTATCTGGTGATAAAGATACCACCAAATTCTTCAACATTTGATTACTGTTTTTATTTCTTTATGCTGATAAAAACTGAGCTTTCAACCCCCCGAAGTTTTTTTCTGGGCACCGCCTGATAAGCAGATAACTGCCTTGAAATGGGTTCACAGAAACCATCCAAATTCTCCCCAGTACTGTCAGTGAAGCAGACCAGGTCCACTTCGTTTGGAGAACCTGCTACATCAGAGCACTGTCCTAAAGCACTGCTTTGCAGGAAGAAACACGATAGCCACATGGCAAAAGTAAAGGCACTTCTTCAGGAAATTCAACATTTTTCCCCTTTTTTAACTCCTTTCCCTGCTCTTCCACGCAGCAAAAGCTTGTAGTTTTAGCTATGCCTTGTTTATTTTCTCTTTCAGACATGATTTGTTTGAAGAGATGTCTGGAAAGCAGATACTTCCTTGAAGCAAAATAACTATATAGATTAAAAAAAAAAAAAAAGTTCACATTTAATTTTAAGAGGATTTTCCCCGAGTTTGCCATTTATATTAGAGCTGAGTAATAGAAATGGTTAATATAAACTCCTCAGAAATCCAAAGGACACTTGATCATTAAATGTAATGAACTTCTTTGTTTTAACAATTTCAGGGCGAGGGTTGTATGGATTGGCGCACTTTCAAATTTGACTGACTGCTCGTTGTTATATCTGATATCGACATATTTCTCTGCCTCATTCCACTACTATAATTCACCATTCAGTCAATGGTAAATGATCTTCAACTGGGAACGGAAAGCCTGTGCTTGCTGGGAAAACAATCTTAAAATTAATGATGTGTCAGGAGCACAATCTCAAACCCAAGCTCCTTCAAACTCCAAGAGCTTTTCAAGTCCTGTTGCTGAATCCAAAACAGGGACCCTTGAAGTTTTGATTTCAGGTCAGTCCCAGAACTGGGAGGAAACGACAGAGCAGGTAAAGATTGAGAAAAATCACAGCAGAGGATGTTTCTGCAGGAATTTGGTTTAAGATGGTGAAAACCTCAGGAAAGGAACTGCCTTGCAGAGGTTCATGCCACTTCTCGTGGTGTATCCATCACGGCATGAATAGATTCTGACCGACTCTGGTACCCTCCCCACTCTGAGCACCCACACTAGGTTTGGCTTTCCACCTTAATTCAACAGGTGTGAATGCCTCTGTGAACACAAGAAGGATCAACAGCAAGAAAATGAAGAGATTCGTGAGGACTTTCAGAACAGTATTTCATACGGCAATGTCAGAGGCAGAACATGGGTCTGGATGGACCATCTGTGATCTGCTGATGCCAAACATTCTCAAGATATTTAGCTTAACTTATACAGTCTATGGCTCATCCCATCTTGTCAGGCACTGGAATGGCCTGCCAAGGGAGGTGGTTGAGGCACCGTCCCTAGCACTGTTCAAGAAGAGTTTAGATGAGGTGCTAAGGGATTTGATTTTGTAGCTTGATGGGTAGGGATGGTGGTGTGAGGATGGTTGGACTAGATGATCTTGTAGGTCCTTTCCAACCTAATGAATCTATGAATCTATGAATCTACAGTACCACACCACCAGATTTATTTTTTAATTTATACTTGATTTCTTAATTTTTCAATTGGATTTTTTAACTTATACTTGATTGTGAGATGTTTAACTGCAAAGTGTGTTAGAGAAAGAGGACAGGCTGTTAGTGAAGCCACTGTGCTGTGACGTAACTGCTTCTGGCCTTACACAGACCTCCTGTTGAACTTGGGTAACTCTGGTACTTTCTACCTATATTTAAGTGAAAGTATGATAAGTTGTTCCCTGAGTATCTCATTCACAAAATGGAGTGCTTCTCTTGGCTAGAAGCTTTCAACACAGGTGTTAGGTGTGAACTTGAGCTGCTCTGTAAGAAACTCAGCTCCAGGGAAATTATACTGTGTCTTCTCACAGAATGGGAAGTAATTTGGAGGTAAATCCTCAAGCAAATAGAACAGAAGATGCATCAGAGCTCGCTGACTGAGGAATGGCCACAGCAGGCCAGGCTGGAGGTCAATGTGATTTCTTCACATTGAGGCAGGGCCAAGGTCACGGCTGAGGCCAGGTGGGGAATTTGCCCTGTGGTTTCAAGCATTATCTTTGGCCTGTTGGGAAAGCGGAAAGCAAAGATACCAGTTTTACCGGATCCTGGAGTAAATGCCCTAAAACCACCCTCACTCACTGTCCAGACATGTGAGGAGCAGAATCCAAGAGTGATCTGCTCACTCAAAGGGTCATGGTCACTGCTCCATGGTATTGCCACTGAGTAAAATGCAGCCGAGCCAACGGCCATCCCATGTAGCCAGCATCCACCCCATGTAGCCAACAGCTACACCACGCAGCCAACAGCCATCCCATGTAGCCAACAGCTACACCATGTAGCCAACAGCCATCCCAAGTAGCCAACAGCCATCCCACGTAGCCAACAGCCATCCCACGTAGCCAACAGCCATCCCACGTAGCCAACAGCCATGCCACGTAGCCAATAGCCATCCCACGTAGTCAACAGCCATTCCATGTAGCGAACAGATACCCAACATAGCCAACATCCACCCCATGCAGCCAACAGCTACACCATGTAGCCAACATCTACACCACATAGCCAACAGCCACCCCACGTAGCCAACAGCCACCCCACATAGTCCTCAGAGCAGAATGGGAGCTGTGGGCCACACATGGCACCGCTTGGTCTGGTGAGGACATTCTCTGCAATGCTGCTGTGCTGAGGTCTTGGCCACAGAGGTCTTGCATCTCTTCTGGCTCCCTCTACAACAGAATCAAGCCTTGTGGAGGCAGGATGCTGCCACACTTATTGATCAGAGGTACCTGCTTCCAGAACTGCCCCTTACGAGGTAAATCCAAATGGATGCCAGAAGGGAACACAACGATGCACTCGGTAGGGTCATCTCCTCCTTGCTGAAAGGATGGCATGGTCACTGAGCACACACCAGTGGGGCAGACAGTGCAAGTGGATTTGGAAGAAGATTTCCTTGTCTTCATGCAGATGAGAACATCTTTTCTGCTGGCAGTGAGCGGAGGGCCACGCATGCTTGCCAGCCTGGCAGGCACCTCCTGTGTGCGAGATCCAGAGGCTCTGGCTGTCACATGAAGCACCGCATGCTCTGGCAGCCAAAGCATATCTTTCTAATCACTGAAAGCCCCGAGTATATGAGAAACCCCAGAGCTCTGAGGCAGAGCAAACACGAATTCCTGCCTGAAGGAATCCCTCGAAAACAAGGGAAAATGTGAATACAGAAGTATGCTGAACGGCTCGGGAGAAAGCCCACCCAACTCCCAGTGCCGGAGGCCCGCAGCCAGGCTGGCAGAGCCTTACACAGCAGCAACAGAAGCAGAGGGCCACTCTGAATTTGACTTTGCACTTGAAAATTCTGGAGTGATTCCTAAGAACAGTCCTCCTCTTGTAAACAGTTTTGTTAAGTCTGCGTGGGTGTGAAGAGAAGAGCGGCTTTCACAACGCTCATTGAGGACGGGGCATTTTCAGGCATATGCGAAACAAACACTGGGCATGGATGAGCTGAAATGAGTCGGTGGGTGAGGACAGAACTAACCCAGCAGCAGCTCCTTCCTGATGGCACGGACTGGAGAGCCTCAGTGAGGCAGGAAAATGAATGCTTTTGTCTCTCGGTTTCCCTGCCACACCAACATCAGTGCAAGAGCTGATCAGCTCCTGATCCGTGTTGTCAAGGACAGGCTGCATCAGCTTAGTGGACAATAAGGACTTTGAAAAATCCGCCTAAATTTGGATGTATAAAACTAAGCCCGGAAACTGAGCAACCCCTCATGGCCCACTTCTCCCACCGATCATCCAGCAAAGTCAGTTCTCTTCTTTCAGTGGAAAAGTGAGAGAAGAGAAAGCTGGGAAGTTGTCCTGGAGAAGTAGTTTTCTGTTCCTCTGGAGCTGGATTAGGAAGCATACAGATTTGCTATAGAGTAAGATCAAATTTCCATTTCCCAAGCCGAGCTCCGGTACTCAGAGCATGACCATAGGCTCACAGCCCCTCAGCACACAGCCTATAAAACCCAAACGTCACACGTGTGCACACGCTTTCCAAAAACACTCATTTAAATCCAGTCGTCAGCTCCAGTGCTGGCTGCTGCCCATTGCATTAGTGCTACTGCTGCTACTAAAAAACAAGCTGTCTCGAGCTATCTGTGGTAAACACCCAAAGCAAATATCTTTGGTTATGATCTTAACAAAGCCAAGATGACTTTCTGCATGAGTAAACACGCTATTGTTGTAAACTCAACCCCAGCAAAACAACAACAAAATGCAACCTCCTCCTCTCCTCTACTTTTTGGGTGCATTTAAAAGCCCAGGGCTTGATCTGGATTGCCCAGTTCAATCAGTGAACGCCGTGGAGTTACACCCCTATGGACACCAGTGTAATTGAGAGCAGATTTTGGCCTTAAGAACCTCTAAACCCATTTTTCCTCTCGGTCCCTCAGAGTCACAGTTCTAAAAGAAAAAAAAAAAAAAAAGAAAAAAAGAAAAGCCGAACAAGTCTTGCCAGTAGAACAACTAAATAGCAACAGGGGAAAAAAAAAAAAAAAGTTAAAAGCATACTTTAATAGGAGGGACACAGACTTCACCCAGTGGAGGTTCGCAGTGGCGGCTCGCCAGTCGCCCCAAGGATGCAATCGATTTGCATAAAGCACAGCAGACTGCAGCCACCCTGGGGTTTGTGGCAGAAGGAATCCCAGCTCCTCCAGCTCATGTGCTGACTGGTGGCTTTTATTCCATGGGCTGAAGGCACAGTGCATCCTGCAAACCTACAGCCTGGGCCACTTCTAAATGCTGCTCTCCGAGCAGTCTCACACTGTGCCTGCTGCGCTCAGCACGGGCATGGCTGCAGACTGGTGCATGCTGCAGCGTGCTGCTGCCCCAGGTCTAACACAAGCAGCCCAGGGGGTGCACTCACACAAGGCTGGGCTACTAACAGCTACCTGGTTTGTTCCACACCTCTCCTGCAGCTGGTGGTCTGAGATAACAGACACCGGGCTGACGCTTTTGGTCTTGGAGGCCTGTGCTTCACAGCCCCACATTCACACCCTACAACTGTGCTGTACGAGAGGAGGACTGTGCCGTCTGCCTGACTGCAAGAGGACAGTGCTCAGCCCCACCGTCCCAGAACGGGTGGAATGGAGGACTGGTATCATCCGAGGAGCTGAAGGTGCTTTCTGCCCACGGCCCTGCCACCGGCCTCAGTTCTCACTGCTCCACCTGATAGTGACAACCGATCCCCCCACTGTCTTCCACCTCCAAATTCCTTAAATCCGCTTTCTAGACTCAGAGGGCAGTGATGCACTGGAACAGGTTGTCCAGAAAGGCTGTGGATGCCCCATCCCTGGAGGCACTCAAGGCAAGGCTGGATGTGGCTCAGGGCTGGAAATGCAGCATCACCGAAGCGTGTGGGAGAGGGGGAAGCAGAATAAGAGGAAGAAAAAAAAAAAAAAAAGGAAAAAATTACAAGACCTGCTTTCTGAGTGCTGCTCTTTCAGTGCCGTGAGTCACAGACTGCCCATAGGTGAGACGGTGCCACCGAGGTGATGGAGCACGAAACCCCACGGAAGCCCCACTCGCAGCCAGACAGAAGCTCATCCGCACCGGTTGCAGTTTAGAAAAACAACAGCTTTGCTCATTTCATACCGAAGCGCTGCTGCACCGAGCCAGGCTCTGAGCTGGGCTGTAACTCGACCCTCCTGCAAGTTGTTCCAGTGCCATTGGGGAGAGGGGAAAGAATATACCAATATCCAAATGTGAGCAGACAGGATCCCTGATTTACGGGCAGCAAGCGGGGCTCAAATTGAATCTGCACTGCCTCAGCAAAGGCATCTGCTTATTGGGCGATTTGTTTTTTAATGACCCTTCGATGTTGCTTTTGCAGGCTCCTAGTTAAAATGCCATGTTGAATAAGGACAACTCTGTGCCTTTTGCAGCCCGGTGCTGCGGTGGGTTTGGGACCGCGCTGCCTTGTATAGAACCTGTGCTCTGATACTTGAGGCAAATATAAACACAACCCAGACAGGGAGAAGAAATATAAGAGCGAACCCCAAAGTGCCGAGTTGCTCCGTGCTCAGGTGTGGGCCAGTCAGGCTTTAAATATTCTTTGTGTTTAATCATGCAATAGCTATGTAAGTGGAACTACACAGGACCAGTTTATGTGCTTACTAGCCATAATACGGATTTTGTCACAGGAATGCGGTATTTACTGTGAAATTTATAAGGAATTAATTATTTCCCCTAAATTACTAGGTAAGAGATTAAGAAACAAAGGTACATCCAAAAGGAATGCTTGCTTAATTCCAGCAGAGGTAATACAAACATCCGTGGGTTCAGACAAGCGTCTGTACTCCTTTCAACGCATCCCCAAACCCTACCGGCCCAGCGACCACGCTGAGAGCCCAGTGGGTAACCGGGGCAGGCGGGCCGCGCCAGCAGCTCCACCAGCACACCCAGCAGCCACACATTCTGCAGTCTCCTCCGGGCAGCCAGCACCCGATCAAAGACGTGTCTGCTCCGAGGCATTCCCTCTGTCTGTTGTTGGCGCAGCTTGCGTGGCAAGGAGCATCCATTCCTTGCAGAAAACTGCGAGGGACCGACCGCGGTGCTTTGGTGGAACATCAAAGCACGCACAGCTTTACAGATCGCGGTTGGCATCCCAATGAGCACAAAAAAAAAAAAGCCTTGTGGGGAAGGCAGTGCAACCCGCGGGGCTCGCGCCGGTGCAACGCGCCCACACGAAGTGCTCTATTAGTTGGAAAGCTGACGAGTAGCCCCATGTCACTACGCATGTGAAGACGCAGCAGAGTCCTCGCTGCTCTAGGGGAAACGAAAGCGCTTTGGGATTCTGAAGTGTCCCATGACTCTGGGTTTGTCTGGCAACAAAAGCATATGATCCCTAATAGATGGGAAAGTCGGCCTGCCTTCCTGGGTTCGGCTTGCTCCCTCTTCCCACTCTGGATGATCCCTCAGCTGGAATGGGCTTTGAACTCCTCAAGCTGCAGAGCAGATAGGGAACAGCACACAGCTCTGTCTGCAGCCAGCCTTATTTAAACCTCATCTGAAGTTGTCACCTCCAGGAGCTGTAAATGCTGCTGCTGATTCATAACGAGGCAGAGCAGTACTCCATTAATCAAACCCAGCAGAACGTTTTCTACAGGAGGCATTTATGTGAATGAGAACAGCATATGAGGTTACACTCAGAGAGGAAGAAAATTACAAGGGGATCTCAGTTCTCGTGCTTCGGGGCATAAGCTGATCACCAGATGGGGTCAGGAATAGAATTTCCCCCTCCCTTGTTCCTAGATGGTCCACAATAGGTAAACTATGGAGGCTCAGCAGAGAAGCTGATTTTAGCCCCAGATTTTGCCCAGTTTTGGGGGGAACCGCCACATCCTCAAGCACTGTCAGACAGAAGAGAGTGGTTAAGTTAGAAAAAATACTGGGCTTCATTTGGCAGTTTGCACCCAGAGAATGCTATGTACAAGAGCCCTGACTTCAACATGTCCAACTGAACCTGGCCAACAAGACTGCACTGGGAAGGCGGTGGGTTTTGGGTACCAGGTAACGAGTGATACCAACATCTTTAATATATCACAGACGCTTCATACAAGTTAAAGCTAGACTTCTTGAGCTGGGAGAGCTTTGCCACAGCTCATGGGAAACATTTTTTTTTTTTTGTTCCAATTCACCGAGTGCTCTGGGTTCGAATTAACCCACTTACTTCTCTTCCTCACTGCAAATTAATAGACCAGTTGAACTTAAAAAAGAAGAAAAAGAAAGAAGAAGAAAGCCACAACACTTTGTTAAAACCACTAAGTTTCAGCTGGTATCATGTCAAAACCACTTGAAACACGAAACCAGAAATCTTCCTAGGTTGACTCAAAGACTGTGTCTACACCAGGAGTGCTTTACCAGTACAGGAATACCGGTGTGTTACATTGGCAAGGGACTCCTGGCGTAGGCACAACTGTAACAGTAAAGCTGAGTTTGAAAGCTGCCTAGTAAACTGAGTCGAGAGTTTTGCTGACAAACTTGCATCTAAGTTCAGCTGTCCAACAGTTCCAGCAAGTGAATTGCTCAGTGCCATCACCTCTTCGCGTCCCAGAGAGACGCAAATACATCAGTAGAAGTTTCGAGCGTGGCAATGACCACAATTAGGCAGAGGTTGCTTTGAAACTCTGTTGAAAAATATAAGCAGCTCCACATTTAGAAAAGCTAACAAAATCAGATGCTTTTACAGTTTTGCTGCGGACTTCTGGCACAGCTGCAGTTAAACATCTTATTTCAGGCTTACAATCTGTGACACGTGGTCTTTCAGGACTTCTCTCAGCACACTGCAATCTGTCTCTCAGCATGCAATCGCAAACGTTGCGTACAACCCTGATAAGCAATCTATGTAGGTTTCTCCATAACCCAGTTCGTTTATCGTAACGTCGGCCAGCACTGGTGCTGGAAGGAAACTGCCACATGAGAAGCTAGTGCTATTGTTCTGACAGGAAGATCACTGAATTCTGGGTGCTTCTCTCCACGCCAGTGCAAAATACAAAGGCTGAACCAAAATATCCATTCTAATGTGTGGCAACAGGTACTGTTGCTGAAGTTGCTGAACCAACAGAGCTGGAGGTGACGGCATAGCAGCCTGGCACTTAGAATTTCACCAGATTCCTATCCCATTTACCCAGATGGACTATTTTGGACCTATGGCAAAAAAAAAAGACATTAAAAAAAAAAAAAAAGAAAAAACATTTTCAGCTTCAAATGCTACAGAAGAAAACCCTTCCCACCTAGCTTTGCCTGGAACACATCTCTCCCTCTGTAATAGCCTCTACGTCTACAGCTGAGACACAAACATAAGCAATTACTACCATTGCCTGTGCAAGTCAAACCTATGGTTCTGTCTCTTACCTGTAATCTGACTCTGTCCTTGTGGATTAAAAGGACTTGGTGCAGAGTTCAGAGAGGGCCGTGGGCTCTGGGTCGGGACCCCTACTCTCATACTGGGATGAGGAATGCGCCCTAAATCACTGAGGCGTTCAGGGAACAAACTAGGTTTAGAGTCATCAAGCTTCTGTCTGTGCCCTGGAAACAGCAAATCATAAAATAAAAGCGTTAATAACAAGATTTAGTAATTGAACACACAAAAAAAAAAAAAAAGAAAAAAATTTCAAAAAGAGGTCTTTATGGACCTGTTATCAGATTAATGGACTATGTAGGTACCACAGCTACTCCCAATAACACAGTGACAGTGATGGGGAATTTGTGTTTTGGTGTTAATTTTGGATGTGGTTGTGCTGGCAAAAGCCTTAACTAGCACTCCTGTGCCCATATTGATATGCAATGCAGTAATTTGGATCAAAATAAGCCCTTATGGACACCACACAAGGTCTTCGTATCTTTTTTTTTTTTTTTTTTTGTCTGCTTTAACTACACTGGATAGTTAAAGGGGCAAAACCCTTTTACCGAAAGTCAACCTTACATGTACAAGTCATCAAGAGGGACAAGTATTCCATGACTGGACTATACGTTGTGGATTTCTGCTAAGAAAATTCCTCTGTAACCTGAGAGCTTTTCCAAAAAGTGAATAGTCACTCTCATTTGAGAAGCTTCTGGCCAAGACCAGGTCCTGCACTGCCATTACATGTTCAGCCCTCCTCTGCGCTCTTATTTCTCTCCAAAAGCAAGCTCACTGCCCCTGTGCCACACGGCTTCCTTGGGAAAAGCCTTCCATGGGTGCTTGGTTGTCAAAAATGCGGAGGGGAAAAAATGCCCAAAGCAACAGGACGCGCCAACTGGCACCTTGGTGCTCTTCGTATCGTCATTCCAATGTTTTGAGGGGAAAGGTTTTACTTCTTCTAATTGTATGCTTTGCTCCTAAGTTTAATTTCTTTCTGAAGTAGTAACAGATGCTCCTCAACCAATGGTGCCTTTGAATGAGGCACAGAAGGTGTTATTTCTATCATTCAACATATGGAAAAACAGGCACGCAGCGAGATTATGGTCAGTACTAATTTTACTTAGCTTCAGCCATTCATAAATCAGGCATCTAGTCTAAACTCTTCTAATGTAGACTTCCTCTACAGTTAATGGAAAGAAATAGCTACTTCCAGAGGGCAATGCATCTCATTTGTCTCTGACACCAGTCTTAAAATGGGATGATTCACCTTCTGAATTTGCCTTCTCTTCCTTCTCTGATCAGAGAGGGAGCCCACGTGACTAGTTTAATTAGGCACCATTAGTCAACATCGCATGGAATTAATCTCACCCAAAGTTAGCCACTAAGGGAACATGAAAAGCATCTGGCCGAGCTGAAATGGGAGCCCAGATCCCCTCACTGCCACCCAGAAACGCAGTTGCCTCCATCCCTGTAAACAATGCTAGGGGATCGGCACAGGCAAAACATGGCTTGGATATTTTTACGCTTTTTAACATCGGGAAGGGTCTCTGGTGTGGTTGGGCACATCTCAAAGACCTCCCGATGACGTCCAGAGATTGGGGAGATACTGCAGGGAGATACTCCCTCAGCAGTGAAAATACAGCCCTCTGCTTGGAGGTCGTGAGAGTCCAGCTTTACAGACACGTTCAGGTCACCCAGATCAGTCTTAGGGCCAGAGAACCAATTCTGGCACTGTCTAATTTGCTTTAGAAGTATAAATGAGGCCACTGAGTCTTGAAATGTATCAGATCACCTCTCTTTATAAAAGGGAATGTAATGGTGTCTGTCACTGTCGCGCTGAAACACATGGGTTCACATCATCCAGCTGGGACCACAGTGCCCAAATGTGGCTGCAGGCAAAGCTTTCTCTGTAATGGACAGCTAACTCTAAACTAAATTTAGAGAAATCAGGGTTCTACATATGCTGTGGAAGATCTCAGATCATAGACTTGGAGATCTCCAGCAGCTGCCTGGACGTGGGCCTGGGCACACTGCTCTGGGCGTCCCTGCTGGAGCAGAGGTTGGACCCGATGGATCCAGAGGGTGCATCAACCATTCTGAGATTCTGCCATTCTGTGAAAACTGAAGGACTTAGGTTGGGAGATGAGAAAAAAAAAGCTAGATGGAAATTCATTTTAGAGAAATTTCTCTAGCAATTAAAAAAAATAATAATTAGTTGACCCATTGTTCTGTGCTTTGAAGTATGATTTTTCTCCCCCGTGATGACTCAGTGTAGAAACACGGGGTAGGCGTGAGGTTTCCCATTAAAGAGAAGGAGTGTGTATGGTAAAGAGAAGGAAGCTGTATGGTAGAGCTCTGCAGAACAATCCGCAGGCATAGGTGACTCCTCTCTGTGAGGTATCAATCACTTCAAACGGGGAACGATTTTTGGTGGGCTTGTAACAGCTGTAATGGCAGCCTCGTTAATAGGATAACATCTCACCTGGTAGTCATTAGCACTATCTCTTCAATCTATGTAAATTAGAACTTGTATAAGCTGGGTGCTGCTAATCTAAAGAAACAACTTTCACACGCATGCATATGCACACAGACAGAATTCTCTTGGGATTTCTCCTTCTCTATCTATGATTTTTTTTTCCACATTTGTTCTGGTTTTGCTTTTGCCTTTGTTAGTTGCATTTACCAGCCTGGTCTTCTCAAGGAATCAATTGTTCCTCTCCTTTTCTATTCATCCACATTTCAGCATGACTAAGAGGGCTCAAAAGAAGATAAACCCATGTAGCCCGCCTCTGAGCTCACACATCAGGGCGTACCTATATCCAAATAATGAATCTATATCCAAAGTAAAATTAATTCTGACAGAAAAGTTCTGCCCTGTGTTCATACAGGATCCTTTTGGCTAAGGAATCATACAGTGCTTTCCTAATGAACCAGGGCCCCAGCTATTTTGGCTGCCTTGTGCTCACTCCATGAACGCTCTTTATGTAGGGCACCTCTCCTACACCAACATACGCCCAACAACCCCTCGCTTTGCTTCTGTCACGCTCTGGTTGCCCACAGCTGTTCTGGAACAGAGACTACATTTAACTCTGCATTCTGATAATGAACTGGTCAAGTCAGAGAAAGATACTGAGCTGGATAGTAGGGCTCTTCCATGTAAGCGGGGGGAAAAAAAAGGAGAATGAGAAGGGTTTCCACATATGAAATAATTGAGAAATACGTGGATTTGGGTGCTGTCATTAGAAAAAGTAGGGAAAGGAAGGATAAGAGAGATGTGCACATCTGGAAACCCCAGGCATCAATGGCAGTGCAAATCCCCAGAAGCCAGCAAGGAGCCAAAGGCAGACCTGCCTTTCCCTTCTGGTCATTTAACACTTAGGGCTGTAACAGAGTCCTGCTATGACAGAGATCTGCAGGAGCCACGCTCCCCCAGCGCAGCGTCCCAGTGAGATGAGACTGCACTGCAACTCTGCACATTATGTGTTCCTGTTCTTTAACTAAGCTAAGATGTGCCCAAATGGAAAGCAAGCAGGAAACTCAACAAAAAGCTTCATATCGATGAGGTGTCTGCAAGAAGCACAGGCAACTTAAATAGCTTTCTTGCCCTGATTTCCATGCAAGAAAAAATACAAAACAATCCTATTAAGTCCAGAGCAGCTACGAGGCATGAGCTGAGACTCTATAAAGGCCTTCTGAGCAGCACATAAGCAGCGGCAGTGAAATATGCGATACATGTTTAAAACTCATTCCACAGGCTGCTTTTCATCTCCCATTGATATATGTGTCCGTTGACAGAGAAATTCCTGATCCCAGGGGAGCGTGCTAAGAAAAGCTGTATTCCTTGGTCACAGCCATGAGGCGTCATTTTATTTCAGGAAAAAAGATTAGGGTAGTAAGTGTGGATAGCTCAGTGAGAAGCTCTGATCTGCCGCGGCAGCGATGACATTAAAAAGCAATATGAGGCTAGGAGAGGGTAGGAGAAAATAACGCCGTGGCTTTCCCAGTGCCAGCACTCAGCACACGGTCCTGACAGCAATGCTACACTGAGGTGCTCTGCTACAAAGGTTTCGTGGGATGTCTTGGGGACAAAATCCTCAGGGATGCAGGCAGCCCTCGGTATGAAATGCAAACAAAAAGCCTGAGGGGCTGTGAGGGGACTCGGGGTAAGGACGGGACCCAACGGGCACTGGAACAGAGCAGGTCACAGCATGGAGGCTGAGCAACATTCAGGACTATCGCACCACTCAGCTCTTTCAAAGCACACAGCAGCCTGAATATCACTTTCCTGACATGGGAAAGCCAAGATGGAAGTCGGGCTGCAGAAGAGGGTGACTCACAGGATGGAAACGTGGTGTTGATGCTCGAAGATCTTCACCTCCTCGGGGAGGAGGGCTGTGCTTTTTTATCTTTCAGCTGTGGGTGTGGGACTGAAATCTAATTAGATCGTGCTCCACGTGGCCCAGCCAGATGCTGACACTCAGGGACTCCCTTTCTTTGTACCACGTACACCGCCCACCTTTTTGTTTTTGTTGTTGTATTTTATTTTAATTTTTCCTTCTGGTACCAAGGAGATCTGGTCGCCAGATTGTCAGCAGATGTTCCTATCGCTCTCAAGTGGGTTAGCTATTTTCAGTCATCACCCATTTCTTTCCGTCTTTTTCGTTTCTGTCACTGCAACAGTGAGAGCCTTCATGGGGGTCAGGTGTCCCCATGAAAAAGCCAAGGGAATGCAGGAAGGTCGTGGAAGCAAGAAGCTGGGCTGCCCCTGCTGGGCTACGTGTGCTGGGACAGCCCAAGCAGAACGCAGGGAGACGGTCAGATGTGAAATACCACCAACCATGTGCCACGAGCGTGCCGAGCAGCAGGAGGAGCCGGGGAAGTTTGGGGGGTCACTGCACAGAGGTCTACAGCTCACAAGGGCAGCTGAAATGAAAGCCCTCCTAATGCAGAGACCGGTAACTGAGGCTGGCTGTGAGCAGTGGCACTGCACTGAGTTTGAGACTGAAAAAGAAGAGAACTGCAATGCAAAATGGACTTGTCTTCAGGCCAAGGAGCAGTACAAAGAAGAACAGAACCACTTACATTACGAGCTAAAAATTACAGCCTATACAACTCAGGCTTCCCCTTACTTCAAGAGAAGCACATCTGAGCTCAAGAGCCCAAGTTTTGATTATTTCCATTGTTCACTATTAGCACAGAACTTCAAAAATCTGAAGAACGAGTACATTTTTTCCTAGTGACCATACGAAAACGTCTCAGAGACGCTCCATCTTTTAATGCTAATACACTGGTGACATATTTCTGTCTACACGCTGTAGAAGCCAATTTCACACCACACGTCCCCTGAATTTTAACAGGAGTTCTCTTTAAATTCTATCTGGATGTGTTCCTGCATTTCATCCCACTTGGTCCTATGGATCAGTCCTAACTGAAAGACACAACTGGAACCCAGCTCTAGGTTTGTAAGGCTGAGGTCTCACTTAAGACACGACAAAGGAGTTCGGGTTCTTAGCACAGGGACAGAATAACGTTGCATGTTCGGCACAAATCGAAGACAGTCATTATTCCCTTACAAATTTCAGAAAGGTAATGCTCCAAAGCAGCCTTAACCTGTGCTCTGATGGTAAAAACAAGAGCCATAAATGAGCAAAAAAACCCAGAAGACACGCATTCACCCTTCGCAAGTAAGAACGTCGCTCTTGTGACAGCCCCCCCAGGCTGGCTTCCCTTTGCTGTCCCCTGGCCCACTCCTACTGAACACATGCAACCCTAAGTTCAGGAAAAACAAAATGCGAGAGAGACAAACAGCTTTTACCCATGAAAGGGAAAAGCTTGGAACCCTTCCAGTCTCTTGGGTAAAGACACAATTACGAGAAGAAAAATATAATCTACCCGAGAGACATAATTACATAATTAGGCCATAGGCTGTGCATAGGAAAGGTTCTTATAATTCCTACAGAAAGGAGCTGCATAGGTGAAGTAACTGCATTTCATTTGCTCGATGGAGGGGGAAAAAAATAAGTGTTTGTTTTTAAATAGCCGAGGGCACCAGTTTGCATGAGAGCAAAGAGTTTATTCTCCCAGCTGTACACAGAGCCCTATCAGTGTCAACAGGAGTCACACAGACCCGGGCAGAAAACACGACACCACCACGCTTTGTTCTGAAAAAATGGCTGATTTTCTACCCCCAGCAGGCAAGACTCGCACCTGAAACTACTGCAGAGAGGTGAAAATAAGGTATGAAAGAGAAGGGTCGCCGTGGATGGCTCAGTTCCTACGACCCGATGCAGTGTCGAAACCCCACTGAACTTCTCCCTGCTGAGTGCTGCTCTCCCAGAGGAATGAGGCTTGCTGATGCTGCTCCAGGAGGGGCAGCTCCAGCTCCTGGGGGAATCCGCTGCGGCTTTCCAGGAGCTGTGGTTCAGACCCAGGGTGAAGTGAAGCAGGGGTAGGTTTGAACTTCGGTGTTTCCCATGTTGAGTTGAAGCTCTGGGAGCATCTCTGGTGTCAATGGCGACCACCCCATTGACTCGCTGGGAGCTAAAGCTCATCTTGCAGGCTGCTCTCTGAGCCTGGAACGAATTAAGAGCTTCCAGCAGGTTAAAGGGAGGAAAGGGCAGGAAGGGTGAGGGGAAATCATCCCATGGGTACATAAATCGTGTCCCTGAGTGCCCAGGGGAATGATTCTAACTCTCCCCTCGCAAAGCCTCTGAGAATATGAAGTGCTATCAGTGCTTTTTAAACATCAGCTGGGGGCTGTGGAGAGCACACATACAGCTGAAAGCCAGACCCAGAGGTCAGGGTTTTTCAGCAAACTGTAACAGCTGCCAAGCAGCCTCTTGTTCCCAAAATTCCTCCATGCAGGGAGGTGGGAGCAGGGCTCCCAGAGCCCCAGGCTGCCCCTGGCACACGGAAGGGACATGTGGCAGCGACAACGCTGGCCAGCAAGCAGCACAGGGAAGCTGTGTGAACAGAGCTAAACGGGAAGATTTCATGAATGAAAGTGGAGAGGCACTTCAGGGATAGGAAGGAGCAGAGCAGGAAGGGGCTGGAGCTGCTCTAGCTCTGGTTCTCCCCAGCACCTCATCTCACCACAGTGCTCTGCTCAGGCATGGCCTGGCTCCACAACTCACTAAACAGAACAGCAAAATCTCTCCTTGTCATGGGAACGCTCTGTATTTCTCCTTTCTCCCTCTTTTCAAGGTATGGAATTGTAACTTGGACTTTGAAGCTTGCTGGTCACAGCCGAGCAGCATCCTGCATGAGCATCAGCACAGAGCTGCACTGCGAGGGGGCAGGTGGAAGCCAGGCTCTGCCTTCACCTTCAGCCATCACTTGAGAACATAAATGAATCTGTGTGCACACGTGCCAGGAAACCAGCTAAGAACTGCTGGCATCGCCTCTCGGAGACATTAAAGGCAGCTCATATAAACTCACGCAAGTCTCAGTCCCTGCCTTAATGCCCTCTGCATGCTGCTATCTGTTACGCTCTCCCCCTTCTCCTCCTCCCCACTATTCCACTTTTTTTTTTTTTAGCAGAAGAAGGAACGAGGGATGGGGTACAAGGACCACACTGCAAAAGGGCAGGAGCTTCTCACACTGACTTTACCAACCTCATCCCAACCCAGCAATACCTTTGAAGAAGATACAGACATCACCCCCGCCCCAAGTCGGCCGTCCTATAAAGAGCCCGCCAACCTCTGGCTGCTGCAGCAAATGAAGAGGGCAAGGAGGGGGTGGAGAGAAAACAACAACTCTGCTCCTGGAGCTGGCCTCCCTCCAGCTGGCAGAGGGGCTGGTTCTCTTACTGCTTGCGAAACCTGATTCCTTGAATAGAACAAAATGGGGGCGATGTAAACACAACCATTAAAGCAGATCCGAGATGCTCAGCTCCTGATGCTGTGCTGTCCTCTCTGGATGTCAGTAAGGTGCACTTCTGGCTTTGGGTTTGACAGCGTACTGCAGACTGAGCGCTGCAGTTTCAGTGGGAATTCAGGCATGGAGGAGACAACAGTTAAGCAGTAATAGATGGATGTGTGCATGTTTGTATTGTATCTCTCAACAGATTGTTTTGCTGCATTAGAAGACTTCTGTGTTTATATCCGAGCAGTAGGATTTAAGCAGATTGGTTAAACTTGATTAAACAGGGGTATTACTGCAATAACCTCACCAATAAAACTCAGATGGATAAAGAAACCTGGAAATGTGGTTAAAAGTAAAAAATATGCCATTTTGGTCTACTCTCACAGGGGTAATGTGATATAAACTCCAAAAGAAAACAGTCTTTACAAGTCAGACTTGAGGGATTATCTCGTGTATCAGCACCCTCTGTGGCAGCGTAGCACTTATCCACGTATCCACCCATGCTAATGCTCTTGCACAATTTACTACAGCCTTGATAGACAGATAATTGCTTTATCCACCCAAGTGTAATAAACGGAGCCTACTATGTTAATCCTCGTATTCTTGCTGTCTGCGAATGCCAAGTGAGGGAGAGACCTGCACCAAAAGCCCAACCGTCTCATTCCTACGCTGCTGGAGCTCTCTCACCCTCAGACCTGCTGAAGTGTTCTCGTTACATTCCACTCCCCCGCCTGCAGTGCCAAGTATTTCGAGTAGCATCCAGTTATTGTTCAGCAAGGGGCACCTCCACTCCGGCGGCATGGAGGCAGAAGCCAGGATGCAGCAGCCTCGGAAAACAACGCAAAAAACAAAACCAAACAGCACACAAACGTCTTTTCCTACCCAGTAACGCAGACCAGCTATTACTTGCTCCTGGGCACAGCACAGAAAGTAATTAACCTGTCGTCCTAAACACAAGCATTGGCGCATTTGTGTGGAGAGCATCCGGCCGCTGGGAAATGCAGCTGCTGGCTCTCCAGCCCCTTCCACAGAAATCTGTCTATTGTTTTAAATGTCAAAAACAGGCGCAACCCTGGCGGCTCCGTGAGCTTAGGTTCGTGGCATCTAATTTGTAACGACAGTTTGACGGACGTCTCCCTTTCTTCCGTGTGAAAGGTATAAAGAATCGGTGGTCTCCTCAGTAAGAGTGATTCTCAGCACCACTCTTTGCTCTTACGTACACAAGCCGACTGTCCTGGAGGTGAGTCCTGGAGCTGGCAGTGACTCAATAATGGGAATCAGTCTTAAAAAAAAAAAATGAAGCGAACGCAGTTCTGGGAAAGATTAATGGTTGTGTCGCACAGGAGACATAGAAGGTAACCATTACACTCTTGGTCAGAGATATCGGCTGCACTGCTTCATGCGGTTTGCGACACCACCCTCTAAGAAGGAGACAAATGAGAGAGAATCCAAGAGAAGAGCAACAGGAGTGATAAGGGATTGAGTAAGCATGAGCTACGTGGAAAAGCTGAGGGAAATGCGATTGTTTAGTCTAGAAAAGAGAAGAGCAGGAAAAGACATGATAAAAGTAACGTGATTTCTAAAGAGAACGGTAATCAATTGATCTCTGTGTCAGCAGAGCAGACACCGGGAAAAAGCTGGCTTCACTGGAGGCAGAGCAGATTTAGGAGATCAGTGTATGATATGAGCAACCTCCTTTCTAAGTACGCAAAAAAAGCCCCAGAAACAGACTTGGTGAGTAAGTGGAAGGCACGGTACTGGAGGATTTAAGAACTTGGGCAGATGTCAGCGATGATCTAAGCATATACAATACTTCAGCTCAGGAAAAACGGACCAGGTCGCCTGAGGCTTCTTTTAGCCCCACTGTCCTAAGCCTCAGAGTTTGCCTGCACTGGGCTGAGTCACGTACGCAGCACAAACAACACGAGAGCACCAGGTCAGGCAGCTCAGGGCTATGGGAGCCTGATGCTCTTAGCATCCCCTCCTCCCACCCAGGGCATGGGGCTGTGGCTGCGTAGGTGTCCCAGGCCACAAGGAACCAGAGGCTGGAAACACAGCAATTAACCCCTCTGTGCCGTAGGTTCCTCCAGCTCCAGCTTCACAGTAATGCTGGCCTCATGTGTGATTCACCTGGCCATGGATTTAGAGATGGTGACTCTGAGTTTCCAAGTGTTTCCAGGGGAGAGCAACAGAAATGAAAGTAATATTCCTTGTCCAGTGCTTGAGAGTGCTGCTGCGTGCCCAGATGAAGGTCCAGGAGACCACCAACACGTTACTTGTGCACAATGAGTTTTGGTTGCTGGTTTCTTGTTGGATTGTCTGCTGTTACTCAAAGTGATGGTCATGCATAGAGAAGCATCTGCTCCATGCCAGTGTGGATAAAAAGAAAGATCAAAACGACAGATTTCACCAGGAGAAAAGGACACGGGGCAAGGAAGGAAATGTTCTGGGCAATGTGTGTGTCTTCTTCACGAGTGTAGGGGACACAGTGAGACCCAGAGCAGCAAGAGACAACAAAATTCAGAGATTCTCCAACCAGACAGCCTCAGTGTGTACACTGTTTGCTCCCAGCAGTGCTTCATCCCTAACCACCTCCTCCGCAGGATTATTCTTTTTTTGTTGTTGTTAATTTTAGAGAAGTCTAAGAGAAAGCCACAGGAACTCCTGCCCTCTATATACGTTCATCGTTCCTCTCACATTAGAATTCCCAAGTCTGAAGGCTGGCTGCCTCTGCCCTGGACTGGTTACTTCGTAACAGCACATCGGAAGATCAGCAAAGCATTTTAAGCTCATTTAAATCAGAGAATGGATGAGGTTGGAAAAGACCACTAGGATCCCCACCACACTCACTAAACCCTATAGCTCAGTGGCACATCCACCCCCTTTTGAAAACCTCCAGTGCCTCCGCACCTCCCTGGGCAGCTTGTTCCAAAGCCTGACCACTCTTTTTGAGAAGAAAACGTTCCTAATGTCCAGTCAGAATGTAAATCCCTGGCCGAGGTGAAGCACTCGTGTATGGGCTCGGTAAGCACCAGGCTTCACAGGTTGCTGAGCCACAGTTGAGGATTTATCCTGCTCAGCTGTGATGAAGAGCAAAAGCTCTGGGGAAAGTGAGAGGGGAAGGAGAGGAACAAAACAGCTCGTGGGCTGCGTCTGGCCACCAGGAATGTCATCTTTTTTGAAGGGCTCAGGCAGGGGGCTGACCCTATAGCCTACAGTTGTAAAGTTTGTTTAGCGACACGGAGCCTCCCGTGAACTTGAGAACAATAAGAAAACAGAGTCCTGCGGAATAAATCTCACCCCCTGCCCCAGCTGCCTGCGAGTTTGGCTATCGGAAGGTAACAGATCCCGAGGAATGCAGGTGGTGGGGTGACCCGGCCGCTGGAGGGTGTCCAACACAAGCAGCGGGCGATGCCAGTCACCACGCTGCTGGAGGCACTGCTAACACCCAGGGAGAGCCTGGAAACGCTGTGCTGCTGTGGGACAGTGTGCACCGAGTGGATTTGCTGGGAAGGGGGCAATCGAGGCCCTGGAAAGCCCTAAAACCCCACTGCTACTTCTAGCAGCATCCAGCTCAGCGTGAAGTGGCTGCTCCTTGAGATACAGCAGAGAAGGCTGGTCCAAACACGACTCTGTTTCTGTTGCTGAATTTGGGTCTCACTCTCCCGTACACCGGGGATGCTCAGAGGACTTCCACACAGTATGTGGAAAGCTCTGCCTTGTTCCTCGTGCTCTGGGCTCCCCTAAGGTCCATTTCTGAAAAAAGACAGTAGCTTTGCTTTCCCCCCACTCCTACTACTACCATGGTTTCACCACTTGGGCATCCCTTGGTGGGTGCAATCCTCCAGAAAGAAAATAATGATAATAACAAAAAAAATTAGAAAAAAAAAAAAGGAAAAAGAAAAAGGAAAAAAAAAAAAAAGAAATCAAAGCTGCAAATGTCCAGTGGTAGAAATCACAAGTCACTGATACGGGCTGCTGTGAAGTTAATAGCTTTCAAAGACATTTGCAAGCTCACTCGTGGAGCCCTACCTATACGTACACCTCTAGCTTGGAAGTGTGTCAGAAGGCACTGAATCATCACTGGCACGTGCTGCAGATAATCTCTGGCTTTTTAATTATTACTCCGGTGAGTCATTAAGCCTGGATGCCCACCACAGTGCGCCAGTGGAAAAAATCTCTGCCAGGCAAGAGTGGCAAGGGTGCTTTATGCCATACTCTTAAAACAGTCAAAAATAACACTAAAGTATTTAAATCCTGGAAATACTCATCACCCCCATGCTATTAATACCCCCTCAGTAGTTCATTCTATTTAAAGCAGGTCTCTTTCTTTGGGTTGTATTTTGTGTGTGGCAAATCCTCGTTTAATTCACAGGATTAAAAAAAAAAAAAAAAAAAAAAAAAAAGAAGAAAAGAAATACGAAGCTAGAATTGGAAAAATGGGATGGTATGGAGCCCAAGCCCTCAGCCAGGGCCAGGAGCAGAGGCTTTGCTGCCATCTCCAGAGCGAGACTTGCCCGGCCCTCAAGTCTTCACAGCCTGCACAAATTGGAATGTTACTATTTTGCTGTGCCTGCTTTGGCAGGGGGTTGGACTCGATGACCTCTAGAGGTCCCTTCCCACCCCTTCAATTCCGTGATATTTGCTTTGTTTTAAATGTTGTATGACTGATTCAGGAACAGCATAGCTGCCTCCCTGCGATGGGGACAGATCCCTTTGGTACAGAACTTCAGCTGCAGTCCACCTTTTAGCCCTAAT
Source organism: Oreortyx pictus (assembly GCA_036925125.1). NCBI lineage: Eukaryota > Metazoa > Chordata > Aves > Galliformes > Odontophoridae > Oreortyx > Oreortyx pictus. The sequence continues at coordinate 105,127,804 of JAUPFR010000002.1, read as the reverse complement.
GCCTCTTTGTTTTCCACTGACAAAATGAGCGTTAAAGCCATGGGTGCCATTTAGGAAAGGGCATCACATACATATGAGGGATTTTCCTTTCTTTAAGCACAAGCCTGATTTAATTCCATCAAGGAATAACGGAAAATAGAACAGAAAGTGCTGTTCCCATTTTGTCCAAGAAAACTAGAACAAGCAATGCTGGTGCTGCAAGAAATTGGATATATCTTATGGGTGTGTTGCCTTGCCTTTTTTTATTATTATTACAAGTAAAACTCATCTGTCTGAACCAATTTAAATGAAGTAAAAAGGCAAAAACAGAAAGAGGGATGGAAAACCCTTTTGAGCTTCAACACAAACTGTGAAGAAGTAAAGGCTTAACAAAAAATAACATTTTTTAGGTAAGAGTTTACAGAAAGCTCAGCCCTGTGACAAAGAAGAAATTGTTTTTAACACTTCACCAGGAGGAATGGATGATCCCCTCTCCTTTCACGTCAGCTCCCCTCAGAACCCAGAGGCCAGTTCTCCTTTTGGCAGTAGCTAACAGGTTTGGCTATCAGTGTCTCCACCACTGCTGTGCCCTGCGATGCACAGTGTGGATGCACAAACAAGATACTGCTCCCATGACAAACGGTTCCCAAATGGGGTACTAATGGTTCCCCTTCATCAGGGAACGTTGAGACGTTGTGTTGAGGGACGTGGCTTAGTGAGAACTACTGGTGGTGGGTGGATGGTTGGACTGGGTGAGCTTGGAGGTCTTTTCCAACCTCGGTGATTCCATGATTCTAGGACCAAAGGAACGACACGGAGCTCAGTTTCTAATCCCTGATGCGGTTAGATGACCAAACCACCACCAAGGGTGCTCTGATAACAAGGCCCCAACCCACCCCAGTATCTGGCTGCATGTTCAGCAGGACATGGTTTACAGTTATGTACCCTGTATGAAAACTTCTCCTTTCTCTGTTTTGCTGATATTACTATGCTGATAGATTGTCTGTCCCCAGCACTGACCCTCTCACCAGGCATGGTGGTGATTTACTTCCAGATCATCCTTCTGATGTGACAGCAGAAAGCACTGTGCCTGCTTTGCTTTTCTTTGGTACAGTCCCTTCTTTGTGTCTGAGAACGGTTGGCGTGCTAACTGCCCTTTATAACGACACAGGATTGTTTCTTGTTAATTCTGGCATGAATCTTTCTTAAGCCAAATGGCTGTACGTTTGTATGAGACTGATGCAAGAGGAGAAGCGTGGCTGCTGCATCTGAAGTGAAAGTCAAGGCACGCTCACTCGTCAGTGGAGACAACTGCAACTCCACCAAACCCTGTGGTTTTCACACCTTCATATTTAGTGCCTCGATGTTTTCCCTCCACGCTTTCACAAAAACAGGTCAAACCCTTGTCCTGGCAGTGTGTGAGCAGCTTTGGGGCAGTACCTGGCTAGGAGCAGGCACTGAGGGCTGTGCTGAGCGTGCTGAGAGCTCACAGCAGGGCTCTGCCACGCACATACGGCCGCAGGACTGCTGAATGCCAACCTCTTACCCTTTCAAGTCAGGGTAACCCTAAAGACACCTCAACTGTGGCATTAAAATGAGCATAACTCACGTTAAAGCAGTTCCTTCGATGTGCAGTTTGGGCCGATGCACGAGGGCACATCTCTTCCGTGCCTCTGACTTTGTTCAGAGGGAGCACTGTTTATTGCTGGCTCGGCACACTGAAAAGCAAGCTCACGTGTGTATGCAAACAAACAGGCCAGCACCCTCACACATGCTGAAAACAACATTTCTGTGCCTGCTCACGAGGGAAACAAAGTATTAATTATGCACAAACACAACAAGTTTCTCTAACTCTGCCTGGAGATCTGAAAGAGAAGTGGCCCTGTAATCATGTCTCTTCTGAGAATACTGCCATATGGTTTTAACAGAGGTTTATTTCCTGAAGCAAGAGAGTGCTGCAGATCCTCAATCCAACTAAAATAATTATGCAGACAATTTCACTCCATTACTTGCAGTGGAACCCAAGCTGTGTGGTCCTCACATGCTTGCTGACACCTCCAAAGAGACATTAAACCATTTTTATATAAAAATTCCCTTAATGGGTGGGATGTAGGATGAATTTCCTGGAAGATTAGCACCTGTCACAGTGCATAAGGCTTGCTTCTGACTGCTGCATTAATTCCCTTTGGTTGGTAGACAGCAAAACTGATTGTGAAGCCTCTTGACCACGCAGCAGCGAAGCATCAACGTGGGGTAACCATATCTTCACACAGGGAAACGTCCCCCATTGCCGAGCTCTCCTACACTGTTATTTTACCTCCCACATTTGACCCTGAAGTATCACAGGACCTAAGTGCAAACGTGCACGCCGCCTTAAGTACAAGGGAATTTAAACACAGCCTGAAATTTCAGCACGTGCTACAGTTCTTTGTTGAGTTATGCTGTGAGCACAGAGCAGAGACTTCGCCGAGAGCTTTTTTCCACCCTGAGCGGCTGTTCTCTCACCTCTGCCAGACAGAACAACGTGCAACACTTCCCTCTTTCCCATCAGCAACAGGTCAAAGTCCAGGCAAGATGGAGCTGCTCTGACTTGTAACAGTAAAAAATGCATTAAAACGCCACCTATCCAACTCTGAATATAAACTGCAGGAATCCTGTAAGAACAGGGCTGTTAACCAAGACACACAGTGACTAAACGATACTTAAGGGGAGAAGGGAGACCACCCTTTAAGCATGGAAATATCCCTTTTGGAATAGAATGCAACGGGGCCTTTTTTTCGGCGACTGTGTCTGATTTTAGTTACAGTAGCTAGCTGATGAAATTAGCAAACATTCTACATTTCAGACCAGCAAATCCAATTAAATCAGAAGAAAGCATGCACATGCTTCTGCGTGCCAATGTGCCTATGGCCTTACAAAGCCAGCGCTCCTGGCAGCTGATGATGAAGGAAGGGGATGAAGGTCTGCTGCACGACTGAGGGGTTTTTCTGAGAGAAATTCTCAGCTCTGCGTAAGGTGCTCATTTCTCCAGATCTAAAAGGTACATTTAAGGAGAACAGTGACTGGGACGGGGAAAATCAGACGTGTACTGGTAAACAAGGGGGAAGGGTTTTAGACTAAGACAGGGGAGCTTGAGGTTGGATGTGAGGAGGAAGCGTTTCACTCAGAGGGCGGTGATGCGCTGAACAGGTTGCCCAGAGAGGCTGTGGATGCCCCATCCCTGCAGGCACTCAGGGCAAGGCTGGATGTGCTCTGGGCAGCCTGCTCTGCTGGTTGGGACCCTGCCCACGGCAGGGGGTTGGAACCAGATGACCTTTTAGGTCCTTTTCAGCCCAGGCCATTCTATGTTTCTGTTGTGATACTTGTAACTACAGAAGGACTGTACTTCCAATAGAATTGTATGGACCTCCATTTGCCATCAGTGAAGCTGCCCTTCCAAATACAGCCAAATAAGGTTGGTTTGTTAAGTCAGCAGCACTTTCTAGTTCTCATGCCCCACCGAAAGGGTCTGACTGAGCCTTTCAACACAGCAAAGAAATGCTGAGAACGTTAGCGACAGCACTGTCTTGCTGTGACTTTCTATAAAAAGTCACTGACATATTTCTGTCCGAGCTGGACAGAACAGTGCTCTCTCTCCCCCAGACCTCCTGTTTTCAGAACAAAACCTAAATTTCGGGCCAATGTTTCCTGTGGTGATAGCTGTGGTTAAACAATATTTGTGAGTTTTGCATGCCTGATAACGTCCCTTAGCGCCATGGCAGAAAAAGTGGTTGTCCAATGAGGTGTGACAGAGACAGAGGTTTGAGAGTTGAGAAAAACAATAGAAATGGCCTGATGTGGTTCTCCAAACTCATGGCAAAGCTCCCACCTACTTCAACAGAAGCAAGATTTGGGGCAGCGCATGTCGTTTTATGCCACACCCTGAAGGCAAAATTTGTGTTCCCTCGCTCTTTTCACAAATGGCTCTTGGTTCAAGAGAAATATTGTTCCTTAACTCGATGGGGATTTCCACTGATCTTGTGTTTCCACTCGTGATGGAACTTGTGAGGTTTTGTTCCCCATAGCAGGACACGCCGGGTGCCTCTTCACCTCACTGCTATGTCCAGGCTCAGCCCCACTCGTCCGTGTCAAGCTGAGGAGCAAGTGCATCGAATGCCTGACTCGTAACAGCCTTGAGTTAATAGCGAGACTCCTGGAGAGTCAAACCCTGTCAAACAGGGAGAGGAGCCGCCCTGCCCAATGCTGAGGTCTACAGGAAATTACCAACACTGTAAGTAATCATTTCAGGGGACATCTTGTCAATTAATCTTGAAATTATGGGCCTGTTGGAGATGATTCTCTTCCTATCAGCACTGTGCAGAGTTTACGAGCAGGTTCTGCAGCGCTCTCTCCCATGCGTCAGAAATGACTGAAGTTAAATCAGTCTTATTAACACGGTCGTTCAGCACTCGCTGGCTGCTGGCTTTCAGTAGAGCAATGAAGGAAGCTGTTTATCAACCAAACAGGATGAACAAATAGCATCTACACAGATCTTTCTCTGTCTTTTTCCTTGTTTGACTCCTCACAAAATTGTCTTCCTCTTTCTTATCCCCTGACGGCTTCTTCCAATAACCAAACAGACACCACCAAACGTTTCCTCTTCAGTCTCTCCCACTCACTTCACTTCTCCCTCTTTCCATTTGCAGCACGCATTTGTCGGGTTGTCTGCCCTGCTCCCACTCACTAACTTTTCACTGCTCCAGCCATAGCAGCACTCAGCACTGGAGTCAACTTCCTCAGAAATTACAGTTTTGCTCCACTCCTCTGATAACTGTGAACCCTTAGGGACAAGCGTGCTACCGGGAGCAGTGATTTACTCCTCGGCTACACGGGGCTCTGCTCGGTGGCTGCACCCTGGACGTCATGTAGCAGTAGCAGCATGTAGTAGCAGTACTTGTGCCGGCATATCTCCAGGTCACACGGTGACAACACGCGAGAATTCACAGCTTCTACAGCTCCCTCCTTCCCACCTAAGCTTTTCTACACCAGCACTGCAATGAACACGAGGGCCGCGCTGGTAACACACGGAGGAACGCACCTGGCATCCCAAATTACTCCCATGTGTCCACTCTCGCTAATGAAAGAAGAGGTTAGCAAATATCAGAGGCTCCATTTCAGAAATATTTACACGGGCGGCAAGGAGAAGTGACAGGAAAGCGAGTTATTAATTACAAAAGACAACAAAAAGAGCCACTGCAGTACTGCGAGCCAAAGCAAAAAGGGATTTCACGGCGACTGCTCGGGTACCTCGCGTTTAGCAATGCGATGAGCCAAATGTTTCACAAACAAGGCCACAATTTATTGCTGTCTGAAACGCAGAAACGAATTGGCAGAAGAAAAAAATAAAATTGTTTTTCTCATTAATGTCAGGTTGCAGAACTCCAGGTTAAAACAGCTTTGAGGCTTTCTCCTCTCTAATATATCTCAATTATTTTTAATCCCTTAGGGGAGAAAAACCCAAGCGAGTCTTACAGCAGCAGGTTTATGCTCAGTCCACTGTCAATATTTCCAGGCTAAGTCTCTGGTTTTAGGGTTTTCTGACACTGTTGTAAAGCTCATTCATGCTAACATTTTCTTTGCCTAACAAACTCCATAAATTTTTAACTAATGCTTTAAAAAATAAATCCTGCTTAGGCACTCGGCTGATGGGAACTGACTTTTTTGGAGCTCGCTTTTCTGATCCCGAAGCAGAAAGCAATCTCATCGAGAAGTTTAATTGAAACCTGCTCTCTGCCCACGTCACAGCCCCTGTTATTCATCACAGAGCTTCAGCTCTGACCCGCCGCGGTGGGAGCCACGCTCACGCTTCTCCAGGCTGCAGCTCCTGGCTCCTCTGCTGTTTCATCACTCTGCTACCGCTGATATGGAGTTGGTCTCTGCTACGCCGACTTGTTTTGACTGATGCTGATTAGAGGAGCGCTCGCCAAGGCTGAAACAACACGAGTCTGCCAGTGAGACCATCTCCCAGGGGAGAGAGCAAGGAGCAGAGACTTCCCCGGCCAGCGCTGCCGTGGTTGACCACGCTCAAAACGCCCTTAGGTCTCCTACGCCCCACAGGACAGCGTGCAAGGCAGGGTGATGTGCCCTCCCTGAGCCTGCACTAAGGGTCACTGCAGTCTAAAGGGCTCACAGATGATGACAGGTCACCCCAACACTTGTACTGGGTACTTGTGGGAGGGTCTGATATCAGTTTCCTCCAGGCTCCTGGGCAGCCTGAGATGGTGGCTGGCAATGTTGCCCACAGCAGGGGAGGGGAACTAGATGATCACCAAGGTCCCTCCAACCCACGCCATTCTATGATCCTATGAAATACCCCAAGCTGACCCATTTTTTTTTCTCTTTTCTTCCCTTACAAATATCTAAATTGAGAAGGGAAAGATCGGAACTATTTATGACCATGCACGGACCATCTGCATCTACATATAATAAGAATTAAATGCTGTTAGTGACACCACAATGTCAGTACAGCTTGCTAGACCATTACACAGACACAGAGAAGAGAAGTGGCCCAGAGGATTGGCCAGGTAAGGAACAGGAAATCCCACTGGTTCACAGGAGCTGAGGAAGTGGACATTACAAACCCACTGACTTCTCATATCTCTCGTGTAAGGAGGGTCTTAACTTGCCAAGGAACAGCAGATTGAAGATATCTTGCTATGAATGCAGAGATACATGTTTGGATGACTTGCTGGGAGTTGAAATGACTAAAGGAGCTGCTCTTCATGCTGGAAGCCCAAAGTGATGCTCAGCTGTGACTTACTGGCCACGGTTGACAGCGTGCCCACGTGCAGCACTGCCTGGCATGCACCTCACGATCCTGCTCTTTGCCCATGTCCCGGAGAAGTGTTGCAACTTCATCCTCCTCAGTCAGCAAGGGAGGACATAGGGGATTTCAAAAGCAAATGTCTTACATTGGCCTTTGGCTGCGGTATGCAAAATATAGACTATAGACTATAGACTGTGGGAATTGCAGAGCTCAAGGTAAATAAAAGCAAGGTATTTTTCCACACTCAGAATATCTGAAATGCGAGAGTGGCAAAACATAGAGCCTAAAATACCAGTCAAAGTCTCTCCAAACAAGTCTCTCTCCAACCAAACTGAGAAATAAAACCGTTCCTGTTTTGGAGGAGTCCCTCTAAACAACGCTAACATGGTTTGCTCTGATGCTGCTCTCTGATCAGTAGTGTTTATAGGGCTGAGAGGGGAGAACTGGAAACCGCCTTTACACCCAATCCAGCTTTGCTAAGAAATTCAACAACTGATTACTGACGAGTAATTCTAAGAAAGGAGGCTCAACTATTGCCAGTACAGGAGCATATGGATACACAGCCATGTTCCTGGGGTGGAATAGGTCACCGTGTCCCAGAGCAGGATTCTAACCATCCACATGCATGCTCTCTGCCTGTGGCAAGTGTGCAGTGATCCACTTATCTTAAGCCTCTTTTATTGAGGGCTAAGCTAAATCAAATCAACTTACATTTATGGGGGGTCAAGAACACCCACCGGGCAGCTGCTGTGGCTCAGCTGACATGTGCTAACTCAGACAACCCCTGTAACTTGATCATGTGTCTAAGCCCGAAATTCTTCTCACTATGGACCCAACTGGGGGCTGAAATTGAGAGCAACCTCCTTTCAGACTGCAGTGGTGCTCAGGTCTAGTGCTAACACTTCACAGTAGGGCAAATTCCACACGTACATACCGAAGCTATAAGGATTCTGTACGTTAAATATCAACAGTTTTGTTTGGGTTTAAATATTTGAACATCTGTCTGCAGCGCTGCGAGCCCGAATAACAGAAGTACGCTGCTGCACGAGAATCAAATGATGATAATTATGGAGTGGGAGTGAACTTTGTGATAGGCTGTTTCATAAACACGCAGCGTTACTGTATACATACATATGTACGTGTATTTATACAGCACAATAAAAGACAATGCAAAAATCTCCGTACGCACAAACAAGACAGATTTAAATGTTAAAAGTTCGCCTCATGGAATAAGTGAGACTGTGGTTAGAAACAAAGCAGCGGGCACTCATGCTGAAGTCTTCAACATTTCAACTCTCTTTGCAATGTAAAAGCAATGAAAAACAATGGCACTCTCATGAAAAGGCCAAAATTACAGTGCAGAGGCTGCTCCTCCCCAGCAGACAGCAGAGTCATTATTACTTAAATGCACAGAGGCTAAAAAGCTATAAAAATAGCAGAGCGTGGTGATTACCCTCTTACTTCTACACATACACACCTTGTTCCATCAGACAATGGACATCAAAGGTTTTCTTTGTGTGCAGGTGTGAAAGGTTTGTGTACAAAATAAGTAAGTATCTTGGTAGCTGCTGGGTCCAGAGGAGTGCACAAAAGCATCTGACACAACAAGCCAAGGGATTCACTTCTGCTTGGAGCTGGGGCTGCCGGGCCCTAGAGCTGCTCCTGCACATTCTGTACACCCCAGACCGATCCTGATCTTGGTGGGATTCCCTTGCTGTGGATAAATGTTACAGAGTCACAGAATCACAGAACTGCAGGGGTTGGAAGGGACCTCCGGAGATCATCAGTCCAACCCCCTGCACAGCAGCTCCCAGCCCAGGCTGCACAGCTCGGTGTCCACGTGGGTCCTGAACGTCTGCAGAGAAGGAGATCCACCAGCTCTGTGTGCAGCTCCAGAGCTCCGTCACTGCGCTGGGAAGAAGTTCCCACACACGCTGGTACAGAACATCGTATGCTTCAGTTTGTGGCCATTTCCCCTCATCCTGTCTCCACACACTGCTGAGACGAGTCCGGCCTCGTCCCTTTGCCTCCTGCTCCTTAGATGTTGATAGACGTGGATCAGATCCCCTCTGAGTCTTCTTTTCTCAAGGCTGAACAGCCCCAGCTCTCTCAGCCTTTTCTCATAAGGGAGGTGTTCGACGCCCTTTATCATCTTTGTATCCCTCCGCTGGACTCTTTCCAGCAGATCCCTGTCTGTTTTGTACCAGGGAGTCCAGAACTGGACACAATAAGGCCTGACCAGGGCAGAGCAGAGGGAGAGGATCCCCTCCCTCGACCTGCTGGCCACACTCTTCTTATGCAGCCCAGGATCCCATTGTCTTTCTTGGCCACCAGGGCACACTGCTCACGGCCAACCTGTCATCCACCAGGACACTCAGGTCCCTCTCCTCAGAGCTCCTCTCCAGCAGCTCATCCCCCAGCCTGTACCGGTGCATGTAGTTATTCCTCCCCAGGTTCAAGACTCTACACTTGCTCTTGTTAAACCTCATCTGGTTCCTTTCTGCCCAGCTCTCCGTCCTGTCCACATCCCAGGGAATGGCAGCACAGCCTGTGGCGTGTCAGCCATTCCCCCACTGCAGAAGCAGACACAGAAGTCTGCACCTCTATTTCCTATTAGCAACTGCCATCCGAAAACATCCAAATCGTTCTCAGTGAACGAGCTGTGCATCCTGAGTGCTGTGGGTGACTCGCTCCAATTCACACCGCTCGCACTTCCCAGACTGAGATCCTGCTGCCCCTGCAGGGTGATCCCTGCCAAGACCCGTGCCCTCGCTGCAGCTCCAGATGGCTGTGATGCCGTTGTATATTCTGGCCAGTAGTCTCAAGGCTGGGGTTAAACAAGCAGTTTGTTCCTCTCTTACATAAGCACCGAAAGACAATACTACATTCGAGCTCATAAAAATATTTTAATTGGTGATGATTTCCAGACAACTATGTCAAAATTAACTCAGAGTTGATGCCCACTCGCTTCAGTTTCATTCATCTGGGTTCAAATTATTTGCTTAAAAGAAGAAACATTTCCTTTTATACACACTTTGGTTTCAACCTCCAAAACCATTGCTAGAAATTAGTCCTAACCACCCCAGTCGGCCGCTCAGAAACCGAGCTCAAATCCATCACTTTAATGACATCAATAACAAATACGCAGCTTCAAACCCTATTGTGAACAGTGGCATACCGAGGAGCATGCGTAGCTGTCATCTCGTTAGTCGCTAGAAAAACACCAACGAAACCAAACGAGCCTCCTAACCATGACAAATCATTCAGGAGCTCAACCTGAGACATTAACGAGCGCTAAATAGCTTGTTTTCATGCTCGCTCCAGGAGATTCGTTTCAAGTCCCACCAACCTCCCCCAGACGCGTTCCTGTCAAGCTGGTTTTCCTATTGCAGCTCCAAGCAGCAGGTTGAGATGTTTGTTTAAGGATGCCATCCGCCCCCACCCTCCAGATACACAGCACCAGAAAGCCGCTTCCCCTGCTCAACTCCCTGCTCTGATTCACCCCCCCAGTCACAGAACAGAGCTGATGAGCACACGTGAGCCTGACTGCCATCACATCAGCAGTCGGCGCAGTGACACGGGTGTGACATTAATGTGGGAGTGATGGTTCCACGTGCGTCAGTGTCACCTTTTCACACTGTTTTTGTCTGCTTCCCATCTCTCCAGTCTGCGCTGCAATGCAGGCCTCACTCGCACAAAGCTCCTAAGCAGCCATGGGGTGAGCCTGAAGTCGGCACTCTGTTAGTGAGCTCTGAGCTGATGTGAGGACAGGCTCAGTCCCAGCAGCCAGCCCTTACCCCCTGCCACACCTGCAGGCGGCTGAAGGAGCCAGACTGCTGCCTGAGAGGTTCTCAGGGCGGAAAATGCACCACGTCCCATCTTGAGGGTGGAATCAAACCAAATCAAATCAAAATAAATATCTTTTGCTGTATCAGGGAAAACTGAGTCTTTCTAACTCACGTGGAGATATACCTTGGCTGGGAATATACCTTAAATCACAAAATTGTAGGGGTAGGAAGGGACCTCCAGAGATCATGGAGTCCAACCCCTTGCCAAAGCAGCTCCCAGCCCGGGTTGCACAGTTGTATTGAGCATCTCCAGAGAAGGAGACTCCACCACCTCTCTGGGCAGCCTGTTCCAGTGCTCTGCCACCCTCACTGTGAAGAAGAAAGCCACAGCTGCAGTGAACAAACACTGAGTCATACTTCAGGTAAGAGGAATTGAGATCAAGGGAACGTAGTGTCCAGCTTCCACTGCTCTAAGCTGGAACATCTGCTACTTTCAAATGTACCACGAAGTGACACAGGAGCAGGGCTCGCACCAGATGACCTGGAGGTCCTTTCCAGCCTTCAACCATTCCATGATGGAGATGGATCTGGGTGTCCTGGTGGATGACAGGTTGGCCGTGAGCAGTGTGCCCTGGTGGCCAAGAAGGGCAATGGGATCCTGGGCTGCATTAAGAAGAGTGCGGCCAGCAGGTCGAGGGAGGGGATCCTCTCCCTCTGCTCTGCCCTGGTCAGGCCTCATCTGGAGTACTGTGTCCAGTTCTGGGCTCCCTGGTACAAAACAGACAGGGATCTGCTGGAAAGAGTCCAGCGGAGGGCTACAAAGCTGATACAGGGCGTGGAACACCTCCCTTATGAGAAAAGGCTGAGAGAGCTGGGGCTGTTCAGCCTTGGGAAAAGAAGACTCAGAGGGGATCTGATCCACGTCTATCAACATCTAAGGAGCAGGAGGCAAAGGGACGAGGCCGGACTCATCTCAGCAGTGTGTGGAGACAGGATGAGGGGAAATGGCCACAAACTGAAGCATAGGATGTTCTGTACCAGCGTGTGTGGGAACTTCTTCCCAGTGCAGTGACGGAGCACTGGAGCTGCACACAGAGGTTGTGGATCTCCTTCTCTGGAGATGTTCAGGACCCACCTGGACACCGAGCTGTGCAGCCTGGGCTGGGAGCTGCTGTGCAGGGGGTTGGACTGATGATCTCTGGAGGTCCCTTCCAACCCCTACAGTTCTGTGATGCTGTGTGTTTTGCTCTCTTTAAAGAGAAGCATTTCTCCTTACAGACAGCCTTTGTGCTGCCATTCCAGAGGTGCCAAATGTTGGTTTTCACTACATGCATTCTGTATTGTCGTTTAAACGAGCCACGAGCAGGCTTCCAAAACAGGAGCTGTCTCAAACGCGCTCCAAAAAACTGCGTTGTGCTCCAACATAAAACTATTCTTTAGTCCATATGGGAGATCTCAAGCATTTGCTGGGTCTGGCTTCACTTTTAATGGAATTTATGTTGGAAAAACCATTTTATTTTGACCAGATCATTTGATATGCCAATTTTCTTTTCCTTATAAATTCTGGGCCAAATTTCACTCGATGGGATCCTCTCTGAAGGCACGACCACGTATACGCAATTGTTCCTTATTGTGTATGACCCCTAAAATCTAATCTCTCCCTAACCTCTCATCCTTATAAAAATGTGAAGCCTTCTAATAACGTCAAGTTGTTCTGCACACTGGACATAAATTGAGCGAGGGCTCTGGAATTTTTTTAATAACTCGTAAAGTTGGGAAGTTTTCAGCTCGGATTCTGGAAGCAGAGCTCGGGGCACACTGAACTAATTTAAAAATGTACAAGTCGAAAGATACGACCCATAAGTGACAAATTAAAGAGGGAACGTAAATGACTTTCAGAACGCGCTGCCTTCCACCGCGGACCGCTCACGCAGTGCGGCTACTCCAGGGTCAACGCTTTCTGGCAGCAAGAGACAATAAAAAACGCATAAACTCGACTCGCATGGTAAAGCTACTGTATCTGACACAGCACTAAAGCGGAGGCCCAGAGAGGTTACTGAACCCTGGCTCCCGGCTGCATCAATCCCTGTTTTAATCACCCTCCTGACAACGCTTCTCTTTCAGCCCTCAGCTGCTTGGCTCCTAAGGATGGGAACGCCGGGAGAGTGAAAGAAATGGGAAAAGCTCAAACAAAGTTGTAGCGGGGAGGAAAATAAAACCGCCTGCGAAGGTGTTTTTCACCCAGAGCCGCCATCTATCTGTCTCCAATAAATGGCTGCTTTAACTTCAGGACAACCACCCAAAGCCACAGCAGACCTCTCACTGCTCGAGCCCTGCTCCAGTGACTGATGGTTTGAGGAGCAGCAAGCTCCCTGCAGCACTACATCTTGTGTTTTCCTGGAGCATTTCTCACCAGCCTTGCTCTCTGACCAAGCTGGAGCTTGCTGAAAGCACGAGATACCACAAAGGGCAAAGTCTCTCCATTTCCTGCAGCCCACAGAGCCAGAAGCAGCTCAGTGAGCTATGCCAGCCCTGCAGGACATGCTGGACCCCTCCTCTGGCTCCGTGTGCACAGACCCTTGCACACACACACACACCTGGCCATCACTGCAACCGCTGCATCACCTACTGCCTGCAGGTAACACAGTGCATTTTTTGAACATGTAGGATTTCCATACAGGAGCAGATTAATGGCAATGCAGCGTGCTTCTGACCAGCTTGTCTTGAGTACCGTCCTCAGTGTACTGAGCTGAAAACTCGTTACGATAACTCATATCACTAGTTTTACACGGACACAGCATTTGCAGCAGCTCTTGAGTCACGCAGATTCAAGGGAGGAGAAGGCAACAAGGACCAAGCCTTGTTTCACCCGCTTACACCAGCGTGTACACAACAGCAAAAGTCTGTGCCTCTGGACGTACCTATTAGCCAGGTAGGCTTTGCTTATTTTCACAGCAGGGCTGGTAATTTGCCCTGCGTTCTGCACAGCTCCACACCCTCCCCAGGAGACTCTCAGGTGCCTTTCTTTGCATACTCTGCCTAGAGCTGCTCCTCAGCACCAACACTGCCTCTCAACTGGGCCCAGTGTGGGGCACGGAGGACGGCTGCTCCTCACTGAGATAAAGCAGGCTTGTTCCCCAGTGCACGGCCAATTCAGGGCACAGTTCGGTGTCTTTCAGCATTTCACTTCCTACGGTCGTTCTTAAAGACGGCTTCGTTTGTTTTCATCCCTAAATAATTCCCTTCCAGAAGCAAATGGAAGCTGACAGCCCTGCCCGTGCTGTGGAGGGGAGCAGCAGCCGCAGCGAGGCCGGGCTCCACACGCCGAGCGCCATGCAAGAGTCACGGTCTGCTGCACAGATCCCTCCCAGCTCTGGGTGTGTTGCAACCTGTAACGTCTGCACACATCGTGCCAATTGAAATGAAGTGCACACGCACCAAACGATCCCTCTGAAGAGGCGCAGGGTGGGGAAGGAGAGCCCTGCCAAACACAGGTGCCTTCCAACCCCGACCGCCTGCAGGATGAGGTGGCCCTCGCTGCAGGGAGCTGCCTCCTCCATCCTCAGAGCTCAGACCGAAGCTGTATCAGACTCTGGTTCATGCTGGAGATGGAAGCCCATGAGGAGAGGCTGCCCACTGCCTGGGTCACGCCCCCACAGAATCCCCCTTGAAGCTTATGGGTCGCTACTCAGTGCAATTTAACAACTCTAGATTAAATACATTACAGGCACTGCTGGTAGGAGTGCTACTGTAGTTGCCAAACAGTGCTTGCAAAGTTTGAATGTTTGTATTCCATTTGTTCTTCCATGAGGGAGAAGCATATTCCTTCAGTTTTGCCCCACACGGCTCAGACACTCCTGGAAATGAGCCTAAGGAAAACACGGCACCCTGAAAAACGTGTTTGTTGATCATGTCTTGAAAGGGATTTTTTATTGCTGTATTCTGGCTCCACGGGTTGGCTCTTTTGTCACAAATGTGCCTCGTGCAATCCCCATGGCAATCCAGCCAGCTTTGGTAAAATAACCTCTTGCAGAATAGGAGTTCCTGAGGTTTTATCACAAAATCACCAACGTTGGAAAAGACCTCCGAGACCATCCAGTCCAACTGACACCAACATTTCCCACCAAACCATGTCCCTCGACACAACATCTACACGTTTCATGAACACCTCCAGGGGCAGTGACCCACCACTGCAGCCCATTCCAGCACCTGATCACTCTTTTAGAGAGGCAAGTTTTCCTAATACCCAACCTGGACCTTCTCTGGTGCAACTTAAGGCCACTGAGGCCATTCCCATTTATCAGCTGAACGCTTTCTTTGCCGCTCAACAAAGGGAGCCGATTGCTGGGGCTCACAGATCTTATGTTCCTGACACGACTTGCTGTCGTGACAGTGGTTCAGTTGCTCAGAATAAAGTGCTCACAGACCATATTCACTCTGTGCTCACACTTCTGGATAGGAGACCTTCAGGTCTGTACCTCAGACGCATTAACCGTTCACCTCAACTCCAACCAAGAGCTGCACTTGGAACATGTAAACTACTATCTGTGCTTAAGAGCCCTGAGAAATAAGATCCCATGTGTCTCAAACGGGGCTCCTAGGATTAGCAAATGCTTTTCAACTGAATTCTCTTTGTTAGGGACTACGTGAAGGTCTGGGATAACAGTAAGTGGGCACACTCATTGCTACAGAACACTGCTGTCTGATGGATAAATCAGCACATACTCTTACAGTGAAGTACTGCTCTGTTATGCACACTTAAAAGAGGTTGCTTAAAGTTTCACTGATAACTGTAACACTGACAGTTTCAAATTCTGAGTGCTCTGACATATAGCTTTTGTCTGTAGCACACGTATAAAGTACGACCTAGGAGCTAAAGAGACCTGTCATTTTTTTTCTATCATATTTACTTCTGCATCAGCACGGTATTACTTACCTGATGCGCGAGTATTCTCGTGTTACCTACCTTAAAATCTACTCTTCATTCCCTTTCACATCAACTGACTACAGAGAAAATCACTCTCATTTTAATTTAGAATGTGCCATGGCTTGTGTATATCTAGCAAGGCGTTTACTTTATGCCTCATACAAAAGTAAATATGCTTCTCAGAAAGCTTCCTTCACCCTTGAGCTGTGCCTAAAGAACAGCCACTCTTATCTGGAGTTTGGGAAGTCGGAGTCCTCACTACTCTCATATCTGTCTATAATAAGGATATAATAAAGGCAGATGCTATCAGGTTTTTCTTTTGGTGCCATCTGTGTCTTTCTGGAATGGTAAAGATTGAGAAGAGTGGAAGTAAACACACAGGAGGGTAAGCATGCATACAATACAAGTAAAGCACAGATCCTACAGACACAATTCCCGTGCTGTAAGTCTGCAGTCCTGATTCTCAGGGATGCTCATCACTGTGGCTGTGTTATCACGAGCAATGAATACTACTGCATGAGACCCCTTCAAATCAGCAGTAAGTACACCCCAGGCTCATTCTTCAAAAGCAAAAGATAAAGGTTAATTAAACCGTCTGTCTCCGTCACGAAGCTGAGGAGGCTGCCATATAAAGGCAGACTGCTGCTGAGCTGGGAAAAGAGCAGTAACATGAACACCAGCATGAGGAAGAGCAATGCTTCACACCGGGGTGTACATTTCTGCATACTGCCCAGGAGTTTCAACCAAGCAGGCGTGGAAGAGGAAAACATGAAAGACTGCTCAACAGTTATTTATGTTTGACATGGGGAGGGGGCTCACCTACATCCTAAATTGTGGTAAACTTCAAAGTGAAACCTTCCAATGCGACTGTGGAAAAAATGGGCTTTAAAGCCCCCTCTCAAAGCGTTTGTAGAATAATAACGTTCACCTCCAGAGGTGGGATAAATCAGCCTATAAACGTGCCTGTTTTACTCTTCTGACCATAACAGGACTGAGATGATGAACTACAACATCATACCGAGGTTTCAGACAGCTGCACTTGAGGAGAACCAATCCACCCTGCTTCTCCTTGCAAATTTTCTTCACTTCTCTTTACAAAAATGACTTCTATTTGGACTGCTTAGTCGATGCATTAGAGCAAGGAATTAATTACATTACCAGCTCTATCACTGAGCCTTCTTCAGCATCCAGCACTACAAGCACGGTCACTTCATTACAGTGCAGGTCTGCAAGCAATTGTATCAAAAAAAGTCCAACAGTTATGAGTGGACCCATAGCTCTGATCATCAAAGCCAAAGAATGTCCAGTGTGACAATAATAATAATAAAAAAAACAACAAAGTTCAGCAGATCTATTTTATGATCACAAGAGGAATGGATTGGTGTCCTAGAAGCCTGGAATCAACCTGGTTGCATTTCTTATGCGTACGGTGCTTAATGAATTCACTAGATGAGCTGAATTAATTGCAGCATATTGTTGTCTAAGGATATGAATCAGAGGCAGGGTCCTGTACAAATGCAGGATACCTGCCCAGAGAAGCTGTGGAGGCCCCATCCCTGGGAGTGCTTGAGGCCTGGATGGATGAAGCTTTGGGCAAACTCATCCAGTGGGCAGTGTCCGTGGCAGGAGTGGTAGAACTAGATGGTCTCTGAGGTCCCTTCCAACTGAAACCACTCATGATTCTATAATACATATGCAGTCTGCACAGAACGCCCTCTGTATTCCTAACCAATGTTTTGTTTGACCCAGGCTGCCCAGAGAAGCTGTGGATGCCCCCATACATGGAGGTGTTCAAGAGCAGGTCGGATGGAGCCCTGGGCAGCCTGGGCTAGTGCCGGATCTGGAGGTTGGTGGCCCTGCCTGAGGCAGGGGCTTGGAACTTGGTTCCTGGGGCCACCTCCAAACCAAGCCATTGATGCAGATTCTACGATCTGAATTTTCAAAAGACACCAAGTAGTTGAGAATACCATCCACTTTTGATGGGCAAACTGGATTTCTGACCCCTTTTCATTCTACCCACTTAACACTGGGCTTCTCTTGGAAATTTAATCTAGAATTTACCATATGTACACAAACAAACCTGGCACGACAACAGTACCTGTGCAAATATTCCTTCCCAAGAAGACTCTGCAACAACAGGAAAATCTCTAACATAACTATCTGCCTCTCCTACCATGTATGATTTGACACTCTGGAATATAATGAGATACAGAACAGCTCCTGTCACATCAAATTGTAAGAACAACCCCTGGCCTCATCCATTTCTTCCACAGCGCACTTCTGTGGTGTTTGTGCAGGCGATGATTTTCTTGTTGAGCTCTAAGAACATGAAAAAAAACTTCACCAACTGCTTCTGACTGCACAGGACATTTAAGACCATGCCTACCACTTTGGGAATCCAGGAATAGGCAATTATATGAAGACTTAAGGAAGCAGACAACTAATTGGCATTACTCACATGGATTACAGACAGGCACAAAGCAGATTCTTTACCTGTAAGTGCACTGATTAATAGCTATTTGGCATCCAGAATTGAAATTAGCAGGGCTACTGCAGAAGCAAGGTATTACAGAGTGGGAGTAAAGTTCACAAAGCCTGTAAGAGAGTTGGAAGAGTGATGAAGGCAAAAAGCATTTACGCTGGCAATAATCAGGTAAAAGGGTTTGCCTTTGCACACTGTGGGAAAGATCACATCTCAGCAGCAAAGGGGAATAGGCAGCGTGTATGTCTGGATAAGGAAAGAACTACTATTGTATTCTGATGTGAACGAGGAACATTGGAGCATTACATAGAGTATTTTCCCATGTTAGGAAAGTCTTTAAATACGCTCCCCAATATTCTTTGTAGATAACACCTATAGGATGGATTTTAATCTTTATGGTGTTTCCTATGCAGCTGCAATATTTTAGTTGGGGTGCAAATCTTATTGAATACTATATGCCCACAGCTAAATAACATGAGTTTTAATCAGAACAGTTCACACAAGACGAGCTGAGTGGGACCTGAGTAGCATTTGTTTGCTTAAATCCCGCAGAAGAGATAAAAGATGGAGATAGCATCACTTCTGAAGACGTGTCTGTATTGCGCTCATTATGGCAGCTAAACAGACACTTCAAAGTCAGCTTTAAACAAATCCTCGCATTATCAGAAATGTAGCATGGACAGTTCACTGCTCATGAAAAGAGAAACTATCCACCCAGGAAGCTGGGCAGATGGTGAATCCACGCTGAGCTCTGCATTTGCTGCTGTGCAGCTGTTGCTGGGCTCCCTGCCTTCAAGCTAGCCAGGTTATCCGAACTTAATAGCCGTGCTTTGGTACGCTCTATGACTATAGTATCTCACCATTTCATCTGACTTCAGCCATCTCAAAAACACAGGGCCTAGTCTAGGCTAGTCATCTAGCCTCCATTTATAATCAATGGCGAGGGATGGACACCCCTCAAGGGCAATTAATTCCACTTGAAGATAGGTATTAAGATAGAGGGGATGAATCACTGCGGGTGAGTGCCAGTGTCTTTTTGTTGAGTAGAGGAGAGAAACCTACTCAACATGCCTAGTGTTTGGAGAGCTGAAAGCCACCCCCAGCCAACAGTGACCACTATCCTCCCAGGGCAGTGACAGCTCTGTGCTCAGAACCGTACATGAGGCACACAGCAATACATCTGAGCAGACACACGCGTCAAGGAACCCGGTCACCTTCATAAGAATAAAGAGCTCTGGCACCCCAAACGTACTGCAGTGTGAGTCATCACTAAGCTTCTTCCCCTGAAGTTTCAGTTGACTATGATGTTCTTCCTCGTTTTCTCTTCTGCATTGCTTGTCTGATGACACCACCACCTGCCTTTCACTTCTGGGATGACCACGTCCCAGTGAAGAATGGAGTTTATATGGAGAATAAGAATAAGCTTTGCACAGAATGTATAAAGACATTTCAATTGCTAGCAAGGAATTTCTATGTCAGTGCTCTAGTTCCTCTGATGCAGCACCTCCAAACAGCTCTGCCCTGCTCCCTGCTTCCTGACCCTCTTTCAGAAGGGAAGAGAGATATGAGAGATGCAAGGTTGAAGTGTAGGAGAAAAAAAAGCACCAAGCTAAAAGCATTTCAAGAGTGAAGGTGTACAGGTGCTTAATTTTCCCCAAGGAAAGTATGCAACAAAGTAGTCCGGGAAAAGCTATTCCAGTGCCTCTCTGTACCCTGTCCTCCACAGTATCTGCATGAAGTAGTCTCCCAGACTTCCAAAAACTGCTTTCACTTTTCCTTTCATCATAGTTGCGCCATACGGAGACAGAGTGCGCTCACTCATGCTGCTGACTTCATTTGCTTTGTCAGAACTCCTCTTCCCAACTATATTCTAACGGAGGCAGCAAGCAAGCCTCTCTTACAAGCAGAGCACGCAGCACAATGCAGCGTGATGTTACCTGTGGCTTGGACAGACCTTTTGAAGGCAAACAGCAATAGCTGCAACATATCAAAATCCAGCGCTAACGGTTATCCCACATGCCAAGCGGACGAGGACTGGGCTGCTCTGAAGCAGCATTCCGTCTACAAAAGAATGGAAATGATCTGTTTTCACTTGACAAATACAAACCACTACTCTTGGTGAGCACGTCTTAGGGGATGGTTTTACACTCAGGCTTTCCCACTTGTTTTACATAATCCTCTAACAGCCTTTTCCCTCCCTCATTCTAACAGGGAATCCATGCTCAGCTGCCATCACAGACACATCCTCTTATGGTAAAAGTCAGCTGGCGTCCCACGGATCATTCAGCTTTCAGAATGCCTGGAGGCACCCAGGGTAAGGCTGGATGTGGCTCTGGGCAGCCTGCTCTGGTGGTTGGCGATGCTGCACACGGCATGGGGTTGGAACCAGATGATCTTTGAGGTCCTTTTCAACCCAGGCCGTTCTGCGATTCGATGAACTGCTCCTTATAAATTTTAGCAGTGTCTGAGTGTCGCTTCCACCTCACCCGATGCACTGCAGCAACAGATGGAAGGTATGGCCCCTGGGAAAGACACAACTCTGACTGCCTTTCTTCTTCCCTCACAGTGAGTACTTATGACCCTGCCCCTCTGTGGCCACGGTGGACAGATGAGGAGTGGCTGCCCCTTGCTCCCCACGTTGCTCCAGAGACTTACAGCATGGCTGGGGTGCAGCAAGGAGCCCTGCTCTGTGGGTCCCATGCCCATCTCCAACATGAATCTGAACCACTGGCACACACACTACCTGCAGTGCTCCACGAGGAACGCCTAACCCCCACTCACAGTCTCTAGAAACACTTCTCCGGAGCAGAATTAATAAGATTTTCTCCAATCACATTAGCAAAGAGAACCAACAGCCAACAATACTCAGTCTTGGATTTACAGTGCCAAAAGGGCCCAGGGCTGCACGTCTGAAATTGGAGAGGAAGGCCCTTAGCGGGGAGCCAAGGCCGGACCACACTGCTCGGCCAACCCCTGCAGCACTGTGGCCAGGGCAAGCAGCTCTCCATCCCTATCATCAGCTTTTGCCTCATTTCTTACCAAGCATTCAACCTTGCAGCGCCATTTAGAACAATTTACAAACCACCACGATGCCCACTGTGCCCTGCTTCGCTTTGCTGCGCTGCTAGAGATCCAGAGCTGATTTCAGTACAGGTTTCTTGCTGGGAGAGACACCTGCACAGCCACAGATCTTCTAACCTCCGTTCAGCTGAAAACTCAGGGCTTTTTCATAGAACCTTGGAGTACTATTTTTGCTCATGGACACGATTCAGCAGAGGGCTGTTAGAGTGAGGGTAGTATGGTGAGGTCGTGGCTGGACTGGATGATCTTAAGATCTTTCCCGACCCGATTCTACGAGCTCTGAGTTAGATGAAAACCTCCCTGCTGTGCCCAAGCTCATACAGACGAAAGCTTCCGTGTTCAGACTCTGCAACATTATCACTCACAAAAACTGCTTTGCTGCAGTTCCGGTGTGAAGCACACGTGCAGAGTACACAACCTGCTTGTAAAACCCCCTCACCTCCTCCAGACTCTGCACCGCACACATCCACCAGAGAGACAAAAAAAATCAGGGTGCTCTTGGGGAGGAAGGGGACTGGCATCGTGGTTTTTGAAGGCAAGCTAGAGATTATTCTAAGCTGGGGACAACACAGCGTGTTTTAAGTGCTGGGATAATTCCACGTGAAGAGACGTTAAGGATCCAGCTCCTTGCTGTAGCATGCCATGTGTCCCTGAATAAAATTACTGCCATGCAGGCTGTTAGGGAAGGAATGCGTAAACAGACAATGTATCCTTGCATCAGTTCCACCAAAAGTTGCACAACACGAATGCCTCTCGATGTGTCATTTCCTGCCTGGCCACCGGCCCAGCTCCCGACAGTCAGTCAACGCAAAAAAAAATAAAAAAAAAAAATCATAATAATAAAAAAATAAAGCTAAAAAAAAAAAGAAAGAAAACAAAAAGAAAGGGGAAAAAAAAAGAAAAACTACTGAAAGATTTAAAGCTGCTCTGCTCACAAGCACATTCCATCAGCCCCAGCCTTATCCCTCCGCCCTCTGCCTTTGAAAGAAGAGAAAGAGAGAGAGAACTTCCTCAACGCTGTTATGGTTTGAAGTCTAGGAATCTCAAACATCTCCATGGCTTATCTGCGCCCCGTAGCCGGCCACGCCGTTCACACAACGCGCCGGGCGCTCCTGCTGCCTTTTGTTGGCTTTTGTAGCGTGCACAGACAACAAGGCAGTGTTTGCTCATACCTTTCGCCGTGGCTGCACCTCAGCAGCGACGGCAGCAGGGAGATATTTGGGAGAGGAATGAGATGCAGCAGTTCTCTCCAAGCGAAACACGCGGCCCCAAGCTCAGGGGGACCTCTCCGTGCGTGCTGCAGACTTATCTGTCATTAGATTTGGAGCCTTTGGAAGCTGGGCATGATATAAACACACACACTTCTCCTCCTTCTTTCCTCCTGACTCCCCCACCGAAAATAACCAGAGAGGAGGTCTTGGGTGGGCTGATGTGGAAGGACAAGTCATTAGTTGTGCATTTGTAAGGAGGAAAAGCACTCGAGGGGAGCCAGGTAAAAGGCTGTTGGGCTTTTGGTTGCTTTAATTCCTTTCGGGTTATACCTTGCTACCTGTGGGTTGCTTATGGCCTTGTGACAACGTGGCTCTCAGCAAAACCTCATTCAGCCCTCCCAGCTGGAGGGCAGCTCTGCGGGCAAAGGGCTGCGGATGGCAGAGGCTCTATGCTGCAGATGGGGAGAGAAAACACGTCGGCGGGATCTCCCAAAGACTTTATACACAGGGCTCTTGACTCCATCCCTCGCACTGCAACGTGCTGCCCCAGCCCAGCACAGAGGGTGTGCCACAAAGCAGATCCTGGATGGTAAGAGTAGGTAGACTGAAAAAAAAATACATATTCTTTTATAATCTAATAATCATTAGGAGATCTTTGTCAAACAGAAAAGGGCAGCTTTTCCTCATGGAGCAACCTGGCACCCCGGACTCTATTGAAATACTGTAGAATAACGGCAGAGAGGGAAGGCTGCACGCTTCTACAACAAAACTCACTCCCATTGAAGAACCTGACATCCTGAAGCATCCAAAATACCAACGGGAGCCACTGTGTGCCAGGACTGTGCAGCATCTCAGTGTCAGCCCCTGTGAGATCTGTCACGGGATCGCTGCTGCTCCCACTGCTGCTGGAAAACACGCCGCATTTGCTCGCCGGAGCCAACTCGCCAACAGAAGGTCAAAGTGCCTTGCCTATAAACAAGCCTTACAAATTCACGACCTTAAGCATGATGTCATGTCTTAAAATGATAAGCTGGCAACAAAGCAGATGACATTTTGTAGAGACGTGCATAATTCTATGTTTACGCTACTTAGAATGAAGGTTCTAATAAGTCATCGGTTGTGCTCCTTTAAAGGGAAGTTTTATAACTGAGATGAATCACAACGGCGAGAGATCAAAGTCAGAAAACATCAATGATGCCATGGGGTACTTTTTAATCTCGTAATGAATGATGATCATGTGCTCTTATGAAGTTGGTCCAACTGCCAACGCCAGATGTGTATATTAAGAGAAAAGTTGTTTGTGATGTGACAGCTCTGGTTGAGCTGCCAGAGAGAAGAAAACGAGGAGAACACGCCTGAGATGTCTGAGTGAAATACAGGTCCTGGCAGAGAGGGGCACTATTTGCCAATACATAATTTGTTAAGAAAAGCACATTTGCTATCAGATCCACTTGTTGACTTCAATTCCTCCGCGCCCCCAACCATCTCATTCTCCTCATGCAACATAAATGCCAGACACACTTTGTGAGTGGTTACTGCCGAACAGTAATAAATCTGCACGAGCACGGGAGCTCCCAGAAGCAGCAGAACTTCAAGGAAACTCCCACGGTACTTCCGCAGATGCCCTTCCCCTGAAAATTCACATTTATTAACTAGTCACTGTAGAGACATCACCGCCTTTAAGGCATCCAACTGCAGTGACACGACCTGCAGAGCCAAGCTGACCCCAGCGCACAGCTCCACTATGGAACTGGAATTCTAACCTCGAAGGCCTCTTAAAAAGGGGCTTTCTTAATAAATAAAGACAGAAAGAAAGATATAGTAACTCCAGCTGGGCTACGAGAACTGATTTTCTAAGTTACAAAGCATCCCTAGCTACTACGGCTGAGATCCACAGGGACAGCAACAGGGACTGTATACAGAGGTTGGCTAAACAACTGGGGGCAGAACACGGAGATCTCACGCAACGTCATTAACACAGCCTCGCTCTTCATTCACAGATCACCAGCACAACTTAGTCCCCCTCGGAGGACCAGTCAAAGGTTCTCTCTCTGTGCCAAGCTGAGCAGCCAACGCCGTCCGCTGCAGCGTTTCCAATCTACTCCACTGCACCACTGCATTTGTTACCCGTACTCTGAGATTTGCTCTGCAGATGCTCAGTACCCGGGAGCAGCCCCCAAAAGGGAGCAGCCAAATCACATCCCCTGGCTTTCCCGCTTTGAGGGCAGTTTGCCTGCTGTCTGCAAGCAAGCAACGGTCTGAACATTAAAAAGAGTACTGCTCCAGCTAGAGAGGGACAGCAGGACGGAAATCCCTCTGCCGTGACAGACAGAAACCTCAGATGTGAGAGTACAGCAGACTGCGTGCCTACAGAATGGGATTTCTCCACAGCTAGCTGCTTTTTCTCATCTGCTGCTCTAGGAGGGGTACTACAGCTGGGCAGCGCTTACAGAAGGCACTTGGGTTTCCCTCTCTCCGCAGCGCAGGAGATGGCACCGCAGCAGGGATTAGCACGAGGAACGCTTCACTGCGTGCAGCCTGCTACTTCTGCCTTTGGAGCGTGTGCAGCACAGCTCCCTGAGAGCTCCTCACAGGGCTCACTTGGACGTGCACATCAACGGCAGAACAATTGCTTGAGATGCCTTCACAATAGGGATTTTTCTTTTTTTTTTTTTTTTTTAATGTGGTTATTCATCAAATAATTCTTAATCTCCAAATGCAATTTGAATACGGCTCTCCCTGGTTAATCCAATCAATTTAGAAAGGCTCCTTTCTAGTCAGGTGAAGATAAAACAACAGAGCTGGCTCATCAGTGCTCCCCAGCTGACGTCAGAGCGGTCACCATTGCCATGTGTGACACAGGGAGCCAGGCAGCGAGCACAACGGGCTGACCGGGCCTGCCTGTATCTAAAAGTATTGGCCATCCAGCACTGGCATCCCTCCTCAGCTGCCCAGAGTTACAGCGAGTCGGAAGGTGTGCAGCTACGAGCTCAGCGTGCCGAG
The DNA here is from genome assembly GCA_036925125.1 of Oreortyx pictus. NCBI lineage: Eukaryota > Metazoa > Chordata > Aves > Galliformes > Odontophoridae > Oreortyx > Oreortyx pictus. The sequence continues at coordinate 105,102,528 of JAUPFR010000002.1, read as the reverse complement.
GGACAATCTGATGGGCTAAGCTGCACTTCGGCATGCTTTCTGAGCACAGATAAGGAACAAAGGCCGTGCTGTAGATGCACGGTGCTTATAGCTTATTTTTCTGGGCCCCCGGGGGTCTGTGATGAGTCCATAGGTGAAAATCAGTTTCAGGTATGATGAGATTAACCAGGTGCGTTAATTATCTGATGGCAAAAGAATTTAAGGGCAAACAAAAAGGCACTATGTTATATATTTTCCCTCCGTGCTAGGGCTGATCCTGTAAGATCAATCTCCCGTTGAGCTGGAAGCTCGCGGGAGCTCAGGGAACCGGCTCGTCGCAGGACCGCCTCCATTACGCCTAAATCAGATTAGATATAAGCACCGTGGGTTTAGTTCTCCTTTACACTGGCAGATAATGTATCAAGACCTTGATGTGAATGAGGATCGGGTTTGGGATTGCCCAAATTCAGCCAAGCACTTCAGCGTGTGTTTAATGCGAGTATGTGTGTGGTCCAACAGGCTCCAAATTAAGCATGCGCTTACAGATTTCGCCGAGCTAGGCCCAGCGTTCGACAGAGACACGTATTTCATCTACGGATCTCCGTTTAACAAAATTAAGCAGGCATGAGTGCAAAAAAGAAGAGGGCAGTACTCACTTCTCGGCTCCCTCGGCCCATCCACTGTGACCTTTATGGCTCTGTGGTACGTGGCGACTTGGGGGGGATTTGTCAGGACAGTTATTGTCAGAGTAAAGCTCTTCCCTACAAAGGGGGGAAAAAAAAAACAAAAAACAACGAGGAATGAGTGATTACAACACGAAAACGGTCACATGCATGTTCAGTAAAGAATCGGAGACGTTTAAAATTATTCCCTGTCGTTACCACAATCGCGAAAATTAAAAACACAGCTGACCATAGGAGTTTTCCTCCCCTTCAGTTTTACTCTACGTCAAGAACATGTCCATGTGTTGACAATCTAAATGTTCCTTATTTAATAATGGGTCATCATGCAATGACAGAACAAAAGTGATTCAGTGCCGAGGACAAGTCAAATTCTTTTCTGTATTGAAAGTGGTGCAAATCCAGAGCGGGTCGGCTAATTTAAAAACTCCCTCCAGTTCTGCAGCTGCGGGACGGAGAGCAGAGCGTGGCCACATGTTATTTACTTCGCACAGCTTTATCGTGGCGTTCGTTTCGCTCGACTACAACGAGGAGAGACTGCATTCTCCTCCTGGGAGCTGTTCGAAGGGGGAACCAGCGTCTCCTGCCCTTTGCGCCGGGGCTGACGCGATGATATCATCATTACCGGGGCGGACTATTTTTTATCCCTGCATACTCTGTCTGCTGAGCACTCAGGCAGCCCTCGGCTCTCCAGAGGCAGTGTGAAACCGCAGCGTGCACGCGCTCTTCCCCCGTCAGCCCACGTCTGCGCTCCTCAAAGCTGCAGTTCGCACAGGCGTTGCACAAGAGCATCTGGAGCCCTCGGCCCAAGGAAGCATTAAACACGAGAGCAGGGGCTGAGCTGGGCGCACATCCTCAGCGACCTGACAACTGACAGTTGTAATCTGCTAGATATGCAACCGTTAGTCACGTCAGATCATCAAAACTGAAAGCTGCTTGGAGACAGGAAAAGGTGGGCGTACAGCAGTGACTCAATAAAACAGTCAGCAGTCCCAGGCCTGCCCGCTCCTTTCAGCTGCTCCTCCACCGGGCTCTCCAGCACTTTTTTTTTTCCCCTCTCTCCCTGTCTCTCTGTGCGTTTCTGCTGCCGGTGCTTTTCCTCTGGTTGAACTCTGCACGAATCTCAAGCAATATACTGCAGCACAAACTTGCTGCTGTTTTCTCAAGCCTAATACAGAGCACCTTATATAAAAGCCGTAATGTGGAACAGAGCTTTGGCTGTCAAAACTAGATACTGGTCGTCCTCTCTGCCTCAAGCTGTGTTATCTGCCCCGGACCTGACTGAGACGCACATCATTCATTACCGGAGCACGACTTGCTCCCATGAACCAAAATGTGGCATGGATTTTTTCGAGGAAGTATAACCATCATTTGGTGTGAAGTGCTTTTCCAGGCACAGCTGTGCTCCGGCTGCACCCATCTCTCTGTAGGTGGAGGTGGTAAAGGTCTCAGGAGGCTGAGTTTGGCCTGAGACGCAGTGGGGAGGTGCGGCTGAAGGTGCCTCCCCCACCTCGCTGGGAAATGGGTCTGTTCATGGATCTTTTCAGAATGGCCACCGTGGGGGAGTAAGGTGTACCAAGGTTGTCCAGTGCTTGTCGAGTCCAGCTCATCCCAGCCGTACGGAGGTCTTTTTGCCTGCGTATGGCATGCATGTAAGCACAGTCCAGACATACAGCAACATCCCTACCGAGCACACTGTGCCTCCGCGCTGCCTGTTAAGGTCTGCAGTGCTGTGAGCCCTTCATCCCAGCAGCATTTCCACCTACTGCCTGGACACCCAGCAGTTAGCCAGGGATGGACCGTAGGCCTCCGTCAGCATGAGCCTCTCACGGAAAATAGTTTGGGATCGTTCAGATCACAGTTACCCATGTAAAAGAAGCAGGGTACGACTGGAAACCACCAAAGGTGCTAAGGGGATTTTCTGAAGGCCTTGGAACGAAGCTTTAGGCCTTACACTGCTACCATCCTGTTTATGTGCCAGATCAGTCCGCTGATGGCTAAAAATTAGGCCAACAAAGACCCCGTGAACCCATTCCACAGGGGACGCACTGCGAGGCTGTGTATGCTAAACGTGCCTCGATGTGATTACATTGCCAAAAATGCACTCCCTGATACAAAGAGCGGTGCTTCCACCTGGGCTGTGAGCACCCCTAAGCCATCGCCTCCCAGCCCGCCCACGTGGAACAGGTAAGCACCTCATTTGAAAGGGAAACAGGCTTTGTTCCCTCGCCGGCATTCTAGCAAACTGAAACATTAATGAATGAACACTAACGAGGCCCCGTGGAACAATGCATCGCTTTATAGCGGGGTGATGCACGCTCGAGTCCCAGGGCTTTCAAGAAACGATTTACATAGGACAGGAGCGAGAACAACACGTGTCTGTAAGGTCACACGTTTCAGCGTGCCTTCCCCAGATAGATGGAACCGACTTCACAGAGATCCTCCCTCTGCTACGAAATCCTTTCATGCACTTTCTATCGCCTACCTTTATGCCCTCAGCTGTCTCAACTATCCACTTTTCTAAGTCGAGGACTAATTGTAGTGCTCTTTTATTAAATTCCCTCTCCAAGCGGGCATCTGGCACTAATGCCTCCGTGTGTCCAAACTGTGAGTGCTTTGTTACTCACACGTGTGAGCCGAGCTGACAGAAAAAGGATGAGATGGACACGTGTCGGAGGGCGAGGGAAAAGGCAGAGATGGGCCTGGGAAGGGGACGTGGCGGCTTGTGTGTGTTTCTGCAGTCGGGTACTACTGTGATTAAAGCATCGGGACACTACAAGATTCAGGTTACCATGCTGTGCTCACCAAGGACAGGAATTCTCTCTGTGCGCGGCAGCTCGGGCTTGTAAAAGTGAGCGACTGCCTCTAAACCACAGACAAACAACTTCTGCATTCACATCAAGAGCTCTGGTTACTTATTCTTCTGAATCCAGAAAGGTGTTTAAGAGAAATCATGCAGACAAAAAGGCGAAGTCAGGGCTTCCATCGGGCGAGCAGCACTAACATGGGTATAAATCCAAGCTCTGCACGGAGCCATGGGAAGCCAGGGGAAAACGTGGGAGAGAGAAGGAGAAGCAGCAAAAGCTGATGATTCAGCCCTCACAATCAAACGGAGAGATAGAGAGATCAAAGAGCGAGCTGTTTAGAAAGATGTAAATCTGAACTCAGGAACAGGTGTGGATTAGTTTCTCGCCACCGAAAAGTGATTTCTTTCTTACTTTGTTTTTCCTCCTCCACGTCAAGGCTCGCACCTCCCCGTATCTGCCTCTGTGCGTAGCTTTCTCACTTCTGTCTGCAACTACTGCTTTCTTTCCTGCTATCTTAAGGAGAGCTGCAAAAATCTATCAGTAATGATAACTCTTTCTCCCTTTCTCTCTCTCCCCCCCCTCTCTGTTCTAAGTCTGGAAGACAAGTCTGGACCAATTTCTCCATCCTGCCTCTGGCAGCAGAATGCAGCATTTCAGATCCTCCACCGAGTCCCGGCTGCTTCAAAGGGAAAGCCCTACTTTCTTCCGTTAAGATCATAAGAAATATAGGGGGAGGGGGTCAGCTCTGTTTGGACATAATTACACTTCATCAAAAGAAGCTTTCTTCATCTTCCATGCGTGAAAAGTCTGCAAGCAGTTAAGTCTGTCTTTTTTCTTCCCCTTTTTTTTTTTTTTTTTTTTTTTTTAAATATAAAAATTGCTATTTGGGAAACTAGCCAACACTCAGAAAGCCAATATAGTAAAACAGCGCACGCCCTTTGTTTTGCTTTGAAGTCTCTTAAATAAATACGTCGAGGGTTTGAGAAGTACACTATCGCTTTTCCATAGATTCTACCCAGACTGATCAGAGAAAAACTCTACTCCGAATCCCGTGGATATAAACACGAGCGAAATGACTGGAGCCCAAATTCAGAGGCTTTGTGTTTGCATGCGTCCGCATCTATGCCCAGCGAGGTCTTGGGCCCTCCAGCTCATTTCCTATGCTTGAATAACAACGCATACATCACACGTCTGATGTGAAACGCGCAGCTCCGAGGCACCGCGTCACATCTCGGTTCTTTTTCAGCACCGCTGCAGCAGCGATGCTCTGCTGAGCTCTTACTGCAGGGTGCTATTAGCATCGGAGTCAGGGAACCTCAAACCTCAGCCATCAGCAGAGCAACGAAGCAGGCAGACAGAAGAGCAAGGCAGCACCGCATCCCAGAGGGCAGCGCAGCCCGTACTTACACTGCTCTGCTTCTGCAGTAGTTATTCTGTTTTCAAGTTACCCTTTGTTAGCGACAGTTCTCAAGATGTGAAATGACAGGGAGCCGTCGGCCACGTCACTAATGTAAGAAATAGCCGCGGCGAGCCACGCTGATGGAATCACTTTCACAAAACGGCGGTAATTGTAAAAGCATGCTGGCTGACTGCAGCTATCTGCTGGCTGACTGCAGCTATCTAGGCCTCTGTCATACGTTTGGTTGGGTTTTATTTATGGAGAAACAGCCCCAAAATGTACAGCTGCCTTTACAGAGCGTGACTGTAGATTAGTTTTATTCCTAACCCTCCTCACACACAGCTCAGCCTTTCTTTCTCTCCCTCCCTCCACGCCGTCTAACACACCGATAATCACTCTAAGTACGTAAGGCACAAACATTTAGGCTGAATCGATGGCTGATGGATACTACAGATCCCTCGCAGCATCCCTGCGCTGAGCTCTGAAGTGCCGGCTTCCCTCAAGCCATCCTTCCAATCGCTACCTCAAATTTTACGGCAGCTACGAGAATCTTACATTCTTTTCAAGCTCTCAGCGATGACAAAGCTTTCCTATGGCCGCAGCTCTCTTCCCAGGTTACAGGACGCTCCTGTAACAACGACAGCGCTCTAAAACTCACAAAAAATTGGAAGTCGCCCTCCCTGACGTTGAAAGTAAAGGTTACATTTCGTTCCATCCAAAGCTTGCCATCAGTTCATAAAAGCCAGGCAGGTTACTAAGGAGAACAGCGAGGTTTGTGTCTGCGGCTCACGGGCAGTCAGATCACAAAGGCAGGGAAGCACTAGAAGGCTTTCTACCAATAGCTGCGAGCCTCTAAAGACCATAACCTAAAACACACGCGAAGTGCAGCGCTCCTTTGATTCTAGCTCCTCTGCAACACGTTCGGCAGGAGCACTGCTGCTGAGAGGAACCCTCCACCTCTGGCTGCCGCGGCCTGAGATGCGCAGCCGGGCCGTAAGAAAACCATCGCGAATATTCGCGCTTCCTTCCGCTTCTGCTGCGTGATGAAAAAGGGGAACCGGGGTACTCTGTGAATCATTGTTCTAAACCGGCGTTTCAAAAACCAACAAAGACACGGCAGGAAAGCTCTGCAAGAGAGGAACGCCTCGCTGGGCCGCCGAGTCTGCAGACAGGACGGGCACCCGTGAAGGGCGGGCGGCGATCCAGCGACGCGCGGATCCGCGTTCCCTTGTGAAACGACGCTGACGTGCACGCCGTCCCCTCGCCCCGCTGAGACCACACACCGGGCAGCGACCCACCTCTCCCACTTCTGCCCACGAAGCGCAGGTCGTTGAATCTGGCCACCTGGTTCTTCATCACGGCAGAAGCGTTTCGCAGCTCTGCGGAGTAGTTCTCGTCGTTCCCGGCCATGACGGTGACCACGGTCCCATCGGGCACTTCTCCTAAGGCCACCACCTGTGAAAAGGGGACGAGAAAGCACAGCTCGTGACACAGCACTCTGCATTTCCACACAGCGTGCACCTACGGGTGGGGAAAAGAGTGAGTTAATGCACATTCCTTCACACGGCATGGAAGAGGGCCACAGAAGCACCAAGAAAATGAGTGTCTGTTGCCCAACGAACTAATGCTGAATGCCAGAAGCACCTCAGTGACAAAAGCTGAGTGCTAACTCCCAACCACACGTGTCAGAGATAGTAGATCTGTCCTGCAGTGGCTGCTGGCAGCACCCATGGGCAGCTGTGGCTTTTCCTATTATTCCCTTTGTGTCCTCACACATGCGTTACGTTTTGTCGTAAGTCGTGCTTGAAACGTCTCCCCCATAAACGACTGCGCTTGAAACTACGAATTAAAGGTTGCGCTGTAATATTCATTAAGTAAAAAGGAGCTCTGAATATATATGGAGAGCATGACACGGCCCAGAGCGCTGCGAAGTGTTCCTTCACAACAATACAAATCAATGACAACGGCACACGAAATCTGGAAGTGTTTACAATGGCCTGTGCTGGTGAGAAACAGCTCATCTCACTGCAGGGAAAGTACAAAGCAGAAACGCCGCGTAAAACGTGTTACGCCGACACCTTGCTGCCTTCCCACAGAACCCAGGGAACACCACACCAAACTGGAACCTGAGTTTGCGTGGAAGGGCCGCAGGCTGAAGGGACTGGGCAGGAGCAGGAGATGCTCTGGGCGGTGCGGTGAAGCCCCCAGCCCGCCTGGCTCTGGCAGCAGCCGGCTCTGCAGGCTGCAAAGGGAGCTGTCAGATCACAGCTAATCAGCTGCTGAACCCGCGCCCCTGGTGAACGGATCCTGGCTCAAAGCCCAACGCAGGGAGCTGCCTGTGACGCCCCATCTCGGCTCCGGGCAGCCTCGGGTATGCGTGCTACCGTCCACCCGGGGCACCTCCACGTGTCCCACTTGCGAGACGAGCATCCCCAGCATGGCACGGTGCAGATGACGCAGTGCCTCTGCCTGGATCGCCGCGAGAGGAAGCTGAGATCAGGGCTGAAAAGACACGGCTTCAGCTGATCAAAGAAAGCCCGCTCATACCAAAGGCCGCCCCCTGCGCTGCGGGGTAAAGCACGAAACATTTTGTCACTGTTACACGTTCGGGCCTTTTGGTTTTTTTTCCGCTAAATACCAGAAGGTTACTGCTGTAGCACTGCCCAGAACACAGCAAAACAAGCTTGGAACCCGGAGAAATACGGGTTGCCCTCCTGGAGGACCTTAAAGTGTAACTTTCTGCAGGGAAGGGCTGCCTGCACGAGCGCTGATTTGGAACTTTTATGCCACGCACCCATCGGGAGTTACTTAAATATTTGTAGGAAAGGGACTGGAAGTGCACTGCGAAGTGAGTGAGAGCAAAGCCTTAAAGATGAACACAGGCACAGCGCGGGCTCGCTGCCTATTCCTCACACACAAATACCTCCACTACTGTTCACACAAAGATACCGACACGTTGGGACGACTACAACCACATCTTTCTACCTCTAGCTTCAGCTTTGGAACCAAAGGGTACGAGAGCTCAGCAGAGGCCACAGAACAAACCCAACCCAGCTGCAGGCTGAAGGCAGCCACACATCTCCTTGCACAACACGAGTCCTACCAGGTCAGGAGACCCGACGTCCTGACTTCAATCCAGAGGGACTGGAAATGGCCACAGTACGTCCCCTGTGCTGGGAGGGACAGACAGGAGCAGGTACTGCAACTTCTGCAGAGCAAAAAGCTTGTTCTGAAGGAAGCTGGAGTATCTGCTGTGCAGCTCCTCTCACACGCTGACATCTATCGCTCCGAGAACTCTTCCCGCAAAGCAGTGCGAAGAGCCTCTGAACCTCAGCTCTCCTGGACTAGAAAACATCTCTCCTAGAGATCGCCAACAGAGCATCTGATACTATTGAAAATATTTTAATGTTCTGTAACTTAGAACAGAGTAACTGATTCGCACTACTCCTTTTTTTCTTCTTCTTCTTTGTTTAAAAATACACATCTGGGCTGACGGTTCGTGCAGCAGGTTGCAGCTTGAAGCTATTTAAAACAGCTGAGTTACAACCTCTGAAAACTGGGCTTCGGAGTGGAAACGCTGACAGCCCCTGAACTACTGCGGTGCTACTGGGAGAGGTGTGACACCCCACGGCAGCTCTCCTCCTGCCTTCCTTCTGCACACTGCTGCACTCTGTAGCAGCTCCGGGCGGGACCACAGCCAGCAGCCACCCCAGCACACAGCAGGGCACTGCATCCCTACACCACCCCAACCCCCAGCAGGGCACTCTGCATCCTTATATCCACCCCAACCCCCAGCAGGGCACTCTGCATCCTTATATCCACCCCAACCCCCAGCAGGGCACTCTGCATCCTTATATCCACCCCAACCCCCAGCAGGGCACTCTGCATCCCTGCAGCCACCCCAGTAGCTATCAGGGCACTCTGCATCCTTATATCCCCCCCAAATCTCACCAACCAGTCCGTGCACACTCCCTCCCCGGAGTGTGTAAACATTAACATTTAAAACTCAGACGTGACACTTAGCCAACATCATTTCACAAAACTATAATCAAACCCAGCACTGTTTATTGCACACTTCCTTCCCCGCGTGTGATTTATATCTAACTCCTTTCTTTTTTAAATTAAAGCAGTGCTACATCCAGAGTACTTTTTAACTGGAGATCTCTGCGAGAGAATTATGACACACTTAACGCACCACTCAAAACATTATCATCAACATATTATTTATTGCCAATAAAACTTCAAAAAGTGTGCTGTCTGTGAGCCATTTTACTTTCAAGTTTCTGCCTACCCGAGATTCCTACAGCCCAAATCTGTCTTTTTTTGGGGGGGGGGTTGTTTTTTGTTTTTTGTTTTTTTTTAAGAGAGAATTCCCGTTCTGCCGTATCACATCAAGTGTTTCACTGCAGCTTCTCTGGTCTGAAAGCGCGGGGCAGCTGCAGGAAATATTTCATCGAGGAATGAAAAGCAGCGTAGGCTACTTCAGCTTCGTGCTCACACCTTCGGCCCTGACTGCACACAGCTCGGCCCTTCAGACCACCAGGAAATTAGGGTATCTTCGCCTTGTACTCTTAAACAGAGCATCTCGTACGCTGTGTGTGAAAGCACGGGCACGCTCAGAGCTGGAGGGACAGCACAGAGCATCAGCAAACCTACCACATCCACACCTGCCAGTCTGCAACCCCACACACGACCCAGACGCAAGGATGCAGGAGCACAAACACTTTGGGAAGTGCCCTCACCGTTTCTCAAGCCCTTTTATCACACGTATGTTGTCCTGCTGGGTGACTGTCCTGCTTAGCTGAGCTCTCTCCCCTCCTGCAGGGAGCTGGGGCCGTGCTTTTCGGGTGGCTGCAAGGCACGGCCACGCTCAGGCTTTACAGACGGAAGCAGAAATACACCGGCGACAACACGAAGCTCCCGCACTGCTTCTGTGGGAAGTAACTACTACACCGAGCTAACCTGCTGCTGAATGAATTACTACTGCAATCCTGGGGGAGTCCTCCTCGCCCCAGCTATCAGAGCCAAGCTCTGACCCGAACGCCACAGACTGGTGGCACCCCAAAGCCTGGAGGCACCCCACAACCTGGCAGCACCCTACGGCCTGGCAGCACCCCGCAGGCCCAGCGGCGGAAGACGCCCCATTTTCTGCTATTTCCATCCAGCCCACCCTTTGCCAAGCACAAGGCAGGCTCCACGCGGGGTAACCGCAGACCCAGGCCCACCAGGTCTCCCCCTTTCTGCCCATATCCCTACTCCCTCCGACAGCAAAGTGCCGCCACCCCGCTGCCTTTATGGCCGGCCACATCTTTCAGCTCTTTTCACCCGTTTTTCCCTGACGAAGCAAAGATATCTCGGCCGGCGTGCAGGAAACACAACCCAAGGGGACAGTCTGGAAGCACGGGGGTGTAGGGCTGCTCCCACGCTCCCCCCAGGTGCTGCCGGCCTTCCCCACCCGAGGGGAAGTGCACTTGTGGATGGGTGAATCTCATTGCGAACAAAAAAAAAAACCCAAACCTTTTTCTTTTTTAAAAAGAAAGGGCACTAAGAGGCTCCGCGGGGGTGGCACAGGGATGGGGGGAGCACAGGAGGGGAATGGAAGTAACAAGATTGCTCCCCGGGCCTGGGAGAGCTCGGGATGCACTGCAGGACGGGGGGTGGGGGGGGGGGGGGCACAGAGTGCTTTGCAGAGTGGGAGGGCACCAGAGGGTCTGCGGAGGGGGGGTGAGGAAGTTTTGTGGGACAGAGAGGGGGCAGGGGGCACTGCAGGGCAGAGAGGGCTCGGGAAGCACGGCAGGATGCGGGGCACGGCAGACAGAAGGACGGGGTACGTGAGGCACCGCCAGACTTGGGGGGAGGGGGGGGAGGGGGGGCACAGGATGCACTGGAGTACAGAGGGGGGAACAGAAGACCCTACAGAGCCTTGGGACACACACACTGAGCAGAGGGAGTGTGGGGGGGGGGCACAGAAATCAGCGCAGGATTGGGGGGACTGGAGGCATTGCAGCACGGGGTGAGGGGGGGGGGCACAGGAGGCACTGCAGGATGGAGGGGCACAGGACTCAGAGCAGGACGGGGGGACACACACTGCAGGATAGGGGGGGGCACAGAAGTCAGGGTAGGACAGAGAGAGCACAGAACTCATTGCAGGATGGGGTGACACGCTGAAGGATGCGGGGGGGGGCGGGCACAGAAGTCAACGAAAGACCGGGGTGCACAGGAGGCTTTGTAGGATTGGGGGGGGCATAGAAGTCCGTGAAGGATGCGGAGGGAGCACAGGAGGCATTGCAACGCGGGGCGGGAGGGCGACAGAAGTCCGTGCGAGAAGAGAGGGGGGGACAGAAGTGACTGCAGCACGGGGAGGGACACACACACACACACACAGGAGCAGCTGAATGGGGGGGGGGGCGGGGGGGACAGAAGTCACTGCCGGACAGGGGTGCACAGAAACTCAGTGCAGCACGGGGAGGCACAGGAGGGGATGAAGGGGATATAAAGTGCAGAGCGGGGAGGGGGGCACGGCTGGGGGGGGGGGGGGGGGGCGGGATGGGGTGAGATGGGAGTGTTGGGGGGGGGGGACACACGCGATCGGCCGCTGTCGTTGCGGGGCAGAGCTCACCTTGAAGGCCACCGGGAGGGTCTTATTGCAGCGCCAGTGCGAGGGCAGCACGGAGCACAGGAAGTTGGGGCTGTCGGTGCGGACCAGCTCGGCAGGGTGGTCGGCGATGATCTCCACCATGGTGCGGTTATCGTGCGGCCGCAGCCGGGGCACGGCGGCTTCTTGCTGCTGTTGTTGCTGCTGCTGCTGCTGCTGCTGTTGGGCCACTACGACCGGGCTGACCTCGCTCATCTTGCCGGGCTGCAGGCTGCTGGAGGGGGGGCTGAACCTCCGGCTGGTGCTGGGATCTACGGGAATACGCATCACAACAGCCACAAGTTAGCGAATTGGGGGGCGGGGGGGGGGGGGGGGGGGTGGAGGGATGTGGGGTGGGGGGGGGGGGGGGGAAGCGGCAGGGGGATCGCCGGAGGAGGCGTGTAGTGAGGGGTGGGGAGGGAAAAAAAAAAATAAAAAATAAAAAGTAAAAATAAAAAACGAAGCGTCCGAAAGAAAACAGCGAAAAACGGGGTGAAAAAGTCTCTGATTAATTAAAAAAAAAAAAAAAAGAGTGGCGGGGAGGACGGGCGGAAAAAATTGGCGGAAAAAAAAAAAAAAAAAAAAAAGGCAGCAAAAAAATACCGAAGGAAAAAAAAAAAAAAGCCACAAAATAAAAAATATATAAAAAAAAAAACAAAACAAAACCAAAAAGCCCCCCCTCAGCTCGCAGCCTGCCGCTGTCTGTCCGTTCGCTCGGAGCCCGCCGCGGGGCCGCGGTGTCCTCAGCACGCTCCACGCGTGTCCGTGCCCGCAGCCGCTTCTCCTCCTGCCGTCCTTCCTTCCCCCCTTCAGCCTTCTTCCCTCGAGTGCCGCACGATTTTTGCCTCTCTCTTTTTCTTCCCCTCCCTCCCCGTCCGCTTTTTCGGCTTTCCGAAGAGGGGCCGAAGTTCAGCGGCCCCGCTCGCCGCCTCGCAAAAAGAGGGGAAAAGTCCCGATTTCCTCCGAAGAAATCTTCCTCCTCCGGGCAAACAAACAGCCAGAAAAAAAAAAAAAAAGGGAAAAAAAAAAAAAAGGAGCGAAGCCGAAGTGTCGCCCCGCTCGGGCGGAGCGTGGGGCTCCGCGGGGCGATGCGGGGCGGTGCGGGGCGGTGCGGGGCTGCGCTCCGCACGGAGCTCGGGGCACGTCCGGATCCCGGACAGCACGGTCCGGAGGAGGGAGGGAGGGGAGAGGGGGGGGGGAAGGAAAAAAAAAGAGGGGAAGGCACCCCAGGGCAGCCCTCTGCGGGCTGCTCCCGAAAGCGTGCCCGAGTGGAGCGTGGGGAAAGGCAGCTCGCTGCGGTCCGCTCCTTTGAATTAAGCCGCCGCCGAGTCCGAGTGCGGCGGAGCTGAAGCGGGGAGCTGAAGGCTGTTTGTTTTTCTTGTCGTCCGCCCTCGATGAACAGCAAAAAATTAGAAAAAAAAAAAAAAAAAGGAAAATGAAAACGTCGGCGGAGGGAATTTTTTTTTTTTTTTTTTTTTTTTTCTCACAAAATCGCGTTTTTCGAGAATGAAAAGTTAATGATCATCAACGGTAATGACGGTGATAAAAACGCGGCAAAAAACAAAAAAAACAAAAAAAAAACCCAACGACAAAACTTCTCTTGGGGTCGCGAGAAGCGCTGAGGTCGGGGAAGAGATGAAGGAGCCGAGAAGGGGAAAAAAAAAAAAACCCAACACAATAACAAAAAAGAAAAAAAAAAAGTAAAAAAAAAAAAAAAGCAGCAGTTTTTTTTTTTTTTTTTTTTTTTTTTTGTCCCGAATGCGGTTTTTGGAGGCTGGGACTTCTAATGATTAGGGTTTTGTGGTTTATATATACAGGGCTCTCTGGCTGGGGCGATCATTATGCTGATGAGAGTCAGCAGCACGTGGTGCCGCTCCGCTCCTCAGACTTGTGCAGCCTTCAAAATAAATACAACAATGTGCATTCCCCCCCCCCCCCCCCCCCCCCCAACCCCCCCCCGGAGGAGAGCCCTCGCCTGGAGCCGCCCGCAGGCGCGGGGCGGGGGCCGGGATGGGGGGGGGGGGGGGGGGGGGGAGGGGGTTCGCTCCGGGTTTTTTTCCATTAACACTTTTCAGTTTGGTTGGTTGGTTGATTTTTCTTTTCTTTTTTTTTTTTTTTTTTTTTAAGAAATAAAAACGTCCTGTTTGCAGATAGATAGATAGATACATAGCGAGCAGCGAGCTGGTGCCCGAGGGTTTGTGCTGAGTCTCCGGCAGTCTAAAGCCTAAAACGTTTCCTTGAATGAATGAAAGCCAACCCCCCCCCCTCCCCCCCCCACAAAACAACCCCCCCCCCCCCGCAGCCTGCTAAAGGTAAAAGCAGCGCGGTTCGTTTTCTGCCTTTAAAAAAAAAAAAAAAAAGAAAAGGGCAGACCTCATTAAAAACAATTTACATACCCAATAGCAACAAAGTGTCGCCGCCCTCCCCGCGCTGATAGCGACCTATCACAGCCCGCCCTCTAATTTCTAAGGCTCCCCCCCCCCCCGAAACCTCCCCCCGCCCAGCAGCTCCCCCCCCCCCCCCCCCCCCCCCCATTCCAGCCTGCCGCCTGCGTGTTGCGCGGCCCGGCGGCGGTCCGAGCGGCTTGGGGTGCCGTGGGATAATGGGGGGGGGGGGGGGGGCAGGGGGTGCCGTGGGATGGGGGTCCGGCCCCCGGGTCCCCCCGGGCTCGGCGCGGTGCTGCCGTGCGGTGCGGGCGCGGAGATGTGCCGCTCGGGCGCAGGGGAGAGCTCTCGCTCCGCGCAGCGCCGGCTCCGTTCTCTCGTCCCTCCTTCGCCTTTCCCACGGCCGCCGTGGGGAGCGGCAGCCCCGGAGCCCGCGAGCCGCCGGTTCTCTCCTTTTATTTCCTTTCGAACATTCGTTGTCGTTGCGGTGGATGCGGGAAGCGGGGCGCGGGTACCCCCCCCCCCCCCGTCCGGAGCTCGCCCTTCCTCCGCTCGGAGCAGCAGTTGCAGTAAGAAAACGTATTTCGGTAGGACGCTCGTGGCCGCGTTTCTCCCCCCTTTGGCCGAAGGGGAAATGCATTCCGCGGCAGAGGTGCTCGTTAGGAGGCGAGAGGCTCCCTGCCACCGGCGGCCGGGATTTATTCCGCGTCAAACGAGAAGATAACGTTTTCCACTTTTAATTGCTTCCACGCTGAAAATGTTGTACAGTGTACCTCTCTCCCTGCGAAAATAAAATAAAATCGGGATCGACCGAAGGAAGTTATCGGAAGCCGCCGGTGGAAGGACACCTCTGAGTCGGGCCCGTGCTGCTCCAGATGAGAAATCAATGGCAAACGTGAACGGCTCCAACCTGGACAACGTTCCCCATGCTGCCAGGCCGCGGCGGCGGGGATTACTGTGAGCCCCGCAGAGATGAGCCCCGAAATGACCACGGCCATGGTCAGGCTCGGGACAACCCTGGTTTGTTTAACCACCACGTCCCTTTGATGTATGGCTTCAATAAAGGATGATCTGTGTCCTGAAAGCATTTGATGTTTCAGCACCACACGCTGGTTTTTAGCATTTATAGTCCCCGATACAAGTACAAGCTGGGAAATGAATGCTTAAAAAAAAAAAAAATCAGTGTCCAGAATATGACTTTTTCACAGAGTTTTTGGGAGGAAGTGAGGAGCGGTGGCTGAGAGCCGTGGTTCTGCCCCGGGCTGGATGCTCCACAGGTGAAGGGGGGTACTACCTACTATTACCTTCTGCCTAGAAAAGGAAAGAGAAAGGGAAAAGGAAAAAGGGAAAAGGGAAAGGAAAGGAAACCAGAGCCCCCTTCTCATCTTGAAGCAGCGTTTTAAAGAGAAAGTGTTTTCCGTGTTTCCTGGCAGTACAGAGCTGTGCATGTGCTGCGATCAGAAAAACGTTTGGCCTGTTCTCCCCCAGTAAATGATCTTTTATTTTCTGCTTGCAGCGTGCGGTCGAAAAACGAGCGGCTGGAAGTTGCTCGGGTCCCATAGCCAGGCACAGACCTTGGTCACAGCAAGGCTGTCCCTTTCCATTAATCTTCGCCACAGATCCTGTGTAACCGATTTCAGAAGAAGTTTCTTTTCTGTTGGACAATTTCAGACCAAACCAGCACATCGCTTCAGAGATAAGAAGGCACAAACCTGCACTTACTTTTTCTTTCTTCCCCCCCTTCTTTCAGCAGACGTGAAAGCAGTGCGAGCCAAACGCTTCACGGTTATTTTTTCTGTTGACCTCAACTAAATGTGGCAGAACTGTTTGTAATTAAAAAGAGTTCACACGTTTGGAACCTTGCGTATTGAATGCTGTACTTAAGAGGCGAGTGAAGCGCACTGTGGCCAGATAGAAGCTCCAAAGAGCTCCACAGAAGAACATGTGAGATGCATGTTGGACTTGAGGGGCAGAGGTGGCGTTAACGCTCCCGACCACAAGCATTCCACATCCTTGCATTGCTCTCTCTGTGTCGCAATGGTGAGGATTCCCATTGTTAATCTATTCCCAATAGCAAGAATGGCAGAAATAGTTTTCAGGCGGACTCTTTGTTAAGAGCGCAGACCTAGAAGCTGGAGCGGCACAAAAACACAGTGCAGAAGTTGTTCTAAAAAAGGATGAAAACATACAGTGCTGAAAGTCCATGGGAGTGAAATAGAAGACCAACGCGTGGGTAATGCTGGATGTAAACACAATGTACAGAGTAAATCAACTGTTTGTGGAGCTACCACGTTTCGTCTATTTTTGGCCCTTTCTTTCCTGAAAGTTCCCCAAAATGAAGAGCCAGGCCAGACCAAAGGAAAACAGCACTGTATTGATGACATAATGCGATCCTGAAAATGCTGAGCACGCTGCTCGCGTGTGAGCACAAAATACCTGCTCCCCAGAGAGCATCGGCCCAGAAGCGAGCCGTCAGAGGGATGGCAAATATTAACCACCACAGGAATGAGTCTCTAGTAATAGAGGACAAAGATCTGGCAGAAGAAATATTACAGGTGAAGCTGCCAGCGGTATCTGCAGCGAAGCTCGCCTACCGCTTCCCAGCGTAAGTCCTTGTTTTCACTCACATAACCTTGCCAAATTTTAACAGTTCAGGACGAGATTTTCAATCCCAAGTCTGCCTCAAGCTGAAGTTATTATTTTTTTTTTTGTTGTTGGAAACTTCCAGCAGGAATACTTCTGCCGCCTTCTAGAACGATGCGAAGACAAAACACGAGAGTTTAAAAACTCTTCCAGACTTGACTCGGTATCTTTTCCAGAGCAGGAATGGGAACCTTTACCAGGGAGGAGAAGAACGGGGAGAAAAAATCAGATAAGTTCCTTTTGTTGCCCTTGACCAAAGGGATCCACCCAGACTTGGCTGAGTTAGAAGCTTCTGAAAATGGTTGAGGTTTTTCCTTGAGCGTGCGCAGTGGGAAGGAGCAGCCGGCAGCTGAGCTCTGCAAAGCCTCCACTGCGGCCCTGGGCTTCGGGCGGGATTGGATCTGCTATCAGTCTCGTCTGACCAATATTCTCCCTGACACCAGGCTGCACTCGATGTTTTAGGGGAAAGGATAAGAAACCCTGGAGTCAGCAGTGAGATACGGGACGTGCTCCTCCTTAAAGGTCTCATCCTAGTTAATAGCAGCTTACAAAATATGATCAGAATGTCTGTCAGCAGTTCAGCTTTACATGGTGCCTTTTAGAAGTCTGCCTCGTGCTGTCAGTTCACGTCGCAGTTCCATGCAGAGTTTCTGAATAGTCAGTTTCGAGGTGACAGAAAGGAAAAACACACACATTCTGGGCGTTTCTTTTATAACACACTTCAATAAGTTTCAGGCTATGGGTCTCAAATGCTGGTCAGGCCCTAAAAGGAACTCGGGTAATTAAAATCTGAATCGTTAACACTAGATGTTTAACAGTGAAGAAGATTTCTCTGACCTCAGGATATTGGGAGTATCGTGCTGTTAGGATTCTGTATGGTATAATGCCGACTTAAATAAAAGCTCATCTCATAAAAATGTACATAATTTATCACTTGAGTATGTTTTGAAAAGCGACGGTGAAATCCTCCTGTCTTCTCGTGACAAAACTCCTAACGAAGCCAGTCAATCAAATATTTTCCTAATTTCAGCGTAAGCAAAAAGATATAACCTGGAAGTATCCAGGAGAAATGAGCAGGGGGCCCTGACAAGAGGGCAAAGCGACCAGGTCCCTTCCTTGTCAGCCCACAGCAGCTCCCGTCCCTACCCAGCTTCCCTTTGTAGTGGAGGAGACGCGGCAGCTCTTCCCGTCCTTGGAAAGCTTTCAAACACGCTGTGCTTGGCACCCCGAGGTTAGCGCGATTTTCAGCAGATAAAAGTCTGTTACATGAAAAGGCAGATCCCACCCTTTGGTTCTTCTTATTATTTTCTCGGTAAGAAAGAAAGCAAAGCCTTATTCTGGCTGCAGCGCCGCTGGGTTCCATGGGAGCCTTCAAGCACCGAGGTGCTGCCTGCTTTGGTCCTCACACCCCTCGAGTTTGAGTGCTGAAGAATATAGGATGTCTTTCAGCTCTTCCTTTCCACCCCATTTTAAACAGCTAAAATATTTCTTCTGTTTAGGTGTGAGAGAACTACGCTCCACTGTTTCGGACAATTGAAGAACACAGAGTGAGGGAATCTCAGAGGAAAACTGTTTACTAAACACCACACACAGATTGCCACTGATGGTTTTCCTTAGGAAATTTATGACCTGTGTGAAGTAAATAAACTCCCTTTTTGGTGAAGAATCTGCAAGCCAATCATTCATGCTCGCTTAGAGACGTTACTGTTCGTGCTGCTTTTATGTGGAAGGTTACAGTGAAGGCTGATGTTGTGTCTGAAATAGACAGCTGGCACTGAAAAGCAGGCATTTCTGACATTCACTTATCATGAGATTCTGAAGAGATTGAGGCACGCTCACTCCGATTCAAGAAAGAAAGAGAAGACAATGGTAGGACAATTACAGCTCTTGTAGCTAATATGTTATCTTCATGCAGACACTTGCACGCCTAGCTGCATTTACTGGCAACTGACGCTGTTTCAGACACCTGAAAGAAACAGAGAGCTCTCAGTTTGTTCGAGATGCTCAGCGAGTCTGAGAGCTGTCTGGGCTGCGACTCTGTCTGCTCTATCTGAGAGTGAATTAGAATGGGGCAGACGCTTCCCTTCCCACCCTGCTCTCCCACCGTCACACTCCTTCCCCTCTCCCTCTCCTCTTGGTTTATGCTCTGGACCCACAAGAGAAGCAGCTGTTCATGGGAATCGTGAAAGTTAAGGGAGGACTTCAGCAGCGTTTCTGTACCAGATCTGCAGAATCATTTACGTGTTTCTCAGGTGTAAGTAACTCGGTGGCTTTCAGTGGCACCCCTCTTGGTCTACAGCGCTGTGAGAGATCCGAGCTGCTCTTATCAACGAAGCCTGCCTAACTGAATATATGCACGCCTACTTTCCTTAGCCTATCATATATGAAATTATCAACACCATCCTTAGGAACCGCTATCCCAACTACGAAAGCGTTCTGCGTTTAAAACTAAGTGCCTTTCTGAGTGATGATCCCATGTCCTCAGCTCACCTCACTGTATTTCAGCACGTACGCTACGCAGTGTCACTGGGGCTTTGCCCTCACCAGAAAAACGACCTGTTTTTGACAAGGAGTGTCAAAAATAGTTTTCCACCCTCAGATTCACTCAAGTAGCAGTAGAAGTGGCGGCCTCGCCGGTGTGGACAGGGTCGGGCGAGCTCTCTGCTTTCTGTAGCAAATCATGCCTGTCGGGGGATCGAGGGAGGGCTTTCCTGAAGAAGGCAAGCAGGGTTTGCCTCAGTCAGCATCCCAGCACTTGCTGCAGTAGGTGCTGAGCTCGCTGCCTCCTTCTGCACTGGGGGGGCAGCTGTTTTCAGTGGTGCCCAAGATAGGTGGAGAGCAGGCAGGTGTTTTCACAGCAGCTGCCAAAAGCACATCATCGGGGCAGGGGTGTGGCTGCCGCTCTCAAGTATTGGCAGTACGAGAGGCACAGTGCCATAAAGCCAGGTTATGCAGGGCTGGCTGTCAGCACGGACTCAGTCCTCCGATGCCAACCTTTACGTGCAGAACGTTGGGATGACTGGCAGTTTTTTTAAAACACTTTGCTATTTATTGTCCGCGTAAACACGGCATGGAAAGCCACGAGCCAGTCATCCCGACTGGATGTTGTTTTAGGATTATGCAGTGGAATTTGGAGAAACGTTGGACTGGATGGAACAGTTAGAGGAGGAAAGCACCAGTGCTGTAAGCAAGAGGTGGATATTCTCGTGACATGAAGCTGGTGATCTAACACGTGATGCTGAAGCTTGCAGACCTGTTGTATGCCACGTGAAAAAGCCTAAGAAACGAATGTGGCAAGCCAGAGCAGCCCAAGTGTTCCCACTACAGAGATGCTTGTTCGTAACTGACAAACTCCATGGGAGCATCGTGAGAAAAGAGGACTGCCACAGACATTTTCTTTTCCTCTGCTATTTGTTTTCACAATTGGGCAGAGGAATAAGCAGCGGAGGACGAAGGAAGCTGAAGCTAAAGTAGTTTTCAAGTGGATCGAAGATGCTATGTCGCATGGAACAACTTTTAGCCGAGCTGTGCAGTGAATGCCATAAAACCGTATTTTGTCCAGAAATGAAACAACATTTTCAGAAGGATTATTGTTTTATCTCTCTGTCTGTCTCTCTATCCATGCACGATCTTACAGGGACTTAAGGGAAGGCTGGCTTCCTCGGTCACTCTCACTTGTAATGGCATCTGTAAAACATTAGAAGTATGCAAAATCTTCCTTGACCACGCTGGATGCCATGAGCATTAGCATATTACCACAGGAAAAGAATCTAAAATAGACAGTGAGATCTTCCAAAAGCCTTCCATCCCTCGAACACTCTAATCCCCAACTAGGACCCGACTTTCAGAAAGCTCTCTGAAATATACGAGCTGTTCGGTACGCTCACAGAGTTGATAACAGTCACTTTTTTTTTTTTTTTTTTTTCCTATAATGAGAAAATCCAGACCTGTCTTTGAGATGGGAAAAAGTAATTTTTGAAGAACTTGGAGACTGCTCAGTCACTGCACTTACACTTGGGGATCTTTTTATGCCTTTTGCGTTGTGTCTTCGCAGTGGCACTGGGACGTGTTTCCATCAGGCAGCATGTCTTACGGCTTTCATAAGAGATTGCGCAAGCCATTCTTTGTCTTTCCTGACCCTGGACACCAGGTGAGCTTAGAAAGAGGAACGAACTGGAAAACAGAACCCACACTGAAGAATGTGGACCCGACGTAAGCACTTTGTAACATGGGGTTAAAGGATACATCAAAAATAGGGAAAGAATTTCCCCATAGAACTGATCCAAGCTGTCAAAGGAGCGCCTTTCAGAGAAAAGGAACAGCGTCTAGAGAAAAGGTACCAATATTCTCAGCAGTTCTGCAGCGCTTCTGAGCCAAAAGAAGGACAGAAGCACCTAATGGCACCCTGACATTCAGAGGAGGCCTTGCCACTTTGCTGCGCGTTACAGATCACACGTTACTTCACACTGGAAGCTTAGTTCTAAATTCTAAATCACGAGGGCCAAGTTCTGCTCTAAGATACACACGCACAACTCTGATGGACTCAAAGAGAGCTGTGTTCGTATGTTTAGCGATGGAATTTGGCCCTAAATATTTAAACATTTATTCAGAGCAAAAAAGCTTCTCTGATACATTTCTATCTGATATCTTATGTACACAGATTACCACCGCCGGGCGCCCACATTAAAGGACATAATGTTTTGGGGAACCATAAGCTCAGCATTCTACCTGCTCTGCGTGGTCAAACAACATTAATTTGTTTCAGGACACGGAGGAAATTAAATCCTTAGCAACCTGTGGCTGATGTTATTTATTCTGCAATCCGGGAGTAATGTGATGCATATTCTTGGCCCTATTCCTATATCTCAGAAAATTATTGTTTTGAGTGTACCTGATTCTGGAGTTTTCCTTACATTAATATGCAATCCAGGAAGAACTAATGTCCTCCTCTGCACACAGTTTCTCTGCACATTAAACCTCAGCGTTCTGGTTAATTCTCACTTATCACTCAAAGGCTTGTAACAGGAGTCTGTAATAACCCAGAGACATCACTTGGAAGTAGTTAACCTGCGGATCCTGCTTGCTCTCCGTGCCAGGATGCCACCAAATTGATTTTTGTGAAGGACACAAAGGACTCAGAAACCTGCAAGCTTTCTGAAAGTAACGTAATGTTCCAATCTGTACTTTTAACGTAGGTGAACGATAACTATATAGAATGAATGACAGCTGGAGGAGAGCTGCATTCCATGTTCAGGCACCCGAATTTAGTTGTTTACAACGTAAATGTTTGCATTTAGTTTAGCTGCTTAAGCTCCCATTATACTCAACAGTCATCTAAGGCTCAATTCACTCTCTTAAAAATTAATTATCCAGAGCCATTAGAGATGTGGTGAGTTGCCTAAGAAATGGCTACGGGTTGGCACGTGAGTCAGGACCGATGGGAGGTCCTCTGCTCTTTGGAAAGGCAGGTGGAGACCAGACAGCACAGCCCAGGGCTCCACACCGATAGCTGTCAGCCCTGGTAAATGCAGTCAGTGGCTTCTAGAGAGCAATTCTCGTCACAAAACTGAGCTGTCTACTTTAGGATGAACTGAACTGGCCTCTCGCTTGCACTGGCCACGCTGACTGAGTTTCCTCTGACTGTAATGGGAGCCTAAATGCAGCCCATGTGTAGACATTAAGTTTTGGTGACTACACCTGAAACTGAAGCCTGATAACCCAGAACGTATACTGTTATTAGGGTAATGGGTGTGCTTTGGGTTCACACAGGGTTAAGCGTGTTTGGTTGTGGCTTTGTGCTGTAAGGTGGCTTCAGCTAAATGGTGGCAGGCAAGAATAATAAGCAGGTGTGATTACGCAGGCAAAGAATCTCTCCTGCTGTTTTCCTTCACTGAGCTCCTTGTGATCCATTGGGAAAGCCTGCTTCCCAGCTAGTGCAGTCTCTGGCAACTAATGTCAGCTCTTTCCCTCGCTTGACAGAACTGGAGTTCTGCCTTTACCACTCTCATTTGTAAGTGGCTCTCACACTGCCACGGGCACGATCAGTGTCCTAAGGAAGACACTGCAGCAAGACTTAATTTCTGCTGCAGGAGCCCTCAGGCTTGTAGAGGTCACCTTTGAGTACTTCCTTGTGCAGAGGCAGAGAGTGCAGGTTGCTGCCAAAATGCTGAGGATACTGTAGGAAGTAGGTAGGAACAAACACTTGTTAGTAAATCGTGGAAGGCTGGGCCTTGCACCCAGGTCTTGCATCAGTGCTGACAAGGTAAGTTATGAACGATCCAAGACCAAGGGATTCTGGACTGGTACAAATCACTATTTTGGTTTGCTCTGGTGGTTATCTTGGCTGGGATCAAACCCTAAGCATTACTTCAGATAACATATACAATCATTAGCATACGTTTCCTTGACTGTGTGTGGAAACTCCTAACCTCACCTGTGGAAGCCATGGTTTTACTCAAGCTATACTGTCAGTCAGGGCGGTTGATCAGGTAGGCGAAGGAGCTGGTGGCAGGGAACCAGACCCCCCAGTAGCTTTTCTTCAAGTCAACAGACTCGGATCACTCGGGACCAGGAGCCTGCTTTCATCCTGTTTTCCATTTCCTTAGCGTGCTGCTTACACACGTGTGCAACATGGTGTTAGTGTTAACATGGGTGCAGAATGACTCTTACAGATGGCAGCCCTTGGTCAAAGCCAAATTACGCAACACAAACCTCTATCTTCAAGATCACGATGCTGCCTAACTCTGTTTCTCCAGGTCTTTAATTTCCAGGCACTGGAGTTGCCTCAAATCCATTTTGGCACAGAGCACATCATTATTTTCATATTGTGCTTGTCTACTCTCCTGCTTTTATCCATGTGAGCCAGGAGTGAATAAGAGTTGGCAGCTTCATCCTCAGCTATTACACTGCAGAGCACGCTTTAATCAGTGCCCTAATAAATAGCACGCCCAATTAATTGGGACAATTGCCAGCAAACCAATTCATTTCCCTACACTTCAGTGCTTGTAAATGATGGATAAATAGCATGCTTGCTGCTGTCTGCAAGCGTATTTGTAGTAATTAACAGGTATGATTTGGTGTTTGCTGGCATATGTTCGCTCAGTAGCGCTGTGCTCAGTTCCCTGTTCCAGGGCAGTCACAAAAAATAAACGACAGATTTCCTTCCCAGTTATTCCCCTGAATCAATGCAGTGCCTTTCTAGTAAACAAACAATTAATGTAACTGAAGGGATTTTGGATGTATGGTATTACTGAACAGTTCTGACAGTAAAGTTGCTAAATCAATTCGCCTCTTTTGGTTTTAACTTGCCTATGAAATACAACTTTGCCATACCGCCGAGGAAGTTAAAATGAAGGAGAGCATTTTTGCTGCAGCTTTTCAACTTCATCTTTTCTACCAGGGCTTGCATGACAGTTTGCTTTAAAGTGGTGTTTCCTTGTGGCAAGAAGAAGGAATAACGCATTTGAAACCGGTATATGCTGTGATTTACTGCATGCACGTGATGCTGTCTCTCACTTGGACACCCTCTGCCAGGGAATTACATGCAATTGAACACAGCAAACTTTTCTAATCCCCGCATTCCTCACAGATTGCTTTTATGGAGACTGAAAAATCACTGAAAGTAAATGAATTTGAAAAGGGAAACGGTTCAGGGGAAATCTCAAGAAAGGATCTTAAAAACCAGCACGGCCACGGATCAGCTGGGGATAGAAGCAGTCGTGTAATTAAAGGAGAATATCATTTGTGGGCTATCGGAACAGAACTGCCCGTGCTGGCAGGCTCTTTGGCTCGTTGGCAGGAGGAAAAGAACCACCCTGGATTGCTGCGTACGGCTCCTTATTACTTGTGGCTTCTGCAGAGGCTCCATCTCTTCTTTGGAGCACGCAGGATTTCTTTCATTACATAACCTGGATACGTTCTCCCTTTTAACAGATTATTTCTTTTTTTTTCGTGTGTGCAAATTCTCTTTGCACCAACGCTTCCACACCGAAGTTCTTATGCCAAAGGAATGCAAGCGTCTAGAGTAACAATGGTTCATTTTCCTTTAATGACTTTGTCGACAGGATGGAGACATTTTTGTGGTGTGATGAATTCACTCGGTCTCCCGTTGTGTTTTCTCCACATGCTTTGGAAACTCTTTCCCCGAGAACTGCGGCCATCCACTCCAGCGAGAGCTTCATTGCTTTATATTCATTGTATTTAAATGGCACCCCAGTGGTACCGACCTCCTGGGATGATGGATGTAAATTATATGCTATGGAGGGGAAAATAAAATCTTTTTCGGACTTCTTATGTTGCGCAGAGAAATAAAAGTGAGAAGAAATGACAGAGAAAATCAGACCTACTCGAAGTGAAACTTTGTGAGCATTATGGTTTGAGCAGAGTCCAGTCTGTGAAAGTGCTGAGATGGTTTACAGTGACCTTAGGATCTGAAGGGTGACCAGAAAAGGAATATGGTTTTGTTTGTGCCCTTTTTTGGTTCTGTGTGATACATAACAAAAGCTCGATCAGGTTTTCCTCTCGGCTGTGAAGTTTTGTAAGAGTTCAGACTTGCTCAGGGAGCAGCCGCAGCACTGTGACCAACCTCACCGTACCGTGAGGGATGTTGTGCTGCTCAGTCCTCCCTGTCCCCATTGTTTTTTGCACTGACTGGAGTAAATGCCGGCCTCGCTCAGCTGCTCTGCCACAAGTAATCACCTATGCACGCAGCAAACAAAGGGAATGTTCTTCCATCAGCACAGCCCATCATCAGCATCAGCTCAGACCACTTCTGAACCAGTAACCTCTCACTGTGGGGCAAAAGCGTTTTGCACAAAAGCAAAGTTCATCAGGAAGGGTTCTCAGTACTTTTTCAGGTACCTCCCCAAGTCACATTGGCTCTATTCATGCTCCTGGAAATTATGCAGTTCACACTGGACATGTTAAACCCTGTTATCGTAGAGATTCCCTTATTAAAATTACCCAGCAGAATTGGCACAGTAACTTCTTTATCTTCTGTCTTCTCACATTAGCCTGTCTTACCAATTCTGATATGCACAAAGAGATGCACGGCGCGTACCACAGGAAGACCTGCACTGCAAGGCTTTGGCAAATCACAGAATTTGGCTAAAAACTGGAGCTGTCTCATGAAAGACTGCGCTATCTCTCACAACTTGACAGAACACTTTGATTTTCCTCTTGGCCAGGAAAATGCTTATCAGTAATCCTCCTTTAGCTGGGCTTGTCCAGATGTTTTTAAAATGCATAATAGGAAGGAAAAGTTCAGGTCATCCTCACTGCAGTAAGAAGCAGAATTTGCTGTAAGTGCAAGGATCAGCTAACTTAGCTGCTCCGTGTTCTGCCTGCTGCTGTCAGTGCTCGGGCTGACAGCAGCTCTACTGTCATAGACATAAGCAACAGAAGGGAGAGCAGCGAGCAGCAGAACAGCCTCATCTTGCTAGTGCTGGTGTGGGAGGTGGGAGCGGAGCAGCAGGGAACTGAGGGACTGTCAGGTGTCTGTAAGAAGCAGCAGGGAGGGATGGGAGTGAAGGGTAGCAGAGTTAAAAGAAAAAGAAGATGCAGAGAAGTAGTAGAATGAACCAAAGGTGAAAAGGCAGAAAATAGGCTGAATTCCAAGTAAGCTGGGGTTCAGATGGCTCCTAGAGCATTAAGACAATTTCAGTGGTCGCCAAAGCTTCCTTCTTCCTCCTTTTCCTATTCCTTCAAAGGGCTTAAAACACTACAGTGCATGTAAAATTATGCAGTCTCCACACTGAGGATTTCTTAGGATGGATCTTCTCAGAAGGCATAGGGCTGAGCAGCGTGCAGCAGGGAGGTGGGCTAGACGTGGCCAGGGCCAAGCGTCCCTTTGGCTGCCAGCTCCCTGTGAGCCCTCAAGAAAAGCAAAGCTTCTGCACATCATGAAGAAGACAGAAAGCACTAACGGCTACCCAGCACCCAATTAAACACAACACTTAACAGAATAACACTGTCTCCCTGCAAACCAGTGAGGTGACCAAGCTGGACGCAACAAACCCTAGAGCTAGGAGGCACTGAGGGTGGTTGAACGATGGAAGCACAGGCCAAAAGGGCAGGTGTCAGCCCTCTGACCCCTCAGCATGCTGAGCTGACACTGCACGAGGAAAGGAGCACTGCCACGAAATGGAGACACGGGCCATGCCTATGTGACGTGTTGGGACTTCAACCACACGAGCCAGCAGTGTGCTCTTGGAGCTCAGAAGGCCAATGGCGTCCTGAGCATTATCAGCAGAGCGGTGGCGAGCAGGGATATGGAGGGGGTCGTCCATTTCTACTGTGCTTTGTGAGCCCGATGTGGAGCACTGCGTCCAGGACTGGGGCTCCCAGTACAGGACAGACCTGGAGCTGTTGGAGCGGGTCCAGAGGAGGGCCACGGAGATTATCAGAGGGCTGGAGCATCTCCCCTGTGAATACAGGCTGAGGGAGCCGGGCTTGTGCAGCCTGGAGAAGGCGAGGAGACCTCACTGCCGTCTTCCAGTACTTAAAAGGGGATTATAGACAGGAGGGAAATCGACTTTTCACATGGGTCGGCAGTGATCGAGGGGGAACGGTTTTAAGCTCAGGGAGGGAAGGTTTAGATTGCATATTCGGGGGGGGGGGGGGGGGGAAGTTCTTCAGAGAGCGGTGAGGTGCTGGCACGGGCTGCACAGAGAGGCCTGAAGACCAGGTTGGATGAGGCCCTGGACAACCCGGTGTGGTACGGAAGTGCGGAGAACGGTGGCCCCGCTGGCCGCACAACCACACAGCGCGCTCAGTGCCCGCGACCCGTCCCTCCGCCCCACGGCCGCACCTGCCCGCGGCGGGCGGCGCAGCGGCGTAGCGCGGGCGGGCGGGAAGCGGCGGCGGCGGCGGCGGGAAGCGGCACGGCGGCGGCGGCCCCGCCTCGGCTCCACCCCCCGCCCTGGGAGGCCGCGGCCGCCGCGCTGCAGACGGAGACGGCGGCGGAACCGGCCCCTCCCCCGCGGGCGGCGCCATTTTCCCTCCCACCCCCCCCCCCCCCCCCCCTCCCCCGCTCCCTTCCCCCCCGTTCTCCAAGCGGAGAGGCCGCGGCCGTTCGCCCCTTGTTTTCTCGCCTCGGTTCACGCCGCGCGTTGAGGGGAAGGAACGAGGTTCAGTTCCTCGCTTTCCTGTCTCGGGCAGCCGCACACGACGGGAGGGTTGGGGCGGGGGGAGGGGGAAGCGGGCACCACCAAGCTCCTACCTTCCTTCCTTCCTTCCTTCCTTCCTCCCTCCCCGCACACCTTCAGCCTCCTCCATCCAACATCCATCCATCCATCCATCCATCCCCGGGGTGAGCACGGCCCGCCCCGCGCTGCCACAGCAGGGGTCGCCCCCGAGGCGGTGGGGGAGGGGAGGGGGAGGGGGAGGGGGGGGGGGGGGCACGGCGCGGGGCCGCGGGCGGAGGGGCTTCGGCCGTGGGGTCGATTGTTTTGAGGGTGCTTGTTGTGATTTGGGGTTACGGAACGAGGCCGCTGCGCTGCCGGGCCCGCTCCCCGCGGCGCGGTGCTCGTGGGTGCTGCGTGTGCTGGTTTGGCTTTGGGCTGCGGGTGGGACGGATCCGCAGGCTGCCGTGTGCTAAAGCCGTGCGGCACGGCACTGCGGCTGCAGCTCACTGTGTTCTCCTACGCCCCGCGTACAGATCGGCTGCTGCGTGTTCCTCGATGTTGTGCACATGAATGACGTGCGGTCCGTGAGTGCAAAGCTGTACCCGTGGAAATGGGGAGGTGAAGGACGTGGTGCTGGGGTGCGCCCTGCTGCTTCAGGTGGCCTCTTAGGAGACGTCGGATTTGCTGAGAGCAAACCTTTTTTTCAAGGGCCGCAGTTCTGCTGGTGATGCACTTGTGCTTTCTTTTGAGGTCTTTGATCTCGCCCCCGAGCCATTCTCTTCCTTGGCACAGGCCTCTCTTTCCTTTCGATGGAGGGCAGTGCGCTCGGTGCCGTGCTAACTTGGCAGGGAGTCAGCGCTTCCACTTTTGTACCTTTATATACTTTTTAATTGTTGGCCGGATCCACGTGGCCTGGAAGGTGATGTCCTTCTCCCTGTCGGCTTTGATGGGCTTTGCACTGGCTCGTACTTGCCCATTACTAACGTGCAGGTCAGATTTTAGTTCATTTTGGTGCATGTTTGTACTTTGTGTGGTCACAGTACGCGTGTGAAAGCTGACGCTGCAAGCAGCGTTTTCAAGTGGAACAGCGTTTATGGCTTTCCTGAGAGTCCTACCTCTGAGGATTGAGGGTATTCAAAGCTTTCCTTAGCTAAAGAAAATCTTTAGCTGTGATGATTCTGGAGAGCGGCTTGACATCTGACCGGGACATGTGCTCAGGCAGAAGGAACGACTCCAAGGCCGTGCCTCTGAGAAGTAAATCAGGAATCCCTCCATGCTTTACTGGCTCTTTACTCACGGGGTTTTGAGTATATGAGTTTGGGAACATTGCCTGAGGTTTAACAGAATTCAGTAGCCCTTAAGACTGTTTTGCAAGGTTCTGAGTGTCATAAGCAATGGAGTGTTACAACCAACCTGTCAAGGACATAATTTTGGATAACTCAGAATGGAGCTGTTTGAAATGTGATGAGTCAATTAGGGACTTGTAGCTCGCTGAATAGCTTGCTTACTGTGACTACTGTTTAAGGAATTGCTTACGTAGAGTAGTCTGAAGTGATACTGAAGGTTGTGTTGTTGCTGCCATTCTGCTGTGGTGGCCTGGAGCAGTGAGCTCCAGGTCTGTGTGTTTCTGGGTCATTATTACAAAGGTTTTTTTAAGGCATGAGACCAAACCTAAGCAAGTGACTATCCTGTAGAAACTGAATGAGTCGATGCTCTTGTTGCAATTGTGAAATACGGAATGTATAGATATGCAAAGTACGTGAAGAAAAGGGAGCTAGTTAGGCCTGTGTTCTCATGGAAATGACCAGCAGCGAATCGATTAGAGATTACCACGGAAAACTGCATGTCAAAGGTACTGAAAATTGCATCGATTAGATCTGTAATTTGTCCTTGAGATGCTTTGAGATGTCATTCATAGTACTGCACGTAATCATTATTAATCTGAAATAATCTTAGGAAGTTCTCATCTGCAAGCTAATGCAATATATGTCTCTGTTCATAAGTCATCTTTGGCTTTTCACTGCTCCTGCGTTTTGCATATGTTTAAAGTGTTACGTTTGATTACAGTCAGTTTCAGAGTCAGCTGTGAAGTTTCTAGTTCCCACAGCTGCCTATGCTGTCACACATCAGTCACAGTAATGGTAAAAAAAAAAAAATAAATAAAAAATAAAAGGCCAAGGGCTTGCGTGGAAGGGGTGAGCTGGAGCTCCTCTGTCTCGGCCTAACTCTGAGTAACCTCCCAGGTGAATCACAAGAACTATCAGTAGAGATAGCCAGTGTTAAGCACTTCTTAAAGTGCATCTGTTTATTTGAGTCGTGATGCTTCGCTGGGGATTTCTGATATACTCGAGGACAGCGGTGGTGGCAAAGTATGAAGAGCTGACAACAGAGCGTTCAGTTAAGGTCAGGGTTGGAACTGTGCTAGGAAATGTGTACAGTCGTTCATGGATTGCTTATAAATGTTTGTAATTGTATTCCAGGTGGTGAACAAAAGGCAGCTCAGGGTGATGTGGGAGGAGGAGGATCAGTGCGATGGGTTAGGAGGGCAGTGCCATCTTGAAAGGAGCGGGGCAGATGGATGTAGATGAACGGAAGTTAGAGAAATTATACAGAGGAAAGCATAAGTAAAAGCTGTTGGTAAGAAGATGATAAACTCGATTTTGCTTTGCAGAGAATCCAGCAGCGTTGGCGAAACCTCAGAATTGAGGTCCTCTGCATGGACCTGAAGGTCGATGTGAGCCTTGGTGGCTGATGGATCTTCTTGTTGGCCGATGAGCAGCAAAGCATGCTGGTTGGACTAGCGTGGGCTCTGTGTGTGGTTTGCTCTTCAGGAAAAGCAAAGTGCTGAGTACGTTACATGTTGGGGTCTGCCCATCTCTGCCTGCTGGAATCTTGCCTGCAACTTGCTAAGATCAAAGCTAGTTTCTCTTTCAAGACTTAGAAGTATTCTGTATTTGCTGTCACTGGAAGCTACCCCGCTAACCTTGCGAAGGTTATGGTCACTAAGTTTAGCATCTGTATCATTATTGACAAATTCATATAGAATATTCAGCCAAAATAATGCATTTTCGGGGGGAGACAAAAACTCCAAACCTATTGCTAGTGCAAGCAAAGTTACGTTTACAAGAGCTGCTATGGAAGCTTTCCTGCTGCTTCCAGGACACTCAGTCTTTGCACTCTGTTCATTAAGTGCCTTTAGGAAGGAAGAGAAAGCTATTGGTGTTTATTTGCAGTGCCATTTACTGCCAGCAGTGGCACGGAGTTCTGCACCTTCTGTTCAGAGGGAGGTGAGCGTATCTGCTGGAATAGTTTTCCATGTTTTCGTGTTAAAGAATCACTTCTGAGGAAGGGCAGCGCTCTGATTAGACCTCAGTTAGAAACTCAGAAGTATTTGTAAACATCTCCAGATGTGCAGACATAACTGCGATGTCAGATTATGCCATGTATTCCTCAGTCACAAATAAAAGGCTTACATCTGTGAATTAATATTTTGGTAGTCCAGACCATTCTGTGGTCTGTTTCTGAAGAGGCTTAAATAACTGTCACGTCTAACTCACGGATGGACAAATGATAGCTTAAAATACGAGAACATACTGAGCCATTTCATGTGTAATACACCCATCAGAGGGTCGTGCTTTCATCTGTAGCCGGTTAGAGACTTCTCTGTCCCTGCTAAGTTGGTGAGAGAGTTGTGCTTGTTGGTGGCTTTCCTCTAAGATCTTCAGTAAGAGTGTACGGAGATACTTTCTTGCCAGGTGTGGGAGTGCACATCTAGGATTGCTTTGTCTGCAGGTGTGTGGAGCAGGGCAGTTGTAAAGACAAAAACAGTAAGAACCATTTTAATCTTTGGGGCAGAACCCATACCTCGGTGTGTTTAGAAATACGTTCTACTCTGCATCCTGTATGTATGCTGCAGCGTGCTGTATTATACGTGCTCTGTGTATGCTGTGTTGTACTGTTGTACGTGCTGTGTGTGTGTGTGTGTGTGTGAGTCACTGTTATGCTGCATACGTGCTTCTTGGTTAATTTCTTGGCGCAAATTGAGTGGTAATATTTCTGTTATTCACTTTCAGGTAGGACTGTCATAAGCATCTAGTGTATCAGGTAATAAGGGAAGCAGCAATTGCAGATGAATTGTGTTTTCCCTCGTGTGAATAGCACATGCATTCTGCTTGGTGACGTTTATATTTATCTAAAACAAAAAAAGGAGGACAGCTTATGTTGCACCCCAGCAGCGTGCAGTGTCTCTGTGTTCTGGCCTGGTGCACCTGCATCACTGCCTGCCCAGGATGCCCTGTGTTCTGGATTTCATCGGGCTGCATGTGTCCCTTTGCTTTATCTGCTGGCTTTTAAGGAGTTTGGAAGCTGGTCAGCTTCTTGCTTCGTGTTTGTGTGTTACACAGCAGGTTGGAGGTGACTTGCCGAACGTGGACAAGCGAGGAGCTGAGAAAGGAATTAATCCACGTTTTGAATAGTTGGTTTCTGCTCGTAAAGTTTAGGACATCTGTGCACTGTGCTCATCGTAGGCCTTTCACTCCAGAGCATTTCTGCTTCCAGCCTACTCCAGCAGCTCAGGAGAACTGAAGAGCATTAATGTTTCCTTTGTTCAGTTATTCCATGCTACTGGTGATCAGTGCTGCAGTGTTATGTACAACGTATGTGTTTGTCTTTTAAATTTTGCTCTTGTGTTTAGAAAGCCAGCCTTGCTCCTGTTCAGCAGAGTTACAATTGCATTCTTTCTTTTTAAATAAGTGCACTAACAGAAATCTCATCTCCTGTAGTTAATTCGGATCGTACACCTCCAGTCCTGGAAGAGTGTATCTTATTCTCTTCTGTGCTGGTGAGCCTGTGCCTGCAGTAAAATACTTGGTGGTAACGTAGTAGTTAACCTAATTACTTTGAAGTAAAGGGTGTGAAAATGAAGCCGTTAATTTTAATTTGATGTTAACTATTCACAGAATCACAGAGTTATAGGGGTTGGAAGGGACCTCCAGAGATCATGGAGTCCCACCCCCTGCACAGCAGCTCCCAGCCCAGGCTGCACAGCTCGGTGTCCAGGTGGGTCCTGAACTTCTCCAGAGAAGGAGATTCCACCACCTGTTCCAGTGCTCACTTGGCAGGCTGTGCGTGTAGTTGCTTTCACATAGCTATTAGTCATCTTGGCATTTAGTTCCTGTTTTGTTTCTTGTTTCTAGAGATAAAAATATCAGTCTTTGCATTTTTGCACGATTTCAGGTTATGCGCAAAATAGAAAGAACAAGAAAAGAGAACTGGTACAATCCCCACACTGGATGTCTGTTTGATGAATTAAGACATTGTAAGTTCTACAGTAATGCATTTAATGTAAGAATTTGTTCCATATCACTGTTCTTTCACTAGTTCTGTGCTTCACACCATAACGGAGACGTGAGAACATTTACAAGTGTAGATCAGTTAGTTATGTGACTTGATTTTGCGAACGCTTTTGAGATGCTAAAAATAAATGCAGCCACTGATTTTGATCAGTTGTACTCAGAGCTCTGGTAGGCCTTTCAGATTCAAGTTTCCCTCGTCAGAAACACTTTTGTTTTAAACTGACCCAGCTGACATGCTCTGTTGTCTTTTAGCAGAATGAAACCCTATTTACATGGCTGGATGGTGACAGGGCAAGGGGGAATGGTTTTGAACAAAGGCAGGGGAGATTTAGGTTAGATACGAGGAGGAAGCGTTTCACTCAGAGGGCGGTGATGCACTGAACAGGTTGCCCAGAGAGGCTGTGGATGCCCCATCCCTGCAGGCACTCAGGGCAAGGCTGGATGTGCTCTGGGCAGCCTGCTCTGCTGGTTGGGACGCTGCCCACGGCAGGGGTTTGGAACCAGATGATCTTTGAGGTCCTTTTCAACCCAGGCCGTTCTGTGATTCTATGAAAACTGCAGGGATATAAATGCTCTTCATGATTTGGTTTAGTTGAGTTATGGAGCATATGTATTGATGAGATGCTGAGAGTGGATGTGCCCCTCCCTTAGATCCTCACGTGGCAATTTGGCTGTAGTGGTTGATGGAAGTACCTGAGCAATCTTTGAAAATGGAAGATGAAAGCATTTAAAGTGTTGGTTGTGCACTACATTCAAATTTCAGGAGCACTGGACTTATATTCTTTCCTTCAGTTCTTGAACTTCAGGTTCTTAGCACCTCTCAACTGGATCTTGAATAGATCCATCATATATGGGTTATACATCTGGCTTATTGATTGATCTGTAGCTGTGAGCTGTATTGCTTGGGAACTTCGGAATGGAGATGGCTAAAAGAGATGGCACTGAAGTGAAAATCTGCTCATCTATTTTACCTCAGTGAGAGAGGTGGGCCTGTGTTTGTCAAGAAACAGTTTACAGTTCATTTCCCTCAGCCGAGTACTCTTCTGTTCTGTATGGAACAGATACTGTTTTCCGTTGTGACTGTTTTATATAAAAGATGTTGAAGTTATAGTAGATGTTCTTATATTCTGTATAAGAATTATTATATTCTATATTAAGAATTACATTTATTATTATACATATGATTGCAAGATTCTCTTTATGGGAAAGGAATTTGTGAAAGCTGGGTGTATCTGGATAGGACCTCATAATTGCTACTTCCAGGCAGCACTCATCAGAAGCTATCTTCTCTTTGCTAGAGTTCATGATTAAAATATGGCATGTTGAAATAATCTGTGACCTAATCTCAACATCTGAATTCATTTTATAGAGTATGGCAAACAGCTGCATTTTGGTTTGGAGCTAAAACAAATACAGTATATTGACCCACTGAAGATTACAGTAGGCTTTTCAGTTCCATGTTAGCTGTACTTATTGAAGAAAATTGATTTGGGAGTGCTTCTGCTTTTGAATTACTATTATTTTTTTTTTTTAATGTCCGGAAGAAAGGAAGTCGAGCATACGGATGATGGGACTTTGATGTGTAAAGAAGTTAATTATCTCAACCATCAAACAAAACGTGGGCTGTGGAAGTAATTATTGTGAAGGGTCTGACATAAGCCTGACAAGCTGTTGGTTTTTTATGTCAAGAAAATGCTGTACACCTGCTTGATTTGAAAGTTAAATCGTTTGGTTGCAGCGGGAGGAGCAGAGTTTTTGGTGAAGCAGTAGCTGATAAGCTTTCAGCTCCCAAACCGATACTGCACAGATGTACAGACCTGAGGTTTTTGAGTTAGACTGTTCTCATCCATTTGGAGAACAGGAACCCTAAAAAGAACTTCATCTAAAATAGGACAGTCACAATTCACAGATGTTCTACTGATCCAGCAACAGCAGAACTGTCCCATGATTTGGGGGAG
Source organism: Oreortyx pictus (assembly GCA_036925125.1). Classification (NCBI taxonomy): domain Eukaryota; kingdom Metazoa; phylum Chordata; class Aves; order Galliformes; family Odontophoridae; genus Oreortyx; species Oreortyx pictus. The sequence goes on along the minus strand of JAUPFR010000002.1, from coordinate 105,067,567 downwards.
GTAAGAACGCCTCCTAAATGACCAGAAGATAGCCCGTGTAGTTAGCAGAATGAACAATTCCTGATGTTACTGTAGTCAGAATGGTATTCTACGGATTGTATAGCTAGAAAAACTATTGCAGTGGAAAGGGATAATCAAAAATCAATGAAATGCTCACTTATATCCTCGGTTTGCAGTGAAAAACTCCAAAGGAGCAATCTCCAACAAGAGCTCCTTCCCCAGTGGTGCTCAGCCCTTAAATGGGGTCTGGGAGAGGTGCACTCATTCTCCACCCCTTTGGTCACACAGTGCATTGCCTCCACCTGTGCTCCCAGGGCTGACTCAGTGCTCTCCTCAGGGGATCCAGCAGTGGTTCAGGCTGTGATCCTACAGTTCCCAAACATAGCCCATGGGTAAAGCAAAGCATGTACCCTAGGTGTTCAAGGAAAATAGCCGTATGCTTTAAGGGGTCATATTGGCTTAAAAAATAAGGTATTTTTTTTTCCTACTTTTTGAAAACGTTAACAGTTGTTCACCTCGTTGCTGGCTTGCATACGAATTATCCCAAGACTTACTATCCCCCAACATGAGAGCTCGTTGGTAAAGCCTAGAAGGACCCATTGCATGAGCGTGATATGTATTTTGATCTCACTGTTTGTGTGGTGGGATACTGATTGCCAAGTGATCGGAACGGAGCAAAACCCCAAAGGAACGATGTGGCCGGCGTTCTGCTGGCGTTTCCAGGCCTGAAGCCTGGATCGTACGTGCAGATCCAAAGAAATCAGTGGATGCACTGAGGATTGCAGTGAATAGGAATGGGCTGAAATCCAGTGTAAAATGGGAGCTTTATGGAAGGCTGTCACGCCTTGTTGTCTCATGCTTCTGGGTAAGACTTCCCATGGTTTTCAGTAATGCTTGAAGACAGTGTGTATGGCGGTAGGATTTAGGAGCTGTTGGTGCTGGGTGAAGGCTGAGCTGCTTGATCTTGGAGGTCTTCCCCAGCCTTGGTGATTCTGCCATCATCTGTGTTATCGGGGAATGCTGGTAGGGTGGTGTCGAATATACATAGCTACTAAAGTGAACGTGACTTGTCTCAAATAGCAAGACGTAGAATACGGATGAACTGGGGGTATCACTGCAGCTTCCTCTTCAGTCCCTCCTGTGTGAGTGTGGAGCTTTCCTAGAAACACTCTGCCGGCTTCTTTCACGTGATAGATGCTCTTAAAACCTTTTCCTTTTTAAATGTCGCTAATTTGATTGTTTAGTTTCTGGGACTCTTTGTTAAACTGCTGGTTATGGCAGGATCCTGCCAGCACTGGAGCCTGGTGTGTAAGTACTTGTGATTAAAATCAGACTTCAGTGGGAGTAAACATGTGATTAAAGTTACACATGTGCACAAATGCTTGCAGGATGGGGACCTAAGTTAGAATCTGCTTGAAGATAGAAGTCTACTTGAAAGCAGTCATAAAAAATACCAGCGTATCTCTGAGGGGATGAGCTTCTTGCTGTGTGCTGTCCCTCCGTAAGCTGTTCTCTCGTTAGTGTTTCAGAATGCTAATTCTGCTGCTCTCTGAAAGCACCTTATGCATAGTTAGGGTTACAAGCTTTCTTCACTCAGAGCCACTTATTTGTGATCCACAGAGGTGGAATGGCTGAGGGAAGTGGGGAGAAGAAGGGGAGACCACATCGCTCTGCAGCCCTTGTGCTGTCCTCTTGCCTTGTGTCCCAAGTGATAGGGCGTGAGGAAATGGCCTCATGTTGCACCAGGGGAGTTCTACGTTGGGTATCAGGAAGAATTTCTTCCTGTTGATGGTGTTTAAGCACCGGGACAGGCTGCCTGGGGAGGTGGTGCGTTCTCTGTCCTTGGTGGTATTTAGGGGTTGTATGGCTGTGGGGCTTAGGGATGTGCGTCAGAGATGGGCCCTTGAAGGTCTTTTCCAACTTAAGTGATTTTCTGATTGTAATATGTTTCAAAAAGGAACTTATGATCCCAGTGCTCGTGAACTTTTATCTTTTTTTTTTTCCTAAATCTGTTTCACTATTGCATTGGTCTCAATGGAGGCAAGCAGCGATGGACTTACGGTGCCTGCAATACCATGGCAGTGAAAGAGAATGTTCTAGGTAGCAAGACATCAGTGTGTATGAATATCATATATTCCAGAGGAACACTGATTTTATCTTAATACTTTTTTTTTGGTTCTTTTTGGATACTTCTAAATGAGTTCCTGAGAAGATAAATTAAAAAAAAAAAAATGGCATGCATTTCCAGTGCTTACAGTAATTACAGCAAGCATCTCCTGTCGGCTCAGGTAGGCTGCTTTTTGAATGCAGAGCCTTATGCTCGAGTCTGCCCTGCGTAGCTTTTCTTCTCTCTTGAATACCTAGCGTGGAATGTACGTAGCAGTACATAGTAACGTAAATTCCTTTGCGGTTACTACAAATTTCTCTTAGATGTTCAGTGATTAAAACGTGCTTTTTCAGTTGGCTGTCTGAATGCCTTTCTGTGAGCGTTGACTGGAAGGGGTTACCAAGTTCTGCGTGCAGAAGTAGGCCTGACGTTTCTACAACACGTAGAGTTCTGTGAGGGATGTAGCTGATACTGTTCTAAAATGAAATGTATTTGTAATTGCTGTTCTTCCTTTGTTTACTCAGATGAGCAGCACCGTGGCCAGCCCGATGTCAACGGCTGCCTCTTCAAGCAGTGGAAGAGGGATGGGAAAGTCAACAAGTTTCACACCTGAGTTGCAAAGTATGATGTAAGTAACCAGCCGTACTACTGGTACCACCTGCTGTTGGTGTATTTCTTATAGCTAGCTGCTTACAGTGTGTATGGGGTGAAGGGGATGAGGGGAAAGAAGAGCAAATATTAGTGCTAGAACTTGGTGATGTTTCTGGATTATTTTTGAACTGATGTTGCTTTTAATTTGGAGAACATTCAGAGATAAACACAAATCACGTCTTGTATTGAACAGAGGGAAAAATTTTGCTGACTAAAGAAATGCATTATTAGTGTTACTTTAGAAGTCATTAGAGACTTCTGTCGCTCGGCCCTTCATCAAAGCAAGCTGGTTTCTATTGTCATACATGCTTATTGAAATAGATATTTTGTATTAACATCTTTCAGTGCTAATACAGCAAACTGGACTGCTGACAGCAGCAAATCTGGCACGAAATTAAGACGTGAAACAATTGTGAATAACTGGGCTTTGGCTGATGCAAAGTAAAGCTGTGACAAACGTTACAAACATCCCTTATTTGTTGTAGTATATGGAGTGCACTCTTGGGAAGCTATGGAATCAAACTTCCAGGCTGTGATGTTGGGTGATTTTACAGTTCACTTCTAAAACCTTGGGCGATCTGTGGACAGATGGGCTGTGTTTGTCTCAGAGGTTCTTGCGTAATCAGAAGGATTCCTCCTGTGAAAGCCTTTATCTTGTCTGCTAACCTATGATGCTGGGCTGCCTGCAAAAGTTCATTTGGTAGAAAACGACAATTCATCAAGAATGTGACCTGCCTTTTTTCCCCTTTTCATGTGTGTCCAAGACACTGTGCTGTTGGGATGGGGGGCTTGAAAAATTAATGTGTTTGTCCCATGTGGATTTGTATTCTTGGTTTACCCAGGCACTTGAAAGAGTTACTCAGCTTAGAGCTAAAAGATACGTTAACCTCTGAGGATGCAGATAGAAAACAAGGCAGTAGTGGCTTGTGTCTTAACTCGTGCATTTTTTTTTTTAATATATGATTATGAATGTTACTTATTGAGGGGGGGAAAGCATTCATGCTTGCCAATTGCTGAGTTCAGCTGCACGTTAAAGGGAGTGTTGCTTTATGAAATGTTGCAAAAGTATTTCAAAGGATTTTTCTCCTGTGTGAAGAGTTGAAAATGAAATGACGGAAGCTATTCCCAGAGTTCTGAAACATAAATCTGCGTTTTCAAAAGATCCTGGTGAAGTTCTAGGTCTGGAAGACTCTTTCAGGACGTTGAGATAAAGCAAGATGGGCTTAAAAAGGAATAATTTGTGCCTACTGATCTTTACTTTGGCAAGATCTCTGAAAGCTCTCAGTATTTAAAAGCTTCCATTTGCTATGCTGCTTCGTACTTTCAAATTCATTTTAATAAGCTGTGTTGAATTAAAACAGCGAGAGCACCCGACTTCTGACCTGTAGGTGGGTAACTGCACTTGGAAAATAGGGGCATTTTCTTTAGTCAGAGTATGGACTCATGCTGATGGTTTGTAGATATCACCCTTTTTTTGATCATTTTACTTTAGGTCAGTGATAGTTGAATATATATTCCTTTGTGTGCATGTGGTCCCTAACATCTTACCATGTGCCAGTTTAAATTTTCAGGTGCTTTTATCTGAAAAGCTCCACTCTCATCGTTCTCATTCCCATGATGATAGAGCTGAGTATAAGGGTAGGAGGAATGTTAAAGCATTAATTTTTGCATACAGATTTATAAATGTGTAGGTATTCTTTTTCTGCCGCTTACTTTGTCTACCTCAACTCTAGAGAAGTTATCTCAGGACTCCGTAGATCACAACTTTTGCCTCCATGAAAACTGTGTTTGTCTTTTTTGCTGTAAGGGAGATACTTAACATCTTAGTACTGCTGCATCCAACTGTGTGCTCTCCTCGTGTTTACTTCTTTTGTAGTGGTGAAGGAGTTTGCTCAGGAATTAGAAGGTGATTCAGGCTTCATTTGAACAGCCATTTTTTTGTTTGTTTTCATCAGTTATGGACACGACTACTTTCTGTGAGCAGAGTGGTGCATCTCCCCCACGCCCATGTCCCACTTCCTTCCCTGCTCTCACACAACCTTCCTGGAGTTCCTTGTTGCTGCTCTTAGGAAAGGGCGTTTTATGCAGGTGAAAGTAATGTAGTCTTATTCTGTTGAATGTTGTAGAGTTGCCTTCGCTGTTATGTAGCACTTCTAGTTTGAGTGGCTGTATGCACGAAAGGAATCACTTGTCTCCACCAGACTCTACAGAGTTCTGTGTCCAAAAGCAGATTTGTTTTTAGTTAAATGTCCTTAAGAGACTGGCAGACTGCTGGAGGTGGAGCGTGGGATATGTCCCATTGGAGCATTCTTTGCTTAATGTAGGTGAGATAACAATTTGCAGCGCATTGAGTCTTCTGAAGTAGGTGAAAACTGTACTACAAACATAGCAGATTTCTGTCTGTATTGAGTTCCTTCTCAGATGGAAAACGTAAGTTCAAGGGAACTCTGTTATTGTTCACGTCTAAAATTGTTATTTACATTGAATTTCTATCTTTTTGTGTGTGTGTGTGTGGTGAAAACATCTGTGACCATGTTTAAAAGCAGAAGAACAGCTCTGAAGCTTGGGGTCAGAGGAAGCATGAGCATCTCTTTGGGTCAGTGTCTGGGAAAGCTGCCTCTTATTTCATTGTTCACTTCCTGATAAAGCGTTTTGAAGCGACCAGCTGCCCTCCCCGCCAGCATACACACGCTCTGTCAGAACGCAGGAGTTATTGTTGGCCATATAAATGGAAGAAATAGACATTTCCTTTCACTTGGAGCTGGTGGAGTTACACTGTGAGAGCTATACAAACAGTCCTGTGCGGTACGGTAACAGCTCTCGCAGTTGCCACTGTTCTAATGAAACTGAAGGAATTCTTTGAATGTAATGAACACGTCGAAAAATACATCCTCATTGTTTTGCTGGGGGAAAACAAAAAGGGAATCTTGAAGTGATAAAGTGTCAGGGATGAACCGTGTGGAGGAAAGATGACATCTGTTTCTCTTGGCCTGCACCACAAAATGAAGTTACTACTCTGAAAGAACTTTCCAGGCTCTGACAGAAGCTGACATTTTTTATAAACTACATAATTTAGGAAGTTACAGATTGTCCCATTTAGGCAATTTATAACCAATCCATGCTGACATCTAAGATCCTGGGAAATATAAAGGTTGGAGGATTTTACAGTGCAGAAAAGGGTGATATCTTTCTTAAAGTAAATAGGGATTGTGGCTGCGTAGTTTGTCTTTGGAAGTTGAGTAAGATCTCCTATTTCAGGCACTCTATCTGGAGTAATACAAAGAGCACCTTCAGCTTGGCCTGGCTTTCTCAACAAAAAGCGTATGTGGTGAGAAGATGAATTTGTGCAAAGTAAGTCTTAGTAGGGTTCTAATCACAGCGTCATAAAAGGGTTCAGGTTGGAAGGGACCTTTAAGATCATCTTGCTCCAGTGATGGGTGGTGTTTGGTAGTTGCTGGCCACGCTGAAATGTTGAGTCAGGATTTGATTCCCCAGAACGTTTATGTGATATGTTAAGCTGGCAAGTAATTCCACTGAAGGTGAGGGGGTTATTCACATGCAGTCTGTGTCACAAATGCTACTCCTGTTTCTTGAACCAGAACATTATGGAATTAAGTGAATCTTCTGGAGGAATTATGTTTTTACGATCGGCTCATAAAGCAGGAAATGTACAGGAGCCTTGGAATGAAATAGTAAATTACTGAGACAAGTTGTCTTAGGATGCTTAAAGCAGTTTTTCATAATAAGCATTGTATGGGGACTGCTGAGTCACAGCCTGAGCCACTGATGAAGCACCTGAAGGGAAGACCTGGTGAGCCCTGGGAGCACAGGTGAAGGTGATACAGCTGTGTGACCAGAAGGGATGGAGCCAGGCTGCACTGCTCTTAGACCTCATTTAAGGGCTGAGTGACACTGAGAAAGGATCTCTTGTTGGAGATCTGTCCCCTAGAATTCTTTCCTGCGAGCCTACAACCTCAGAGGTGGGTAAGTATTCATTTTTCCCTTCCTTCTGTAGCATCTCCTTGTTTGTGCTGGTCCCTTTGCCTTTACAAGCACACACACACACACACAAATAAAGCAGTTCTGGTTATCCGTTAAGAGTATTTCAAATATTTGCTTGCATTTGAAGAAATTTTTGTGAATGTCAGGAAAAAAGAAAAGTCTGTTTTGTAGAATGTGTGGTTTTAAGTACAGCTGGGGGTAGTACTGAGCCCACTGACTGCTTCTGGTGTTAGTGTCAGACTGTCACAGGCTGCACAAATGCTCCTCAGCTTACAAGGCCCTGCCCTTTCACGTGGATATATTTTGCTTTTTAGTAAGATGTTGCAGTTGAATGCTATTTGATCTAATAATAATTTCAAAGTGTGTAAAGCTCTCTGCAGTTCTGCCTTACGCTTCGTCTGTGTTTAGATACGCTACTGTTAACTGCAGAGCTTAGAGCAGGAAGGTGTTAATAATTTTTAAAAGAAGTTTTCAGCATGTCTAGCACAGTAATTATTGTGATCTGAACTTGCTCCCAAAGTTATTTTTCTTGATTCAGTCTATTTATCTTGAAATCTCCTATGCAGAGGGAATAGAGGCTGTGCTCAGGAGCAGCTTCATATTGCTGCAGTATAAACTCCTGCTGCTGTGAGCTGGGTTCAAGTTTGTGCAGTGGAAGGTCTCTCTGGTTTCAGTGCTACATTTTAGTCTCAAATTTTCAATGGCCAAGAAGTGAATCTGGTTTTAATAGCAGTTCTTACGTAGGCTAAAAGACTGTTTTTCTACCAGTTAGATAGTTCAAGGACCTTATTTCTTAGTGCTGAAGAATTGCATGCCAGGTATACTATGAAAGAAATGCGAAGCAAACGGGAGTGCTTTGCCAGCTAGGTTTGTGTGTTTCTGAAATCCTTTTCATTCTTTCTAGCTGCTTGGTTTTTGCTGAATTTCTAGTGAGGTGCTGCACATCTACAAAGCACAGATGGGTTTTTGTGGGTCTCTTTGGGATAATGGGCTCTGATGCTAATAAGTCCATCGTGCACTCGTTGCCTTGATTACTTTGTGGTGTGTGATGGTGAAGTTGACCAACCCCTGTGAGCCAGGTATGAATGTAAGTAGGAGAGCTACTGTTCCTCACGAGGTGTCCTTATGCTGGGCTCAGTTCTCCCTTAGGAAGTTTTTAGTGTTGGCTTTTGTGTGTCTTAGATTTCTTGGAATGCAGAGCACGTGCAGCCCCTGGTTCTACTTATAAATGATTATAGCAACTAATCCCGAGTGGACAGTCTGGATGATTGGTTTTAATAAAAGTGTGGAATTTATATAGCATGCAACGCCCAGTGAGTGTGTGCTTGACTTGAGTATTAATAATCCATTTTATCTCATGGTGATGAGCTAGGACGGTACTTGAATAACCCTGTTATCACCATGAACTTATGACTTTGGTCCCTCTTTGCTTTGAAGCTGATCCGTGAAATCATCTGACTTTGGGTAGTTCATTTGGAATGATGGTGGGAGAAAGCAGCAGTGACCTGGCTTAGGGAGCATTCTGGTTAACCAAGCTGTAATTTGGGATTGTGAAGAATTCCTCTATTCTGTCCCATACTTGTTTACCATATTTGAACTCTGAATTTTGCTGAGATTGCGTTGTTCAAAAATAACCAATTTAGCCTACGGAGCTGAAGCCCTTCTTTGCAAACATGCACAGAAGACTCTTTTTGACCCTAAGGAAGCAGTGGCAACAGATGTGACTAGAACTTGTTTATCCAGTAGCGTTTTTCTTTTCTCATCTGCCTCATCAAATGTATTAGACAAGAGTGGCATAAGATAAGAGGCACTAAGAGGCAAGAGCTGAAAACAGAGCAAGTGTTAGAGAAGCTGTTTGAAAATTCATTCTTATAGGCTTATCAGCTAAGTTTCCATAGCCCATTTTTAAGTGCAGTTACTCTAGGGCTCTCTTTAGTAGTACTGGAGCTTCATTTCATCACTGACCAGTAGAATTCACCTGAAAAGAGGAGGCTCAAACTTCACATCTGGAATGTGCTCACCTCCCTTGCTTCTCTCTTTCAGCTGAGTGCCCTGTTGCTGCTTCCAAACGGGCAGAGGGAGATGGGAGGCTTCAGTTAGCACGTGGCACCCCTGAGCACACTAATACCCAGAGGAAACGTGCTGCTGGGTTTCTTCACAGACTGATGAAGGAACTTTCCCATAACTAATTTCAAAATAATATTTATACTCAGACAGCAAAATAAATACACAAAGGATGTTTTTATGGGGATACGCTCCAGGTTAATCTGGAGAGCAGTTTCATCATAAACAGAATTAAGTGAGGTATAGCACTTGTCTGTGGTATGTGTCTCATTTCTGCTCTACTGGTGCTGTACTTTTCTCTTGGAAGTTCCAATTTAACGTGGATTTCGTAGTTAATTTGTGAAATCTGCTTTTATAAATACGTGAAGGATTCCTCTAAGGGAGGTGTCAGTGCACACCTTCCTGTTTAGCTACATGTTCTGAGCTGGGTACAATTTCTCTAGTGTATCCTATGTGTGGATATTTTGTATTGGTGTGTTTTGAGATGCGTGGTTCAAAATTAGCTTCCTGAAGCTCTCTGCTTCCAATTTTTACTAGTTGATTTAATGTGTCGCCTGATGGCTAGGTGAAAGATTAATGTTGGAAGTGAGCTGTCCTACTGAAGTGAAAACCCGTGTCTTTTATGTGAGCACTGATCAAAGTGTAAGCTGGTACACTAGCTGTGTTCAGCACTTTCTGCTTTTTCTCCTCAAGTGTTTTAATTGTAACACGTGAGTTCTAGCAGCCGGGATCTGAAATGCAGTTCAGGTACAGCTGTGACCATAACTGTCGAGTACGTGTGTTTGTAAACTGCTGAAGTTCTGGATTAAAGCTGCATACCTTGGAGTCTCTATGTATTTGCTCTAGTCATGTCTGATTTGTTGGCACAGACTGCTCACGTCAGTGTGCAGCACTGTAGAACATCATTCACCTGCACAGAGCAGGAGGGACACAGATGCTGCAATTACCATCTGCTTTTTTTGGTCATTTCACCCTGTAGAATTACTCACTGTTGTATCAGAGTACACAGTTGTAGCAATTGAAAGTTGACAGTTCTGCTCAGCTATATACCTAAGAAGGAAGCTGCATATTGCAGTGCCTCCTGTATAGCTGGCTTGCAGTACTCCTCTCATGCTCTTTCTGTCTCCTTCACTGTTTGCTCCGTGACACTGCAGAGCAATACTTGGTGTTTTTTTCTGAGGCAGAGGCTGTGTAATCTCTGCTAACTTCTCTGAGCTAGTGCTGGTGTCTGCCTCCCCTGGTACAGGCTTTCCCTTAGCAGCTGGAGAAACGTGTCTGTGTTTTTTCTCTGCCATGGTGATTTCAGTGTGGTGGTTTAGATTCAGAGCCTGGATTAGTTTATCCTCAGATCCCACAGTGGCTGGGACCTGTGGTAACCCAGCTAAATAGTGATAGCTGCGTCAGGTTGCCCAGGGCCTGATCCAGCCTCACCTTGAACAGGGCAGGAGCAGGGCATCAACTGCAACACTAGGCAACCTGTTCCACTGAAAATATGCTGCACCTTAAATCTGTTCCTTATTAGTCTTTATTTTGCCTGATTTGTGGAATAGCTACTGAGTACTGTTTCTTTCTTTTCTTGGCTTTCAAAATAGTAAATAATAATTTAGCAGTTGTGATATAATTGGGTAGCAGAAATGTCAGTAAGACTGATGGCTAAGTGGGAGGAGGGTGGAGGAAGGGCATGAACCAAAATAGCCCAACAGTATGTGCTAGATTAATTCCATGAAATCGTATTGGCAATTTCTTAATATGTCAACAGTGACGTGCTTTCTTAGCTTTACAATTATCTGTTGCCCAAAATGGGTACTTTGTGCTTAAGCCATTTTTTTTCTCACAGAAAGTGCTGAGCAAATAGCTTATTTACTCTCCTGCTTTGGTGCTGGTGACTTTTTGTTTTGCTGGGGTTTTTTGAGCAGAAAGCTGCAAAGCACTTTATGCTGCTAAAAAGCAGCAGCTTCTGACCTAATGTACCCTTCTCTGAATGATAATGTTTCTTTGTTACTTATTTTTAGCTCAGATTGTTTTTCTCCCCTTTCCCCTAACATGATTTGTACAACCTTTAGAAAATTGAGTAGTTGTGGTTTTGAATCATCCTCCATTTCTAGACTCAGTGAGTATTTCTGAAGAAGCACTGGCTTGCTTGTGTGTGGGTCTTTCTTGCTTAAAAAGGCAACTGCTGTGACACAGTCTTGCCCTTGAAAAATGTAATGCTATAGAATCTTAGTAGGCTACACTGTGACCCTGAAAGGACAGCGTGTTTAATACTCATTTCATTTTGAACCAGTGCTAGCAGATGCCTTGTTATTCTCCTTTAACTGTGATTCAGAGTCATTTGGATAACGTATCTTGAAGGAGTGTTTTGGTCCCGAAATAAAGCGTGACTATCCACGTTGAAATTATAGTCACAGAATCATACGGAGTCATATAATCATACTTCACAATGAATATTTGTCTCCTTGTTTGCGTGTCAGCCCTTCAGTGCCAGCCTGGGTACTTCTGTGTGTGCTGCTGGTGCAGTGCAGCAGGACAGCACAGACATCTGGTGTGTACACACTGATACCAAGCTCTCACAGGAATGAACTTGAATTCAACGAAGTATAAATTAATCTGACGTTTTGCAATAGTGAGAATACAGATAATGAATGTCATGGTAAACTATTGTTGTCTGTTATTAAACAAGCTGGGATGCTCACATTAGGAAAGGTTTCTATTGTACTGATGACATGAGGCAGCTCTCCCCTTGACCAACCTTAAACTACTTAGATTTGTTCAAAGGAAATGGAGAACCTGAGGAGAAGGCCTCTGCTCAAGGAGGGAACGTTTAGATTGGGTGTCAGGGTGAGCTCTTCACAGAGGTGAGGTGCTGGCACAGACTGCACACAGAGGCTGTGATGCTCTGTCCTCGGAGGTGCTGAAGACCAGGCTGGATGGGGCTGTGGGCAGCCTGGTCTAGTATCAGATCTGGAGGTTGGTGGCCCTGCCTGCAGCACGGCGTTGGAACTTGATGATACTCAGGGTCCCTTCCAACCCAAGCCACTCTACGGTGATTCTGTGCTATTTTGTGTGGTCATAGGTTTATATTTTTCCTTTTAGATGGTACACACACATGCGCACATACATGTTCATTATCAACAGGCTGGCAGTGTTTCTGCACTAGTATCACCAGAGAATGGGCCCAAACCAAGCTGTTCTGGAGCTCACCTGATCTAACCTACCCGTGCTCATACCTTGTATCAGATTGCTGCAGAACTGAATGAGAAAAATGTACATTTATTTTGCAGTGTGCCTTTTTTAACTGCTCTGAGCTACAGTAGTGGTGCTACAAAAGCTATGCTTTTTTTCCAGTGCATCTAGTGCTTGCTATCTGACTCCAAACCTACGAGTACTTTTTATGCTAGACTGCAAAGCCAGTGTCAGTCCATATTTTAAAACATAAGCTAGTCATTCAGTGTGTTTCCCTGAACAAAGTTGTAAGTTAACAGAAAGATCTTCCCCAAATCCCAAATGTTCTCTGATCTGTAGTTGTTGAAGTTATGCGGTACAGTCAGTCCTTGCTCGTCAACAGGCAGAGTGTGATCAGTGTTACTCTTAAACTGGACGGGTGCTTTGCATCACCACTGTGGAGCTGAAATTTCGTGAAATCCTTTTTTAAAGTTGCCTGAGCAAACCTGGAGATTGCTAAAATACGTTTCTCTCTCTTTAGAAAGAGAGTGTATGGGAACTGTAGGATCACGGCCTGAACCACTGCTGGATCCCCTGAGGAGAGCACTGAGTCAGCCCTGGGAGCACAGGTGGAGGCAATGCACTGTGTGACCAAAGGGGTGGAGAATGAGTGCACCTCTCCCAGACCCCATTTAAGGGCTGAGCACCACTGGGGAAGGAGCTCTTGTTGGAGATTGCTCCTTTGGAGTTTCCTACTGCGAGCACATTCCTTAATTTTCATTGTCTCTTCCCATCACGATAGCCTTGTTAACTATCCCATCTCAGCTACGATACTATTTGGTGTTATTTATTCTGCTAACCATACACCGTACAGAGAGGCATTGTTTTAATAAAGTAGATCTCATCTTTTATGCATGCATACACAGTTTGACTTCAGTTTAATGTTAATTTGTCTAGGAATAAGCATGGGTGTTGAAATGTTAGTATGCAGGAGGAGGCAGATCTGGGAGAATTCATTTTCATAATGTTCTCCTGAAAGATCTACCTGCACGTTTGTGTTTTGTTCCTCTCCGGCTCGCTTAGGCACCACTGCGTTGTTGGCAGATCACAGCAGGAAGGTTTCTTTGCTACAATTACGTTTCATCCAATGATTTTGTAAGATGCTGTAGTAAGAGCTCTTTGGCAGCATTCATTGCTCCCTTATCTACTAAGAGGGAAATGTGGACTCTTTAAAGAGGGCTTTGCTTTGTCTTTAATGTAGAAAAATGTTACCTGTGTTAAACTCACAAAGTTCAGCTCGTGTCTTAGCAGTTCCAGTTTCACTTCTTATAGCAGAGAGAACAGTTGTGGAAATAGAAACTTACGCAAATCTGAAACATGCAATGCAAATCGTGTAATTAAATCTAGCTGTATGCAAATTAACCAAAGAAGCTGTTGCTTTATAAATGCTGGTTGTGCTAGGTGCTCCTCGGTCTGCTTACGCTTACTGAGCTGAAATAGAGAGTAAGTCCCCCTGTGTGGGGGGTGCTTAAAAATCAGGTAAACTCAGTCGGCTTTAATGCATGTTATATAACTGGGCTAGATACAGATCTGGTGCCTCGCAAGCAGAAGGCTCTGTAGCTAGTTGGCAAGCTTCCTTATTCTCTGTTTCCCTATTAAATGCCAGTCTTATACCCTCAAGAATGAGACTTTCTTTGGAAAGGTGTGTATTCAAACAAGGTCTGCCTGTGAGTTTGCGCTGGCAGGGCCTCTCCCTGCGCCTGCCCAGAGAGGGCCCTTGGTGCTGGGCAGGAGTCCGGTGCCCAGTGCTGGCTGTGAGGTGCCATCCCGGAGCCCGTTGGGCCCTGCGGTGGTTCAGGTGACGGAGCAGCTGTGTGATCAGTTTGTGGGAAGACGTGAAACGCTGCAGCGTTTTTATTCCAACGGATTGCAGAATTATTTTTGAAGAATTGAAGTGTGTTTCTAGAGCTAGGATTAAAACCGGGATTATTTATCTTTTGAGTTCTTAAGACAGATTAAAAAACGAAAGCCCGAACCACCGGTTGTTATTATTATTTCTTTTTTGTTTAGATTAATCCAGGAAAATTGATTCTAAATTCTAAAATTACTTATTCAGATGTGTATTCAAGAACTTTATACCAAGCATGTCATTTCCTAAAAGATTTCTCTGTGTCAACACAGTGTTTGAAGGAAAAATACCGATTTATCTCTGCGATCTGTTTGAAACAGGGAATTTACAGCACAATTTTATCAATTGAAAACTGGGGCCTCAGGCAGGAATTTGGAAAGCATTTACAGGTGTAACTACTATTCTCACCTCCCTAGCAATTGAAGTAAAGCTTTCCCTGCTCTGATTGATAAAGCAAATGCAGTGTCATGTGTTGGATACCTCCGAGGATGTCTGATTGTTGTTTGTGCTGTTTCCTCCATTCACACACCAGTGAAGATAGTTGTCTGACTGGATATAAATGATTTGGAACTGTTTTTGTATCATTCCTTGCTATGTGTTAGCTTTCCATGTGTTTTTTCCATGCCTGCCTTCTGTTGCTGTTAAGCTGGTAGGTAACGTCACCAGCAATTCACGTGTGCTCTTCTGAAAGGCAAGCATCTTCTCCAGCTGATGGCAGCTTCATTGCTTGGCTATTTTGGTAGGTTTTCAGTTTAAGTGTGGGGTGGTGTAAGCACGAGGAACAGTTGCTGCTGCGTTACTTGAGCAGTAGTATCCCTGTGCTGGTTCTTGTGGTGAGTGAAAGACTCATCTTTCTTGTAGACGAAAGGGAAGACATTGGGATTGTTTTGGTGCTGATCATGAAGGCATAACTGTTCCTTGTGCCTTGCATAGCTGACTATGTTCTACAGTCAAAGCTGGGGGCAAATCTGTTTACTGCAACGCTGTTGGAGCATAGGAAGTTCCATGTGCCTACCTGTGCAGCCTGGGCTGGGAGCTGCTTTGGCAGGGGTTTGGACTTGGTAATCTCTGGAGGTCCCTTCCAACCCCTGCAGTTCTGTGGTTCCTTTCTTATTCTTTGAAACCACTGGTAGAGAGTTTTCATAGATTCATAGATTCATTAGGTTGGAAAGGACCTACAAGATCATCTAGTCCAACCATCCTCCCACCACCATCCCTACCCACCAAGCTACTAAATCAAATCCCTTAGCACCTCATCTAAATGCTTCTTGAACAGCGCTAGTTCTTCCAATTTTCCTCTCATTGTCTTAACCTTGGGGCTTTGTGTAATCACTGTTGAAGAATTAGTTGCACCTTCCAAGTCTTGGTCAGGGCCTCTACCTTAAAGCACCGAGCTTGACTTGGAAGTCAAAGCCTGGTGGAGTTTAGGGCAGTTTGTGTTGTCCAGGTCAGAACTGTAGGGCTAGAAAGCTTTCAGAAATCTGTCCAACTTTGTGAGAAAATAACTGTTACCAAAAAAGTAACAGTTATATTTTAGTTTGTTTTTCCAGGAAGGAGTTCTTAAATTTACCTGAACCAAAACACAGCCTCCCTATAGCAAAGCCTGTTAGCTGAGTGAGTCCTCTAGCTGCTTGTGCCATCAGGCCATAAACAAGGCAACTGCAAACATGATTTAACTAGGTAGTTAAGCTGACAATTTAGCTGGTATTTGTTACTGAAGCACTACAAAGCCACTTGTAACTACAAATTAGAAGTGAGTCACGGATCACTTCTCAAAATCCGTAATAGGATATGGGTACACTTCTTTACTTGTCCTGAGCAGGATTATTGAGCAGATTATCTGGATGATTGGAAAATTTGAGCAGGGTATTAGTACTGACTTTGGCTGACACAAATAGAGGTGTGTGCTGAAGTGTTTCACTGGGCATGGCCTGTTTATAAATGCAGTCTTTCCCTGCAGCAAAGAGGTTTCAGGACTGGTGATATTTTTTCGCATCACTTATTTGATTTTGGGCATGCAAACACACTCCCTGTAGATCAGTGAGGATGTGGATGTATTCTGCCTTGTACACTCCGTCATGCTTTTGTGTATGTGTGCTTGGAATGAACAGAAAGCTGTTGGTTCCCCTTTCAGTCAGGTGTAATAACTAGCTGAAGAATGAACGTGTGCATCTGAGCACGTCCTTCAGAGCAGCTGAGTCACTGCACAGTTTTTATCCTACTGTTTCCTTTGGAAAATTCATTACGTAGCAAAGCCTTTCCCTTTATCACTGTTTATGTTCTATTAGTCATTGAATACAGGATGTACAGGACTGGGAGGGAACTGTAGATACCTGCTTTGGTCTGGGTCCTTGATGGAGGGCAGTGAGCTGTCTCACCTGTCCCAATCTCCTGCACTGTGTAACAAGTTCCACAGAGCTGCTTTTGTTTTTTCAGTTCCTCCTCTGTGTATCTCATGTAGTGATGGCTGTGCTGTCTGACTCCTGTTGCGGTGCATGGTGGCAGTAAGAGCAGAACTCTTAGCGCTGTATCAGTGCTAATGACGTACGATATCAGGTAAAAATAGTGCATCAGATGTGCCCTTCCTATCCAGAAAAATGACTTGGGACACAAGCAGGCTTTTTAGGAGCCATATAGACAAGTTTCCGTGCCTAAAAGACCCAGAAAATCTGATCTGACAGGTCCTGTTGTGGTCTGAATGTTGCCACCTAGTTAAGGCAGCTGTGAAATACTGAACTAATAGTGGTTTGGAATGTCACCGTAAGCTTCCGTTGCTTCTGATTTATTTGCCTTTCCACACGTGACCAAGGAAGAGTTGATCATTGCTTGCTTTGCAATGACTACCACAGTTCCTTTAACCTTTTTGCTCCTTATTTTCCATCGGGCAGAAAAGTTTTGTTTGCTTAGCTTCTGTGTATCTCATGGATGGTGTCTCCTATGGGTGCGAGGCTTGGCAGTGTCTGTATGTGTGAGCAGAGTGCCTTTGTGTTTAGTTTGTGAGCCTTTTTAACTTACAGGTCGTTCTGTGTTTCTATTCTGGAGAATTTTACTTATTTAAACAGTTGGTTTGTTAAGTCTTGTGTTTTCACTCTTGCCTGTCTAATTGCGTGCTGTTTGTTTCTCTAACTGACCTTGTTCTCCTCAGGTGCTTGAGAACCTTCCAGCTTGATCTCCTAATAAATTGCAGTAAATACTGTCCTTGTTCTCACATCCATGCTGAATACATTGAGACAAAACCAGGCACAGCATCTCCCTGTGGGAGTCTTAAAATATCTTCTGTTTTGTCATCAGTATCAGCTAGTGTGCAGCACCTTGTACTGAGTTTGAAAATTCCCTGCATAACAGGTAGGCAGCATCAACATCTTGTTTTCCTGGAGCCAAAAGTGTGTTGGTTCTGCCACCTTATCTTCACGAATGTGCTTTTCCTGCGGACTTATTCAGTTTGATCAGCGTGTTTTGTTTTTAACTAACCTATCGTGATTGTCTTCTCTTCGTGCCATTTCAGTTGGTTCAGAATCTCAGGAGCAGCAGTGTTTTGTTATCAGAGTCCTGTGCAGTGCTACTGACACAACCAAATGGGTCAGTGAGGTTTGTAAAATCCTAACTGCTTTGAATTTATTTTTTTTTTTTTTTTGAAATATTTAGTTGCAGCCAAAACCAGTTTTCTGGTTGAAAATAGGTTCAGGATCCTGCCCAAAATAGGGAACAGCTATATTTGGCGACGGCACAATTGTTAACATGGCTATTTTCAAGTTTCAAATATGCTTACACAAAGAAAATGGAAGCATTTTGCTGACAATATTTGCTAAGCATTTTTCCAGCAAGAACCAAAATTACCAAGTCCTGAAGATGAGTCATCGGCATGCCTTTAAAATTTGTTATTTTGTGAGGAGAGGCTTCTCAAATGGACATCAAAAGAGCCTCGAAGCAGGCAGCTTTCCTTTGGGCTGAAGCAAAGAGATGCTCAGTGGGGCTGAGCTGGTGATGCCGTATAAGAGCTCTGCTGTTTTTATGGTGTTGTCTGATGGGGATCATCACGTCATACCTGTCTATCAGCTTTGGGCCCCTCACTGCAAGAAAGATGTTGAGGACCTGGGACGTGTCCAGGGACAGGCAACGGACAGTGAGGGGTCTGCAGCACAGGGCTGTGAGGAGCAGCTGAGGGAGCTGGGGTTGTGCAGTCAGAGCTGCACTGCTTACTGTGTGAGATTTAAGGGAGGCACAGTTGGAAATAGGAGTGGTGGGTGGTACGTTGCTGAGAGGCAGGTTTGCCAGTCAGCCTCTTTGGCTGTGAAATGGCGATGTTACGGTATTTCCACCTCTCGAAAATGTGGAGGGATTTGTTAAAGCAAAAAAAAAAAAAAAAAAAAAAAAACCCAAAAAACGAATCCATAGGGAAATGTGGAAGAGTTATTAGGGTTGCCATGAAAACAAGCTGCGTTATTCAAATTACATGTTGCCAAAATGTGTACTTTGCCTGACCCGTGGTGCTCCCATCGCTCTGACTTGTGTGTGCCGCCGAGAAACAGTATTTTGGAGTGCTGTTCTACTTTGTAGAACAGCGATCTCATGCCATATAGATAGCTGTTCCTCATCTGAGCCGTTTTCCTTTCACAGTCCCTATAAAACAGCCTCACAAAATATGTTCCCAGAGGCCATTGTCTCCTCACTTTGCATTCCCTCATTCAAAACGCTGAAATTAAATGCTGGGCCTCCAGAAGCATCACAATTGCTCCTCTAATGGGATGCAGACTCGAGTGGTCAACCAAGTGGCATTTTTATGTGCCTATACGTGTGTGCACGTATAAAACTCCTTTAGAAGCTGAAAATCTGGAGGCAACCTGTCTATGCAGGTTTGCCACAGAAAAGCTTACTCAGAGCTGCCAAGCAGGCTGGCACTCTGGGAGCTGGAAGCACACACCGAGCAGAGCAGGAGGTGCCCTACGTGAGCCCGTGGCAGGGCTGTGATCTCCCCTGCTAGGACCCTTGTTAGCAGGCAGGGTAGGAACATGCTTACAGGTTAGCAGCATGAAGTTGGTTTTCCACCATCCCATGCTTCTTGCACTCCAGCACAGAGCAGCTTTTCTGTAGCATCAAAAGGTGTTATTGTTTGCCAGGATAACTATGCTAATAGATCCCCTTGTACAAACGCATCTATGATGTTACAGAAAGTGTCTGCTGCTCCGAGCAGTTTTATGGCTACAGCAGCACTTAAACGAGGCCTTTTTCCAGCACTGCTGTCTGTAAGACAAACTTGCATTTCAGCGTGCATTAAAGAGATATTTGCTGTGTGGATGTTGTATGTTTAGGGAAAGGTTTCTCTTCGCAAAATTTCTCAGGAGAAAAAGGCAGAAAAAATGAAATTAATGCTTTTTTTTTTTTTAATGAGAGCTTGAAAGTTCTTCAGGAAATAAAAGAGTTTAGTGATGTGTGGCTTTTGCCATGTCCTAATAAACTGCAGTCAGGATACTTGCTTTGATGTGACTTATTATATGTGCAAATAGGTCCTTATTTCTCTAATTAATTGTTTTTATGTTTTCTATATTTTCCTTCCTTTGCACGGTTACTGCACCTTTCTGTGTAGGTGGCAGGAACCTCACTGTAAGCAGATTCTGGATGCACTGTCCTCAGAAAAACCCCCAAATCAGAAGTGAATTAAAACAGGCAACTGCCACTGCAGTGCATTGCCCCCCTACGGTGTTATCCTTCCACTTGTGAAGAACACAGTAGGGTTTTGAACTAGAATTTTATACTGGAATTAGAACTAAGAATCACTTTCATTACCAGATTCTCCATTTGCTTATGTTCTGTGCTCTGCTTTGATTTTAAGACGTGCTGATTTTCCTTAGAGGACGTGTAGCTGACCCAGTTGGCATGTTTGCTGCTGTTTAACTAACTTTTCAGGCATTGTTTTAAAGCCTGCTTCCAGCGGTAAGCAGCTTGCCCACAGCGAGCAGCTCAGGGCAGTTTGCTTTCTGAAAAACAAGTGACCCCTGGTAATGTTTTGTAGCACTGAGAGCAGCAGCAAATGCTGAAATATGCTGTTTTTTAAGAGCTGAGCTTCAGAATAATGGAATGTGAATCGTGGCATCAAGAAACACCGATCTGAAAAGGATACGAAATAGGAGGTGAATTTAAGGAGTTCTTCTTTAAGAGTTCTGGAGAGATGCACAAACCACCTTCTGTAAGCTCTCCGAACATAGCTAGCACGCTGCTCAGTTTATTCAAAAAAAGGACTGTAAATCCTGGAAGCTTGAACTTGATATGTTTGCAGGTAACATGATTGATGTGTAATTCTAGAATGAAAGGAGTATTTAGAATCTTGGCTATCAGTTCAGCAGTTATTCCTTAAACAAAGGCAGGTCAGATGTTAGCCTTGCCGTCCCTGAGTGCAGAGGTTTGGCTTTATGCTGGGGATACAAACACATCCACAGTGGCAGAGCGGTGTCGTGCTCGAACACCTATCGATCACTAAATGAGCAGAAACAGACAGGAGGAGGGGGGCTGGCCTGTCCGTCATAAGAGATTTTTTCATAACTTCTCAGAGGTATATCATATTATAAATGCATTCGAAATGTTTTGCTCTGAGGATATGTAGCATTCCTATAAAGGTTAAATCAATAAAAATGATTTGGCCACATTCCTAAGCGTGGCTAGAACAGGTAGCCCGTTGTTTAAGGTACCCTCGAATTCCTGGATCGGATTATTATGGTGCAGCAAAAAGGCTTTACTAAAGGCTTCTTACTGTCTGCAGACGTTCTGTGTTTCTATCTGAAGATATCATCAGCCTAATAAAAAAAAAAAAAAAAAAAGCCTACAGATTTTCCGAGCTACTGAAAAAAAAAAAAAGATTTTTTTAATGTATGAAATATTGTGCTGTGTGTGCTCTGAGTTTTTTAAGGAAGTTTTGCAGCGAGAAGGGTGAAGACACGTCAGTAATTGATAACAACCAGGTACGTAAGGGAGGGGAAAAGTGGTTTAAATCAGTAGTGAGAACTGTGGAATTAATGCCCATCTGGGTGTCTGTAAGTTTGCTTAGAGTATTATTTTGTGCGTATCTGATCCAGTAGGATAACTGTAGTGCTGTGTGTGTTTACTGTGTCAGTGAGTTCAGCAGGCACCGAAGGAGGATTTTTGAGTCCGATGGCAGGAACCTTGCAGCAGCTGTTCGCTTAAATTCTTCTGATTTTTGACATAGCTGATAAAATTCAGGACCCGTTAAATAGTGTTTATTTCTTCAGCACGTTCGCTTGGCTCCGTGGGCAGCCTGAAGTTGGACGGGGGGGTGTTTCTATAGATTGTGTTCTTAAATCTTTCAGGGACGCGGAGGAGCTCCTGTCCGTTATTGTTACAGGGCAGCTGAGTGTATTCAGCTCAGTCTCACCGTGCCCTTTGTAAGAACACCGGAGCTGAAAAGCAGTGCCTTCTCCTCTCTTTCTGTGCTTATTTTTCCCTTTGCCTTTCTTTATTCTTTTTTTCCCTATGCCAGAGCACTCATCTTATTTTTAAGATGCACCCTGAGAAACTCCTGAAGAGGAGTTGGGACGCAGCGAGGAGCTCCTGGCAGCTCGGGCTCTGCTCTTCAAGATGGTTTTCAGTTGTGAAAATCTGATCAGCGAATTAACCGCACATCCGGCTGCGTACATCTTTGATCAGGATGGGAACGTTCCGACTCGCGTGTGTCGATGTAAGCGGGCTGCGCCGGGGAGCTCCCACACATGTGCACTACACATGTGCCTCGACATTAGTTAGTGAATGAATATCCTCATTGGAAGGAGCGAAATTATGGCCCTTCCAGCCTTTGTTCCGACCCTAACAACAAGTTGCAATAATTTATCTTTGGGTCCGGACAAGCTTGCATCTTTTAAGATGCATCGTCACGCCACGAGTGGCTCGCCCTTCGCTCGTGTTTTGCTTTTGATTTTGGAGGTGATATTTTAATATTATAGCAATGAGCTTAGAATCCGAAATCGTCACCGAGGTCACAACTGAAGTAGTTTCTGTGCCGAGTACAGGAGCACTCTCAGGTCCTCTTCCTTACATACTGTGGGATCGGAGGCTTTTTTGGTGCGTGCCTGTGCAAACACGGTGTGTGCTGTGTCGGTGAGATCGTTCCTGCCGCGGTACGGGGAGGGTTTGTGCTCTGGAAGTTGTAGTTCTGCCCGTGTGATGCTAAATTAATTTTTTTCTTGCTACCTAGATTGTGTTATTTGATTGCCCACAAATGGTTGAACTTTTTCCTGGATGTTGGGCTCTGTAATGAAGCGTCAGCAGGCAGAGCTTGCCCTCTGAATTCGCTGGAGTGTTTCTGTTTATGCCTTTTAATCAGAAAGGGGGAAATAAAAATATACCGAATAGCAAGAAAAATATAGCACTTAGTTTTGAGCGTACAAAGTCGCATGTAAGAAGGGTGGGAAGGAAGCGAAGTGAATGCCCTTTCTACCAAAAATCCTTTTGGGAAAAGAGAACGTTTTTACTGGTGTACACTAATGTACACCGCCTAAGTAAATAGTTACTGCTTTCTGCTCCTGTCAGCTTTAAATAAACCAGTCATTGTTATGGCTCGGTTGTTCCACAAGCAGCCGAGTCAAACTCCGATACCGCTGACTGGGGAACTGCAGATGATGAAGTCTCTTAACGTGGATTTATACGGCTGCCCTTCCCGGAGAGGAAACAAGCTTTGCAGATTTTGGGTTCGGAAACGCGGCGTTAGAGTGTGCAGCGTGTTTATAACAAAGCTGCTTCTGTGCCTCAGCATCGTACAATAGCTCATAGGAGTCCACCAGGACCATTAATAAAAGCGTCACCCAGCTCCACTCTGCGTGTCCCTTCGGTATTAAAAAAGCAAAGCTGCCACACTGTTCTCCCCCCCCAAAGTTTTCTGTTTAAAGGTACGGGGCTGTCAGCTGAGCAGGCGCTGCGTGTGAATGAGAGCAGCTCCGAGTGGGATGTGCACAGCGAGGCGTAGGTCCCCTATCAGCCCGGGGTCCTGGCTCACCTCACCCATGGCTCTGTGAGGCACGACAGAGTAAGGAATTGTGGCGCACGGTTCAGAATTACGCTTTCCGTTGAGCGTGGCTTAAACTGCCTTCTGTTTTCCATTGAATCATAACTGCTTAATCTGTGTAAAGTGACTCATGCTGGTTCTTTGCGACGGCTGGCATTTATAGTCAATTATTCATGTATAACGATGTCAGTGTAAAAAAAAAAAAAAAAAAAACAGTGTAGGGAAGTAGTACCAATTTCTGGCCGGGGTGAGCCCGTATTTCAGGTCAGAATTCTGTGGGAACGTATGCAGAGTGCCCAGTTTATTTTGTCAGATAAGACCGCCTTGGCTAAAGCGCACCAGAAAGCTGAGGTGAGCTAAGATGGGTCAGTCTAACATCTACACAGACAGCTTTCTTCCTGGGACTGTAGGAAGGAGATAGCAGAGGCTTGCTCCTCACCTCAGCCTCGGAAATACTGCCGGGCATTCCACACCACTGCTTCTGCCATCTATTACTTCAGCACTAGCACTGCGCTGAGAGCCCCCCAGTTAGGATGCGTTACTTCACAGCTATGAAAGTAAGAGCTGTGCGTTGGCTTCCTGCGTGGCACGTTAGCGAAGCAGAGATGTGAAGCTTTGTACGCGTCCCTAGGATGGTTGTGCCGCTGGTGGATCGGCGTGTGATCGCACCTCCTGGCTTTGTGCAGCCTCAGTGTTACGCTGTGAGGGCACCTCAGCGATACGGGCATTTCTGTACCTGCCACTGTGCCAGTGTTCTTCCCCAGGACGTTCACAAGTACAAATCAGGAGCAGTTAGAAGCTTGAACGGTGCTCGTGTGCGTGTTTGCACATACACAACTCATTACCATTTCCTACAAGAAGGAATACCCTGTTCTAACACCACACATGGCTGCATTACAACCCCGTGCTTTTTTAACTCTGCATATTCCGATTCCTATTCAGCGGGACTGCGGACCTCCTTAGAGATTAACCCTGCGTGCGAGGGAAGGCATTTGAATACAACTGTTTATCTGCATTGAGTTTTTCCTTAAAAATAAGTAAGAAGAAAATAAGATGAACCCGTAGATTTCCAGATTTTGCTCCCCAGTGCTGTTTCACTGGGTGTGCTTGCTGCTGGAGTTAAATGCAGCTGTTAGGAAGGCCGTGCAGTGTCACCGTGCCCACCTGCTGTACCAGACCCGCTGTCCTCACTGCTGCGTGTGCTCTGCTCATTGCCATACGTGTGTGCTCACACGTGTGGATGCACACGTCTTATTAGTCCCGTGGTTAATTTGGGGTCTGAGTGATATTGGGCCCTGTGCACTGCGGAGCAGTGTAACTTGGGGTGGCTCTGATGCTTTGCTTCAGTGAACCCCAGAGTGGGTTTTGATGTTCGATGTCAGACTATGATGGATAAGTGAGCGATGGGGCGGCATGCATCAGGTTCACGGAAATTCGGGGGAAAAAAAAAAGTAAAGCGATCAGAATTTAACTCCTGTTTGTCTAGAAAGTGGGTGATGATAAATTTGGAGTCCTTGTGAAGCTAGCAGCACGGGTGAAATGTGATCTGTGAAGTAAGTTAGTGACCATCAGAAACACGGTGGTCGCTGCTGCGTGAGTTCCTGCCCGAATATTTCTGCTGCAGGGATTGTAGGTACAACGTAGCCAAGGTTAGAGCTATTGTTAATGCCACAGCTGCCTGACCTAAGAAAAGTGGGGTTAGGCAAGAGGGGGACAGCAGAAGAAACCGCTGTCAGCCTCTGCTGGAAAAATGAAGGCGGTTTTATCAGAGATGAGAACGTATTCTAAAAGAAAACTTAAGGTAGCTCACAGTGCGACGTGGGGTACTTTGCTTTTTGCAGCGGCACATTTATTTAGGGAATAAATAAGAATAAATAAGAACCTCACCTTCTCTTGCCCTTTAATGTTTTATAAATATTAGTTCCAGCGTAACCAGTCCTATTTCATAATCCTCCACAACACAGGGAGCACACTACGGGAGGAAGGCTCAGAAGTGTGCGACGGGCACAATCAAACAGAGGTGCAGGAGGCAGATGGATGAATAGTGGGTTATTATTGCCTTCAATTGGAAGCATTAAAGCGTTTTATGAGGTAGCAACCCGAGTTTGTTTTGTCTTTTTGTTCGTCTTGAAAGCGCTCTCCTTGGGCCGTGCTTTTCCCCGCGTGGAGTGGCAGGTCTTGTGTTTATTTGTAGAGGAGAGCGTGTTTATGTAAGGAAGCGCGCTCTCGGATTTGAGCTTTATTAACTTAAAAACAGAAACACCTGAGAGCAGAAGGTGCACCTCCTCTGCCTGTTCCCCATCAGCCTTTGGAAGCTGCTTTGAAACAAGCCTGTGCAATAGGGACGTGAGGAGTGCTGTGCAGTGGCAGCAGGGCCGTGCTGTGTCGGGAGCAGAGCTCCGTGCCGGGGCTGCGTGCTGGAGGAGGTGCTTGCTGTGTTCTGCTGTCTCTGTGGTTAATTCCTAAGTTTGGCCAAATTTACAAGGAAAATCTCTTGGAAATAGGGGGCGGTTTAATGATTTCTTTTTCGAGTACGCTTATCAAAAGAGATGCGGTGTTTATTCCTTTCAGACAAACGGGCTGTTTTCTATTTAAGCCAGCACTCGGATGTTTTCCTGTTGCACTTTCTTGGCTGGTCCTGAGAGCCCTGGATGCTCTCGGAGCCTGAGCTAAATCCTTCCCGTGCTGCAGGTTTTACCATCTGAAACTCGCTATTTATCTTGAGGCTGCCTTAATTAAAATATGATGTACCCTAGGGCGCGTTAAAAGTGGCAGCTTATTGTACTTCTTATTAATGGAGTGTACTTAACGAGTTTCCAGAACCAAGTCCGTCGTGTCCTCCACACAGAGTTGGTTTCTGTGAGGGCAGCAGGGGAAGGCACACAGCTCCACAGGCAGCACCTCTGTACCCCGACCTGCACGAGGTCCCCCTCCCACCCCTCCGTGCTCCCAGCTCGGTAAATGGAAGCTGCCTTTGGGCATGGCAGAAGGCAGAGCTCTGCTCATCTTTTCAGCCTCTTGTGCTAAGGATGGACGCATCCAAAGCACAGCTCCTGTTGCTGCTGTGCGCTGCGGAGGAGCATCTCTTGGAAGAGCTGGTTACCGTTTTGTTCCGCTGCGTGCACTAAATGCAGTATTCCATCTTTGCTATTTACTCAAGCCTGCTCTGAGCTCCTCGTAGGGAAGCTGTGTGCTGATAGCCCACCCAAAAAAGGATTGCTACGCGGTCCGGTTTTAGATGAGCGTTCTCCTGAGCGGGACCGAGGAACCGCGCCGCGGGAGACGCGGGATTATTGTTCTGCTCTTAATGTGGGGTGGCAGAGCCTTTAAATATTTCTGGTAGAGTAGTTAATACGGCGTGGAAGTTTGATATTTGTACAGTTTGTAAAGGAATTTGAGGTGTTACTCTATTTTGACTTCAGTTTTCAAGTATGCACCGGTGCATCATTAATCATAGGAAATGCAAAAATAAATAATATAGTCCCTTTGGATTTTTCATGTGAATACTTACCTTTTCCTTTTTTTGTATATACAGTTGAGGTATTTAGGTAACCCCTAACCTTTTGCTTCAACAAGGAGGTACAGTATAAAAATATTACCACAGTCTTCATATGAGCAGTTCTCTCTAAGAAAACCTCTAGATGAATATTTATTGAAAAAAAGCAAAGTTGCAATGCAGAATGACTTAGCTTGGCCTGAATATTATATTTTAGACCACCAGTGAATAAAATTAAAAGCACATGGATTCTGGATAACTAGAAAAGGTTGTAATTGATTAGCACTGCATGAAAGTATTGAAGGAGAGTAAGTTTTGATCTGTGAATGGTTCTATTCAATAGAGATTAATCCTGAACGTTTGATAAAATCTTAGTGCCCCTAATGAGTTAGCTTTCTCTTTTTTTCTCCCCTCGGTTTATTTAACCATTAGATATTTGGGTGTTCTCACAAACCTCGGTGCTTTTTTGCAGCAGTGCACCGGATTTAAACACTATTGGTGTTAATAGTTCATTTGATAATGAAATTAGTTCACTGATAATGAAATCAGTGCCCTTTGCTGCCTGAGTTACGTTCGCTCCGTGGCGTAATGAGGCATATTTTAGGGTTTCAGTGTCCCAAACTTGAGTGAGAAGCTCTGGGACTTCGCAGCTTTCTGAATGCAAATGGGAGTAGTTATTCCTGCATTCCTTCGGTATATTTCTAAGGTCCTGTTATTTTAATTACATCGATACACACTCAACGATTACTGATACTTTGCTTCGCATTCACAGTCGTATCAGATGTTACACAGAAGTGGAACATGCGCAGAGCTCTGCATCCAGCCTGTCTCCCTGCTCAGTGTCTTGATAAAAGGGAAAATAGGGTCCCTTCCTGAACGATAAAGTAGTTCAGAGCAGAATTCTTATCGTTTTATTTTTTTCCTTTTCAAGAAGAAATGAGAATATTCTGGCAAGTGTTTTAATTTAGGTAGAGGACGTTTTTTGTTGCTGACTCAAAGCCTTCCGTTCAGATTTATCACGTCAGCCTATTGGGATCGGTTACCGAAAGGACTGATTAAATTATCAGCCAGATCTTGATCTAATTCCTACGTTCCTCTGCTATGGTTGGAAATGCTTTTTTTATCACGTGTAACTTTTATGGGAGGCCTTTCAAAAGTGTTGTACATTCTGAAATATCTCACGTGCACAACGCTTACTGGATCCTCTAATATCTATGCTTATATATATATATATGTTCATTTTTTCGCTCAGTGCGTACTCTGAGGTTTATCTTTAAGATAAGGATGCAGACAGAATGCTCTGGTTGAAATGATGCACCCTTATCTAAAATAGCACGAGATCATTCCCCCGATGGGCACGGTGCACTCTGAGCCTGCGCAAACTGCTTTAATACAGAGCTGCTCTGGGTGTGAAAGCAGTGCTGAGATGTTAAGGAATCTGTGTCCCTGTTCGTTAGGAAGGGCTCCTTCCTCCTCACTGCTGTTGTTTCCCTCTCTAAAAGCACGCAGCCACACGAAGCAAAATGCAGAGGTGTGTGTTAGTGCCCGTGTCAGCTAGTCACCACAGCACCGTCCTCCTTCCCTGTTATTTCTCATCACTGTGCTGCTGCTTCATTCCTGAAGAAAAGCATAACCAAATTCAGCAGTCCCAAACGATGAGGAATAGGTGGGGAAGCTGAGAGACAGCAAAGAGTAAGTGAGCGTGTGCTGGGGCAGCGTGCTGCCCCGGGCTGGGAAGTGATGAGTAACCTCGGGCTCTTGGTCTTGGTGTGTTTTAATACGTTCTGCCTCCCTTCCATAAGCTTTTTGTTTTAAGCATAAGAGCTGTTGACTGCATATTATAGAATTGATGGGATTTGCTGTTCTGTTTATGTGCCGGTTGTGTCTGGAGTTAGGTTTTCTGCACCCAACCCGATGCAAAGAGGTTTAGGAAAAAGAATGCTTCTTCACGCTACAATCCCTTTCACTCGCACGAGGAAAGATCAGAAGTAGATGAATTAAGCAGCCAGCACTCCGTGTTTTGATAACTTTAGCCAACTAAATTTCTTCTAATCTCTTTTGGAAGTAAAAGCAAAAGAAAGTCCCTATACATGTAAACTGTATTTCCTGTTGTAAACACTGGGATAATGTGGTCTGGCTACACTTCTGCTCTGCTTCATTAAGACAGCAGTTTTAGCAGGAAAGCTGCTTACCATTTCAGCGTGAGCGTTTCAGCCCGACGTTCTATGCACTGAGCTACGGCAGGTTCTGCTGTCGCCTCTCCTCTCTAGGGCAGAAACCAAACTGTCCTCTCCTCTGTGCGGAGCTGCTCAGCGCGCAGCCTTTACTGGGAACCAGTCAGAGTGGGGGGGAGGTAGGAGGGGTAAGAGGAACTTCGCTCACCGCTTCGTTACAATGCAAGCCTCACTGGGATGTGGCCACTGCCAGTGGTCCCAGCATTGTTTTTCTTACAAGGGGGGCAGGGGAGAAAAAGAAATAGATTTAACTGCAGCCCCAAGCTAGTTTCAACATGATGGACACCATTAAGAAAATCTTGTAAGTTTGCCGATTTCTTTTTCCTCCGTCTCTCGGAGCTCTCTGTTAAGCTTTCCTGATCTGCGGCAGTAAAAGATGCTTTCACAAGGATCTTGCATGTGCTTCTCACTGCTGCGCAAAGGCAGCTGGAATACAGTTTCCCAATGCTTTTCAATGTAACTTCATTTTTCTTGCAGAGAAATCACTCAAAATCACGTTTGCTTGTATTTAATATTTAGAAAGCGAGATGCTTTGTACCGAACTTAGAGCTGTGTCTGAGAGGAAGAAGCCGCGAGAAAGGCGTCTGTCTGCGGTGTGCTTCTGGTTATGTGTGGGCACGCACGGATGCACTGCACGTAGATACGTACAACTTAAGATTCCTTAAAGGAATCTCTTCTGCCTGTGGAAGCAGATATTTGCTCTTCTACAGAGGTTTTTCAGCCCCGCTTTATGTGAAAGCTTAAATTCGTCGGCACGTTACGTAACCGATTTCATGAGTTAGTATTTGCGTGCACAGATGTTTTGCCCCGCTTGCAACAAGTGCAGTGGCAAGGATTTCCTTTTAAAACGAATATATTTAAGAAACCAAACAAACACAACAACCACGTTTTGCTGCGAAACGAGGGCAGAGAGCTACAGATTTACACGGCTACACACGCTGTGAGATGGGACGTCTGGGGCAGCTGTGGCTAGGAGGAGGCTGCCACGCGCTGCCTGCTGCTCGCTTTCATCAGCAGAAGCAGTCCTACATCACGAAGCGTGCGCCCGGTTGGATGCACCTCTCCTTAACCCGTTGGACACGCTTTGCACCGCAGCCCCTTGCTGCTCTGCCTCTCTCCCTGAGCACCGTAGCTGTGCCAGCAGAGATATCGCGCTGTGACCTCCGCAGCCACGCCGGGAGCCAGGTGCTGCCGGCACAGCACACCTGCTGCCAGCCCCGCACGCGGCCCCGACGGCTCTGCTCGCATTCCCATCCCCACATCAGCACCGTGTTCTGGTGCCTGCCCTTTTTCCCCTGCTGTTTCCCCACCCTGGCATCCCATGCAGCGCTTTGCAGTTTCCCGTCACCGTACCCCGCGTTGTTCGCAAAGCTCCACCGGCGGCAGACAGAGTAGCGCAGCACTTACCCCAGAAGAAGTTCTGCTGACATGGTGTCACGGAGCTGAAGAGGCTGTTTGATGCCATAGTCCCTCTCGTTTCAGGCAGAGCTTTCGCCTCTTGGTGCGAATGCCTCTTGGATCCTCAAACTGCAAACACAAACCATAGCCAGACCTCGTTTTAGTTTTGCAGCGTCCCTGGATCGCATAGACTCAAGAGATGGCTTTTTTGCTGTCAGAAAATTGGGTAGCACTGGTAACGTGTGAAAAGCGAGGAAACAAAACAAAACAAAAAAAAGAGAGAGAGAGAGAGAGAGAGAGAGAGAATGAGCAAATATTTGAAGGACCTACTATTACTGCATAGACTGTGGTTAGAGAGCACTTACTGACTCTGTTGGTCTCAGTGGCTGGTAGTGACCTGCGGAGCTTAACCATTTAAAAACCAGAGGCTTCTTTGCTGTCCTCCTGGAGAAAGTTTGCACCGCACTTGTGGTTCTGTGGTTGTTTGTGAGGCGAATGAAGCATTCACACAATCCAAAAAAGCAAAAGCTTTAAAACTCCTTTTTTTTGCAAGCACTGTTACTGGAGAGAGAGAATCATGTGGCTCGTGACATCAGAGGACTCGCAGAGGACTGCCTACCACTGGGGCTTGTTCTTGCTCTCTCCCTTTTTTTTTTTTCTTTTTTAATTTTTTCTTTTTCTCCCCCCCCCCCCCCCACACTCCCCCCCTTCTTTTTTTTTTTTTTTTCCTATTTTGACAAAGGGCCGTGGTCAGGCCCTTCCTGGCATCCAGAGGGATATAGCTTTTTAATGTTTGTGACTCACGAGGGTTTGGAGGCAGTACAGAATGCTGCAAGAACCCAAACTCCTGTACAGTGAAAGCATATGGACCGCAGAACGCTACATGTTCTCTCAGTTCAGGTTCCCCCTGCTCTTCTTCCCCCTCTTTTTTTTTTTTTTTTTTTTTCTTTTTCTCTGTTCTTTCCCTCCTCACTGGAAAAGTGAGCAAAAAAAAAAAGAAAAAAAAAAATTGGCCCAAGTGGCTGTGTGAAATTCTGAACAACAGTGATGATTTACAATAATTTACATCTTTGGATTGCATCACGGTCGTGGGTCTGCTTCACATTTGCTGGGTGGCTGGATTCCTTCTGTTTCCCTTTTTCTCCTTGTCTTCCTCTCCTCGTGGGTCTGTAACTCATTGTGAGGAGCGGTACCTTGCGAAGGTCGGCTGCCAGGCGATCCTGGGCCGCAGATCCCTCTGCACATCTGCTCTCCCGCCTGCCTGGTTACCTGCCCTCCCAACACAGCTCCCCGATAGGCAGTGCAAGCCGAGGGCAGTTAGGGTGCTTCTCTACCCGGGGCAAAACGTTGTCCTTGGAGCACCAGAAGCAGTTGTGCTGCGCTCTCAGTGATGCTTTCGAATGCAGATATCGCTGGGATTGAACACAGGCATTGCATAACAGGGAGGGTTTGATTGCCCTTCTGTTAATTGCTCGTGTTCAGGAGGGATACGGCAGACTTCGGCTTTTTGGGGAGACTATAAATAACTTTATTCGGCCGTTAATGTTAACACTTAGTTTTAAAATGAAACCTAAATTTGATGCACATGTAAGACTTAAATGCTTCGTATCGTATGTGTGCATGTGTGAATAATATCTTTTATATACTTAACATATTGTAACTTTGACTTTGATTGTGTAATATAAGTCTTTACTGTACCAGTACGGAGCGGGTTAACAAAAGCGGTATTTTTTTGTTTATAATAGAGGCTTTGAAATAAATTGCAAAATGCTGTGCGTAGTAAGGAATAATGTGCACAGACAGTGTGTATTAGTAGTCTTGATTTGCTCACTCAGATTCAGAACGAAATTGGAAACATCTTGGAGAAAGTATCTCATGTTTTTGCCTCTCTGGACGCGGTGTCGGGGGCTGTTCTGAGCCTGCTCGTATCACACAGGCGCTTTCTGCTTTTGGCCGAGCGATTCTATGCGGTCGGTTGCTGCCGCATCCATCGTTGGGAGGGGAGGGATGGTGTCCAACCTTTCCTAGGTCTCGTTCAGCTCTCGTTTGTAAAGTAAAGCCCCATCTCTTCGAGGTCAGTGTCCCTTCCTTTGCGTTCTCCTCTTGGCCCTCAGCTGTCCCGGCTGTAAGTGGGCAGCAGCGGCCGGCGGGGCGGCTGGGCGAGGAGGTCTGGCTGGAAGTGGCAGCTGGGGGGTCCTGAATTGTCGTTATCAGAAAGCTATCCAAGCAGCATAAAGCCCTGCACGATAAAAAGTGCTTTCCTGACGTTGAGAATAGGGTTAATTGCATTGTTCCCAACGCAGTACCTGGAAAGTTAGCAGATACTGATGTGTTTGTAGAGATTCCATCTTAAAGTGAAACAGGAGCGTGCTGCGGATCGCCCGTCTCCTCCTGTAGTGCTGTTGAATTCTTCTGGCGCTGCCTTCCCCTGCGTTTCTTTCTATTTTCCTCAGCGCGGATAAGAAC
Source organism: Oreortyx pictus (assembly GCA_036925125.1). NCBI lineage: Eukaryota > Metazoa > Chordata > Aves > Galliformes > Odontophoridae > Oreortyx > Oreortyx pictus. The sequence goes on along the minus strand of JAUPFR010000002.1, from coordinate 105,035,071 downwards.
ATCAGTGGAAAGAAGCAGAACCGCGTTTAAAACGGTTCAAAGGTCGGTCGCGTTTTCACGTAAACAGAGCACCCCGCCGTGAGTGGTCGGCGGCTCCTGCCTGCGCTACCTGCAGCTCCAGCCCTCAGCACACGCAGCGGGACCGCCAGCTCCCGCTGGGTGCTTGGGGGGGTCAGTCGGAGCTGCCCTCCTCCAGGCCGCTGCGTCGTGGTGTTCCACACTCGCTTTCCTTCACTTCAGTGCGACTTCGGGATTCATTCGCACTCACACCTTTCCTCAGCTCAGCTTTCTGAGGTCCGAGTTGTTAAGTTCTTCGCACACACTGTGTCTTTCCGCGGCTGCTTTATTTTGTTTTAATGCTTTCGGTTGCGTGCGCAGTGATCTGGTTACCACCGCTCGTTTTGCTGTGGTAACACCGAGGTATTTTCTCCTTTTCACTGTGCGCTTTTACACCTGTGACGCCAGGAGCAAGGCCACTGCAGTGAAGTCTTCACCCAGTGGAGCAAAATACATCAACGTGAGAAGAACAAATCGTATTACGGGGTAAACTATACATAGTTTGCAGACGCATCAGGAGACCAAACCCTTTCTGTTGTTTACTAGGCAGTATAGAGACGTTATAAATCAGAGCTGTGCACAGCCCAAATTCCTGCAGAGCTGCCCTGCAGCACGGTGTGCACTTTCAGTGAACGAAGCAGACATGTGAATCCCAAAATTCGCTGAGTGAAACAGCATCTTGATTGCAGCCTTTTGTTTCAGAGGTGCATCTGTACGAGTCAAGAGTTCCTGTGTGAGTTCTTCAGGGGTGCTTTGAGTCACGGTGATGCTGACAAAGGAAGTATTATGCTGAGGAATTTCGTTGGTAAACCCTGAGCTTGGTCTTGGAGACACGTGGAATAGTTGACCGCGATGCAACACTAAATGATAATTACACCTCTTACTTCTTTAATTTGGAAGTACGTTTAGGTTCTTGTAAGCCATGCTTTTATTTCCAAACTTTCTGCCTTCTGTCCTTCCAAGCGCGTGATATAGGAACAGTAAATGAGGATTAATTATACTTCAGTGTTTGTTTCTTTCTACAGCTAGAGAGGAAGAAATCCTCTGCTTGCAGTGATGGGATGGCACAACTTGTTAAGCAGCAGCACTGCAAGTCACACAGTACATACGATAACAAGACACTGATTTTTATCGTGCAGAAAGCAGTTTCCTCAGATGCAAGTGTCAATTGCAGGTGGTACTAAAGCATCTCCTTGTGCTACTTCAGCATTTCAGTTTTATTGTTTTTTTTGAGGGATTGAAGCCTCTGCTTGGCTGTGTTCCTAACTCAGTGAGAGGTTACAGTTTGTGGAGTGATTGTACTGTATTTTTGAATGGCTCTTAGCATTTACATATCAGCATGTTTTTGCTGCTGGACTTGGATATCTTGTAGGCTTCTGGTTTCCAGCTCCTCCACAGCAGCTTCATATGCTGCTGGGACACACACATTAAAGCAAAAGCTGAAACTGCCCTTTAATTAATATCATCGTAGCACCAGGGTTGCTTCGGTGCACATTCCCTGTCTGAAGCTGCTTACTGGGGATGCGAGGAGCAGCACGGGGCATCTGAGTTTCTTCTGCCTTAGAACATATGAACATATGAACATAGAACAACATGCCTTAGAAAACATCCTCTAGGATGTTTTCTACGTGACAGCTTTTCTCAAAATAAGATGTGGTTTGAAGTATGTGGACCTGGAACTTTGAACCAGATAGTGGGGGAAAAATACTGCTACATTTACAGCAGAAGCAAAAGTGGCAACTTTTCGGTACCCTAGAATCGGGTTACTGAAAGACAATAAATTAAACTGAGCTGCCACTGCAATTAAAAGGATGCTCATCTTCTGTTAATCAGAGAGGACAGTGTTTAATAGCAAGGGGCAGTGCAGCGTTTGCATTGAGTTGCTGGGTTTCTCACTTTGTATATAATAAGAAAAGGTATTCTGTGCTGAAACGTTCTGTCCCCGATCAGCTTTGAGTAAGAGTTTACATCTCAGTGTTCAGATAATCTAATCTCAGCTATTCTCGCTGCTCAGATGGCTGTTTTCTGACAAGTGCTGTTTGTCTCGTGTTCCTCAATTACGTCCCTTGCAGAATGCACAGCAGTTGGGACAGCACTCTTGATGAGACGTTCCGTACCCTAAGCAAATGGCACTGAAGATCGTCCTAACCCTGGAGCTGTTTTCTCCTGGCTTTTTTTTTTTTTTTTTTTCTCTCTCTCTCTTTTTTTTTTTTTTTTTTAAGCCAACTTGCAGAAAATATGGGAAACTTGTCTCATATAGCAGCTGAGGATGTGGCTAGGTTAAGGCAGGAAACTGCTACCCACAATGCAATGTTACATACACTACCACTTAATAAAATTTATTTCAAACATGCTACTGACAAAACCAAAGAAAAATAATATCCTAACTACGCTAGTTAGTACACTAAATATATCTAGGGAAAAGTGAAAGTAATCTCTCCGGAGCCTTCCTTGCTGTTAGGATACGATGCCACCAGTAAGTTACACTAGAGCGGATCTCGGCAGTTAAAAGCAGTGACCTATTATTAGGAAACACTCACATCACAATGGAAATTAGTGATTATGTTCTTTTTAATAACAGCCAGCGTTCGTTTATGTGGGGAGATGTGAGAGAAGCTTTCTCCCTAGGATTTTCTGGTCGGCACAGTCTCCTCTTGCGTGGTTCTACAAGTGGCAGATTTCTTGCTTCCTCCCGTTAGCACCAACTTACCTTTACCTTTAGCGTGAGAGGCTGCCCCTCTCACTCCATCTGTCTGCAGGGTGGGCTGCAAATATAGCTGGTGTCGCGTGGGGAAGGAACCCACGTTTCACCTTCCTGCGTGATGCAAAGAGTTCAGGGATCTTTTTGCTTCATTTCATTGCCTGCAGCCTGGTGATTTCTGAGAGGAAGCTAAGTTCAGTTAATTTCTAAGGGGGGGTTAATAATCTTGAATCTTTAGTGAATCTTTTTAGGTATCAAACAGGTATATTTAAGGTCACCGATGCCGCTTTGCTGTGAGCGTCCAAGCCCTTGTTCTAGGTGAATTCTGTTTGCTTTTTGTTTTTAAATGGACGTGTATGAAGGGTGATCCTCTCGCGGAACATTCCTGAAGTGTTCGCCTCTATGGTTAAAGAGCACTTATCAAGAACAGCTGCTGTAGCGCTGTGGATCCTATCCATGGACTCATGGTGGTCTGCTGAACAACGTTCTTCAAGTTTGACAGGTGAGACAGAGACTCTCCAGTGCCACTGCTTTTGGATGAATCTAGCTGTGGTTGGAGAAAGTGCATCTTGCCAAAATGTATGGGTAAGACCACACACAGTCTTTAAAATAGTTATTGTAAGCTTATTTTTAGGCAATATGTCTTGACAGTTCTTTTCTTTGCATGCCAGCTTCACTGCTGCTTATAGGTTTCTCATTTATTTTAGTAATGGCCGTTGCAGATTCAGATCTACGTTTGTAAAGCTTTTGCACAGCGTTTACACTGGAGAACTAACGTACTTTCGGACCACGATCAAGATTGAAATAAAATATTGAAGCAGATTATTCACGCTGTTGAGATTTGGTGTCAGTGTTTCCACATCCAAGCTCATTTTCAGGGGCATAGTTCAGCAGTAGAAATTTGCTTCTGGTTTTAAAATCGCACCCGTTTCAGTAGCTGTTGCGTGAAAGTCTACAGCAGCGTAGATTTCAGACGTGAAATTAGCTCAGTAAGTGATAAAAATGATTTTTTTAGGAGTTGCATAATGATCAGCTGGTGAATTTAGAATCTAACTTTGATTTCTGCCCTAACCCCCAGATGATATTTTTCATGTGTATTTTAATGCGTAGAATGATGTCTGCATCCTAAGTGTCTGCTTCAACAGTTGGCTTGGTAATGTGGATTTAAAACATTGTATGCTCAACTGACAGTGGGGAAGGAGCTTGCACCCTGCAGGATTGCGGAGCAAACAGTACCATTTTGGTAACTTCCAGAACAGATGGCTTCCAAATACCCTGAGAGAAATGAAATGTAACACTGGAATGGGATATCATAAACCACGCATTGGGTAGAGATGCTTTAAATTTATGGATTAATAACAGCATGCTTTTTTTCCCCTATTTCTGTATTTTTTCAGCTAATCTTGGATAATTAATGGATGACTGTTCCTTGAAACATTGCTCGCTTTTTTATTACTTAGTATTGCATATTACCATTGCTTATGGCAATGGACTTTACAGACCATTAAGGAAATAGTCACTGCCCTGAGGAGTATACAATTAATTAAATAAACACAGTCATTTAAGATATATATGAGAAAGTAACTGATAGAATGTGCTGTCATAAAAGTGTTGATTGGAAGAATTTCATGGAGAATGGAGAGCGGTGGGCTTTAACTTCATGATGAGTTTTCTCTGCACACTGTAGTATGAAGGACGTCAGTCAGTGGTGTGTCTGCCTGGTGCTTTTGGCTACTAGAGTTGAATATGATCCCTGCTCATCTTGGCTTCATCTCCATAATTGGTGGGGACAAAAAAACAAAGCACCCTGTTTCCTTTCGTGACGTGTGCAAGCTGAAATAATTCCGTACTAATTTATCATACTTACATAAGTCTGAGATCCTCAGTCTAGCAAACAGTATTTTTTTTTTAGCAAAACCAGATTGATCTTTCTCTCCTTTATCTCTCCACATCCTTTTTTTTTTTTTTTTTTTTTCATATTTAATACCTGAATTGGTTTTGTTTCCTCACAACAGTCTTGTAATAAAAAAATGCATAGGGGGGTTTGGTGGAGAAGAGAGCTCAAAATAATTCAGGAGAAGGCTGAAAAGAGGATGAGAGATGGAAATGGATGGAGTGAGTGTTAAAAGAGGACAGTTGGAATGCCTGTTTCGTTTGTTGCTATGGAATGAGGTCCTTTTTTTTTTAACAGTATGGCTCCTGTTTTGTATAGAGGGATATTGAAGGTGAGGAGAAATGAAGAAACTGGGACAGGATGAAGAACAAAAACCACACATCCCTTCCCATGTTGACTGGAGGGCAAAGAGAGAAGCACTGTGCACTGAGAGCCTATTTCAGGCAGGAGGAGCTGCCTGGCTCCGTTCAGTGCAGCATTCAGCTCTACTGAAATGAACTGGGGAACCTAAAGGACACTGGAGCCAAATCAAGCTCCGTGTGTGGAGATGTTTGCATGACATTTCTGACACGTGGCACGTTCTGAGCTGCAGAGCTGGTTCACTGGTTTTTCACATCCTCAGGTGAAAGCAGGCAGTGTTTAATACCTGCACCTACTTCTCCATGCTTCTGAAAAGTCACATTTGCCCTTGTAATTAAAAATCTGTTCTGCGATTCTGGTGAAGGGCTCTGAAGATCATTCGTGAGGGAGTTGAAAAGCGGGTGAGAGGGGTATTAATTGATGATCAAATTAGCAGGTGTCAGTTGGGTTCAGAGTTGTTTTTGTCACGCTCTGAGTAGCAGACTGCTGAGGAACTGAGTGGCGGTAATAAAGAAAATACACAGGAATGAATTACGACCATTCCTTCTGCTTCTTTCTTCCCCGACCTTCCCTTCCCACACATGAGGGAGCAGAGTGGTTTTCAGGGAGACCTTGCGATGGGGGTTGCCAGTATCCAGACCTATGACTCCGAAGATACGTAATGCAAGCTTTGAGGAAGTATTTTTTGCAGATAAAACGTCATTTTATTTTTAAGACTTTTTTTTTTTTAATATATATATATTTTGCTTTAGCCAGTTATTTCTGTTCTCTTTGTATGGATAAGTAATCATTTGTTTTAGGAATATCCACCACTGTGTCTCCTGAGAGATACTAATCGGAGTAGGCACCCAATACTCTGCTGAGTATAGGCCGTTGGGTGCATGGATGCTTTTAACTTGACAGCCTCTAATTAAAAGAACTTCTTGAAGACAAAACACAGGTTCTGGATCTTGACGTTGTAGAGGAGTTTGGGATGAGGGACCACAGATACTTTGGACTTACTCGGGCTGTGTAGAGGAATTGCAGTTCTTTGTGTCAGTAACGTGAGGGGATTGGGATGTGTGTGTAGGGCTAGTGTTAATGCATGAAGTAAAAGCGATGGACTCCTTAACCTTTGGTTCACTGGGACTGGAGTGAGAAGTGTGGCCTTACTGGGATTTGTGAAGCAGGATGAAAGCCTGCGTTTTTGTGCTGGAGGAGGTGATACAGAAGATGAAGGTGGGCAGCCTCGAGGATGTTGGGTGTTACCTACTGGGGACACTGTGTGTTTAGTGACAGATTGTATCAATAAATGGACGTTCAGCTACTCAAATCACTTTGGGACACGTTTGTGATTGGAATAAGAGTACGCTGGAACAAGAACACTAGAATAATTTGTTGGTGGATAATTCGGTAGTCAAAAAACAACCTGGCTTATAAACTTATCTTTCTTTAGCTGTTCTGGACCTGCAGAGACTTTGAACTCAGGGTTATTGCTCCATCCAAAAATCTGCTAAAGGATCAAACCGCTGTTTCACAACTGAAAAGCATGTTGATTTGCTGATATCTGTGAAGAAGAAGGAAACTTTTGTAGCTCATAACCTTGTTACTTTATAAAAAGCTGCATTTTAGCAAAGCGGGCTCTGCATTATAGATTAATTCATCTAGCACCTACTTTGTAACACGAGGCATTAGGTGAGGTGGGTTCTGAGGGTTGTGATCCCTGTGGCATTTGTCTCCTTTGGATTCCACGCTGGCCACGGCAGCCAGGCTTCTTGCTTTCATTTCGGACAGTCTGTGGCAAGGCAGAGATCTGCACAACCAGATGTTTCTGTCAGAGCAAGCAGCTCTCTGGGCAGCTTTTCTGCTTTGCCAAAAACCCCAATGCTGAAGGAAGTGCGGCTTCTGAGGAGCCTGAGCTCCTTCGGATGTGCTCTGTGCTTTCAGGCGGGTCCCTCTGAACTGACGGCGTGCTCTGTGTGGTGTAAAAGGAGATCGCCTTTATCTTTCACGTTTTGTCTTTATCGGTAGAGAATAACTTCCAGAGCTTTAATAAAACAAAACATCAAACTTCAATTATTGGCGTGTGGGGATTAAAATGCAGTTTTCTTTTGCCATCTCTATCCTGCTTATTCTGTGAGATCTCTAATTGTTCTCCCTTCTTCAAACTCGACAGGAAAAGTTTTCTCTTTTATGAAAATCAAAATGTTTTCTTGCTCTTTAAGTCCAGTTACGCCGTGTGGGTTTGAAGCAACTCTGCAGCAGAATGTTTATATTTCAGTTTCAGGAAAAACGATACCAGTCTGTTCAGAAACGGACTATTTGCAGTAGTAAGTGGCATCCTTACAAGCTAAACACAGTGATCAAAGAGCTGAAGAAATAACAAATCTAGTTGTCTTTTGGACAAAATTACAATGGAACAGCATTTGGTTCGTCATTTAGTTTCAGCATGATTTATTTTTCTTCTCTTTTAATTGAAGAATGAATCCAATTCATAACGGAATGAAATTCAATCTTCTTATTTTCTGATGTGGGCAGAAAATATCAGTTTTATCTCTGTATAGGAGCTACAGTAATTCATGCTCCTTTTCCCTTCTGAATAACTGAAAGAAACTGAGTAAGACATTCATTACATGACATTATTATGCCGGACACATTTTAAGAATCCATGAACTTTACAGAAGACTCAATTCTTTAAATGCTTTCCCTTCAGCTTTCTTTATTAACTATTGCTGGATTGGACACATGGTGGGTACACAACTAAAATAATGAAGATGGACTGTAAGTTCAGCTGTTAATTGACAGCTAGAACCTGAGCAACTTCCACACAGAACTTACCCCGTTCTATTCCCATTCCTATCTGTTCTCTTTTGCTAAAGAAGCAAACCTACCTAAACTTTATTCTAGAAGGATAAGTCGATGAAACTAACATGGAAATGTCAGAAGTGAGGTTTCTAGTGAAATTTTGCCTGATTGTACTTGGTACATTATAATAGTGTGTTAACTGATTATTTTTTTTTTCCCCCAGAACTCCTGATTCATTCTTTGCATGGAATGAATACTGTGTGCTTCAGAGTCGGTTATTCAGTGATTTTCGTGCAGTCCCTCGTTGCTCATTGCGTGGCTGCCTGCCATCTTCAAAACCTCTTGATTAGAAGAATTACTAACTTTCATGTGCTCTTTTGTGGCATGTGTCACATTATAAGAATACTTTAAAAGCAACATGGTTATTTTTTTTTTTGTTTATTTGTTTTACTCTTAGGAACTGACTGTGCTATTCCCTATAACCGTTACTTAGGGGGCTCATACATAGAATGAAATTTAGAAGTAAAAAACAAAACTTAAACTTCTTGGCTACTCTGCAGCACACACTTAGGATGCTCTGTTTTGTTAAAATGCTTATTTTTAACTAGAAGAGGGACTGAAGTGACTTCTGGATGTTGCAGATATGTGCCATGGATTAGCTGTGATATCCTAGTAACATTCCTAAGTACAGGGGATGAAGAACTCTGAGAACAGCAATACCATTGTTTCTGTTAGACTGCGGGAAGAACTACAGTGATGTAAACTTTTTTTTTTGCATTCTTTTGATGGCTGTATAGAAGGCCATCGACTTAGTTTTCCTTTTCCAGAACACCTCAGTGCAAACAGAAGAAAGCAGTAAAACAGCACTGAGAAAACATTTCTTCCCGTTTCTGTGTTGCTGCTCTTCACTTTGATAACTGAACAGTCTTAGTTGAAGCATACTGTGGTCTCTGTTGTCAGGTATTATTAGCTGTTGTATCCTTCATGTTTAGGAGGTAAACAACTTAATTTCTTTTGGTAATGATGTAACAGAGATGTAGATAGATTTTGGGTCTGAATTTGGAAGTTGGTAGTGCCTGCTCTAAAGCCTTAGATTTACTGTTGAAAATAGGATTGTGTTAATCTCCCGTCTCCATTCTTGAAGTCTTGCTTAGTTCATTAACATGCTGCCTGTAGTTTATTTAAAGATTAAAAAAAAAATAATAATAATCCAAAAATGTTTCAGTAGAATCTGTCCTTCTGTAGCATTAATAAATAAAAGTCTTCTTTAGATGACACGTTGGATCTTAAAAGTTTCAACCCAAGCTTTCACCAGTGTTTTTTGTTGGCTTTGGGCTAGTCAGTTGAACTCAGCGTGCATTTTTCTTGGCTTGATTATTCCTTTCATTTACCCATAAATCAGGACAAATTCTGTGGAAGTTACTGCAGTTTTTTTGGGGCAAGATAGCTGTAAAATGCTTTAGTGGAAAATGGCTGTAGTCTGATGCTTGAGATGTGGCTTTATGGGGTTGAAACTCGGACTTGTTTTTGAAACTTTTCGTAGTTAAGCAGTTTGTTTAGTTCTTCAGTTCCTGCTGTGAAATGAGGATATGTTTGTTGGTTTTGTTCTTTTATTTTGCGTTAACAAATTTAATTCATTTCATTTCAGGGATGTTCCTATTCTAGTGATGAAGGTCATGGGAGTGCCAACATGAAGACTGAGTTTGTCCCTGTTGTGTGTAGTAGAGCTTTTAGTCCTCAGCAGTTCCTCAGAGTCATAGAGAAGACTGCCTGATGTTTTATTGTGAAAGTACACTAAGCTGAAGTGCTAAGTAAGAGTATGATTTTTTTTTTTAAATCTTTTTAACCCAGTCCACCACTCAACACTGTAGAAAATTTGTTTAGAAGAGCGCTAGCATCTTGCATTTGATTTAACTCTCTTAATGGAATCTCCTCTGAGTAAATTCTGTGTTTTATGGTGCATTTCTTCCCACTATCAAAGTTAAGCTCTTGGGAGCTTCTCAAGTTAGCTAAAGAAATCACTAGTGACTTTGGTACTTTGATATTTAGAGATTTATGTCGCTACTGAGTGGGTAACTCTAGGGATTTTCTAAATTTAAAGAAGGTGCTGAACGTAGGCAAGTGTTACACTTAATCTTGTCTATTGAACATCATAAAGTCATCGTAGTAGAGTCATTGCCTTTCCCTTGTGCTTTTCCCAGCATAACTTACTGTTTTGTTTAAAAATGAATAAATCAGAGCACTTACAAATCTTTTGTAAAACTAGACATTTCAACTGTGATCAACATTTTGTTGTTCAAAACAGGATAACAGCTGTGACTTTGTAAGCTACTGTTAGTGGTTTTTCAAAGCTAATTTGTCAGCTAGCTGGCAGGCTTAGCTCATTTGCCAAAAGAAGTTGATGTCATCTCCCATCTCTTTCTTTGTCAGAGCTCGGCGTCTCTTTTCCTTTAACCAGTGGTTCTCAAATAGAACGTTACAGAATGGGGCTGTTTGCCAGTGGCATTAGTTTCTGTTTATGTAACTTCAATTTAGATCATTCATAGCTTAACACAAAATTAAATTGTCATATGACTGTTGATCATCCTTTTTTTGCAGCCCATATTTGTGATATGTAGCTCCTTTTTGTGTGCTTTGAATATAAAGCACGAAGAGCAAAAAAATATTATTTCCAAGTATAGCTAATTTATTCAACCACTGTTCAGTGTAGTTTATTATTTCTCGTTCTGCATTCAGCACAGAATAAGGAATTATTTCATGACTAGCTATCGATTATAAATAAGATTTCTTGGAAGAGTGAGTGCCAAAAACTCAGTGTCTGTCAATTGCCACTAACGCGTGTTGCTTCAACGTAAATTATTTATAATTTCTGTTGAACAGCTTGTCTAAATGAACTGCAAAACTGCTTATTTTCAAGTAGTTATCTGTCTTCTTGCTACGAAGCAGTTGCAGTGTTGGCTTAGAATTTGAGGGAACTCCATTGGTTTTAATCTCTTGGGTGAAATTCCATAGTAAATTTTTAGTAGCTTCAGTTTTACAAAATGCTATGGGATATAAAGGGATTCTTTTACAATACATTAGCCAAGTAAAAGATGAGAAATTAGAGGTAGGAATGTGTTTTCATGCTAGAGCAAACTTACTTGTGAGATCTACCATGGTACCGGTAGAAATTGAGAACTGAGAAATCTTGCTAATGGCCAATTTAGAGTACTGAAATCATGTTCTGACTGCATACAGCCACAGAAGGTTTTTACCCAAGCATGTGGATGGTAAATTGGGTTGAAATTAATTGTTGGTAAATGTGAAGTCAGGTACACGAGTTCCGTGCTGGTTGTTATTGCAGAAAAGGATATGAGATTCACAATGGGTGGCTCTTAAAATGTGTCAGCGTGAGGTTTAGTAGTTCCCCAAAAGTGACTCAGATTTAAAGAACTTGAGAGAATATGTGCAAAGCCATGTTCTGAGTCGTTCTGCAGTTAGGCTCACCCTGTTTTAGACATTGTAATCTAGGATTGTTAAAATAAAACTAAAGGAATGACATCCATACAAGGTGAAACTAGACTGATAGGATTTTAAAGGTTGGCAAGAAACAACCGGGAGGGGATTAGGTGATAGAAATCTACAAGTAAGAGCAGTATGGTGGGAGTGAAAAGTTTCCCTTTTTCACAACAAAAACTAGAGGCACCTACCTAGTGAAATGGTCACGAAAGATGGCAGGCTTACAGTGAACACAAGGAAGAACCTGTTTTTTAGCAGCGTGTAATGAAATTGTTGGCTTCCTAAATTCACTGCCACAAGGTATGTTAGGATCCACATATTGTAGTGGCTCAGAAAAACGTAGCTGAAGATCAGGGAGGTGAGTTTTTATCTGTAGGTATAAAGCATGGTTGTCCACTTGTTGCCTTTGACTAAACGTTAGGTCTGTTGAAGGAAACGCTAAGTAGGGATTTTCCTTAAGAATTCTGCACTGGTCTGTTCAGAGAGCTCTTGATGTCTCAGCTTATCCCTGTTGTTAAGCTTTTACCTACAGACCAGCTGATAAACGTATCCCAGTTGCAGTACAACGTACTGTGTAGTAACACATTACTACGGGATAAATGGTCACGGAATCTTGAAGGATTTGCAGATAAGAAAGTATCTGGTGTAAAATCAGGATGGAGAAATTTAAGAGCTTATCGAGGTAAAATGTGAAATGCCTCTAAATGCTTACAAAGGTAAGTAGGTTGAAATTCTGTGGAGTTATTTTCAAAAGCTTATCATCACCGTGCTATTAATTTGATCTGCAAGTTATTGGTCATCCAGACCATAATATTTCACTGAGGAACCCTTACAGAAGTAAGATATTTGCCAGTTTTGTATTATCTGGCTTGTCAATCTAATGTCATCAGATTTATTTTTTTCCCCTTTATAAATAGCATTGTTTTTCAGTCACTTTCAAACCAGCTTCTTCGAACGGAGATCCTCTGTGCTCTGCTGCTTATCCTTCTCCTCAGCATTTCCTGTTCTTTCTGTAAGACTGACCCCACTGTGAGCGATGTAGCTCCCCTTCGTAGCTGCATGTGATGTAAAAAGGGCAGTCACTAGGATTAGAGAAAAATTGGCCAAGATTGGGGGGCATTAAAGTCCCTCCCAGTCCAACCATCCTATGGTTCTCTCGCTCTGGAAATCGGTGTCTTTGTTAATCTTTGCCTTATCCTCGTGGGGCTTTTCTTAAGGATGTCGCCCCATTGAAAGCTGCGTGGTTAACTCATGAATTAAGGGTATTAGCATCCTAAAACGACAGGCTTTGGGGAGAGACTCGCTTGTGTATTTACTGTTATCTCACTTCCCTGAAAGTATGCTTTGATGAAACCCTTCTGGCATCGATTTGATTCAGTTCCATCACAGAATCACAGAACTGTAGGGGTTGGAAGGGACCCCTAGAGATCATCGAGTCCAACCCCCTGCCTGGCAGGCTCGCTACCATCCTTTGGTAAGATGAAAATTAAACCTAAGGCGTGCTTCCTAATTAGAAAATGAAAAAGCTTCAGTGAAGTTTTAAAATACAAAATTGTAGATGATAATTTATAGGAAAAGAGTAATAATTATTAACATGATAGGCAAAAATACATCAAAACCGTAACGTGTGTATCTGCTATTAAGCACTTACTTGAGATTTTATTTTTTATTCTGGCTTTGAATCCAGCATTTATCATCTTAAATTTCAGCTACGCTTTTATATCTGCCTGAGGGTGAACTTTATACATCTCTTTATAGATTAGAAACACAGAATGTTATCACGCTGCCATCTGGACTGATTTACCCTTATATCGTCACAGATTTATGATGATTATATTCAAGCACTTAGTGTTTTCTTTTTCAAACATTTCAACACAGTAGCCCAGTAAATCAGAACTTCCTTTTGAAAGATTGATTGGTGCAAATGCATCTAATCACATCCGAACTGTAGTCAGAGCTCTATTCAAAAGCGTTGATGCTGGTTGTTGGGTTTTTTTTTTTTTTTTTTTTTTCCCTTTGACTTACAGAAGGACCACACATGTTGTGGTTCTTTAATGACTGCATAAAGCTCTGTCCTGTTTTCCCTGAATGCTGATCATTTCCAGAGGTAGTAGGTAACGTTTTGTAGCTTCGCCTTCCCCTTTCTCCTCTATTAAAGACTTCCGGGAGGTAACGGCTTTTTGGCCTGGCTGCTGATTTGTGCGTTGCCAGTGATCGCAGCCTCTGCCTCTGTCTGTCTGATAGCAAGGTAATTGAGGTGCTTTTCCTATTGAATTTAAATGGAGCGTTTGCAGTCAGGCATACTTAGCTGCTTCATTGTGGGCTTTTATTTCCTCCTGCTATTCCCCACCTCAAAACTTCATGCTTTTAAGGCTGTCTGATGATTTTTACTTCGAGTGATGCTGAAAGTTCAGGTCAGCAGTTCTCAGGTGGCTTTTTCACGTTGAGAAATGACTTCACTGGGCTGAACTGTAGGGTGAAATGTCTGTGGCAACCTTTTGGGGCTGGCCTAACAGGGTAGAGGCTTATCAGTAGGTGTTCATTCAATGAAAGCGTACTGGCAGCATGATGTGGTTGATCGAGTCCAGCCCTGCAGTAGGGAAATAACATTTCCTTCAATGCATGTGGACCTTACAAGCTTCTGTTGTTCCTGATAGTGGGTAACACTAATATAAAGCAAAAGGAGTTGAGGCATTCTTTAGTTTCTCCTTCACTTGAGGTGTTATGACCGTGTTTTAGAGAAAAGTGAAAGAAACTTAGCAGGAGACACATAGGATAATCAGCTTTCCAAAGAAGGTCTCATTGTAAGTTTTAAGGCTTAGATGAGCTTTTAAACCTCTGACTGTGAGGTGTTTCTTTTACAATTTGCTTGAATATTGGCTCTTGAGGATCCCTGGTGTTTGAATACTAACAGATAATTGTTGGCCATGTAAGCATTCAAGGCTGTTGAACAAGTTAATCGATTAATTTCATTTTTAGGTATTTGAGTGTTGACCGAGTTGAGTTTTCTGTCCTTTCCAGAACTCTATTCTTTTCTGCTTTGATTTGGCAAAGGAATCGGTGTGAGGCTCTCTCCTATGCCCAGTGGTTTATTTTTACCATTTTTTGCCCATTGGTCAGTTGCAGTATAAGTTGAAAACATTCTGAGGGATGCGACTGGTAGGTGCATAAACCTTGTTTCTTCACTCTAGAACTAATGCTAGAAAGGGATACTCAGAGTTTGGTGGTTCGTCTTCCCTTTTTGCATAGCAATTTACTTATTATTGATAGCTGTTAGGCTGGTAGGGCAGGTTAGTGGGCATTTTAGTTTCCCACATAGTTTGTTCTTAATCTGCCCTTTGCACATCCCTTGCTCTTCCTAGCTTGTCCTCAACATCATCAACTACAAATCAGTTATATGTGTACGTTCTGTGCAAAGACAGTTCCTGTAAAGCAGTGGATAATCCAAAAGATTTGTGCCACTTTCTGTGGAAGGAATTAAGTGTGTCTGTTCTTTGGAGCTCGACTGAAAGCACGAAGGGTTCCACAGTGAATTTCTGCTTTCTATCAAGGCGTACATGTGATGTGTAATGGTACAGTCATATGGTTTTGATGGCATCTTCAGAGTGTTTTGCCTTGACTCTCCTACTCACCAACGGCGTTTAAGTCTCACATTATCTTAATGGAATCTAAGGTCTTTTTGGCGTTCATCACATTTGAAATAAATCAATAAATCCTGCAATCTTTTTTTTTTTTTTTTAATGACATCTTTTCTTGTAGAAATAATTCAGTGAGGCTTGCCTTTGGTATGGTGACCTCCTGTGGGTACAGCGTTGAAGAAACCGGGACTATCTTCAGCACTTTACTCTTACTGGAATTTGTGATTGTGTTATCATATACTAGATTCTTAGAAATCTGGGGAAAATCTTAGCATTGGTGACAACAGGTATTTCAATTGGGACATGTTCTTCTTGAGATAAGAAGTGCTAGCTCAACCTTACCTCTCAGCTATAAGAAACAGCTTACCTTTCCTCCTAAGCCTCTCCCTTCTTTTTGTCTGATGACGGTCTATTCTCTGTTGCCCAAGCTTGTGATTTAGATGTCATCTTCAATTTCTCTGCTGCTGGTGTTTTCTTCAGGGCAATTATGGCATGTCTTGCTGTTAAACAATTTGCAAGATAACAGTATATTCTTCAAACTGCTAAATCTAATTTTAATGCCACATGATTTGTTTTCATTAACTCTGAAGGAAGTAGGTTTTGGTTTTTCTTTGAAATGTGAACTTTTTGAAAATACCTACGCAGTTTCTTGTTACCCCGTGATTAGGTAACCTGTGTCTAATGTGGCTGACTGTCCATTCGAAGAGAGAGAATAGGATGTAAAATAAAACGCGTAATCTAAATTTTTATGGGTGGATAAAGATCAAAATAACAAATTATTTCAGTTTAGGTATATACACTTTTAAAGTGAATTTCACATGCGTTGAGTTATGTGCACTGTCATCAGTGTCAGTTGAAATATTAAATGTATTCTCACCACTCTTCTTGGGTATTAGAAATGTAGACATTTTATTTCTTCTGGGAAGAAGAAAGTGGTTGGTGTCAGAAATGTTCTTTCAGGTGGAACTGTAAGTAATGCTACAAGCAAGTCTTGTTTCTAAGCTGTAAAGAATATTCCTGAAAACTTATACTGAGGCTTTATAAATGAACTTTATAAGCAGAGCTGAATTCTGGTTAGCGGAAGAGTTCTGTTCAGTCATTCTCAGAGCTGAGCGCAAGCTCTAGATTCTGTTGCTTAAAAGGACAGATTTTTGTATTTTTTTTTTTCCTTTAAAGGGGAGGTTCATGTGGACTGAATTCCCTTTTACAAAATGGGCATGTTTCCCAGGGAAAACATGATACCTCTTCACTAATCAGGATGGAGCCTTATCCTGCAACGGGACCTACATTTTGGTCTTTTCGCCACATCATTGCTGTTCTCTACATGGACAAAAATAGATATAGAGTAAACCAACCCAAAAAGTCAATTATAGGGTTTTATAGTGATGTACTGTGAAAAATTTGGTCGTGTTTTTCATTATACAGAATGTTCTTTCCGAAGACATAAACAGAAAAAAGCACATATGTTTGATTTTAAAAATAACTTTGCTTAGCTGTTTAAAAATGCTGGAGGCATTTTGGATAGTTCTAAATGATCAGCATCGTAATTATATGATAAAAATTCTGTGTAAAGATATATCTGGTTTATAATTATTTAACTGTTGGGATTTGGGGGTTCAAGAGGTATACTTTGAATTTTTTTCTCATACGTATCTGAAAATTCTGGGCTATTCATCTTCCTCTCCTCTCTAATCAGGAAGCAACTGTTAAATCTGTGATGTCAGTTTAGGGGGAATGATTTAATTTTAAAAGTATTTACATGTGAAAGAAATATTGGAATGAATGAAAACAGTTTGGTCCCCTTCCACTGGCATTTAAACCAAGTGATTACGCTGGGATAGCGTAGTGTAGGAGAGATCTTGAAGTAGTAATTAATGTCATAGTATCAAAGTAATAAAAATTAATAGAAATATAAATGCAAGTAATGTTTTCCAGTTGTGGGCACCTGGGGTTGAACAGATAAATCTACATTTGAACTTTTCCAGAAATGTGGTGAGGCTGCCATAGGTGTGGAGCTCTGGCACGTTGCTGTCTTCGTTCGCATTTGAACATGCTCTGCGCTTCTGCGAGCCGTTCCAAATCTGTTTAGGTTTATAAATATGGACTCTGATATTAGAAAAAAAAAAAAAAAGGTCCTATGAGTTATATAAATGATAATAACTACTTTTTGCATAATAAATACTGCTATCTTTTGTTTACACTGCTTGATTTAAATCACTTGATTTAATACTTGCTAGATGTAGCTTCCTTCAAACCCTTTCTTAATATATTTGTCACTAACATGGTTTCTGACTGAATTTGCTCCTTGATTATTCTTGATTATAAGCAAGCAGTTTCCTTACGCTTGTATCAAAACGCTTCTTTGCTTCATTCTTGTGTTTTAAAGAAAAATTCATAAAAACAAGTGTTCCTTGAGATAAGCTAATATAGCTAACAAAATTATCAAACGTGAGAGTAAATAGACACTGCTAAGTAAATGACTAATTTTAGTAAGCAGTCTATTTCTAGTTTGAACATGCTTTGTCTTTCCACTGCCATGACCACAACCGGGAGTTACCGTTACATGGCAGCACTTCTCAGCTTGTGTACTTTTTCTCCTCCTTCTCTCCATTGTCACTCCGCATCATCCTTTTTATTTCTCCAAGAAAGCAGGCCTTGCCACCACTGTTTCATTTAGTTGCCATATTTATGAGGTGCTTCTCCTCCGTCTCCTTTACGTGTCATGGGTAACCCAATAACATATTTCCTCTTGCTTATTTTCCCTCTACAACTTGATTTCCCCAAGCGGTACCATGTTTCACTTCCTTGAGCTTCAGTGTTGTGCTCATTCTAAATGTCTTCTAACTAGTTCGTGCGTCTTTAGGCTTCCTTATGGTCTGACAGGGCCATTGGATATGTCTTCAATTTATGCAGTTTAGCACCAAAAAGGTATTTTAGGTGATCTGGCCTAACGCGGATCTGTTATAAAGTACTTCCGAAAACGTTAGCAAATGTTGACTAAAACTTGTCTTCCAAAGTGGAATCCAGACTTGATTTGAAATAAGAAAAGACTGTAAAACTGCTGGATCTCTTGTATTTTGTTTAGCACATTAATCCCTTAATTAAGTGGCAGCTATAGGAGATCAAACTCAATGTGTGTCTCGTGTTGGTTTCTAGCCACTTTGGCTTTTTCCACTCTTGTGAATATTTCTCAAGGAAATATACCTTCACTGGGATATCAGATTGCTTCCTGATATATGGTTCTTTTATTTTCTGGTGTGGGATTCCCTCAGTCTCTTCCTCTATTTTTCAGTCAATAACTTGTTTATCTTCTGATGTTTGAAAATGGGATTCTGTGACTGAGCACACAATTTTAAGATCAGCATCATGAATGAGGCATAGAGAGGTGAAATAACTTTCCAGTCTTACATCTGGTGATCTCATTAAACATTTTTGACTTACAATTGTGCTGGGCATTCCTATTAAATTGACTGTTGTTCTAAACCTTAAGTTCTTCTCGGCATCGTCTTCTAGCATATTGTCCATTTCTGCAGTTATGGCATGATTTTTTCCCTGAAATATGAAGCGTTACTTTGGGATCCATTGTATTTTGTTTGAATGGAATCCTATTTTCAAGGTAATCCAGATAATTTTAAATGGTTGCTTTTTTTATACTAGATCTTGGCAGGATGGAAGCTGACTAGGGTAGGCAGTTGAGCAGCTGGGCAGGTGCCTGGCTGGTATCTAGGGTCAGCCCTCCACTGCCAGCTTAGAATCTTTGACCAAGAATTTAAGTGTAGAGTCTTGTACTTGGAGAGGAAAAAAAACCACATGCATCAGTGCAACTTAGGGGCTGACCTGCTGGAGAGGAGCTCTGTGGAGTGCCCTTTGGCCAAGAAGGCCAAAGTCATCCTGGGTCAGCAGAGTAAGGGAGGTGATCCGCCACCTCTGCTCTGCCCTGCTTGGCCACATTTAGACTACTGTGCCCAGTTCTGGGCTCCCCAGTTCAAAAAAAGACAGGGATCTCCTGGACGGGGTCCAGTGGAGGGCCACAAAGATGATGAAGGGCCTGGAGCATCTCCTGTGTGAGGAAAGGCTGAGTGAGCTGGGGCTGTTCAGCCGGGGGAAAAGAAGATGAGGAGGGATCTGATCAATGTTTGTAAATATCTAAAGAGAGGTGGGAGACAAATGGATGGGGCCAGGCTCTTTGTGGTGGTGCTGTGTAGCAGTAGGACAAGGAGTAATGGCCTACAACTTGTATGTAGGGAGTTCTGTTCAAACAAGAACTTCTGCACGATGAGGCTGACAGAGCACTGGAACAGGCTGCCCTGGGGGTGATGGAATCTCCTTCTATGGAGACAATCAAGACCCCTCTGGGTGCCGACCTGTGTGACCTATTGTAGCGTTCCTGCTTTAGCCAGGGAGTTGGACGTGATCTCCTGAGATCCCTTCCAACCCCTGCAATTCTGTGACTCTGTGAGTTTCAGACAGTTTATAGTTAAAGTATACATAAGGCCTCCTGAAGTTGGGCAGGTGAACCTAAACATTAAAATAAAGGAGCAGTGCCTTCTCCTCCCTTGGTGCTAAGTATTCTGTAGCTCAGTCTCCCTTTTCTGTCTATCTACCGATATTATCTTTTAATCTAAACTGTGGAAGGACTTGACTCTATAGTAGGACCCTAATGAGTTAGCAACCACAGTCTTGTTAATAAGAGACAAACAAACAATCTGACGATAAAAACTTGTTTATTGTCCATTTTCTTCTAAAACCGGGCTTAAGATGTTCAAGGTGTGGTCCAGTGCTAATCTCGAGTGAATATATGAGCAGGTTGTAGACCCATGTGGAAATACCTTCATTTTTTGTAACAGCAGCTGAACAGGGAGACAGAAATCTCTGAAGAGTTTTGTGAGGGGGATGGTCATCTTCGTCTGAGCAATCAGCAGCATGATCCCCGAAACATATTTGATAGCTAAATACTATCAAATTGGAACGAAAACTGATTGCTTAAGGAGTAGAATCAATTTGGTGTAGTACATGAGTTATCACCTCCTTTCTCGATGAAGATAAACTCTAAAAATTCATTGATACCCATTTCAGAATCAGAAGTTGATGTTCACTTGTTTGAAGGACAGTGCAGGTAATCGATGCTGTCAGACAAAAATGTCATGCACAGCTGCTATACTGAGAATAGTCTGGATTAGTCTTGGATGAGTTTTTCACTTATTCAGGGAAAAATGTAGGAAAATAAACAAACACATGCTTAACTTTCCATGTTGGATAAGCTTTCACTGACAAAGTTAGCTGACTTTCCCCTTGCTGATAAGTAGCTAACAATTGCAGTTGTCTTTCCCCAAAGCACGGCTGGTGGATAGGGGCTAGAACACCGCAGTAAGGAATGCTACAAACAGAAGGGCTTTTAATTTCAGTGTATGCATTCTGTTGTTTGCCTCATGCAGAGGGCGTGCTTCTTTATGTTCCTGAAGAAGCCGTTCAAGTTACGTGCCAGAAAAGCGATGTTATTAATTTTATACAGATCCAGCATCCCTTGGAGAATGTTATTGTTGTCACTTTTGTGGAGGTAACTCAGCCTTCTCAGCCAGTTCATTCATTGCACCCTGAGCTGTATTTACTTAATGCAGTTTGAAAACCTCCTTGGCTACTGCACGGCATATGACATTGTTCCAAACCAGAAGTTTTCTTTCTGTTTTCAGTGTTATGCTTTTCTTATATGTACTACTGTTCCAATTTCCAGTATTTTTCCTAGTAGATTTATTGTAATCTTCAGTCGTGCAAGCTGGCAAACTTCAGTAGATTCGTCCACTAATTCCTAAATCTTGTTTTCTTTCTTGAAGAGTGTGGGAGGAGAGAATTTGATTCCATCAGGTTTGATAATCCTGCTGATCCCTCACCAGAACAAGATCATTTGTTTGAATTCATTACTTTAATTCAATACTATTAATGTTTTTATTTTGAATTGGTGTTTGGCGCATGGCACCAAATGCTCACATCGCTTATATTGTGGAGTTTGGTTGCTTGTTGCAGTTGTAGCGCTGTGAGACTTAGCTCATTCTTGAGGTAAGGGTTCTTAGTTGCTGTGGTGGTCCTTTAGAAGCCAAAAATCAAATATTGAGAGAATGGAAGAGAATTAAAGAAGCTTGGCCTTGAGTGCTTCCACGCAGGGGGCATCCACAACCTCACTGGGCAACCTGTTCCAGTGTCTCACCACCCTCACAGTAAATAATTGCTTCCTAGTATCTGGTCTAAATGTACCCTCTTCCAGTTTAAAGCAGTTTCCTATTGCTACCTGCCCTTCTAAACACTCTCCACAACTTTTCTGTTCACCCTCTTCAGGTCCTGGAAGGCCACTGTGAGGCCTCTCCATGGCCTTCTCTTCTCCAGGCTGAAGAGCCCCAGCTCCCTCTTAGGGGAGGTACTCCAGCCCTCTGCTCATCTTCATGGCTCTGCTCTGGACCTGCTCCAACAGCTCGAAGTATCCAACAGTCGGATCATCTAATACTCAGAACATCTATTTGCAATTCATTTGAGTAAAACTTGGATGATATTTCAAATGAATAAATGGAATAAATGTTTTGGGATATTATGAGGAAATGATCCACTAAATGAGACGCGCAGCAAGAAAAGAAATATCCTTAAGACCTGTTAGAGTGAATCATAGAACCATAGAATCACCAAGGTTGGAAAAGACCTCCAAGATCATCCAGTCCAACCATCCAGCTACCACCAGTATTTCCTCAGTAAACCCTGTCCCTGAGTATCACATCTAAACATGTTCCTGGGTGGAAACTTGTTGTTGACCACTAACTGCAGCATTTCCATGATAATGGAAAAGTTGTTGCTTGGGAGAAGGAGGAAGACCTGGAAGGGCTGAGTTCTTAGAGGTTTCTCAGTAGAATAAAGAGTGTTGGATTCCCTTTCCGTAATTTAACTACAGGGACTGCACAGCCGTAGCTGTATGCTTGGACCAATGGCCAAAGGTCAGTAGTTTTAGAATAGGTGCACACGCTGACCTACGTACTGAATGCATGATCTGATGAGAAAAAAAGCCATCGCAATTTATATAAAGAGCACTATAAACTACTGAGGCTGATGTTTGACTGTTAGGTACACACCAATACATAATTTTCAACCTTTGAAGTTTAAGACCACTGGACTAAGAAAAAAGAGTGTGCTTTTCCCTTTAAAGCAAGCCTACCTGTGCATGTTGTCCCAAAAAAGACACTTCTGGTTGACGTTAATATTTTTCCTTTTAGTTTACTGAATTCATAGGTGAAGCTTTTTGGTTTAACTGTTGCCCCTAAAGACTTTCAGAGAGTTTCTGGAGGTACTCATTGCTAATTTAAGGGAGGCAGTATTAAATATTTATATTTATCCCGAAGAGCTTTTGATCAGATCTCCATCCCACTCCATCTCAGAAGCCAGCGTTTTTCTCCCGTCTGTATCAACAATCCCAACTTCTTAGAAGTTGGAGATCATAAATGAGTATTTAAAGATATCTTAAATCTATTTAGTTCCCCAGATTGCTCTCCGTTACCCTCCTCTATGCCACACACGTGCATGCACAGGCAGAGCTTGGTGGCCCCGTAAAAACTCAATATTGACCCTAAGGCGCTCTGAAAATCCACTTTGAAATCTCGGTTTTATTTTCTTCAAGTTTTTAATGGTTAAAGTTCATATTCACAAGTATTTAAAAGGTGTGGATCAGCACCTTATTTGCAGTGTTATTTAAAGTTTTCGGTGCTCTCAAATCTGCTCTGAGGTATTATTATTATTATTTTTTTCATTGGGTTAATTTTAGTGGGATTTTTTTTTCTTTTTTTTTTTTTTAATCGAAAAGTATTTCTTTGTTCGTATGTCTAAATCTTGAAAATTCCCAGGAGAGGAATTTTCACATTCTGGAGTTTAGAACAGAGTTTCGCAAGACGCCTACTGTGTTTGACTATTTCCATCTTAATAAGAAGGGCTTTATGTCTCCAAAACCACTATTTCTACGTTTTTATGGAATTGGGTAGTGCCCAGTTCCATAAAAAGCCATTGTACTGTAGCTGTAGCAGCAGCATTTCTGCAGATCAACTGTGCGAAGTAGTCTGTAATTAATGGTAAAGGAACTTAAAAATTGGTTATAGAAAGTTATCAAAAAATAGTTGTTTTTTTTTTTTTCTTCTTAAGATTTTATTGAAGTTTTTGTTTTTGTTTTAGAAGTAGGGAGTAGGCTGCAGTAGGTTGTGTTTGCTCGTGTCACAGCATCACAGAACTGCAGGGGTTGGAAGGGACCTCCAGAGATCATCAGTCCAACCCCCTGCACAGCAGCTCCCAGCCCAGGCTGCACAGCTCGGTGTCCAGGTGGGTCCTGAACGTCTCCAGAGAAGGAGATCCACCACCTCTGTGTGCAGCTCCGGTGCTCCATCACTGCACTGGGAAGAAGTTCCCACACACACTGGTGCAGAACTTCCTATGCTTCAGTTTGTGGCCATTTCCCCTCATCCTATCTCCACACACTGCTGAGAAGAGTCTAGCCTCGTCCCTTTGCCTCCCGCTCCTTAGATATTGATAGATGGAGATCACATTCCCTCTGAGTCTTCTTTTCCCAAGGCTGAACAGCCCCAGCTCTCTCAGCCTTTTCTCATAAGGGAGGTGTTCGACGCCCTTTATCATCTTTGTATCCCTCCGCTGGACTCTTTCCAGCAGATCCCTGTCTGTTTTGTACCAGGGAGCCCAGAACTGGACACAGTACTCCAGATGAGGCCTGACCAGGGCAGAGCAGAGGGGGAGGATCCCCTCCCTCGACCTGCTGGCCACACTCTTCTTATGCAGCCCAGGATCCCATTGCCCTTCTTGGCCACCAGGGCACACTGCTCACGGCCAACCTGTCATCCACCAGGACACCCAGGTCTCTCTCCTCAGAGCTCATCACCAGCAGTGTCATCTGCCTGAAATATTTGTTATGTTCACAGACACTTGTGCATTTCACAGAATGAGAAGATAAAAACGTGTTAATCTGGGTCTGTGACAGAATTCCCTGCATCACTACTGAAATATTTTGAAAAGTAGCATGGTTAGTTGCATTTTGAAGGGTAGTATTTTGAAGCTGGTACACATAGAGTTAAACCTTTTTTTTTTTTTTAATCCATTACACTTGTCATCTCATAATTTACCATTTATCATCTTTTTATCCTGAATAATTCCAGGAACTTTTGACTTACATTGGATATCAAAAGAAGGTTGTTGTGATGCTGTTTCAGTGCTGGGAGGTGTGTTACTCAGGTAACTCGGTGTTCCCTTTGGCACCTGTTGCATCTCACGTCTGCTTAGTGCCCAAGCTCTGTGTTAATGCAGGGAGAGGATGCGATGCAGCACAGCAGTCACATTCGTAGCTGTCCTTGGTTTTCTCCTGCTTAATTAACACGAGGGTACCAGATCCGTACAGAGCACATCCATGTCTTAGGGTGCCAATTTTAGAAGAAGTATTATTCCCAAAACTTACTAAAGGAATGAGCTGATACCTGTTGATGTTGCTGGTGTTACGAGGCCTGCTGTGCACTCATCTGCCAGCACTACAGAAGAGATCTGCAGCTCCCATGACAGCATTTCTCAATTGCAATTCTCAATTACAAACTTCTGAGGTTGTTAAGAGCGCCCAATACAAAAGGGTTATTATGACAAAAAAGAAGTTGGTTTCAACACAGAATTTCTTCTGCAGCAGTTGTGTGTTTATTTTATAGTACATAGAAGAACATCAGCCTATGAACAGCAACTACTCATATATCCAAATAGCTGCTTTAAAAATATCATAAAAATGAGTCTGTTAAGCCCAATTTGTTCTTTAGCAGGATTTTTTTGTACGTCGCATGTGTGATTTTGCAAGAATGAATTTCTTGTAAAATCCGTTTTATAGAAGTTGGTTTCCTTTAGAAAAGTTTTTGATCTGGTTTTATAAATGGTGTGAAGTATAAACGCAACATGTGTGGCACTGTGGCTTCAGACTGAAGGAGGGGAGCTGCAGGTTGGATGTGAGGAAGGAGCTGCTCCCCATGAGGCGCTGAGGCACTGCACAGGGTGCCCAGAGGTGGTGGTGCCCCGTCCCTGCAGACAGCCAAGGCCAGGGGACGGGGCTGTGAGCACTGACGGAGCTGTGGGGTCCCTGTGCATCGCAGGGCTGACGCTGCTGGCCTTCAGGGGTCCCTTCCTGCTGAGATGATTCTTTCTCATGCACAGCTTCTACGTGTTCTGGTGTCATTTGCCATCTTTTTTATAGCACACCCAGTACCTGAGCTTTAAGCAGAAATTGCTAATTTAAACAGAGTAAGTATGTATCAGGAATCAATTATATATTGTTAAAGAAAGTAAGCCTGACCTCATTATATTTTCCATGGAAGTGTGTGATTATGATTTTTTTTTTTTTGTGATGTTTTATGTTTAAATGCCGTTTGCTGGAAGGATTTTTTTTCTTAAAGGGAATGAGTTCTTAAACTGAACTCATATTTCATCTCTTAACTTTCAGTGTGGCTTTCTTAAAGGAGAGAACAAAAAGGTGGTATCGAAAACCTGTTTCTGTCTCTATTTTTTTCATAAGGGAGTGGAATTGGAGGGCATGTAATAAGCTTTCAGGTATTAATGTAAACGTACTGTGTATTTTTGTCGACATAAATATAACTTTAATTATCACAACTTCTGAAGGAGAATCAAGCGAAGATAAAAGGGCAGCTTTCAGGTAGTGTCAGACAGCCTCGTGTCAAGCAGAGTGCTTTACGTGCCGATGCTGCATTCCTACATTTTTGCCTTTGTTCACACTTTGTAACTGCTGAAGGTACTGCTGTTTAAACAGATCCAGGCTTCTGAAAGTTACTGTGGATCTTTTTGATCTCAGGTGAGCGAACAGCAAATAGGCTTTATTTTTTTCCTTTCATCTCTTTTTTTCCCTTTATGTCGTAGCTCGCTGATGAATATCAGTGCTAACAGATGGAATTACAGCTGTTGAAAAAATCAGGGCAAATCTGAGCAGCTTTTCACAGCATCACAGAACTGTAAGGGCTGGAAGGGACTTCCAGAGATTGAGTCCCACCCCCTGCAAGGCAGCTCCCAGCCCAGGTTGCACAGGTAGGCATCCAGGTGGGTCCTGAACGTCTCCAGAGAAGGAGGTTCCACCACCCCTGTATGCAGCTCCAGTGCTCCATCACTGCACTGTGAGGAAGAAATTAATAAATTCTTAAGTATAAGGAAGGCGTATTCCATATCATATGACTTTTAGTACAGGTTTGTGTATCTGTTTGACTTAGTAGGCCTTTTTGGGGGGCATTATTGCAAGTCTTGCTCTTAAGTTTTGTGTTTGACCTGGATAGAAAGCTTTTCTTTGGAGCCAGAACAATGGTCAAGCACGAAACTGCATCTGAACTGAACCAGTTAAAGTTCCTGTCAGCCAGGTGGGCACTAAGGAAGGTGCTCAGCGGGGCCACCGCCTCTGTGTCTGCTCATCAGCCCATACCTCATCCAGTTCATCTCCTTCATGCATTTGGCGTTCCATCAATCATTAAGAAAACTGGAGAATGTGCATCTATGCTCCTAATTGTACTCACCTTCCGATCCCCTTTTATTGTTTCCTGTGTATTTTAACCTTTTTCCCCATTATTCTTATTTCTTAAAACTTCTTCCATTAGCAGATGAATGGAGCCTTCTGTTTCTCTTTCAGAAATATCCATGAAGCAAAATCCATGTTCCGTTGATGTGCACGTGCAGAAAAACCCATGTGTATTGGGGGAGAATGTTCTTTTCGTCTGGTCTCCTTTCTTAAATGTTCATAGAGTCAAAAGTCTGTGCCTAATACAAGCCTGAGTGGACTGAGTTCTTGTCATCATGTTTTTTTCCTACAACATTTCCATGCTTTATCATACTTAGTGACTTTGTGAGACTTTGAAGAATTAATTGTTAAGGTGCATTTATAAGATGCATATTACTAAGTGATGGGATTTTTTTAGGGGGAAACATGTCCAGAACGTTTCATAGTATGTCTGAGTGGGATTACAAAGGAGCTGGGGTTGGACAGAGCCTCTGGAAATCATCTAGTCCAACCAAGCAGTGTTCTCAAAGCAAAATCAGTGAGGGGATGTTGCCCAGAACTGAGTCCAGCATCATCTGGAGTAGCTCCGGGAATGGAGACTGCTCCATCCTCCCTTAGTTGCTTGTTCCACTGCTTGACCTCCTTAGCAGTAGTTTAGGCTTCCTGCCTTCTTTGCTTTTGGTCGTCATTACAACTGACCGTTGTTCAGCTTGGAGGGGAAAATCCTTGGAAATAGGGCAGCTTTCTGAATCCCTCTGCTCTCCAGGACCATCCCGTGAGATGCCTCTGCAGACTTCTGTCCCTGACAGAAAGATTCAGCATTATTCTCACATTCTGCTTTCTGTCCTCACTGTATTTTTAGATTTTCAATTATAACTGGCAAAGTTTAAGCTTTCCCTGATTTTTTTTTTCTTTTTCATTTTGTCTTTCAATCATAAGTAAGTTTCAGCTTGTTAAATTCATATTGTAAAACTAATGCTGTTTCCCAAGCCTTGGGGATATCCTGCCCGTGTAATTACAGGTCTATGCTGCAACTATGCAGACACGATTATTACCAGTAGTATGAATAATTGCAGCACTTGGCTGGCTTGTGGTCAGGCACTGTCTAGGACCTAGATGTGGAACAGTTAAAATAATAAGAGACAATAAAACAGAACAGAATGTTGCTTAAGTGCTTGTAAGTAAGTAGTGCTCCTGATAGGCAGGTTTGCTTTCTGTGGTTGTGCAGGTATGATGAGATTGAGCTGACAATAAATCCTGCATGGATTTTGTGCTCATCACGAGGAAGATCATACGGAGGGAGGGTTCCATATATTTAATTTGGATGTGGGCTTTACTTGTTTGGTTCAGAATTATGGATTCATATAACACCTGTAAATAAAGGGCAGTGAATGTTAGATTGGATGTTGGTTCTGATTGGGAAACTCCTTCAGGAGTAGACTAGGTGACTGTATGAACATTAACACTGGATCACTGCCCTGCATGGGTTGTTGCTTCTCTTTGTGCTTAAGGAGTGATGCAGTCCATCCCATCCTTCAGACAGGACGTGACTTCAGCAACTTCAGGCACGTCACTGGTCCTGTTTTCCCTTTTTTCTTTTTTTCATGTTTAGTTTTTGGCTATAACGTACCAGGAACAAATATTCAGAAAGCTTCAAATCCAGAGCTTTGCTTTTTTCTCTGTTAGAAATTCATTGAACACAGAAAGCTCACAGCAGTTGGAAGTGGGATTCGTACTGGTGAGGAGAACTGCTGTGTATGTGATGTATAACGTATGTAATATCCGATGTATGTTGTAATGTATGATGTCCCAGTTTGCACTGAAACTTCAGCAGGATGCCTCTCGTCCACATGCACTTCTCAAGTGACATTTAAAGCTGGGTAGCTGCTGTCATGGAGGAAAGGGTCTTTGAAGATGACATTTATTTCCATACAAATCATATCCTTACATCACAGTACGATGTTGTCTGCCTGAGCAGGTAAATCACAGCTGATGGTGCATGAGAGAGGAACAGCTTTCGTTTCATGCTGGTATCCCTGGTGGTTTAATTTTCAGCAGTCTTGCCTGTGCTTAATGTCTCGAGGTTAAATGGCACCCATCCCTGGGGAGCTTGTTTCAGTGATATATTGTTCTGCCTCTGACAAATATTATGTTTATTAATCAAGATGAACTCTACTAGTGCAACCCTTGTCCCTTCTGCTCTCCCTATAGCCTCCCTGAATAGATAGACCCTCTGTCCTCTTTGTAGCTGCCCTTCAGGTACTGGAAACCTGCTTCTTCAGCCCTTTGGTCATCTTTGTGGCTCTCCTTTGGACCCTCTCAAGTCTCAGGACTGATGGGTGGAGCCTGAGGAGCACGGAGGGCTGTGTTCCCATCCCATGTGTGCGCAGCTCAGGAGCCCATCTGCCTTTGCTGCAGCAGCATGCTGCTGAGCCTTGTGCCACCAGGCCACCAGCAGGGCTGCTTCTCAGCCACACGTGTCCTGAGCTGTACTGGGCTCTCGGCTTATGTCGCTCCAGGCTCAGGACCTTTGTTATATTCCAGCAGCTCTTCTTTGCCCACTTGTTCAACTTGCCCACGTTTGTCTGTAAAGGGGCCATCCTTCAGATGGGGCCATATTGCTGCTCTTTAGTTTCAACCCCAAACTTGATGAGGATGTTTTCTATCCCGTCATCTAGGTTATTTATGAAGATGTCGAATGATGCAGGGCCCAGTACTGACCCCTAGGGGACCCTCTCGTGGCAGACTGTCAGCCATCGAAGGCAGATTTCCTCCCCGTGTCAGTGAGCACTCATTCAGGCTGCACCTTGCCTCTCTGGGAGGAGGCTGAGGGAAACAGTGCCGCATCCTTTGTTGAAGTCCAGGTAAACACAAAGCTCTCCCCATCCTGACAGGAAGTATTACTTTGTTATAGAAGGCGATGAGGTCAGTTATGATTTACCTTTAGGGAAAAAAAAAAAAAATTAGAAATCCAGGACGTTTGTATTTAAGGTGATATGAAAAGAAATGTAGTTAAGGCTGAGAAAAGCACAGGTGAATTAGTGAATGCACATTTTCAGGCTTTGGGACAGCTTAGCTTGGAACAGTTCGGGACCTATGGGACCGTCCTTTATTCTTTTCCAAGCATTGGCTTCGTGTAAGGAAACCTGCAGCTGCAGTCCTACCAAGAACAACAGAAGAACATGTATTTATGAAGTCCTGTAAGGCATTACATGCTTTTTCCCATATTGTTACATAGTTCATCCTCAGGAGGTGAGTTCCCTCATTTTCTGATGAACACCTGAGGAGGGGAAACGACCAGTTGTGATATGCAGATAAGGAGGAAGGGAAGAGAGCAGCTAATAAACTCCCGGTGATGTTCATGTGAAAACAAAAGCAGTAGCAAGTAACCATCCTTTTAATGTTCATTTTTGTGGTGTTATAGCATTCAGTGTTTGAAGAGTAATGTGAAAATCTCAGTTACACATGAATATTTAACTGATATGTGAGCTCTGGAGCTTTGGTTTGTGATTTGTCTCCAAAAATGGTAGTTTAAAAGAAACTGTTCTAGAGTGGCAGTTTGCAAGTATGTGTTGAAGCTTAAAATGTTTTTCTTTGCCCTTAGTGGTGTTTTCTCGTCAGTTTTATATATATCATTAGTTATTTTTGCTAGGGGTTTATTCAATTTAGCTTTTGGAGAGAACAGTGCTCTGAGAAATAACAAGGATTTTTTTCATGGCTCAGTTTTGTTTCTTGTTTTAGAAGTAATTTTAAGATGGTAGACATGCTAAGATGTCTTGCATATGTGGGAGAGGAGAGAGTGCTGTTTTGCAGGTTCATGTAAGCACAAGTGGAAGGCGAAACGAGGTCAGTCGCACTGACTCAGGCTCCTGCAGTATTTGGCATAACCTGCTCCACTAGTATGGAGAATAAGAAGTAATTTAAAGTAGATTAAATGTAAATGAGGTTTTATTTTTCAGCTTCTCGCTTTTAAAACTCATCAGTACAACAGGGTGCTAACCTATCCTTCATTAGCAGTTCTTCCTAAAGGATTGATATGTGTTTAATTTGGGGACATCTCTTTAAGCTTTTTCCTTTCTCCCCAAAACTGGACAGCAAAGACTGTGAGCTGCTGGCATTGGAATTCATTTACTGTGTTTAGTTCTGCGATGATTTTCACGTCTACATTGTGTTGTGCTCTCACTGAGATGCTCATTCAGTCTACCTTTAGCTCTCTAATTCCTGCCAAATAGGTATCGACGTCTCGGGCCTTGGATGTGCAGTGCTGTAACTTCTCCCTTGCCTCCGGGCTGATGTGTAGATCCTGGGCTTGAAGGAAGGGTCTTAGTTCGGTGCCTTTCCAAGTCATAGGTGTCACACTACAGTCCTTCGCTTGTGAAGTGATCAGATGCATTATTCTAACTGTACCTCTGTCGTGTGATCTGCTGACACGAACATTTTGTAGACCTCGAGCAGTCCTTTTGTTTTGTTTTGTCCATGGATATGGAAAGAAACTCATCTTTGTGAGCATCTTAGAGCTGAAATTCTGAACTGTCCGAGAAGCTGTGCTCCCCAGAGTTGATTTTCTCAGGTCTTTAGACTTTTCATTTGGGATGCTACAACACACTAAAGAATTAAGGAATTTTTTGGACTCAATCCTGCCAGAAAAGTCTCTGTTGAGTGACAGCAAGTGACCCAATAAGTAGTGCTCCTATCAACTTTCTTTGTCAATTCAGGATGATAATACACTTTGATGTTGAGAAAATTTCATATATTTAATAAATGAAGGATTTTGTAGCGTGTTGCAGGTGGTTTTAAAGCATTTTAACAAATGGGATAATAGTACAAAAGTGTCTTTGATGCTAGTGTATGAGGTTTGATTTGCTTTACAATTTCTTTTTCCTGTACATCGTAGCGGAGTCTTCATTCAAGGGCTCGGTAAAATAACAAACAATTTGTTTGGGGAAGGGAAGCCTCTGTTTCCATGCTTCGATTTAAGCTTTATTTTGTCAGAACATGCAATGAAGTATATGAGGATGTATAATGTTTTATGGCATTTGGGAGGAGGACTTTAACCAGAGCTGCAGTTTGATTGCCTCAGTTTGTTTATATTTCTGAAAAGAACATGAAATCCAAATCTGAATCCATATTTATTTGTATTAATGACAGTACATCCGAAACTTGACATTGAAACTTGGCTTCAGTTTTTTCCCCTCATTTCTTTTATTGAAACAACATGATACATATAAGAGAAGCACAAAGCAGAAAGATTAGACAAGCATGCATGAGCGTAAGTACACTAAATTAAAGACTAAATCAATCCTATTTAGTAATGTCAGCAAATGTTATAAAATATAGTGACCGTTTGGCCATAGCCTGTCAACTAGCTTGTATTACAAGTACCTTGTGAGAAAAATCATAGCCCCACGTCAAGAGGCAGGGTTAGAAATTAAAAGATTATTAGGACTTCCTAAGCATATTAAAAATATTACTGAGTCAGACTGAAGGTTCATCCAACCTATAATAGTGGCCAACTGTGGATTTTAAGGAAAGAGTATTAGAAAAAAGGCAAACATAGGTAAGACTTCCTTGGGATGCTTTCCTAACTTCTAGCTATGTGTAGCTGAGGCTCCCCAAGGCAGAGGTGCCTTTGTTTTGGTAGCTGTCAGTTACTCTTTCTTTCATGAGTTTGTCCAGCTGCTGTTGGAACCAATCTGCGATTTATCTGTAGCTTGCAGGAAGCTCCTCTTTGTCTCTTTTTGTATAGCACAAATCTTGATTAGTCATCTGAGTTCTCTGTTACGTGAATTACCTGGCATGATGAACCAGCCTCATAATCAAACACCTCCCTTCTGAGGAAAGGCTGACTTGGGTGTCCTGGTGGCCAACGTGATGGCCATGAGCCAGCAGGGTGCTCTGTGGCCGAGAAGGCCAATGGGATCCTGGGGTGCACTGCACAGAGTGTGGCCAGCAGACTGGGGGAGGTGATTCTCTTCCTCTCTTCTGCCCTCGGGAGGCCACATCTGGAGCACTGTGTGCATTCCTGGGCTTCTCAGTTCAAGAATGAAAAGGAACTGCTGTCTGGCAGAGAGGTGCAAAGATGATGAGGGGCTTGGAGCATCTCCCATACGAGGTAAGGCTGAGAGAGCTGAGACTGTTTAACCTGGAGAAGAGAAGGCTGAGAGGGGATTTAAGGGCAGGAGTCAAGTGGATGGAGTTATCCTCTTTTCAGTGGTGTGCAGTGGACAAGGGGTAATGGGCACAAACTGGAACATAGGGAGTTCCATGTGAACAAGAGGAATAAACTTATTTACTTTAAGGGTAATGGAGCACTGGCACGGGCTGCCTGGTGAGGTGGTGGAGTCTTCTCTGAAGAGTTCCAAAAGCCACCTGGATGCTTTGCTGTGCAACCTGCTGGAGGGAGCTGCTCTAGCAGAGTGGGTAGGACTTAATAATTTCCAGTGGTCCCTTCCAACCCTTACATTTCTGTGACACCTTCTTATTTTATAAATTCCTTAGAAATATCTGTAATGCTCTACAGGTCAATGTTTATTTTCAAAATGCAATTAACATAAGGAAATTTGTCTTTCGTAACCTTTTCTTTAAACCTTAAGTGCATACAAAAAAAGTACAGCTGTAATCACAAAGTGAAGCCTTTGACCAATCCGTTGTACAGTTGTTTTGTAACTCAAGATGCTATCTTATCACCAGTTGACTTTGTGGAGTTCTGTTTGAATTTTGAATAAGTTAACATTTGTCTCTTGTCTGGCAGATTTAAAAAAAAATTGTTTTTTCTTTTAGAAGGCAGTGCAATTCATTAATTTTCTAATTGACTCGATTAAAGATTTAGTCTATGCAATAAGCAGAAATATTTGGATAAAATTTTGACATGCTCAGTGAAACTGTGGGTGCCCCATTCATTGAGGTCTTCCAGGCTGGTTGATTGGGCTTTGGGCAACGTGATCTGGTGGGAGGTGTTGTGCCCTTGGCAGAGGGTTGGCACTGGAGGATCTTGAACTCAAACCATTCTGTGATTCTGTCTCTTTTTTCTGTTTTCTTTTTTCTTTTTTTAACTGAAGTTTCTGCTTGAAGACGTTTTCCAACCTAAGTGATCATATAATTGTAGTCATATAAATTATAATCTTTATTTTAAAGAGTACTTAAAGTGATTTCCTTTATTTATCACCAGTCTTCTGTTGGAGAGTTTCTTTGCCTATTGGATCAAGTGTGGGTATTGTAGTTGGGACAGAAGGCAGAAAAGCATACCAGAAAGCAGATTTTGTAAAGAAGTAATGTGCCAGAAGACAAACAAGATGAGTAGAAATGTGTTCATGACTTCTACAAATTTCAGTGTGTTAAAAGTACGACAGAAGAAGGACATACTGACATACTGACAGCTGCATGAGTTTCGCTCCATTCTGCTGTTAGGAGCAATGAATTTCTAAGCAAGTTTCTTGGGGTTTTAGTCTTCGTTCTTGGGCAGCAGTTGATGCATTTCAAGTCTGTGGTGGTAGATATGTGGACCATCCTATCAGCTCCCCAGGTGTTCTCTGCAAACACTTTGCAGTGCTGTGGTGCTGAATGGAGGAGAGAGCTGTGTCAGGTTTTGATGCTGAGGACCAAATGGAGTTGGAGGCAAATGGGTCTCAGCTTGGGGCACGGCACAGTCTGACGTGTGCTACCAGTTTATTGCAAGACTTCTTTTTAGCCTTACTGTATTTTTTTCCAAACATTTTATTTGAGAAATCTGAATAAAAGATCCTTCCTTGCAACGTTTCCCTTTGAACGCTATGTGAAATCCATTTTGCTAACTCAGGAGGCTTTATTTAGCTAGCTTGATGATGTTTTTCCATTCTTTTAGTGCTGGCTGGTAGAGACCATTATATTTTACACGTATCAGCATGTAGGTATTTAAAGCCTTATTCAGAATTTCCATTCTTGGATTGTTATCTGGAAAACCCTTGCTAAATTTTAGTTATTTACATTTTCCTTATTCCTTAAATTTCACCATTCAATAAAGTCTTAACTAACCTGTAAATAGGCTCCATCAGGATATTTGGAAACCACCCTGTAAGAGCTTTCAAGTTTTCTGTTCATTTTTGTCGTCTGAGATAATGAAGAGTGCTACTTTTATTTTTATGATGCTGTTGCATGTTTTGAGGCTGGTATTTACTGTAAGTGGATAATAGTCCACCACAGGTTGTTAGTTTTTCCCCTTGTGATACTCAACAGTTGAACGTGTTGGTCACTTGCTGATGGAAATCTCTGATCAAATTGTGTGTGTGGTGAATTCTAAGCCAGAAAAGATATTCCAAAGTAAAAGCTGTTTTTCTTTCAGAAGAGGGCTTCTCCTTAAGGCACTGTGTGAATCTGCCTGCTTGATTGTATGCTAATATTTCTGTCTGATTGTGCAGCCCTCTATGATAGAACCAGTTTGGTTCAGAGTATTCCATGGGAGTTAAAAGGTCCATACCAGCTTGGGAGGACTGGTTGTTGATTACATGTTTAATAAGCAAGTATTTTGGTGTGGTGATCTGAAGAACTAGCATTTATTTCTCTGTAGATTTCACCAGGAAGTGCAGATGAGTATAAACTACCTGTCCTAATTGAAAATCATCAGTACGGCCTTGAGGTGTTGCTTTTAATAGCCACGGAAAGGTGGTGGGTCAGCACTGGGAGGCAAGTAAATGATGAATTATTGGAAGTTCATTTTCTCTGAGACATTATAAAAGAAAAACCAAGTCATTTGCAATACATTCTGGCAGTTTCATAGCTGCAAATTAAATATTAGTACTATTTCTCAAGATTTGGTGGTATTTCTGGTATTTTTATTGAGGGCAATTTTATTTTTTGTTAAATAAATATGAAGGTTATTTCTTTACCATTTGATTAATCCTTTTAACACTTACGAAGAGAGGATGGCATTTGGAATGGTAGAGGCAAGATGTTGCAAACGGTGAGGAGAATGGATATTTATAAACATAGTTCTTTATGAATCTGTACTTCTTCTATTCCTTTGGCTGTAATATTTAGGGGCCACTGCTGATAATAATTATGCAGGTAACAAGATGTGATTACTCCATTAACAAATCTTCTTGTTTTATGACTACTTTGACCTACTCATATGTCTTCTGTCATGTTGATTTCCTATTACCATTTATCCTAAATGTATTGTGGGCTGTTGTAGCTTTCCTTGCTTGCGCATGCAATGGTAGCACCTCATCCCTTGAAGTCTACAGGTTGTTGCTGTAAAAGAAATCACAAGCATAATATTTAGACATGATAGTTTTGGAAACCTGATTCGTGTTTGTTTTTTGTGTTTTGATTTTTCGTGTATGATCGTGGAATCTTTGAATGGTTTGGGTTGGAAGGGACTCTTAGTTCCAACCCTCTGCTCTAGGCAGGGACACCTCCCCCAGACCAGGCTGCTCACAGCCCCATCCAGCCTGTCCTTGAGTGCTTCCAGGTAGGGGGCATGCACAGCCTCGCTGGGCAACCTGTGCCAGTGCCTCACCACCCTCACAGTAAAGAATTTCTTCCTCTCAAGCCTGTCCGGGTCCCTCTGGATGGCATCCCTTCCCTTTAGTGTGTCAACTACACCACTCAGCTTGGTGTCATCTGCCAACTTGCACAGGGTGTGCTTGATCCCACTGTCCACATTGCCTACGAAGATGTTAAATAACACTGGTCCCAGCACCAGTCCCAGAGGAATGCCACTTGTCACCTGTGTCCAATTGAGCTATTGATCGCATCTCTCTGAGTGTGGCCCTCCAGCCAGTTCCTTACCCAGCAAGTGAATTTGATGGCATTATTATTATTATTTGTATTATTATTTGATGATATTTTTATTATGTAGAATTACAGATATTTCAATGTATTTGGAGGCTTATCTTTTCAATACACAAATAGAACACATGTAATGGCTATAGATTTGAATTTAACTTGTAATGAAGTTTCCTAAGAACATTGCAGTCCTTTTAGTGAAGATCTCTATAAGAAATGAGAAATGGTTCGTTTCCCCTCACGTAACGGCCAGTTTGTCATAGCTGGCTTTTTCTGGTCCTGCTCCTAGCTCTTGGATGTTATCAATCAGTATCTTTTTTAATAAAGCACATTTATAAACTCCTGTTTGTTTAAATCGTTAGACTATTTTCCTTACTGTTTTTCTTTTTTTTCTTTCTATTTTTCTTTTTTTTTTCTTGCCACCCAGCCTGTGTGTGGTCAGAAAGTTTTGAGATGTGTTGTAGGAAGTACATTACTCATTTCTAAACTTCTCTGTGCTTGGGTGGTCATTGAATGGCTAGATACTGTCGCTCTGAGCCATGCTGCTCATTTATACATAGCTTTATTGTTTAAAATCTCTTCCTGCTCTTAATTACTCTCATTATATTGACATTTCTCTGGTTTATAAAGGTTCAGGTTTATGAAGTTTTTGACAGCGTGCTGTTGGCTTGCTTGAATTTGCTGTCCTACAGCACAATAAAATTTCAGGAATTGTGTAAGTTGTATGGTAGTACATTTTTCCATGTCTTTCAGCAGCATCTTTTCACCAGAATTGCTTTTCGAGTGATTGCAAAGATTCATAAAAATCTTGCACAGTTACTTAGCACAGCACTAGATCAGGTTGGTATTTTAGATTCCTACCCACCCACCAACACATCATGTTTGTCTGGAGTCTGAAAACCAGGCTGAGAAGATGTGGGCTTGTCTGTGTATGCTGTACTGTGATCTCAGAATTTGTGTGTTAATTTGATCCAATTTTCGAAGGATGACAGCTATCCTCTATTTTGTGTAGGGATGTTTTATATGAGATGTAATGTAAAGTGTCTGGTTTCACGTTGGAGATGTTTTCATATGCACAGCTCTGTAGTAAGATGAGCCTCAGCCTGGCCTACTACTTTTGAGCAAGCTACAGAATAAGGTATGAAAAGGAAGTTGGAAGTGAAGTTTCTGTATCCCATCATCATTTTGGTGAATTATCCTCTCTTGCAGCTCAGTGTTATTAGTTAGAAGTATTTATACTAGTTATCTAATGGTGTTTGAATTTTCAGCATGGTAAGAGTACATCTCACGGGACAGTGGCACTTATTTCAATGGTTCTGTGTAAGGCAGACTGTCTTTCAGAGGTGCTCTCTCCCTGTATAATGTCAGCCATTATGATGGCAGTCATAGCTGGGAATTTTCTCACACTTGCGTTGTGACTGCCTGCAAACAACCTTATAATTTCAGTGGATTTGTTTATTTTGCCATTACATTTTATGGCCTTCTGGAAATTAAAAGAAGAAAAAAGGCATGTTTTGCTTTGGAAGTCTTAGTGACTAAGCCAACCTACCTGAAACAAGTCAAGCCACCTATCCAAGGAGGAATAAGTCTACAATGCATGGAAAATGTAACAGTCCATGATAGGAGATTGCTGTCTTGTAGTCTTACAGCATCATCATTGGAATACCTTTGATGTCCCGAAGTGATCACTATGAACAATCTTCTTATAAGATCTGAACTTGGAAGGATTTCATTAGGAGACCAAGCAGAAGGGAAGAAGAAGAGTTAAACTGTAAGGTTCGCTAGTAGGAATACAGACAGATTTCTTGAGTATACTTATTGTTACTCTGCTCTATTGGAAACAAAGGTAGAACATTTAAAATTGCAGCTAGATTTATAGACAGTGTTTATTTGCAGTGGCAAGAAATTGGACTGTGCAAATAAGTAGATTTCCATCAGTGGCATTCGTAAGGAGTGCTTGAGGCAGAAAAATGGAATTTCTAATATATGTGTACTTAAGAATTGCTTTAATGGAAAATTAATGCTATTATGCAGAAGTTAATGAGGCTGAACTGAGACTAGAACACTGAAATCCATGTATGACTTAGACAGTGGTGAAGTCCTATAAGCATCAGAAAACTGCTTAGTCTTTTGTATAACCAGTGTAGTTCAACACCACCCATATTTTAATTGGGAATTTAGACCAGAAGTTGATCAGAGGTCCTTCCTTTCCAAAATTACAGATTATAACTGTGTTCAGCTTGTAGCGTACTTAGCTTTACTTCCTTAAGTTCTGATAAAAAATGCTTGTGCTGGGGAAGCAGACATCTGTCTCCTACCTACGAACAGGTTTAGGAAAACAGATGCTCAGATTCTGCCCCTGTATTCCAGATTTGGTAGCTGTGCTCGAGCAGCAGAGTTGGACCACATTAATTCCAGAGTTCCCTTCCGACCTGAATCATTTTGTGATGAAGGTTACATGTAGCATGGATTGTACTATTAATATTGGCCATTATTTTTTCAGATTCTTGTGCCAGTATGTCCAGAATAAGCATTAGTCCCCAGAAGGTCTTACTGGTCACTCTGGGCACTGATTCTGCTGAACTGGACTGAGATGTGGCGGGGGCAGAACCCTAAGGAAGCAACTGTAGAAACTGACCATCCCCAAATGGCACAGTTGTGGAAAGCTAGAGCTATGATACCTATTTACATAGCTGTTTTTATCCAACTGTGATTTAAAGTATTTTCTGGCTTTCTTTTTTTTTCATATCTGTTTCTTGAATTTATTCTCTAGCCTGCCACTAGAACCAGCTTCTACTTTTTCACAACAAATTGCCCTATCCGTCTGTGTGTTTGTTGGGAACAGTTTTATGTTGTGATGTGTACTTATCAAGAGGACTGACAATATCACACAGAATCACGGAATGGTAGGCATTGGAAGGGACCTCTACAGATCATTGAGTCCAACCCCCCTGCCAAAGCAGCTCCCTAGCCCAGGTTGCACAGGTAGGCATTCAGGAGGGTCTTGAACTTCTTCAGAGAAGAAGGAGACTCTACAACCCAATAATGAGAGGAAAAGATAGATTTCTGTGTTTCTATGCAGTAAGTGTCATGAGTCACTGGAACAGAGGATGCTACTGTGAAGAATAAGGGATTTTTTTGTTCTGTTTTCTGTGGGGTATTAGCTCCTTGTGAAAGTTACTCTGTTTTTTGTAAACTCGCCTTTCTTCTGAGATGCTACAATTTAAAAATCATTGGGTTGTGTGTTGCACGCCTACCTGTGGCACCTGGGCTGGGAGCTGCTTTGGCAGGAGGTTGGACTCCATGATCTCTGGAGGTCCCTTCCAACCCCTACAATTCTGTGACTGTGTGTTTCACAGTCAAACATACAGTGCAGTGGTCCATGTTTTCCATTTCATTTTAACGTCGAGCTTGTGCATGGGAGCTCTTTTTTCCCTTTTCTCCTCAAACATGTTTCATTTAGACCCGATGAATTTTACTTCAGTGCTGAGCACGCGAAACCTTACTTGGTAGGAACTGAATTGTGGCATCATAAATTAAAGTACTGAGAGGTTACCAATTTTATTTCCCTGCCTGTGAAATATACTGCAGAGAAAGTAAAACAAATGCAGAAGGCTGAAATGCATAGGTTTCTTTGCCGTTAAGGTAATTTTTGAATGCGAGCACTGAAGTGGTGACCTTCTCTTCAGTATATTGACATTGGAAAATGAAGAGTCTGTGTGGTGACTGAATTTCCATTGACACTTTTTTTGCCATTTCTAGCAGTACTTACTTCAAACATTGAATGTTCAGCCCCTGTTATTTCAACTGTTCCTTGAAAATGGCTATTTCGAATCAATATTAAACCTACGTGTCTCGTGCTGCCCTGTCACGTGACAGTGTCATTTATTTCTCCTCTTAAAATTGCTGATCATGGTGGAAAATAACTTTAAATACATTTTTAGCTATTTTACTATATCTACAGGTATTTTTACAGCTTAAATCCCTTAAATGGGTGCAAAAGAAACTTATTTTTCAAGTTCTACTTTATTCTTTCCTTTTATTCATTGAAACGGTAATGCATTTTGCTTAGAAATGGCACTTCTGAGTTTCATACCTTCTCAATTTAACTACATTTACATTAACGTTTGTAACAGGCTGTTGTTTAAAATTTTTTTTGCATAATAAAAGTTCCTTGAGAGAAAGATTAGGAATAAAGTCTGCATTGATCAATATTCAAATATATTCATCGCATTTTTTTTTTTCCCTTTGCGGTTTAAGGAGAAAAATATTATCTAGTGATTATCAGGAGGCAGGAAAGCAGCGTTAAGATTTGGCTTGGCTTTCCGAGATGCCGTTTCACTGTGAATGTAAATATTTTTGAAATGTAACTTGGAAAATCTGTGGAAAGTGATTGAAGCTGAAAATCGTGGAAAAAAAAAAATGCCTAATCAATAATGAGATAATTGGAGCACGGCTGGAACTTTTTCTGTCTTTTCAGTTTTTTTCCGAATATTTTGATACTTTTGCAGGCGTAATTTGTCTTCATTTCACTTATCTCAGCAAATCCCTATGAAATACACATTTTTAATAAATCAAATCCAAGCATACCCTTTGCCTAGATGATACAGCACAGTAACAGCTCCTGCTTCGGTACATACTGTGCTGAAATTATGAAAAGAAATGACATAACGAAATTTACTACAGTGAGAGAGTAGTGTGGGGAAAACAGCACTTAAAAAAAAAATCTGTCTTTTTCTATAAAGGCTGTCAGAAGGCAGAGGTTTGGTCTTGCTGCTCCTTCCATCCTTCACAAGTCCTGCTCATCACAGTAGGTGCCTTCTTGGCTCGCTCCTACAGACCACCAAATGCTAACTGCAATTGTGTGTCAATAGGCTGGTTGTTGATTCTGTTTCTAAAATGATCATCTATTCTCCGTGTTGTTTTCTTGGGAATACCTGGAGCTGAATGCATGAAAGCCCTGTGGTTGGGCTGTTGGCTGTTTTTATTAAAAAATACTGTGTTAAGCTCACACTCACTCTATTCTGAGAGGCGTGGTGGATCCTGTCTGCTATTCCAAATGAAACTGGACTGAAAGCACTGCAGAAAGGATGCCTCTATTTGGGCATTTGAACATGAGTTTCAAATGTGTTGCTTTATATTTATAGAAAAGTTGACATGGTTAGCTTCGTTTCTGAGTTAAAGTTAGCAGCTACAATTTTACTACAGATTCTGTGCATGGAAAATCAGAAACGGGGCAAAGGGATGAAATGGTTTTGGAATGTGATTGTCTTTATGAGAGCATTTTCCAATCACAACTGAGTGACCAAAACCTGTTCCAGTTCTATGGTCTCTGAACCGACACATTGGAGAGGAAGGGCTCAAGCTGTCAGCACATGGGCACTGTGATGAAGCTGAGACCCTGAGCACCAGTGGCTATGGAATACCTAAAAGCTAAAAGTTAATTTTAAAATAGGATTTAGAAGTTTTTTTTTCCCCCGTTTTAATCATTTTTTTCTCCTTTGTAGACTACCAGAGTAAGCAATAGGGAATTGATAATGCTTTTAATGTGGAAGTAAACATCCCACACAGAGATGGGGAGCTGTGTAGCCGTGCATCTTTTCATATTTCTCAGTTATTTTCCTGCTTTCTGCATTTCAGTGTGATACAATTCAAACTCCGTTCTGTCTTATCTGATAAAACGCCCCATGTGCCGTTTGAAATCATTCTTCATTACACAAAGCAGAATGTCAGAAGTGTGGACCTAAACCCCAACTTACTGGAAATCTGCAAGCAATCAAACTGTTTGTGGGACAGTTAATTAAGCATTTCGCATTGCTGAGTGACGGGGCGTTATGAGTAGGCAGTTTTGGGCTGCGCGTGACGAGCTCAGAGAACTTGCACAGTAACGTGTGTGCGTGTGCGGATGGATGGGAGGAACAGCTCACTTTCCATTGTCCAATGCCAGACGAGTCAAGGTGTAAAAACACAGTTATTAGTGACACGTAATTCCATAGCGCTCCCACGTTTGTATCATCTACGGATAGACGGTTTGGAGCGACGTCCTTTGCTGAACGAAATTAAAACAAGGAACTCTGATCTGTTGCAAGCTCAACTCAAGGCAGCTTGCTAGAAGTTAAATAACGTTAATGTTTGAGTTGGAGCTGCTGCAGAAGGGGTATTATTTTAAACGAAAATGAAGTCTACAGCTATCTGGTTGTGAATGTCTCTCAATTACAGTGGCGTCCGCGGATCTTGGATCCGAGCGAAGATTTGGCTAGAAATTCTCCACATCCTTACTCCGTGTTTTCCTCTGAATGAGAAACAGCATGTGCGAATTACATTTGCTATAATCCACTCCATACAGGAGAGAGAGGAAAAAAAAAAAAAATGCTGTGAAAAGATGATGATGTGTGGTTGAAAATTATTTTGATTGCAGTGGACGGATTCCTTTCCAGTTTACCTAGTTAGGAGCGAAAAATGTGCTGAAAAGCAATGGCGTAGGGCAGACGCTTCTGCAGTGAGCAGAACACGACCCTATGCATCAGAAGCAGCTCTGCAGTTGCAGACAATCGCATTCCGACGGTGGTGTAACTTCCTGCATTAAACGGTATTCGGTGAAGAGGAAAAATACCCTTTTTCCTGAGCGCGCTGCCCGAGCGATGAGAAGGAATTGCCACTGCTGCAAAGTGGGGGTTCCTGAATGAGATAATCCGTAGCTAAGCTTCCCATAACACAAGCCTACAGAACGAAAACTTAACTCTTAACTGAAATTATTCCTTGCAGCTGGAACTGTCACGTATAGAAAGAGATTTCTCCTACTTCCCCGAGAAGCGGAACTGTGTGTGTGTGTTCTGGAGGCAGATTTCCCTTTAGCTGCTGGAAGGGTGAAGATGCAGGCAGCGCTTGGGAGGCAGCTGCTGGCTCAGAAGCTGTGCCCCGTTCCTCCTTTCCCCTTCTATCAAAACAAAGGGAATTTTCCCCTCTCCTGCAGATATGTGGATAGCGGCGGCAGGGGCTTTTTACAACAGGGAGGAGGTACACCTCAATGAGAAATATCTCTGTTGCTAAAAGTTGGGAGTTAACGCTGAGTACTTTTGTAAAATGCCACGTGAATAACTTCGAATGCAGCCCAGCATGATGAGCTGGGATCGGTGAGCCCAGCTGCAGCACAGAGAAATTTATACTGCACAGCTT
Organism: Oreortyx pictus; assembly: GCA_036925125.1. NCBI lineage: Eukaryota > Metazoa > Chordata > Aves > Galliformes > Odontophoridae > Oreortyx > Oreortyx pictus. The sequence continues at coordinate 104,991,650 of JAUPFR010000002.1, read as the reverse complement.
CTACCTCCTTTCCAGGTCCTTGTTCTGTAGAATATACGACCTCTGCATGGAAATTCAAACCACTGTCGGAATTAAAAATGTATTTGCTCGGTTTCTGATTTGGAAACGAGAGAAGGGACTGTCTGCCTCTCGTGTAGTGTAAGTAATGTGCTGCACGTAAAGCTGGGTTTGCATCGATTCTGAAATGCATGTTATGAGTAAAGCAATGATGCAGTTATTATATATTCCTCATTCCTGTTGCCGAAATAAATACCCAGGTTGTAATTTGTCTCCTGTCCCGTGGAAGCGCGTCAGGTAAAGGTGAAGCTCAGCTCGGGCTGTAAGCTGGAGCCGGACCTGCGAGAAAAGGAAGTGCTCTTTAACTCCAGGTTCTAATTGGTGCAGAAATGTTCCTTCCCAGGTGTGACTTCTGAATGGAAAAGGGAAAATTTCAGCTTCGACTGCAATTATCTGCACCTCTTTGTAGATCAACAGAATCTGTCGTGTGTGTGAGAGGCCGCTGTCTAAGAACTGGAAAATCTCTTGTGAATAAATGCAACATAAAACATGCAGACAGAAAACATCCGTCCTAGCTACAAAATATTGTTTTTGAGGTGCTGTTTTCCTGTCTCCCAGCAAATTAAAGAGGTCAAACTCCTGGCAGCGTGTGAAGCAGGATCAGTTAGCCCATGGCCTCACATAATGACGTGGCAAGCTGTTGCATTTCAAGCAAGAAATAGCTCCTGTTTGTGTTTTTAAAAATAAGTGTCTGTTCACTTTGATTAAGCAATCTTGCAAAGTTGCACGTCTTTCTGACCCTCCCACACCTCTGCCGTGTTTTGCTTTTGTCTTTGGTAGAAGTAATGAGTCTCCTGGATTCCATTTGGACTGTCAGTGGGATGTAATGTAATTTACTTTACTGACTGGTTCCCTTCCAGACGTCTATATGGGTTGAAAACTGGATTATGGTATTTAAGATACAAACTGTCTGCCTTTACTTGTCACAGAAAAATACTTGTCAGTTAAGCCACAAACTCATATAAATAAGACTTTGGCCTTAGAGCAACATATTTCTTAGCTGAGCTTTGAAAATAGGAGTTCAAAAGCTCTGTTCTGCAGAATTTCTGATTTATATAAGCTCTTTATATGTAACAGATGAAGGTATTTTATTTGTGGAATAAAAAAAAGATAAATAGGCAAAAGGAAGATGTGTTACGTAGTTATCAAACAGACAACTGTAGTGCAACAGAAAAAATAAGGAGTAAATGTATATTAGTGTTAGTTAAAGGATAGGAGACATCGACCCCAATATTTAGCCAAAGCAGATTTTACTTGTTGTATAATGCATTAAACTTATAATTTATTGAAATTATAAAACACTGTTCATTCTTTACCTACGCCTGCAAGTAAATAGAGCAAATAATCAGAAATAGAACCAGGTTTAGTGATTGTACAGTTAGCACTTTTTTCATGTCATTTTTTTTATTTATTTCTGTTAACTTCTGCCTTACTGGCGCAGTTCCATGCTTTTACTCTGAATTAGGCATTTAATATGCTCCATCGTTCCTGCTGTGTTCGAGGAAGCTAAAAAATACAGTTTTCTGACCATGGCAGACTTTTAACAAGAGATTTGTTTAGGAGAATTTTTGCTACTGAGTTTGTCTGTGTGGCACTGTGTTTTCAGGAGTATTCTCTGTGTGGTACGAAGAGTGCGTTTGATTAAAACATAATAAAATTAGCCAAATGTTACTTTTTCTTCATCATGTGGGTTAGCTTCTGTCGTTCACATCGGACTGTCTGGGAGGTTTGTACCAAACGATGGGATGCGTCATTTAACCTGACTTCTGAAATTGGTTGGGTCTGTTATGAGCACTCTCAAAGAGCAGTAATGGTGAGAGCAGAACCTCGTGCCTCATTTTGTGCAGATGGCAGCGGTGTTACTGCGGCTCAGATTGGATGAACGCAAATGGAGTGTTGACAGTTCCCTACCATTTCCTACTGGGGTTCCTCTGGAGCAGTAGCATTGTCGCATCTCTGCTGTTTGAGTTAGTGTCTCTCATAGAGAAAGATACTGTGGACAAAGTTTGTGCAGAAGGGTTTCAGCTGGGCAGCTGAGTTCGCTTAGTCCCGGTGTAGGTGTGCTGTGGGTGCCAGGCAGGGAGAGGGATGTGGTTACCTTGAGTGAGCTGGAGGAGTACTGGAAGGAAGCGAGGCAGAGTGCTCCAGGAGGAACGGACCACCCTTGAGTGGAGAGTATATTAATTTGCTGCTGTAGTTGCAGGGGTGAGGTGAGGAGCAGGGATTGTGCCCACAGGGGCACTGACCCGGCCAGGGTTGTGGGGTGGGATGGAGGCAGGCATCCCCCAAAGCTCAAAGGGAAAAACATCTTCTCAAGAACCAAGACTGCCATTTCCCAATTTATGAATGCAGGCTTTTGCAACTCTGAATGCCGGTTAATGCATTTTTTGTGTGCGATTTTGTTTGTTTGTGTTGTGGCAGCTCTCAAAGGAGCCAGTCATGATTATGACTTCTTTATGGAGATAGGAAGGCAGGCTGCTCCAAAGGGTTGGTACCGTAAAGCCAGACGTATGTTGAGCATTGCAAACAAGAGTAGTTCCTTTTTAAGACAGTGGGAGTGCTTACATGGCCTGAGTTAAGCAAACTTGTATATGTTAGCAGGGTTTCATCCTGAAGAGCAAGCTGAACTGAAAGACCTGGAGCCCAAGTCTGCCCTTGGGTTTTCCAGCAAAGAAGAGCTTTTTCATTTTAAGCAGAGAGTGTTGTTAAAATGAGGAAGTCTGTGCATGCTGCCTAGTACCAGAAGGGCAATGCAACTTCATTTCGAAAATTGCTAATATTGGTAATGCACATTCGAATGCACCCAATTAAGGAAATAATTTATTACGTGGAAGCTGTGCTGGTGTTCAGCACCAAAAAGCTGTTCAGCGCGTCGTATAAATTTCATTTATTCAGCTTTTACAGATTTAGCTTCTGTACGTCCTATTGCATCTCAAGAATCTGCTCAGGAAATTTTGAAAAGCATTCAAGGAAAACTATATAACTTATTTTCTTAAATAGTAAATACTGCTGACAGATACTTACTGTATCCAGAGAAAGGACCGATTTCTCTTACTGCCTATTTAGTTTAAGCAGGCATATTTCTAGAAGCCAAACATTTGACTATACTTACAAGAATGAAGATTTTTCTGGGGTTTTCTTTTTTAAATTTGTTTAGGGTTATTTGAAGGGAGTGATTGGATTAAATAATTTTCTGCTTTAAAGAAAGAAAAACAAGACTTAGTAAGCTCAACAAATTTACATTTTCAGTTGAGAAAGCCAACTGGAAAATGGTCTGCCAAAGCCAGTGTGCTGCCTGGTCGTCCTGTCTCCCGGCTGTCTGTCTGTACTCTTCCATCTCCTTTAATTGCATCAGCACTCATTCACCTACTGCATGGGTTCTGTGCTGTAACTTCTTCCCCGTTTGCCACTGAGAAATAAGGCAGATAGGAAACTTTTTAATCTTTTTTTTATTTCCTTTCCTTCGATGATACTCCCAGTGGGATTTGACATATTAACTCTTCCTCTATTTCTTGCAAATATTTTTTTGTAGTTACAAAAAGGAGATGCTTCTCCAAATATTACTCTGTGAGTACACATTGATGCCCCACGTGTATAAATTGAGATACTGCTTGTAGAATGAAATGCTTTCATGTGTAAGAGTGCAGTCATGATGGCTGGAGGCATCACGTGTTTCTTTGGGCTCAAGTTGTATCTTTGGGTATCTTAAGATTACTATTATTTTTTCACAGGATTATTAGATAATGGTTTAAAGATGTGATTTATTTATTTGGATTTGATTTATTTATTTAGATTTATACTAACGTATGAGCAAACGTTAAATTCTTCTTAGTGTATGTCTTAGTGCTGAAGATGACCTTCAAGAAAATTGTATATTTAAATATTATTGTTAATGTAATCGCTAAAGTAGGTACTTAAATTTGGAATGTGTAGGTATTAGTAAATCGGGTGGAATATTTTTATTTAAAAATAGAAGTAAATGATTCCTTTAAAATAAATCAAACATTTATTAGTCCTCTTGCCATTATTTGCTTCTCTCACAGCATTTTTCCTTTAAAGTCTGTGCATAATATTGCAGAACGCTTTTGGGTGGCAGGTGCAGTTAACCACATCACAGTGTTTCAGTTCTATATTTACAACTGGAATTTTCCTAGTTAAAATTACACTTTGCAAACAGTTTAAATTTTAGACTAATATTTTTCTTCTAATGAGTTGTTGGGAAAGCGTTTCCATCACAAAGCATATTACAGGTAAAAATAACACCAAGTTTCGGAAGCAGAGCCGTCACCGAGTGCTTTCCTTCTCCCCCTAAAACAGAAAGAGATTCCCAACCTCACAGATAACTCTGGAATAATGCAGTGCAAAGTGATTAAGGTCCGTGCTAGTTTCTTCTTAGCTAATTAAGAGAAAGGCTTCTGTTCTGTCTTAATCGTTATATCTTCAGGGAGTAGTTTTTATTCTGAAATATTAATGTTAGCTTAAAATGTCAAGGTCTCTGTATGTAAGGATCTCCAAGTAAGGCTTAGTAGCACAGACAAGTCCTAGTTTGTGATTTCATTTTAAATTGAGATTTTTTTTTTCCTGCCATACATTATAAACCAGTACGAGAGCATGAAATTGCTATGGTGAATTCTTAAAATAAATCTTAATACGCATATAAAAATGTTGAGGAAATTCAGTCATGCTCGGCTCGTGCTTCCACCAGGCAGCGACTGCCAATCCGACGGCCTGACCCTGTTCCCATTTCTATAAACGGGATCATTTGCACGCTGGTGATGCCCATTTCATTTTTATTTTGAGACCTCTGTCTCCTCTTGGGGTCTCAAATCCAAGTTTGGGAATTTTTGGTTGGGTCAAGTGTCAGTACAAAAAATAATGCACGAGTACTTTATCCACTTTCAATTGTTAGGAAAAAAAAAAGAAAAAAAAGGGGAAATCGCAGTGCTTTAATCAAATCAACCTAAATTCTGCCAGAAATACGGTATTTCAGACTTGGCAAATTGGGCAGAAAAAAAGGATCGAGTCAACAGCAAAAATGTATTGAACAGGTTTAATATGTGGCTTTTATCCAATGTGTTATGGCCCATTGGAGCATCTTTTCTTTTGTATTCTGACTGTGCTTGACTTACATACAGCGTGTTATTTGTACAATGTACAGGGCAAATTCATGGATATACGTCTGCAATTCACTCAAGGTTCCTAGGAAATAGATGTCTGCAAATACACAAATTGCTACTCGGGCAAAAATTCAGGAGAGCATGGAATTGTTTTAAAGAGCAGAAATATGTGCCCGTGCCTCCTCTGAGCTGTGTGGGTGGGAGAGTCTGCAGCAAGGAACCTCTACAAAAAAGGAATTCCTCCCAAATTTTAAGAAGTTGCACTTCTTTTACAATTAAAAAAAGAAAGAAAAAAAAAAAAACTTTTTCAAAGTGAACTTCAGGCAGCAATAATTATTATTGTTTTTAATTGAGACTGTTACACCTCACAGATGAGTGTTTCGAGTGGTGTTCCATTGATAGAAATGGCCTATTGCTATAGAAACCGCTAAAATGCTGCTTCTGATGAGAGGAGGGTGGAAGGGAAAAAGAATTTAGCCGTGTCTACTTTTAGATGCATTTATGTCAGGATAAAATTGTTCATAAATAGCACTCTAAACAGACGCTTTTCCTAGTGCTCTCACTGGACTGTTCACACAGTGGGGCTGAAATCTCAGCCTCGTTGACTTTAAACTCTCATCAACTTCCTTGGGATCCGGGCTGCTTTCAAGAAGTGTTCTTCAGACAAAAAAATATTGACATTTCCTTCAGGTTTTCTCCTTTTGATGTTCATAAAAAGAGTGCAATCACATTTTTTAATATTTCTACTGTTACCTTTACCTAGAAGATACTTTGCCATTATGTGCTGTGTTTCTTGAAGTAAATCCATGTAAAATATGATATTATTGGACTACATTAGCTTTTAATAGAAATATGAATGTAAAGTTCCAAATATACGCAAGGATAATTTGGAAAGCTTGGATTATTTTTGAATGACCTGTGAAACTGGGGAGAAAGAGAATAATTTGTACATTTCGTTTGCTGATCGTCATTAAAATAATTTCATTAAAAAAAGTAATGCGCCCGAGAGTATTTGAAATTAAGCACACTAATGCAAGAGGATATCTAAGGTGAAAGATGTTTGTGTAATGCTAAACATAACCAAAGAAACTGTGGTTTTAGCAAAGGTACCATGCTCTATTTTATCAAGTGCCAGCAGTTGCATAATGAAGGTCTTTCAGTTAAAAAAAAATACATATATAAGTAAAGAAAACACAAAAATGCCACCCAGCTGGTAGAGATCTTCCTAATTTTTACCTGATTGTATTTCTGAAGAAATATGGCAGGGCCCTCGTAAATTTTCAACATGAACTGCATTTTTGTTGCCAATTTCCATATCCTTTTAAAAGTGCTGAAGCGTGCATTTGCTATTTATGTTTGCAGTAGACTGAGTACACTTTTACTATTTGTGGTTTCAGAAATTGGAAACAACCAAACAGTGGTGCTATGGTCTAAAAAAATAAATTTTAAACAGCTGTGGGACAGTATTTTTAGAATGGTAGGAGTCCTTCTGAAGACAGACTTGTAACTGTGTCTTTCTGCACAGGAGCGCCACAGATCAGTGTTCCAAAGCAGAGCTGGACGGTCTTCGCATCTTCTTCGCCATTGTTGGGGATAATTTTACGTTGGGGTGCATGGGAGGCTGCTGGGAGCGACCCCTTCCCCCGTGTCTTTTTGTGCTCTCCTTGTGGATGTGTAAATGGCTCTCGCATCAATTTCTTCACATTTAGTTCTCTGTAGCATAATTTTTCCCTCTGAATCGCGTAGGAGAGAGATAATTAACTATAATCATACATACCGAGAGAAGGGTTAAAACTTCTAGTTGACCAGAAATTCAGCGGTGTCATGCAGGGATGCCAGTTCTGCTTGTTTCCTAAAAGTTCCCTATAGAGCAAATTCACGGAATCGTAGGCTCACCAAGGTTGGGGAAGACCTCCAAGATCATCCCGTCCAATTGCCCACCTACAGCCAATATTTCCCCACTAAACCACATCCCTTAGCACCACATCTAAATGAATTAAATAGTGAATTACTTCTCCGCGCATAGAAGCATTTACTTTATTAGGAAACAATTTGATATTCTTAATTTCTTTATCTCTGAAATGCTGGGCATAGTCCTGCCATGCATAATACCGCACAGTTTTTTGGATCTGTTGCTGTAATGAAACTAAATTGATTCTAAGTTTTCCTTCATTTACAAAAAGTACGACAAACAGCCTTGTGAAGATCGTTTGTCTCATGACATTCCAGAAATAATCACTCTTTTACTCGAGTGATGAATTATTTCCACAATTAGTTTTGGTTATAAACCTTGAAAGGGTCTACAATGAGGAGGTAGGTTGTAATGGGACGGCTCCTTTGTGGAAGCTGATGGATTTAGTGACTGAGTCGTATTAGCTACACCTCGGTTCAGTGATTTAATTGATTTACTGTATTTGATTTTGATTGTAACAGCTTTTCTGATTTAGAGCTTATTGGGCATCTTGTTGCTTCTTGGTCACTAACTATAATTACTCAATGTTTTAAATCACATTTTCTGAGTTGATATCAAGCTTTAAAATATCCCCTCTTTCTAGAAGTCAGTATATCTCACTGTTCTCTGAAAAAATCCCCATTATGCAGAATCTTTTTCTAATATGCAAAAGGAAGGTCGTTTTGACCATGACCCAGCAGTGCCCTTCTGCTCTGTCCGTGCTCTGGTGCTGCCCTGTGCAGAGTAGCCCACGTGGTGAACTGTGCAGCCTTGATGGCTTTAGAATCCAGACTTTTCACTTAAACGTTGGTTGGGTGCTCTTGCGTTTGGATGCCTCTCTACTTAAATAATTAATCTGAACGCATCATCTGCTGTTGCATTTTTGGATTTCACTGGTAAGTGTTCTGGGTAGCCATGCTGAAGTGAAATTCATGTTGAACTATACAGATACTGAGGAGCAGTGGTGTCGAAATCGTTGTGTGTAAAGGGTAAAGACAAAGCGTGCCACCAACAGCTATGTTCAGAAGCTGTGGATTACAGAACTGTAACAAAATACCATAATTTAAAAATTTTTTATGTCCTTGTAGTTTCTTAAAAGTTGAGGTCAGTTTAATACTCACTTTAAGCTGCCATTTGTTTCCTGAGTTTAACTCAGTGCCAAGAAATCCAGTGGATGTTCAGTGCGTTTGCTTTCAGTGTGAGATGAAAGGCTTTGTTGCAAATTTGTGGTCAACAAACCTCCTAACTCCAGTTTATGAAGTCAGTGTCATCTCCAAAACAATAGAAAAGCTCCCAGTACTTATAGAATGTTGTGTCTGTCGACAGATGTGGAAACTAGTAGTCAATGGTCGTGTCTATACATACACGTGTGTATACATAGACACAGTATATAGGCGTTTTCTGTATGTAGGTGTGTAGTGATGTCTTTATGAACACCAATTGAGATGTTCACTTTTAAGATGGAAGGGTATTGTAACCTGATATAGTAGAAATAAGGCATAAAGGAACATGAATTACTCATGGATGGAAGGTAAATGAGAAAAAGACTCCAGAAAACTGTCTGTCTAGTAATTCAGGTAAATTCGGGAATTAATTTCATAATTTAAACAGGCAGGACAGATCCTTGAATTCTGTAGACCAACAGCCAAAATGGATCTTGAGTTGAAGGCAGGTCATCTGTACATGGCAGTGCTCCTCCCGTGTGAGTAGAACAGCTCTCAATTAATACGGATTTTAGAAATCATTCTAAAATAGTTCTTCAGTTAAATGGTCTATGATTCAGTTCTAAAAATTAAAGATACATACAAGATAATCAGGATAACTTCTACATCAATAAGGCATTCCTGTTTTGTTATAATTGTTTGGCAGTGGTGTTTTATGTTTGATTGATTCAGAATAAATTCTTACAGTTCAGAACTATAGAAACTCAGGTGCTGTTTACCTCATGTTTTCTCCATCCCTCATTTCAATTGTCTTTGAGTTCCGTAGCTGGTATTTTGATTTCTGATGCAGAGAATTGTTACCCTAACAGGATTTCTGTGGGTATCAGATACTGCGCAGTGTAATCCTTATGATAGATGGATTTTATTTTCCTGTTACAGATAAGGCAGAAATGTAACAGTTGGTGAGGCACCTGATCCTGGCTGTGACCCTCTACCAGACTTTGGTGTGAAAGCTTTCAACTACTCGTGGTTGCCACAATATATCATCCTACACTTTAACAAGTCTGCTTTGGGTTTAACCACCAAGTGAACCACTGCTTCTCTCTTTCCTTTGTAAAGATAAGATTTATTGAAGGGATTGAAACCTGATCATGTTCTTTAAATTGTCTTTCAATGTTGAAACAATTTTCCAAATCCTGGTCTCTGTCCTAAGCTGCCTAGTTAATTGATTACTTTTGTAAGGAGATCTTAAATCTGGATGTAGCAAGTCTTATAAATTGCCATGATCTCAAAGTTGCTCGTTTGTATGTATGTTCTGTGATTTATGGTATTACTTTTGGCATATTCAGACAGGTAATGTTCAGAAATGTGTTTATCCTTGGCAGAATCCATTGGATGCTAATCTGTCTGTGGGCTAATTAACCGTATTTTGGGGCTTTTTCCTATTTATATTTAGGGGCATTACTTTGGTCCCTACTCATAAAACATAAAGCATTCTGTAAGGTCAGCAAATTTCCTATCTCTAAATTCAGAAAGATTCTGAAGAATCTGTTTAGTGTCACATCTTAGAGAGAGTCTCAGCTTTAAGGACCTTAGTGAGACCCACCATAGTTTCTTCTGGAAGGAGTGCTATTTTCTTTGGTCCTGAGGACTTCCTCTTCAAATTTCTCAGCTTTGACCAGTTAAAATGACTTTGTGTGGTCTGTTGCCTGAGGGTTTGAAAAAAAAAAAAGACCTCGCCCTTACTTCTTTTTTTCTTCTTCTTTTCATAGAAGTAGCAACAGCCAGCTTCACTTTTCCATTCCCATCCTTTAGTTACTTGTAAATTCTATCAAGATCCCTAATCATGGACCTGAGTTGAAGGATGCTTTTGAATTTACTTCAGTATAATAATGGCAAAAAAATGTCAGCTCAAAACCCAGTGATTTTTGTATAGCTGTAGCTGAACCTTGTTTTAACATCTGAAACTAAATTGCGATTTGATTTTTGGTTTTAAAAGATTAGACATGATCATGTCTTAAAAACCAAGTAGACCAACCTCCACCACCAGCTCACCCATCCTCCAGACTTCCCATAGGTAAAATAGGCCTTGGTACTGGTGTACAGGAAGCCTTTGCTTGTGTTTCCCATCTCGCTTTCCATTTTGATTAAGCCTCAGATGCTAAACAGTTGATAATTAACACACAGAGATCATTCATTGCACTGAGATAATTACAGAGTGGCTAGGGGCAAGACTATGTAGAATGAGAAAATATGGAAACTGTTGTAAAAAAATATGTATTTTTAAAGCAGGTACTTTGGGTTCTGCCCACACAGCCTGTGGAAGTAACACAAGCATGGGAAACTAAACATGAAGAGCTTCTTGGAAAACCAGCAGTGGAAAACGTTGGAGGCATGAGTGTTACTGGTTTGATGTCTACTTGAGTAGAATTTGTAATTAATAATTCAAGTTCTCATCTCTAGGTTATCAACCCAGATAGAACAGGGAGGGACAGTGATGTTCTAGCACAGCGTGTTGGTTTGCAGCTCCTTTCAGTGAGGTTGAGCCATGACTCTGTAACCTATGAAATCATCCTGAAGTGGGAAGGAGTATATGAATCAGAAATGAAGATTAATAATTTAAATACTACACTACATGAACAGATGGATCATATTTATCCCAACATTTCTTATCTCAAAGCCCAATCAATTGAGAATTAAGCTTTAATTTCAAGAAAAACAAACTTTCAGCGGTTTGAAAATAAAAAGGTAAAACTTCCAGCTGTAACTTGATCCTATGAAAAGGACTAATTTCACAATGAGGCCAGGAAAACAAAAGGCAAATTGAAAAAAAATCCATTCCATGACTGCCAGCCTTGAACTTCTGGGTGTTTCATAATTCCTTGTGGGATAATTGCAAAGTTCAGGAGATTTCGATGCTTCCTAAATCATTATCCTAGCAATTGGACATGGGCTTAATCTGTGAGTTTCCAAACAAAAATTATTAAAGTGTCATTCATGTGCAGCAGATCTTAAAATATTTCCAATGAACCAAAGAAAGACATACGGTCTTTTACCTTCTGTTGTTAATCCTTTATCAAAATAATTAAATTCTTTTTGAAGGTTGGTGTCAGCTTTGTGAACTCACTCCAGATACCTTCTCTTACACCTTACGTACGTTATCAATATTTACTAAAAGGATGTCAGCACCTTCCAGTTTCTCCATCGAGTCAGCAGATGTCTCATATATACTGTATTGTGAATGGGCACAAACTAGAATGCAGAAGATTCCGTACAGACGTGAGGAAAAACCTCTTTACTGTGAGGGTGATGGAGCCCTGGCACAGACTGCTCAGAGTGGTGGTGGAGTCTCCTGTGGAGGTCATCAAGACCCATCTGGATGCCCACCTGCATGACCTGCTGTGGGGAACTGCTCAACCAGGGCCTTGGACTCGATGATCTCCAGAGGTCCATTCCAACCCCTTTTGCTTCCGTGATGTGTGAGATCTTGCCCCTGGCACCCACCACGTGGGACACTGGGGTCAGCAAGGTGCAAGTTCCTCTCCTCTGCTTTCTTTCCAGTCCTGAATGATTGCATTAACAGTAATAGAAAAGACATCTTGTTTATAATTTCGTAGCGTATGTGTTCTTTTTGCCATCTCCTAATAGCCTTCAAAAATGGTCACAATCATGCCTGTATCCAAAATGTTGATTGAAATAAATTAGGTGATTCGGGTGATCTTTGAGCACTTACGGAGATGGATTTAAGTGAAGCCGGATTTGCAGGGAGAGGTGACTTATAACCAACTTGAGACTGCTGGATACGAGTGGGAAGCTTTTGAGGGCTCAGGTTCTTTTTCAGCAGTTCCTCACGTCATTCTCTGTGCCACGATACTTGACGAGCGCTGCAGATTATGGGCTGAGAATAAAGATCTCATTGAAGAGTCAGGCAGGGCTCGGGCATGGGAACGTGAGATTCTTCTCCCTTTCTTACCTGAACATTTTGAGATAGTGCTATTTTTCATTCTTCCTATTGCAGTCTTCACTGATGCACATCTATAATATGAACTTCTATGGTTATGAAAAATCCTTCACTCCTCAGTCTCACCACTCTCTAGGGTAGTGAGCAATTTATAGCAGCGAATCCCAGAGCTGCTCTTGCTGTGGTTGCACGCCTGTAACAGCTCACTAGCACTTTCTTTATGACCCTCCCCCAAGACCATAGCTTTACTTCCTACCCTGCCACTGTTTCAATTTGCACTACTTTCACCGCTCTGCATGACTTTTGCTTTTAGATGAATTATTTGCTTCAGGAACAGAGAAGGATCTGAAATAATTGCAGCAAATTTAAGCAACAAATGCCAATGCGTAGAGCCTATAATTAAGTCATTGTTGCCACCCTTGTGATAACCACAATCATTAAGGATGATCGTGACAGAACAAATTAGCACATGATTTATTTTGAGAAGTGTGAGATATTTGGTAAAGGTTACTTGATGGAAATTCTGGAACCCTTTAACCAATGCTCCCTATAGTTGGGAGAACATAGGAAGGTGCCCTTCTAAATTTGGTCTTGGGACTCGGCCTTGGGATACTTGTGAAGTAATCCAAGGAAACACCCTCTTCACTGCACTGAAATCAGCAGGCTTAATATCTGTCACTACAACGCAGAGGGAGAGAGATGAGCTCTAGAAAGTGAGCAGTTAACATCCGAACCTTGATAAAGATTTTGCTGCTCAGGTAGACTGTAATGTAAACAGATTGCTGCTTGGAAGTTCGTAGCGGTCATCCACATCTGGGATGCACAGTTCAGTTTTCAAACCGCTACGACGAGCAGCTTGTCTCTGTATGTGTAGGTTTGCTTTGATTCTTGACGTGATTCCTTGTGGAACAGTTTGTTTAGACAAGAAAGTGCCACGTAGCCAAAACTTTTGAGGGCGTTTGGGCAAAACTCAATGCAGTGTGAGATGGGAAAGAACGGAAAGGGATGACAGGTCTGAAAGGATGGCAGTGACTAGAATGACCTTAAAGAAAAGTAAAAGACAAGAATTCATTAGGGGAGAAGACAAGGTATTTTTGAGGTACATGAAAATGAAATTTTAGTAGGAAATAAGATCTTGGATATACCTCCTGAATGTTCCTGCTGACTATTATAACTTATTTTTATGTCTGCTGTTTACAAAAGCGCACATCGATTATTGATTGTTTGATGGGACCTTAATGGCTTTTTGTGTACGGTAAAACAGCATTTCCTCAGAAAGGGAAATTGAATTCTGACTTTCAGACAACCTTTGTATTGCTCTTGACACGTAGACTTTTAAGCCAGGGGTGCTCAAATCTCACGAGTCGAGTATAACCTGAGTTTTTTTGTGTGAGTTTGTGATCCTTAATTCTTCATTAAGCTCCAGCAGGAGCTTTGCAGGTTAACAATTCACCAGATGAAACTACTGAGAAGAGTGAAATTTCCAGTATCAGCCTCCTGGTGTGTGACCCATGAGCGAGTAGTAAGATGGGTGTGATTTCACTGCAGGAACTCTGCCTGTCTATGGCATCTGCTGAGATGCAGGTATGGGCTGTTCTGTAAGTTTTCCAGCAGAAACAACAGATTCAGCCATAATCTTATATTTGTTATGGACCCAGATTTCTGGAACATGCTCTCTCCATTGGAGAGGTTTCTCTGGAGCTAGTCTCCGTTCTTTGCTTACAGGGAAACTTCAATTGGATGTGTTACTGAAATTGGGTGTTTAGAAAGGTCATTAAACATTGGAGCCGTCTATTGCATGGTGTATATTTCCAAAGCAGGTTTTGGAAAATGAGTATTACTTGCAATATAGTCTTGGAAAAGTAATTTCACTGAATTTCAAAGTACTTCTCCAATACATTGCTTAAGATAGGGATTGCTCACCTTCAGTATTGACAAGACATGACTGAAAAGTTAGGTGGAGTCATTGCTTCTTTCCTACTCTTAGCAGGAGAAAAATGTGAGGGAAATTATTTAAGCACATCGCCTTCCTAGTAAAATGTGAGTTACCAAGAGTCATGTCTTTTTGAAAATATTTTCTTTATTGTACCAGACATGGGATATAAGAGCACTGGAGGTGTTTAAGCAAGGGGAAGATGTGGTCCTAGGGGACGTGGTTTAGTGGGCAGTATGGGTGGTAGGTGGACAGTTGGGCTGGATGGTCTTACAGATCTTTTCGAACCTTAGTGATTCTGTGAATAGGAATTGTAGCATTGTTCAGGCCTTATAGGAAGCAATCAAAAGCTTTTTAGTTAAATTACTTCTGTAGTTCAAACTCTGGAAGTCTGTGGAAGCTAAATCATGAAGCAGAGGATTGGAATTTATCGTTAAAACATTTCTGCACTCAGTTTTCTATAACAGCATCTTCATAGCCTTTGATTGAAACCAAATTACTTTATCAATAGTCCATTTTAACTTTTTCAAATGCCTCAGAGAAGGGCTGAAATCCCCTTTCTCTAGAAAAAGAAAGGAAGAAAACACACAAAAAAAAGACCCAAAAAGCTGTTCATTACTGAAGCTAAATTACAGGCAACAGGAAAACCCACCGTAATTCACTTACATATGCAAAAAGTTTTGTTTTCACCACCTAAAATAATATTTTTACTTTCCAGTTTTGCTATGCTCTGCAAAAACCACTGATGTTGTTCTCATCCACTTGTGTAGAAATGCTTTACATCGGGACTTTTGTTTATGGAAGTCTGATTTTAGAGTGGATTGAAACTGTGTACTTGGATACGTGAGTTTGCTGCTTTTTTTTTTCCCCTCGCTTTTATTTCTTGCTTTAGAGCATTTATTCTATGCTATAAATATAAAGGAGATGAATACTGAGTATACTAAGAATGGGCTTCATGCAAACCAGGGCACTCTTCATAAGAGAAACAAAGCTTTGCACTGTGGTTGTTACGCTGGGAGTTACCCACTTCTTCTGCATTGAGAAGACTTAGAGGAATAAAGCAGGTTTTGAGAAAATAATGAGTTGGCTGATTAAACGTAAATGTTAAATCTTTTACGAAAGTTCTTAAACTGAATGTTTCTTTTATTTTGATCTTATGGATGTATGATGCTTGGAGCTTATAGATGGTGCCAGAAGAGTCAGGAGGCAGCCCAGCCAGGGTGTCAGAGGTGGGTCTGCACTGTGATTTCTACTCCTGGATTCCATGGTTCTGTGCCTAGCACAGAAAGAAAGAGACCTTAACTTGGATTTGTTGTTCTTCCTCTAATGTATTTGTATTTCTTCTTGTTTATTTCTCTCTTTTTTCAAGCCCAGGGTTTGGGTGCACAGGACTGTGCTCCTGGCTCTGTGCTCAGACACGTTCTCATGCAGCTACCCAGATTGCAAGTGCATGTATAGTGAATCTCATACCTTGGGAGTCTTGTACTTTGTCATTTCTTTGTCTTTCTTTTGCATTCCTAAACCTCAGGTGGAAGGAGATTGCCATCATTGTGCTGCTGTCATAAAGTTTTAGATAGCAAAAGCAGAATACACGAAGTCTGGCCCTTCCCAGTGAATTGTTTGGGATATGGGGAGAAGTTTCGTACTCCTCATGTTTGTCTGTGCAAAAGCTTCAAAGGGAAGTGTATTAATTAGTAAATTACAGTGCATGAGCCGTCTGCCATGGTCTTAGAGGATGTTTCTCCTGGGCAGTGTGTGGCAATTTGTATATACTGCAGCAATTAATGTTGAGTGCTGATGTACTCTAAAATTCCCCGTGGTTTCTTCCTCTGCAATTCCTCCAGGAAGACAAGTGTAGCTTCTAGGGGGTTGTATTAAAGTGGAACAAACGTGTTATAAAGAAGCATTTCTCAATAACATGGTTCTGAGGTATGATCAGGGTTGTGCCAAGGGCAGGTTGTGCTTCTGAGCAGTTTATGTTACTGATCCTCATCGTTTCATTGTGGTAATAGGTTAATGGGTTCATGATATCATCACTACTTTATCCAGATCTGATTATTCATCAGAAGTTTCTTTGAGGATACGCAACCTCTGGATTAGAGCTTTTGAATACTGCTTAAGTAGGAAAACTAGTACAAATACGACTGTCATTCAAGCAGCTTGGAGTGATATCTTTAGCCTGGGGTTGTTGTTTGCCCTTCTTGTAAAATGGACAGAAAATATTGAAATAGAATACTCCAGTATCCTCATCTGGACAGTTTTACAGAAAAGCAGTTTGATCATGGATCACTATTCTTTTTCCGGGTTAGGACTGTGGAGGGAGTAGTACTTTTATCTCATTACTTCTCGTGACACAGAACAGTATTCACTTTTTGAAGCAGGTGAAAATATCGGATTCAGGGAGGAAGGAAGCCTTGTTTACTCAGCAGAAGCTGTGATCACATGTAGGAGTTATAGAGCGGCGATAACTGGAGTTAGACATGACAGATGCATGCATCGTTCTCTAGGCTTAGATGGCACTGCTGACATTCTGGACACGTTTCTTCCATGCTCTATGGAAAAGGTGAAACTACTGGACATGAAAGTTGACAGTGTTTGAAAGAGGAATGGATATTTCTTCAATCTGTGTGGTGTAATCTCAGGGCTGAGGACATTTTTTAATGGCACACCTCCAGTCTCCAAGCAGCATGGCTGTGTGTGCCTCCGTCAGTACTCCCACAAGTAAATGCTCTCCTCTTGCTCTCTGCCTGAATTATCCTGCAATCTTGCATGCCCATGGCTTCATACTAACGTGAAGCATTGCTTCATGCTGGGGAAATCCTGCGTGAGTGCAGGGGAATGTCAGGGCATTGGCTGCCCTGTGCTTTCTCAGCCACCACCTTGCATGCTTCCTTTGTGGAACTCCCTCGTTTCCCACAGGCCAGGGCAATTTTCAGATCCTCCAGCAGAATTGCATGTCCCGCTTACAGAAAAATGAGATACTTGGTTTGATTGATGTTACACTGGTGTACCAGCTACAAAGCTGCTAATTGGAAAATCGGCAGTGGCTGTGGAGAGGAGGACTCACATTATCTGAGTGTCCCAAAGCAGAGGGGAAAAAGAATCCCTGCTTGGGACCTCTGAGGATAAAAGCTTTAGCAGTTTCTTCATATGATACTCTACTTCTGTAGTGTTTATAAACATAAGACAAATCAGATTTAAAACAAGTGTCTTTGAGGTTACGTATATGAAAACAGAAGCAGAATATGGATGGGACTCTTCTGTACCTATGGGAGCAGGGCTTACCTGGAGGGGCAGGCAGGGCATGACTATGAATGTGCAGTAGAAATCCTCTCTGCTTGTTCTGTTTCAAACAGTATTCCCCAAACACTGAAATAAGTATCATTTTGGAGAGATTTCTTTCTGAATTTGGACCAGAGGAACAGATCTGTGTATTTCCAGATGTCACTTCAAGGACCTGCATTAAGTGGTTCACTGGGACTGAAGTGTTTAAGCAAGGATTCACAGACACTGAATGAATGCTGTGTGCACTCTTTTGAAGCTGGAATCTGCCTTCCGTGGTGCTGCAAGCAACCATCAGTACAGTGGCAAAATGCATGCACTGAGAGGCTAAGCCAGCAGCTTTGCTGAAAAGAAGTTTGAAAGATTGAATTAGCTAAAAATGGAAAAAAAAAACCCGCTTCTCCAACCAGATTTATACATTTCCCCAAAGCAGGATTTTACAGGTTCCTATTAAATAAAAACAAACCAACAAAGTGGGTGCATGGCATAGCATAGGCTCTCACTTGCTCTCTGACCCAAAGGAGCTGCCGTAAAATAAAGCTCAACTTCTCTTTTCTTTTGAAAATCTGATTCTTGGTAAAACAGAGCACAGGGGTCACTTGGCCGTGTTTTGTTTTTGCAAGGAAGTTAGCAAAACACGATGTATTTTTCCTGTAAAATGTGTGAGGGCTGACCGGATTTGTCACCGTGAAAACATTTTCTGACAACTTCTGTTTCTAGTCTGTGAAGGAAGAACCAGGAACGTGCTTTATTTGCAGAACTGCTTCAACCAACCCAATTAAAACCCAGTTTTTTCATACATTTGCCTGTGCTTTGTAGACTGGAGGGGCGTACAGTGCTTTGTGTTCATGCCCATGATGTTCAGCTCTGAGTTCTGTATTTTGTTCTGAAGTTAAAAACCAGGTAAAAATAAGTGGTCTTCTTCACGGGCCTTTAACTTTCCAGAAGTGATGTGAGAAAAGGAAATTTCGTGTCACTTTTCAGGCTCGGAAGACCAATTTATAACCCTCTTTCAAGCTCCTAGTTGCGTGCTCCCCGATGGAAAGATTGTGCTGTGTATTGAGAAGTCAGACCACATTCAGCATTAGTCTTCATTAACTCTGCTCTGCAGAAGAGGAGGTGCTGGTGCTCTGCCCACCCCAACAGGCTCCTTTTTTAAATGCAATTCTGTAGGGCAGGAAAAGAGATGCTGTTTTTTTGCATCACACTCACACAGCCGAGCTCTGGACGGATGCAGTCATTTTGTTATTTAAAAGCCCTATACAAATTGTGAGGATGTCCACCTGACGTTGGTAAGCTGAAAGCACTTTGGCATCCTGTGCAAGGTGGTGGGCCAGGTGCTGCCAGGCTGTGGCTTCGGATGTGGCTTTCTTGGGGCCACTGGCTTGCAGAGGTGGGGCGGCAGCTCGGTATGCAAAATGGGCACTGCTCTGAGCTCTCTGGCTGTGGGCTGCCGTAAAATTGGGACGTGCAACCTCTGTGGCTTGTCCTAAAGGACATGGCAGCTTGAGGAGTTCAGGCTTTGAGACATTTTTGGCCAAAGGGGAATTCCATTGAGTGCGCTGTAAAAGGCATTGTAAGTATAAGTGGGGAGTGGGGGGTTATCTTACAGAATCATTGACTCCTTAGAGTTGGAAGGGACCACTGAGGGCCATCTAGTCCAACTCCCCTGCAGTGAACAGGGACACCACAGCTAGATCAGGTTGCCCAGAGCCTGATCCAGCCTCACCCTGAAGTTCTCCAGAGACAGGGCATCAATCACATCTCTGGACAACCTGTGCCAGTGCCTCACCATCCTCACTGTAAAAGAGTTATGGCTTATATCTAAATCATTAAGGTTGGGAAGGACCATCTGGTCCAACCATCAGCTCATCACTACCACGTCCCTCAGTGCCTGCGAAGGACGCCTTCCATTTTCCCCAGAACCCACAGTGCCTCGGCAAGTAGAAAAGTTTCAGAAACCACAGACAACAGCTCCTGCAGATCCATTGTAGCACATTTCTTACCTTCAGGACCTTGAGAGCAATTCATTCAAAGAGAGGTGTTACCTTCCCAGCTTTTCAGGTAGCGAAGGCATGTCTGAATGGCTTGATGTGCTTCATATGTTGTTTCCCATATTAGGTATGGTCTCATATTAGTTTATTCTGCGGTAAATATTATATTGCAAATAAAATGAGCATCTGAAATGTGTTCAAACAGTTTGGGGAAATCAAATATTTGCCAGAACTTGGGACACTCTAGGGCAAAAAGTGCAGGAGGTATCTCGTCTCTTGCCATTTCAGCACTTTAATATTTGATGGCTGGTTAATTGTGGTTGCTCTGTAGCTAAGTGTGCCGAAATGAAGGAATTTAAATGTAAAAAAAGCTTCTCTTTGTCCTCTCCCTGAACGTAAAGCCCATCGTGATCATAAAAGGTTTTCAAACGTACTTGGGGGCTTTTTCCCATTCTCCGTATGCTGTGTAATTGAGTTTTGTGGACTAGATGCCAGTGAAAAGGATTTCATTTCAAGTTATGTAAGGTAACCACAGTAAAGAAGAGGGTTGAAATGTTGAAGGAAGAGTGGAGAAGAAAGATCTTGCTGAACCTGAAGGTCGATATTTGAAGCATTTCTCCATCAGTGCCAACATGAGGACAGCTGCAGGATTGCCCTCCAAGGCCAAGTGCCGCGTCCCAGTGCCGCAGATCTGCTGATGGAGTTACAGCCCTGCAGCTTTGGCTCTTAGACGGAGAGCTTCGTGGCCCTGTTTGCAGCTCTTTACTCTCCCAGGAGTGTTTTGTGCTGCATTTCCTGACTGTGCAGCACAGGCCGTCTTTACACCAAATGGTATTTAACTCAAGAGAAGAATTCTGCAAAAGGGCATGAACCCATGTGGGTTTTCCTTTGCTTAGGTTGGGCTGTGAAGTGAAACAAACGTGTTGAATAATCTCCTACGTATAAGCTGATGGGGACAGAGGAAACTTCCTGTACCAAGTGAGGAGCAAGCGAGTTTAAGTGGTCTTCAGGGCATATTTGCTTAGCATGTTCTTTATCAGGGGCTTTATGAGGGATTCTGCGAGGACTTTAATGTCTAACCTGACTCTTATTTGCAAAGCTTTTGTAATGCAGCTCAAGCCTCTCTGGTAATCCAGCAGCACTCAGGCCTGTGGCTTGTCAGTGTGTTTCCTCTGGTGAAGTGATTATAGGCATTTACATTTCATATTGAGTATCTGTTCTTTCTGGCTTTGGTCAACATCTTAGGATGGTTCTTCTGCCATATTTTTGCAGTTCCAGGCATGGGAACAAGGTGCTCATATATTCCAAACTTGAAATGAGATGGTATTCTGTGCCAGAGCTTACTCTGCTAGGGCTTGTTGCTTTCTCATATTCGGCTTTTCAACTCTAGCACATGAAAGCCTCCCAGATACTCTAAACACTATGAATCTCTGCAGAGATGCTAATGAAACAGTAGTTAAGAGATTAAAGGCCTTTGGAGTGTACAGCCTGGATGAATACCAAGTCAAGACGGGAGCTAAACGGTCCCCTTGTATCCTCATCTAACCTGATTTCGTTTTCCTAGTAGTAAAAGTCTTTGAGATATTCAGAGTTGGTGCATGCTTCCCTCCCGCTAAGCCTCAGAAACCACAACAGTAATTACAAAGTTTCATTAATGAGGCTTTTTTTTTTTTTCCTTCTTGTATTCAGTTTAGTACAGTTCACTTTTTTAACAGTCTGTCTAATGGTGACATCTGTGATTCTTTGTTGTTTCTGTTCTCAGCACATCCCGGCAAATACCGATGAGCATCACTCTTCTGCTGTCTCACCTAAGGCTGACTACAGCAAGTTATAATGCTTCTAAATATCACTTGTCTTATGTATGCATGATTGGATTTGTGACAGTACTCATATGGTTTAAAACACTGTGCATTTTTAAATATGATGAGTTATTCCAGTTCTCAAAGTCCTCCGTATTTGGTTACAGACATCAAGGGTGGTTGTCTCTTAAGTAACGTCTGTAGGGGATACTGCTGATATTTAGCTGATGCAGTTTAGGAAGGGGAGCTTAAAATTCAGGAAGACTGTATTTAGAAGAAGGAAAGCACAGGAAGAATTTGTCAGGAGTACAGACAACTTGGTTATTTACAGGAGATGCATCTCCTGTGATGGTTTTGTTTTTAAGTTATTTTTAAAACTTGTCATTTAAACGTTATTGTACTACATTCAAGATTACACTGAGATTTCATGGCTCCTCCACATTCAACCTGAAAACCCATGGCAATCTTTTCTTTGGACTTTCGATCCTTACTTAAGTTGCCATTCTCTTATTTGGAACATGGAAATGCTGTGAATCATCAAATCACCGAATCAGTCAGGCTGGAAAAAACCTCAAAGATCATCGAGTCCAACCACGACCCAACCATACTGCCCTCACTGTAACAGCCCTCCAATGAACCATGGCTCTGAGCACCACATCCAAATGGTTCTTAAACACACCCAGGGATGGTGACTGCACCACATCCCTGCGGAGCCCATTCCAGTGCTGAACAACCCTTTATGTACAGAAGTGCTTCCTGATATCCAACCTAAACTTACCCTGGTGCAACTTAAGGCCGTATCCCCTCGTCCTGTCACTGTCATGAGTGAGCAGAGACAGCCCTGCTCTCTCTGTAAGCATTTTTCAGATACTGGAAGAGAGCAAATAGGTCTCCCTGTATGAGAATATAGGGATTTGATTTTACAGTGATCTCACTTGCAAACGTTACTCTTATCACTGTCTTATCAGTTTGTACTTGGTGAAAGAGCATCTGAAGTCATTTAGCTATATGTCCTACACAGTATCTTCCCAAGCGAGGTGCCTCTGTCTCTTTTGTTGCACAACAAAATATGCCATTTAATGCATGTGTAAGAGCAGTAAAGACTGGATGCTTGTCTTGCCCTGCTTACAGTTTTAGAATAAATGATAAAAAAAATAATATCCAGAATACTGAGAATGAGGTTGATTGAAGCTTGAGTAACTCCTGTTAGAAATAGAATGCCCAAATGTATTTTACGTCACTCATTTTTCCGTGATTCTTTTTCAAGGTGACTTATCAGTGGTTTAGAACAAAGGGCTTTGTATTTTCAGAAGCGTTACATAATTGCACTGCATATGCTAATTGCATATGCTTCTGTGATGGTGTTTTGGTAACTAAAAGTAGCATCCAGATCCAATTTGAAATGTAAACCATGGGGGAGACGTGGAAGGTGCCATCGGGATTTTGTAGGTAGAAACATCTATGATATTGAACATACATTATTTTTCATTAGCATATGGAAAAATGACAGTGACATCTTGTGTATGAGTACTTAGGCATTCACCGTGCACTGTGTGGTGTTTGTCATTCGTACTGCTTAGCAGAGATGTCAGAATGCAAGTGCAACAAAATCTGTTCATAGGCCACGTTGTTTTAAGCAACCTTGAAGCGTTTTCGTGTTGTAACGTGCTATTAGTTGTTGGCATGTTAAATAGTTTTTGTCAAGTGTACTAGCTCAAAGTGTAGCTATCCGTTTAATTACCCGAGACTTATTTTGAATTAAAAGTAATGTCAGGGACATTAATAGGCTTTGTCCAGTTTTGGGGAACAGAAGGATGTTGTTGAAACAGTGGCAGGCATGATTTCAAATTGTATGTGATTTCTTTTAATCTCTCACCATGATGTGCTTTATGAAGTTAAATGTCAAAACGTGCTCGGTCACTGTTACCTGTTAATGTCTGTCATCTCCTGGAAAAAGCATTTAAATTCACCAAGGTTGGAAAAGACCTCCAAGGTCAATCCGACCGTCCACCTACCACCAGTATTTCCCACCAAACCATGTCCTCCAGTACCACATCTACACAGTTCTTGAACATCTCCAGGGATAGTGACCCTACCACTGCCCAAGGCAGCTCGTTCCAACTCCTGACCACTCTTTCAGAGACAGAATTGTTCCTGATACCCAATTTGAACCACCCCTGATGCAACTTGGGGCCATTCCCTCTTGTATAGAAGTCTCACATTCTCTTGTAGCTTGTGGAGCTTAGAGCTCTCTTCATATCACTTTCAGTGTAGACCCTATGATTGATCTATAGAATTGCTGCCTGGATTCCAGTGACTTATTGGCTAAATCTCTTGATAAATTTAGAAGTGTTTGGTCCCACAGATGGAAAATGAAGCATTTTTTTAACAGTGATAGAGCTTTTCAGTGAAATAGCTCAGCAGAGGGAAGCAGTGGTGGGTACTTCGTCTGCCGAATCTTCGTGGTCAGATATGGGTAAGTCTTTAGAAGGCAGAGCTGAAAGGCAATGGCACTTGTAGTTATAAACTGATGTCCTTCCATTGACCTGTCAGCCTTTGGTCTTTACCAGCTGGAGCACCTCCACATTTAAGTAGAGCTTGTCAGTCTGTCTCAGTGTTACCTCAAGATGGGGGAGTTAAGCATGAAGGCCCCAAGTCTGTGGTGTTTTTTTGGTTTTATCAGGGCACTCCCCTTCACATGAAAGGCTTTGGGCGAGCCATGCTTTTGTCTTTGAGTTACAGAGCCATGATGTTTTCAGCATTCCTGTGGGGCTGCCAGCTGCACTGACATCTTGGGGGCATCCAATGACAAGCTACAGCACAACTAAATCCTAGGTTGGGAATGGCACTGCCTGTGTTCCTCAGCTGTGGGACCGTTAGTAACTGATGGGACAGGGCTTGTCCTCAAGCACTGTGGGCTTTTGTTGTTGTTTCTGAGCTGGGGATTTTATTATTGGAATTTTTGATGCTTTTGGTATTGTAGTTTTTCCCACTGCCTTCAGCAAGTGCAGAATCATGGAACATAGAATATCCTGAGTTGGACTGAGTCTTTTTTCTGAACTGGTTTCTTTAGGAGAAAAATCTCACTGAGAAATGTAGTAAGTGCCACTGACTACAAGCTGTTTTCCAGTTTCAGTATGTATAACTCAGCGGTTGTTCTGTTGTCAGAACATGGTCATCAGTACTGATCCTTCGGCAGCTTTGCTGGTGGTCCTGAACAGGGAGCTGAGGACAGATAGCTCCTGTTGTGGCCAAGACAAGCCCCCTCTGCCGCTGAAGAGCACCCACACGTATTTGTAGCTTTAAGTGCACCAGGCACCTTAAAGCAGTGTAAGTGGGAACCAGGATGCAGAGCAGGATGAACAGACAGAAGTGGATAGCAGTTACCTTGCTTGGACTGTGCAGGATGATGCCAGGCCATGGGGGTGCTGGTGAGTCCCTGCAAAATGCTCCATCTGCAGAGTGCAGTTGGATAGAAGGAGCCATGTGAATCTGTTAGGTGGTTTCAATGTTGGAAAGATATTCCTGTGTCATAAAACCATGGAACTTTGCAGCATTTTGTCATTGACAGGCCCTTGGAGAAGTATGGTCCTGACTGTGCACAGCGTGTGGGGCTCTCTGCTTTCTAATAGTATTAAAGTTTGTGTTTTTGACAGAGACCTGTTTGTTCTGATAACACCTGATCTCCCCCGCATAGCTGTTATAACTCCCCTTGCTTGGGCAGCATCTCAGTCAGAATCTTGAAGAGAAACCCCAAGTGCCCTCTGATTCCAGTTCATTGGATTACTCGTGTCCAAGTGAAGCTGAAGCGAATGTCTTTTCACAGAAGAGGAGGACCCACTTGTGTAACGTGCCAATCTTTCTGCCTCCATATGCAAGCTGTGGTTTCCGGGCACGAGTCATTCACACACGTGCTGGAAGGCTTTTGCTAACTACAGTGAGGTCAGTGAAATTAGAGAATAAATGATTCGTTGTAAATATTTAGTGAACTGTGACTAAGCACCTTTTAATAGAAAGTGCCAGCTCTTCATTTCCACAGGCACGGCTGCTTCCGAACAGTTCTGTTTTATAAGGCACTTTGTCATGGCTCGAGATATTTACAGCACATCTATTATTTTTTTTTTAGTGACCATTTTTCATTCAGAAAACAGATGGGAATTTCCTGAAGGTGCAAAGCAGGCTCGAGAGTGAATGGTGTGCCACTGGGAACAGTGCTCCTGCACTTTGAGAGGTTGCAAGCACAGCTTTAAGAGGGCTCTCCTCTGCAAGGCTGTGAGAAGTGAATGAGTGCAGATGCCCTGGCGAAGTCTGACAGACACTTCGGTGTTCCTGAGACACTGGGCAGAACCTCCTGTGGAGCCTGGTCACAAAAAGTCCCAGCCCACAAACACACCCTCGTAACCTGGCATGGAGAGGGGGGAGGTCAGGGTTAGGATTAGGGTTAGAGTTAGTGTTAGGGTTAGGGATGGGGTTGGGGTTAGAGTTAGGGTTAGGGTTAGGGTTAAAGTTAGAGTTAGGGTTAGGGTTAGGGTTGGGGTTAGCTCTGCTGCGTGTCAGATTGAGGACAGAGCTCCATTGATTGCATCAAGTCCCCGTATCTGCGGGTTTCTTTTCCTAAATGCACATCCCTACTCGTACATAAGCATCATTGCTTGAAGCAGGTACCAGAACTCAGAAGCTGAGTGCCTTAATTTGAAACTTCTGTGATATTTTGTACATATTTCTGTATAGGAATGGCATGGTTAGGGTCTGACTTCTCTCTGCTGTACCTTTGCAGGCGGATTGGAGTCAGTGTACTTTCCCAGGGAGTTAAATAGGAATGAAAACAAACAAGTTTAAAAAAGGGCTTTTCTTTGTTCTGCAAATGTTCTCCATCTACTATTTTTTCATGTAATATAGGATCCAGGTGATTTGAGGAGTTGGAGGACACAAGATGGGGGTAAGTGGGTCTGCAGGCAGACAGCAAAGCCTAACTGGCAAATACATCTGAATGATAGAAACGTTTCCATTTCTGTAAAAAATAAATGTTAGGATAGCACACATCTGGAGGCTCACAACCAAACATTCTTCAGGTTTCTTTCTGCTTCTCAGATGAGTAAGATAACTGCACATATTTCTGCTGGAGTTGTTTTGTCAGTGAAGATTTACAGAATTGATCAACTTGGAAAAATTAAGGCCAGTAGTATTTTTTCTTTATTCCATTTGTTGTTCATGTACAGCTCTACTCTAAATTGTTCCTAATATTTATCAGGAAAGTGGGTACGATCTCAAGTTTTATTTCTTCCTGCTTTCGCTTCCCAGGGAAAGCCCTGCCTTCCTTGCTTCATCTCCAGTGGTAATAAGGAATCACAGAATCACAGAACTGCAGGGGTTGGAAGGGACCTCTAGAGATCATCAAGTCCAACCCCAGCAGAAATTTCAGAGGGAAAAAAAAAAATAAGAAAAATCAATTCCAGAGAATGGAAAAGAATAGAGGTGTTAAGGCCCCAACTCCTGGGTGGGTTCCTCCACCCACCTGGTCACCAGGAGATGGTCTTGTACGTCTTCCTCCATTTCGGACTGCAGAGACCACCTCTTCTCCCACTGGCTGCTGAATATCACTCCTGTTGCCATCCCTGGTAACCACACTAATTGCTTACATGGAAAAGTAATATTAGGAAAATATTAAGAGAAGCTAAAAATACATTAAACATGATATAGCAGCTGGAACCAGGGAGAGCCAGCACCTTCCACCAGCCAGATCTCCACGGACCACCAGCAAAGTGCTGCGGGGCCCGCTGCAACCGTGCAACCACATAACGTGCTTTGGAACGTTTACATCAAATATCACCTCCTGCTTTTTGCCTTGACCTCAGAAGACTTCCCCAGCAAATGATAAACAATGAACTTACATAGTGTGCCCGAGAGGCTTCGGTTCTAAATAAGCCCTGTAAGATGCCACACATTTTCGAGGAAGCAGAGCTTACCCGAGACCACACAAATCTCAGCCACCAGCACCATTGCTCGCGTGTCAAGCGGTGCCAAGCCAGGGCTCGAAGAAGCAGTGACTGTGCCTGGATATAGAAACACAGTCAGGATGCTTTAAAAAAGGATCTTGGTGCTGAGCAGCTCGGCCCTATGCAGCACGTCCCTCCGTGGTACCCGCAACCAGGGGCTCTCGCTTTTCTCTAAAAGAGAAAGAAAGGAAACGAGAATTTTCTGTTGACTGCAGATGGAGTTATTAATTACTCTCCTGTAACGCCTCTTTCTGATACCAAAAATTACAGTCACTTTTGCCTCTGGGCAAAATTCAGTGCATGGAAATGGCAGCTTTTCCTGCGGAGAGTTTGGTCTTTCCCTGCTGCCGCCCGTCGTTTCCTTGGCTCATTAAGGAGGAAGGGAATGGCAAAGACAGGATCTGAATACCTTTCCTTCAAGCATGGCACTTCCTGACTTCTGTCTACAGAGATTAATTCTCGTTGTCAAGTGCAATTCATTTTTAATGCCACTTGCCAGGGAGCTCCTCTTGATATTGGCTGGGATGCAGCACATGTACTTAACTAACACAAGAATTTTTCCTTCTGTAATCACAGAAATGTGCTATAAACCTTAAAGCTAATCCACTGGTGAGAGCGACTGGAAGTGTTTGCTGGAATTGGTTTTCTGGTGTAATTTTTTATTTTGTATAGCTTACCTGTTGGAACAAGCAAGGGAAGCTGAAAGGTCTGCCCCGATAACATTTTGTGTTGCTTTCTTATTTGTATCTGCAGAATATAAGGCACACAAATCCATGCTCTTCCTTTTGTTTCCCTGTTAACTCTCATGCTGGGTGTAGCACCGGACAGACCACGTTTGAGGAAGCCCTTTAGAATGCTTACATTTAATTCCCCATTTTGTTTTAACTTGAGCAGCCTAAAATTAGTAATCACAGAATCACAGAATTGTAGGGGTTGGAAGGGACCTCCAGAGATCATGGAGTGCAGCCCTACTGCCAAAGCAGCTCCCAGCCCAGGCTGCCCAGGTAGGCTTCCACTTGGATCTTGAACATCTCCAGAGGAGACTCCACCACCTCCTTTGGCAGGCTGTTCCAGTGCTCCATCAAACTGAAATTCAAATTGAAATAGAAATTAAAATCTCACGTTCAGATATTGAGATGATCTCTTAATTTTTTTTTTGTAAATTCTCTTCAAATTGCCATTTGCTCCAATCTAAACGCTTGTCAGTGTACAGCGATGTACATTTTTTCTGAGTTCTCGGTGTATCTCAGGTTTGGCTGTTTCTAGTGAAAAAAGGGAGAAGATCCATTTGTCTAAATAAACAGAAAACACAGCGCTGAGTGGTTGTACAACACTGACTTTTGAACTCTCATTAACAAAAGGAAACAATTAAATCCCCTTTTTTTTCCATGCGACATTTAGTTGGGCCATATGAGAGTGATACTTCCCCTGCTTGCTGTGTTGTTATTAGCTTGTGTGGGCTGCCCCTTAACTTTGGATCCCCGCTTTTGCTGCTCCTATGATATTTCTTAATTCTTTCTAAATTCATCCTTAAGAATGCTTCTTGCTATGTCCTTACTATGCAGCTGGTATGCATTTAGTATTTGTGAATTCTCTTCCCTTGGAAGCTTTTACATTTTTCAGAATTCCATGTTATAGTGAAGCTTTCCGAGCACTCATTTCCAATCTTCCCATTGAAAGAAAGGAAGTCGAAGCAAGCTGCTTCACGTTGCTTCCTCTCAGCATTGGAAGTGCTGCTTCATTAATTCATTTTAGTGGTTTTGATGTGGTGCTGAGGGACATGGTTTAGTGGGGAAATATTGGTGCTAGGTGAACGGTTGGACTGTGTGATCTCAGAGTTCTTTTCCAACCTTGGTGATTCTGTGATTCTGTGATGCAGACCATTGCTGTTGTATTCTGCCCCATCCCTAAGTTGTGGGATGGAACCAGGGTGAAGAAGGCAGAGCATCCATCTTTGCTTTCCTGTGGAGGCATGGGAGGCTACAGGTTTGCTGTGTACATTGTACATACAGATATAGCTTTGCTGTTGTTTTCACTTTTTTGTTTGTTTGTTTGTTTTTGCATCTTATATGTTTTTTTGAACAATTATAAGACAAAAACATACCATGGAAAATCCCCTGATTATTTGATGAGGCATTAATTGCGATGACTTAGCATTCGCGTCCACTGTTACTGTTGGAGAGCACCAAAGTGAATATCTACGGTACAATTAGTAGAGACGGATGTGGTGCTTGCTTTTGTTTTCGTAGCAAGTAGATCAAGCCTAGAGTGATTGTAAAACATCAATATTTCATAAAACTCTTCTTTTCTTCTTCCAAAAATTCTGCCAAATTGTACTTAAGTGAAGTCTTCTGAGGAAGAAGCCCGTAAGAGTTCTTTACTATAAATACATCTTTGTGATTTTAAGAAGAACGGGGTATTTATAATGGATTGAACCAGAGCTTCTCTGCTCTGTGTTATCTTTATAATGTTTGCCATAAAGTGCTTCCAGGCGACATCTTGACTTCTGTAATTTTTTTCTTCCTTTTCGTTGGTGCCTGGAACAGATTATTGTGGGTTATAACATTTTAAAACATTTAAGTAATCCATTTGAAAGCAGGAAAAGGAGCGCACCATTGATATGAAATTGAGCTGGCTCTCCAGAAAAGATTTTTATCGCGGAACTTCCAGTTTCTTACTCTAGGGAGAGCGCTGCATAGTTCAGCTTCTGAAATAAAACTATGTTTTTAAAGCACTGTCTTGGTGAGGGAAAAGAACACATCACTGGGGAGAGTTTTACCTCCTGATAGAAAAAAATAATGAGTTTAAAAGGGTGTTCAGTGCATTCTGAAGTCAAACTTAATTTAAAACCAGCTATCCAAAATAATTAGTCCATGTTTTAATAGATGCACGTGCTCTTGGAGCAGAAGTGGACATATCTGATCAGTACTAGTGGGAAAATATTTTTTATTTGTGCTTTTCTGTCACAGGTTCAGTGCTAAGACGAGGTGATTACTGTAATGATTTCAGTTTTGATCTTTGGTAACTGGGAGGTTGTGTTGCTTCGTTAGCTGTAGGTGTGCTATGCCATGACCTAACTCATTAACAGTAACGTAGAGCACAGCTTTCCAAACTGTAATTTGAGGACTGCTGATAATCTGGAAATCATAGTATTTTACAGTACTTTTTTTAGTACATAACAACTAAAATAAATTACAGAACCACAGGGTCTAGAAATACTGCAGATATCAGGGTTGTAGCTGAGGGTGCTCGTGAGAATCCTGTGGTTGGGAAGGTACTGCTGCTTTCAAGTATGGGCATCTCTGGGAGGGTATCCTGTTCCTTGGCACCTCCGTGTATAGCTCTGATGCTAGCACTTCCACCATGACTCTTTGACAGCATGGGACCTCTCTATGCTCAGGTGGGCTTTGCAACAAGTTGAACTTTTCTCTCTAAATGAGGACCTTAAAAGTCACCTCCTTGGCCAGGCGTTGGTGCCAGTCAGCAGCAAGAGCATGGAGCGGATTGCTCCGGAGCAAAGGAGGAAAAGTGGTGTTACACAATGCCTTGGTGTCAGATACAGGAGTGTGTTCATTGAGAGCTGGATGTAATTATCATTTTCTTACCCGGAAAAAAACTCATTCATAAGTTGTGAAATGGATTATTGAAACAAAGAGCGAGCCAGAGCGGTCTTGACGTTTCAGAAAATATAAGAAGAATAATATTATTTCTCTACAAATTAGCATAAAGCATTCATCCTCATTTATATTTTTGTATCTTGTGGATTACTTTAAATGGCCTGTGGTTTTAATCTAGATTTAAAATAGCTAGGGATTTCCACATTTGGTTAACACTTACAACGTATATACACAGTGAAATTATGTTTTGACTTCCTGCTCTCCTCATCATTTTTTCGCCCCGTCCTCATGAGAGCAGACTGAAAATTCATCTCTGTTGGCTTCGTTGAATTCCATTTGTGTTTGGGTACATTGTTGGGATGAACGTTTTCGTAGCACGGAGACGACTGATCAGAGTCCAGTCGGCACAGCCGAGAAAGACAGTTGTCTCATTTATTTCCTGAAAAACTGGAACCCTTTGTGAGTGAGCAAATGGAACATATTATGTTATACAACTGGAATAAATTATATCTTTCTCCTTCGCCAGCCGTAAGGATTTG
Organism: Oreortyx pictus; assembly: GCA_036925125.1. Taxonomy (NCBI): domain Eukaryota; kingdom Metazoa; phylum Chordata; class Aves; order Galliformes; family Odontophoridae; genus Oreortyx; species Oreortyx pictus. The sequence goes on along the minus strand of JAUPFR010000002.1, from coordinate 104,960,241 downwards.
TAACGTTAATTTACGTTCAGAATGCTTCGCTGTTAGGATTTGACGTCTTCTGATTAGTACACAATGGTACTGAAAAGGGTTCTTGCCACAGCTTTGTGTTGGGATAAAGCTGCTGATTTTCAGCACTTAGGAAGTGCTTGCAATCCTGTGAGGGAAACGAGCAAGCAAACCAGGCTGAAGCCAGTTGTTTCCCTCAGTAAACAGGACTGTTAAATGCACCTATATTACCCCTTTCCAGCATTAGTTGTGGGTTTTTTTTTTATTTTTTTTTATTTTTTCATTTTTAAGTCAGTATTCTCTGTTCATGGCTATGGCATTATGAGTAACCACGCTAGCTCTGTGAAACCCTATGCGGCATTTTGCAGAGCTTTTATCAAAACTTAAAAAACTGAGTTGTGATGGAATTTACATGTATTCATCCCAACAGAATGTGCCTGAACATGGTGTGTTGGAAGGAGACCTGTATCATAGAAACACAGAGTGGCTTGGGTTGGAAAAGACCCGAAGGACCATCATGTTCCAACTCCCTGCCACAGGCAGGGCCGCCAACCTCCAGGTCTGGTTCTAGACCAGACTGCCCAGGGCCCCATCCAACCTGGTCTTCAGCAGTTCCAGGGATGGAGCATCACAGCCTCTCTGTGCAGCCTGTGCCAGTACCTCACCACTCTCTCCGTGAAGAGCGAATCTGTCGAGGCACCTTGCTGCAGAACGAGCAACGTTTTACATACATACTGATCATTCCCAAAGTAACAGGTGTTACTATTTGATAAAGTAATATAATAAAATAGGAGGCACTACTTTCAGAGCAGCCCATGTAGTTTAACTCATGCGTTCATTCTTTCAGATGTAAAACACAGAGTATTTGCATGTGAATTTTAAGTATGTCATTGCTTATGAAGAGAAGTCACTGTAACTGGGGGAAGTTCTTGAGGGTGACGGAGCACTGGAACAGTCTGCCCACAGAGTTTCCTTCTCTGGAGATGTTCAAGACCCACCTGGACACCTACCTGTGCAACCTTAGAAGGGGGGTTGGACTAGATGTTCTCTATAGGTCCCTTCAACCCCTACAATTCTGTGATTGTGTGAGCAGAGAAACCAAATTGTTCATGGTAAGGGTGATAGAGCACTGGAAGAAGTTGCCTGGAGGAGTTGTGCAGGGTCCTTCTGTGGAGATAGTCAGGACCCATCTGGGTGCCCACCCGTGCTCCCTGCTCTAGGGAACTGCTCTAGGATTGAACTTGATGATCTCTTGAGGTCCCTTCCAACCCCTGCGATTCTGTGAAATGCCACTTCTGTCTTCAAAAAGGACAAGAGAAGAATGTGCAAGGAGAGGCAGACCAGCCAGCCCCTCCCAGGGATGTTATGGAGCAAGTCATCCTGGAAAATATTTCTGAGCCTCTAAATATAAGAAGGTGATTCAGAGTTGTCAGCATGTATTTCCAAAGGAAAAGTCATGCATCACCAACCTGATATTCTTCTGTGACGATGTAACTGCTTTGGTGGATGAGGACAGAGCAGTGGATGCTGTTTGTCTTGCCTTCAGTAAGATTTTGACACTGTCCCCCATAACAACCTCACACACAAATTGATAAAGTAACAACTACCCCTGGGGAGGAATAACACAATGGATCAACGCAAGCTTAGGGAGATCCCACATGGATGCAGTGTTGACCATTGGCCAACAATCTGCTCTTGTGGCAAAGATGGCCTACAGCATACAGCTGCATTGGACACTGCCAGCAGGGTGGGTGCAGAGACTCTATCCTTAGGGATGCTCAAACCCGACTGGACACAGCATCCTTCTCTGAGCAGAGGGATTGGGTCAGATATAGATCTCTTACCATGTGTTCAACAGATTATTTCAAGAAGCATCAGGAAAAATTTCCTCTTCTAGAGAGTAAAGCTAAGTTTTTGTAGCTTTTTCCATGTAATTAAAATAATTTCAGTTGCAGCTAAAGTACACAATTCAGAGAGTCCATGCTAAAACAAAACATGTTATTACTGAATCAAGACAGAGTGACCTCCCATGGAGTGGGAGACTTCAGCATCTCCAAAGTTCACTCCCCAAGGGTTTCATGTTATCCTTGATTTATGGCAGAGTCACTGAGGACAGGGCTTCTCTTTCTGAGAGAAAAGTCTGACTTTTCATGTGATGAGCTGGTATTCTCTGGCAGACCTTATCATTTCAAAATTCATGATGCAAAGATCATACTTCAATTTTCAGGTAAAGAAAATTGGTCTTAGAAAGGTCTTCCCCCAGTGACACCATGAACTTGATGTCTTTGGACATTGCTGCCCAACAAAGTAATTAAGAAGTATCCGTAGTGAACACAATTAAAAACTGATTTTTTTTCTAACAAGGTCAAAACTATTATTAATTACAAACTCTTTTTCTGTTTATTGTATTTTAATAATTATAAGCATTGCTGAAACTTATTTCAGAGTCTGAATATGGCTTTTTGTATTTTATTTAAGGAATTCCAAGAACCGTGTGTTAGTTGTAGCTGACATACTGTCTCAGTTTGTGCTCATATCTCATTTTAAAATTTTTTAAGCCACATAGTGAAGATTTTGTTTCGTGTTCTTGTTTAACATCATGAGACACCCTGTTCCTCGCTGAGCTTAGTTTCCAGTGTTTCCAGAAAGGCGTATGGAGTATGTTTCCATAGGTGTAGGAGAGCAAGGAGTTACAGGGAACATTGGGATAGGGATGCTCTCAAGCACTGCAGAGAGGTAGGATTGCTACCCAGGGTGAGGAGGGAAGAGATTAGAGTTCTAGAGGAAGTAATACTGCCAATTTACTCAACTTTGTGTGCAAAATATTGTAACACTGTGAACAAATTAGCTGAATTGTATTTATATATACACATACAACTTATTTTTTAAATATCTTCCATAGAAGACTTGAAACTGGGGTTGTTGGCCCATCGTCCAGTAATTGTGGCCTTAAGACCAGTTGTGTAGATTTAGATGGGTTAATCTTAAAAGCCAGCAGGGTTTAAAGGTAGTAGTTGGGTCTTCATATTAGAGGATGAAGCTAGTGTTCTTGTTTTTGTTTGTAATGGTATAGTTGCATCCCAAAGAGAGTAGAGTGACACAGAGTAGCTCTGTGCAGTTTAGGCTTGGGAACCTTACTGTTTGTATTGTAAAGCTCTTCAGTTAGGAGGAGAGCTATACAAGTCAAAAGTCATGGAGAACAAACCTCCAGCAGCAACTTGTAGTTCAACTTCTTATCTCCAGTACTTCCACTAAATCCTGGCAAAGAGCTGTGTCCCGCATGACATGTCATACCCACGTAAACCTCATTTCATTAATCCAAGCTTGTAAATACATTCTCTGTGAATGTATTTACTCAAATAGAAATTAAGGTCACCTTTATTTTTACATGTCCTTTGAAGAGCAGAAAGACATATAAATAGACAGCAGTCAACACACTGCTGATACAGTTACCCTGATCCGTTTTCATGTAGTACTGGTAGTTTCTGCTCATTGGTTACAAGAATTCAAGGCCTTAATGTGCTCTGTTTTCTTCTAAAGGTAAAGCAATAACCGAATAAGTTATTCATTTTAAAATGAATGTCCCTTCGCTCAGTTCACTGATGGCATTATGAAGGAACGATGCCTGTAAAGCGACGTCTTGTCATACCATCTCTCCGTTATGTAGTGTGTTTTAATGTAACACAGAAGTATCTCTGAGATGTCCTGGATATCTGGATGTCCTTACACCCCTTCCCACCTCAGTGCTTAGACCTCTTTCCTGCACCACCCATCTTTGTTCTGTCATACTTTCTTCCCCCTGACTTTCTTCTTTCATTCCATTTCCACACTCCAGACAGTGCATCCTCCTGTGTGTGACTCATCAGTTTTCTGCTTTTGCACAGATACTTCTTTCCTTTCAGACTCTGATTCTGCCTAATTTGTTCAACAGCAGGCTTGGCACACAAAAGGCAGAAGGAAGTGCTTGCTTAAACGTTATGACTTCAAAAAAGACGTAATCCTCGTTTTTTTCTGTGCTGTCTGTTAGAACACTAGGCTTACTCTCAGGCTCCTGAGAAAGGAACCTGTAGTTTCCCAATCTTCTGTCAGCTTCAGGACCAGATCCCAATAGTTTGTCAAGGTGAGGCTGGATCAGACCCTGGGCAACCTGACCTAGCCGTGGTGTCCCTGTTCATTGCAGGGGAGTTGGACTAGGTGGCCCATAGTGGACCCTTCCAACTCTAGGAATTGTATGATTCTACCTTTGTCTTAGAATTGGTCTCATATGGGACCAAACCAAATTACTTCAACGTATTGTAGCGCTGATTTTCCAAAGTCTGTTGTTACTTATGTATGGTGATTTGCAGTCTCTCTCCTTCTGGTATTTGAATTACTAGAAGTTTTCTGGATGTTTTTGTGCTACAAAACTGATTCTCGTTGTCACCACCTGACCATCAGCTCTCTAATAACTGATATATTTAGGAAGAGACTTGTTTATGCTATGAGGCATCTCTGAAACCTATGTACGTAACTATGTATTCCAGATGCGTTCCTGACAAGCAGTTGACAGTATTGCTGTGTGTTCACAGCATCACAGAACTGCAGGGGTTGGAAGGGACCTCCAGAGATCATCAGTCCAACCCCCTGTACAGCAGCTCCCAGCCCAGGCTGCACAGCTCGGTGTCCAGGTCGGTCTTGGACGTCTCCAGAGAAGGAGATCCACCAGCTCTGTGTGCAGCTCCAGTGCTCCGTCACTGCACTGGGAAGAAGTTCCCACACACACTGATGCAGAACTTCCTATGCTTCAGTATGTGGCCATTTCCCCTCATCCTATCACCACAAACGCTGCTGAGAGAAGTCCGGCCTCGTCCCTTTGCCTCCTGCGCCTTAGATATTGATAGACATGGATCAGATCCCCTCTGAGTCTTCTTTTCTCAAGGCTGAACAGCCCCAGCTCTCTCAGCCTTTTCTCATAAAGGAGGTGTTCTACACCCTTTATTACCTCTGTGGCCCTCCACTGGACAAGGACATCACAGTCTTTTTTGTATTTTTGCAGTACTGAGGAGACGTGAGCCCAAATATTATCCAGTCCAAATATATCTAGTAGTGTGTTTTCCCTCCATGATTCCGTGGAGTCCTTGCCTGTTTTTAGGTCTGTAACAGTGAATTATTTAGTTCTGTATGTAGTGAGCACTTCCACCCTGATGGCATTCTGCCTGGTGGGTTGATGGGTACTGGCCTGCTGGCGGACACAGGCTGGTTGCATTGGGCCACCTGCAGAGCCTTGATACGTCTGTAGGTTCCCATTCTCCTTCAACCTGAGCTGAACACCTTCCATCTCCCATCTCCCTGAGGAGCTGCCCCTCAGCCTTCTCTCTCCAGGACCAACAGACCCAGGGCAGCAGATGGAAAGTAAACATGATGTCAACTAGAACCAGAAGAGGCAAAAAGGTTGAAGCAGAAAAGGAAAAATGCGTATTTCCCACCAGTCTCCTTCACTGCCTTTATGCTTTTCCTGGGCTCGATTCATCAGATTTATTCAAGGCGGTAAATTCCACATGCGTTGGGGCAGCTTTGTTATGGTATGAACTCAATAGAAGCCCCACTTAAGGAAAGTATTTATTCTAGCTTCGTGCACTCCCAGCCACCCTGGCTGACTTCCTTTCTGGCCAGCACTGCATTGCGGGGCTGTGGAGGATGGGAGGTCGCCGCAGCTCTGTCTCCTCCGCCACTTTCCTGGTGGTCCGGCCACCTGGAGAGCTCTGCATCGTCCTTCTGGAGCAGGGCTCCATGCTTTGCAGCCTTGTAAAGCCCCAAGAAATGTGGCAAAGCAAGTGCTTTATCTATTTCTGTAACTGCCCAGGGTTTTGACGTTCCTGCAGTAGAGGTCTCTGTGCCATGAGCAGATGCTGTACCTTAGCACGTGTAACTATATGAGTGTGTGTATGGACATACAGGGTGCTATGAGCTCTGAGTGTATTGGACTTTGGCCCCTCTGACAAGCTTGGAAACATCAATTTTGGAACTTCAATCAATTAGAAATAGAAGGTGAAAGTAAACAATGAAAGAGTTGTGGTGGTCTGTTCTCTCTCTTCCTGTGAAAAGTGTGGGGGGGTGAGATTCCCTTGTAAAAACATTTCATCACAGTAGAAAACCTCTGACTCTGGAACATCTGAGAAGAGTTTGTAATTCGATGGCATGTATAATGGGCAGGTGCTTCTGTGTCAGAGCACTCTTCTTTATTGTTTGACTCTTTTGATGAATGTATTTTTGCTGTGTTTTCACTATTTACCTACAGGGAAACATCTCTCTTCTGTGTTCTATGTGGTTCATTGGAAGACTTAATAGATATACCCAACAAATGGAAGGTTCTTTTAGGACTGTCTATTGAACCATTAAAAACAAAGCAAATGTGAAATAAAATTCAATAGTTATATTAAAATATCAAGTTTGTTTTCAGCTTTCAGAAGCAAGGGCTTATCTTCTGCATCAGAATGGAGCAAAAGATTTGCTTTCTGTCTCCTCATGGCTCAATAATCTGTCTTTTGATGGCATCTCTTCTCATGCAGTTTTTGGAGCTGAAAGTTACCTTTGTGAGAGGTTTCTGAATGCAGAGTCTCTCAGTAGAGTCAGCACTGTAGTTTAGAAATACCCTTTCAGAAATAAAAAACCAAAAAGCCTTTCCTTTGTGTTATGTGAGATGTCTGCCAGCTAACATGAGTGAAGTAATTTGTGTTGGGGATCATAATGCTGCCAACCAGACATTTACTACTCAGAAACGTATATACATAGATATAAATATTTGTTTTACATTTTGACTTTTAGACATAATGGGAGATGATTTTTAGATGCCAAAGAGTCAGCCAGGTTGGATATGAGGAAAACTTTCGTCTCCAAAAGAGTGATTGGGTGCTGGAATGGGCCGCCCAGGGAGGTTGAGGGTCACCATACCTGAAGTTGTTCCAGAGAGGTGTAAATGTGGTACTGAGGAATTTGGTGGAAAATATTGGTGGTGGATGAATGGTTGGACTGGATGACCTTGGGACGTCTTTTCCAACCTTGGTGATTCTGTGTTTCCAGGTGAGAATGAGCAGTATGTCATGGTTGTTGTGGCTGAATTATTGGTTGATTAGGAAAAAAAAAAAAAGTATTTTTTTTCTGGCAATTTACATGTACATCATACTTAAAACTGAAATATTTAGACTTTATCACCTATGAGCAATTGTTATAAATTGAGGAGGTTTTTTATATTACTATACATTCCAGTGTAATGTGGTAATAAATAATTGTATTTTTATATGTATTTCCTATGGAATACACAGGTATTTGTGGTTTATAAAATATTTAATAGGATCTGGTGTGCTTGCAGCTCTGTGCTTGCAGTCCTGGGAAGGGTCTGATGTTATAATTCATGTACATGTGCACTTCTACGACATAGGAAGGAAAATTCTTTGAGTTGTCCTGTAGCATTTCAGTTATAGTGAGTATATTTTCCTGCACAAGTTTTCTGAATTTAAAAGCTCATTTTTAGGTGGAGAAAGAGAGGGTTAGAAATGCCCGGAGGAAATACCTGAAATCAGCAAGTGACCTTTCACTGCTGTAATGATGTAAGGCTGGAATCACTTTTTTATTTTGATATTCGTGGAATGGTAAGGTATTTTCAGTGAGCCCTTGTTAGGCTTAATTGCAACCACTTGGGAATTAACAGTTTTAAAAATAATTTAGCTGAAACGGGTAGGAAGTAGAGCAAGCCTTTGGAATGACTGATGACTTGGATTTCATGAGTGCCCTTGATTTCCTGAGACTTCCATTGTTGGAATGAACACATTTCAGCAGTAGTGTGCCAGTTGCAGGCCACTGGAGGTGCCAGGCCTGCTCTGGGCTGTTCTGATTGCCACGTTTAACGGTGAGGAAAGTGATGATGTGTAGGTGTAGAGCTGTGCATCATCCGTCTTCTGTGCCCATGGGAGGTGGGAAGTTAGCTGAGCAAATTGCTCAGGTCTCTTTCTTCCAAATAGTCTTCCAGCCACTCTACCCCAAGCGTGTAGTGTTACCTGAGGTTGTGTGGCCAACGTGTGGGACCCCGTACTTGGTCTTGTTGACCTTCATCCCATTGGCCTCAGCCCACATCCCTCTGTAGGGCCTAACTAACCCTAGGCAGGTCAACAGTTCCTCCCAACTTAGTGTCATCGGCAAATTTACAGAGGGTGCACTCAGTGCCCTCAACCACAGAATTACAGAACTGTAGGGATTGGAAGGGACCTCCGGAGATCATGGAGTCCAACCCCCTGCCAAAGCAGCTCCCCAGGTTGCACAGGTAGGCCAGGTGAGTCCTGTATGTCTCCAGAGAAGGAGGTTCCACCACCTCAGACTCCAGCGGTAGCTCCAGTGCTCCATCACTGCACTGTACAGAAGAGTCCAGATCATTAATAAAGATATTGAACAGTTCTCTTACCACTTCTTTCTCCCATCAGTGTCATGTTTCTCTGTTCCTTCCTTCAGAAGTAGCAGGACAACATTTGACATTTGCAATGGAAACACTCAAGTTGGTTCTTGATTCTGTTCATTATAACTTGGAAAAATGTGACCTTTTTTGCATAGAAACTCAGATAAGAAACTGTAGGACTTTGTTGTTCGTTAATCCTTTATCATTTATAGAAGTGACTGAGTAAATAGGAAAGACCAGTGTTACTTTTCTGTTGTGTCCTTCTGAGATAAGTGGTGGGTTTGATGCATCAACAGATATTCTCAAACTTGTTTGTAGTGTAAAGAAATCTGTGAATGATTTAGAGGTATTTAAAACCAAGAACCGTATCTAGAAACCTGGTGTAACCCATTTCTGCTCTGGTGCACTAACCTGGAAAGACAGGGTGTGGAGGCAAAGAGCAAATAATAATCAAGAGGAAAAAAAAAAAAGGAAAAAAATGGCATCTTTTTTGCTTTATGTGATGAAGGAAAACTGCGTAGAATGAGTCCTTTTTTTCTGTCTTGCAACTCAACTACCCAATGGAGGCATGAGCAGCTCTGGGCTCGCTGACCTTGAGTGGATAGGAGTGAGCACTGGTTGCACAAATAGAGCAATCTACAGTCTTTTGAGACACTGTGAGTCCTTCACTGGGTCTTCAGCTGTTGGTCTGAAAGGATTAAGAATTAAGAAATAAGAAATAAATCTGTCAGTCTCATTTGGATGTCTTGGATATTTCAAATTTCCTCTTGTGATATTAATGCTGTTATCTCCTCCTGGCCTCCTGTCATTCAGTCTTGCAATGCAGACTTAAACAGCCTCAGTTCGTAGTAGTTCTTTCCATATCTTACCACTAACATTTCAATTTGGAATAAAATCCTTGCTAATATTTTACCTTTGCATATATTTATTTTGTAATTGTGCAGGTGGAGGGGGCTGCAAATGCAGACATGCTCCATGTGGACCCATGTTACAGCTTTGCCTACTGTAGTTTTTTTTAAGATGTTCCTACAAACTGCACTTTCCCCACTTTTCAGCATAAGTCACCACGTATTTCAGTGTACATTCTTAAAGCCCTTTTGTCCCTTCAATCATATTACTTAGATTTATATTTCTTGCAACACACTAAGCAGTCCATTTCCATATGGTATACAGGTGTATTAAGCTTTTTCTCAGTCAGATGTTTTTTATTTCACTCGAGACCACCTACTTGGTTTCTTTTTAAGTCCTTTCCATAACCTTGCAATAAACTTCTTTCTCTCAGGTTTTCCTTGGGAGATGCTCGCAGGCCGCTCCACGAGTCTGCCATCTTGGTGGAAGACATCGTCCACACTCAGCTGATAAATCTGGTAAGAACATAACCAATACAGCAGGCTCTGCTCTGAAACTCCTTGAGAAAGCATTCAGTTTTCATGATCCAATGACTAATAACAGATCGTTCTGGTTTTAGAACAAAATAAAATGCAGAAACTGTGAGTGATGTTCTAGGCTTGCAGATAGTGCACACCTCACTTATGGTTATGTGTCGTATTTGTGTGATGTCTGCAAGTCCACCTACCACTGGGAATAGTGCTGATACATTTCTCTTCTGTTAAAAATCATAAACTCTTAAAGAGAAAAACGTTTCTAGTCATATGAAGAGTTCATTTGGATCTTTTCTGTTTTATCTCTTGTGAATGCATTATTATTTGCTTAATACTTACATTTCGATACTTTTCCTGTTCAGTGTTTTGATGTCTGTCTAAAAATAATTTAGAAGTAGGAAATCTTTTCCTTTGTGGAAAGCCAATGGAAGTGTTGTGTATATAATCAGAAATTACTGTAAAAAAGAAATTGTGGGAAAAAAACAAGGAGGTTTTGGTACTGGAAGGTGTACTCCTTGGGAGTACGCATAAAACGTTGCGCTTTTCCTCGTACAGTGGTTCTTCAGAGGTCATCAGCAGTATGAATGTGTGGGGATGCACGCTGTATGGAACTAATGTATGCAGATAAGTATAATACCTGGTATTTATTTATGGCAGTTCCTTAGATTAGCTCAAGCCTTGAGCTGTGAGCTCCTAGGTCTTCTTTATAGATCTTCCTTCCGCTTTTTAATGGGCACCTTCAGCAGTCCAAAGGTCACTCAAATTTTGAGGTAGACTTGATAACGACAGTAACAGGGTGTATAGAATTCTGTAAACCGAGGCAGTTCAGAATGGGGCAGACCACAGAGAGGTGATGATAAATAAGCCTCCCCTGCCCACTTCTTGCCTGCAGGTAGGTGCTTTCCTTCAGCATCTCACTTAACCCTACAGGCGTTCCTGCATGGCAGCAACCACATCCAGGGCCCTTCCAGCCCTGGGAAGCTGCTCTGTGCTCATACCTTCAGCCCTTCAGCATGTATCCCTTTCCCTGCTTCACCCAGGACCTTGTGCTGTTGCTCCTTTGCTTGCTCTGCTTATTATTAGGCTCTGAGAGAAGGAACAACCTCTTCCCTCTCTCCACATGTTTCCCACTGCTTAAACATGCTGCTCCAGGCCATATATTCAGATTTTTTTGTTCTAGCTATAATAACTGTATAATAGCTTGGATTATGAGAACTGATGGCTGTGGCTTCACTCTTCCTTCAGCAATAACGTAGTGAAGCATCTGTGCTTTTGCCTTCCGCCCAAGCTTAGCACATCCTTACGGCAAAATGTGCATTTCAAGAAAGTGCAACCTGTAGCCAAGTGGTCTTTGCACTTAAATCAACGCCGGGCGCTTGTGTCAGGAGTCTGTGACCCCTGGAAAACCCTGAGCGGGGTGTAGGAGCATGTAGGATTTCCTGACAGAAGGAAGAATGGGAACAGAGAGGCAGATAAACAGCTTTTCTAACCTTTCACCTCCGAGCCCAAGACAGCACTTTATTTCTGAGGAAGTGAAAGTATCTTTAATAGCTCATTGTTTTGACCTCTGACATTGGCACGCCGGAACTCTTCAGTCTCAGGCTTTCTGCATGCTCTGGGTTTCTGATAGGGATCTTTGCACATTCAGCATCCTTTACAACTGCACGTCCTTGTTGGGCTGTTAGTATGTATTTGCAGTGAGTTTCCACTTTAGAGGTACATGTTCATGTGGGTGTACGCAGCATGAGAGGAAAGCTGGCTTGCAATTGAAGCTGCCTGGAAATGTACTATATAGATTTGATCTTATTACTCATGTTAATGAACTACACAGTTCTCATTATATAATTTAATGATTTCCTCTCAAAATTCTCAAAAGTTCTTTTTGTGATTCATAATACATGTGTAAGGCTAAGCTGTAGAAATACCTTTTATGCCTGAAGTAGAGCTGGCACATCGCACACATCTTTCTTAGTAAACAGTTGTAAGAAGAGCACATATTTGTTGATCAAGTCCAGATTTGAGCTTCTGAATTCAAAAATAAGCTGCCAGCTTAATTACCTTTGATTTGTTGACTTCTGATATCTTTGAGGTTTATAGATCCAGCTTCCTAGTTTCAAATTTGATCTGAACTCTATTAAATCAGAGTCTGATTTGGACAGGTCACCATATCAACCCAATGTATACTTTATGAGGTCTGGCTGCCATAGCAGAGGACTGCACTAACAAGTCAAATCCTTAAAAGCAGACGTATTGTAGTCTGCATCGCATTTTACGAGCAATCTTTTTGTGTTTAAAACTATATGTAATAAGTTGTACACTGCTTTATATTAAGTTAACTAATGCTAGAAGTTAGTTAAGTTAACTAGTGCTAGAAGTATATAACAATGTGTAGAAGGAAATGAGCATCTCCAGAGAGTGATTCACATCATCCTAAAATTAGTTTCTGCACTCGATGAGATGAATCACCTCCTGAGGAATTTATTTCCTCAACTGTCTACTAAAGGGACCCTGTGGTGGCTGTCTGGGCTTTGAGTATCAAGAAGATAGTCATAAACATGGGAGCTGAGTTGCATCTGATTTATGTCAGTTTGAATACAAAAATGAGCTTGATTTTTTTTTTTTTGCACATATTTTAATTATGGAAGTGTTTTGCTACTTGCATATCAAGCAATATTAAAAAAAAAAGAATGAAAAAGCTCTGTACGTATTTTTTTTCGAGCATGGTTTATTAAAAGAGCACAACAAATGTAAGTTTGTCTGAAATCAAGTTGACTGTTGACTGCTAGTATTTGCTTAATAACTGATCTGTATGTATTTATAGATGCCTTAATATGAACTCTTAAACTATATTCAATTATGTGAGCTGAAACTGGAGTTCCAGTCCAAGTTGTAACATCCCTTATGGGTCGGCACAAGTAGAGGAAAATGGTTGCGTAGAAAATTGTGCTTGCAAAAAAATGTTCCAACAGAGAATTGAAAATGATGTTAATCAGCAGGGGACAAGCCATTAAGGTACCATTCAAGGCTGCCTTTTCCATCATATCCAGCACACGTTGAATGTTCAGTTACAAAATTCAGTGTACAGTCCATCAGCTCACTATTTTCAGGCACCTACTTGAGCTCTGCAACTGAAGAAGGTACTTTGGTGAGAATTTCCACTGTCTAGATTAAATTTAGAAAAGTGTAATTCATATTATCTTTGCGCTAAGATTGCACATTGCATAGTCTTTTTGGTGAACTTGCTTTAAAAATAACATCTTAACAATTCCTCATTAAGTATGTATTAATATGAACCATATGGAACAAGTGCCAGTGAAACCAGAAAGTTGTGGACAGAACAGTTGGATAAAGCAATGATGAGCACAGCATGTTTTTCGGTTTCTTTTGATTTGGTTTTTAACCTACGGAGGCTGGGGTTGGGGTGGTGCTTTGTGGAGTCAGTGGTTGCACTTTGCTGATCCTTGTGGGTCCCTTCCAATTCCCATGGTGTATTCTATGACTCTGTGATTGTCTCAGTTCTCCTCCTTCGCCAGTCATTTCACTGGGGAGTGGCAGATGCCTTCCACCAGCTTTTGTCCTTGCTACATTTTCTACTTTCAAAGTTATTTGACTCACTTTAGTCTTCTTTTGCATCTGTGATTGTTTTTATGCCCAGAGGCTGCACTCAGGAAGCCTGCTGCTCCATGAGAATCACAGAATCAGCGAGGCTGGAAAAGACCTGTACGATCATCCAGTCCACCATTCACCCATCACCAATAGCTCCCACTAAACCTTGTCCCTCAACACAACATCCAAACATACCTTGAACACAAGGCATAGTAGGGTCACCTAGACACTTAAGGCCTGGTAGGGTCACCTGCACAGCCTTCTGGGGTCTGCATTCCCCACCGTGGAGGAGAGCTCCTGTTCTGGGGCCATGGAGAAGGAATCAGAATCACCAAGGTTGGAAAAGACCTCCAAGATCATTCAGTCCAACCATCCACCTATCACCAATATTTCCCCACTAAGCCATGTCCCTCAGTACAACTTCAGTTGTCATGTTCAAAGCAGACAGTAAGATCATGATGTGCTCTACCATTCAAACGCTGTTCAGGAGTTACCTTCCTTGTGCTGGGAACATCAACTGTGTTTTTGTTATCGGTGTCAGCTGTCAGCAGCTAATTGTCTCAACATGCTGAATGTGGCAGTGAAAGTCCAGATACTTGCTTTCACTGAGTTCAGGTTAGCACTAGATCTAAATTTCAGTTCTTTCTATTTTGTTTCTGAAATACTGAATAATGTCTGAGAAGGCCTTAGATTTGGTTTTCCCCACCGAAAGACATTTTAACGGTAGCAAAGAGTTCAGCAAGGGGACGTGAAAAATTGCACATATGCACACTAAAAACATAAATGTGCTCATAAACAGCCGAGATCAAAAGTCCCCAAGTACTGGTAAGTAACCTTATCTATCTGTGAAAGACTGCCACAGCACACTGCAGCAGCCTTAGATTACTTCCTTTAAACGTTTTCTCCACTGGAATTCTTTGTAAACTGTGATAAGTCATCGCCGAGGCTGTCATGAATGACAGAATTCATGTTAATGGAGCTGTGGTTTACTCCCTGTCAGCTGAAGTGTGTCTGCTAGAAGATGGATTCTGATCTCTTCAATTGATGTCAAATGATTTAAGTCAAACCCACTCAGCTTTTTAGAATGTGATAGTGGCAACTTAAAGGAACTTCAATAGCACAAATCATGTTGTACATGGTATCTGGTTTTGTTGGTCGCTTTTTTTTCCTGTTGTTTGCCTTTGTCTTCCTATGAAAGAGCTTAATTCCATGTAACTTGTGTTGCTGTGTAATAGTTACTGACATTCCACTTGTGCTTCCTTCTTAGCTCGATTTAACTCTCATGTCACATATCTTCATCTATGAACACTGTATACTGACATTTCTATTTTCTTCTGATTTATTACTATTGGAAAATAATTAGCTTTTACACAGACTGTGCACTTGGCTGAGAATCAGTCCTTTGATCTCACAGCACACAGGTTCACGGGTGAATAATGTGTGCTGGAAGACTGAGATGTTTTAAGTCTGTGGATAGGATGCCTGCAGTGAGATGCAGAGATTCAGCAGTATGTCACGTCCTTAGAAATAAGAAACATGGATTAAGTTGCTTTTTATTGTAAGGACTTTAACGATTGGGTAGTCATCTGACCCAGCTGTAAAAAGGAATGATGAAAATTCAGAGACAACTATAAGGACAGGTTTATTGGTATGAAGTGCAAAGTGCTTTAACGTGAGTGCTGTGAATTTTCTGTTTTCAAAGAGCCAAACATCTTCTGCACAAGTGTGATGAGCTGTTTTTGCTTCCCAGCTGTATTCCTGCAGCTCTTAATCATTTTATTGCAGCTGGAAAAGGAAAGAGGAGGAGAAGGAGGAGGAGAAAGAGGAGGAGGAGGGTCAATTCACTTTCACTTGCATGTCGGCAGAAAAAGGTGCTAGCAGTGGGGGAGAGAGCTAGGAAACACGACAGACTGAAGGAGAAGCAAGGACAAATGGTTTTTGTTTCTTTCCATCCTACTCCTACAACCTTTCCTAAAACCTGAATCCGTCACACTTGTTACTCGTTCACAAACTGGGTTTTAGTGCCTGCAGCCTCTGTGCTGCTCTCGCATCGTACAGTTCCAAGTTTGTTTACTGCGTTTTTGAAGCATTCCACTTGTAACCTTATACACATAGCTGTAGGATTTCTGACATTCCTTTTACAAAAGAAAGAATTGAAACCAACACGTTCATTAACAGAAATTACCACTCATATAAATAAGCAGTGTGAAGAACTGCTCACTTGATCACAGAGTTATACGCAACTGTCACTTATGCCACCCCAGTAGGGGGAAAAGCCCTTGTTTTATGAGTCTGTTTTAAAACAGTAATAAAGTTTCCTGTGCAGGACATTAATTAGAGGGGTTACCAAAATAAGACAAACTAATATAATTTGTGATTGTACAAAATAAAGGAAGTTGAGGGTACCACGGGGACCTAATGAATCACAGGATGGAAACAATCTTCTGGCTAACTAAACATTCAGACTTTGTACTACGTCGCTGGGTGTATATACAACTCAGCAAACCGGAACACGCGCTGTGTTTACACGAGTGGGATAAAGGAGTTCACCAAAACCATCTGGGAAAAGATCCTTCCGCCGCTCATTCTGCTCCTACTGTAGAGTAAATTAAACGACATACATTTGCAGCAGACATGTGGCACACCTGCCCTGAAAGAAATCAAACCAGAAAACAAGTCTGTAACACAATTGGATCCTTGAGTGCTGGCAGTGTGTGTCTGGTAGCACTTCTCATGTGTGGTGGAAAAGAGGAGGGTCTTTGTCTTCACACATGAATGTGGTCACCATGTACATCATGATCTTGCCATTCTACCAGTAGTGGTATATTTTTCTTTCCCCTTCTGTTGTTAAGTTGCATCTTTGACATGATTGGCTGTGGTCATTATTTCAAAATTGATGTTGGAAGATTTGCATTTCATTTTTTCCGCAGGTTTTCACACAGCTGTAGTAGAACAGGTCTTACAGGCCTGAGTCTGCATTTGTTCCTTATGGTGAGATAGCTGAATAGGCTCAGTCTATCCACTGTCATCCTAGAAATCACATGCTGAAGCTCTTGTACCAGTCAGGCTCTGAAGCAATGTGTCTGTCACTGGGGAAGGAAGAATTTGGTTTACAAGGGCCCCCATCAGGCACATGGCACTGCTTTCTCAATTTCTTGTTTAAAAAAAAAAAAACGTTTTCCAGTGCTTCTTGATTGGTAAGCACTTGTTTTAGATTACTTGACAGTATTTCATTTTGAATGTGCTACTACTAAGGAGATATTCTGCAGAAAATATAAGTTGGAAATGATGAACTCCTGTCTGACTTTCCTCAAAGATTTGTCTTCCACAATAATCTATAAGAAAAATGCGTTCTGAGTTTTCTGTTCTAATGGTAACTGTTACTTGTTCCCATTATTCAGATATATTTCTTTCAAAGCACAAAATCTTCTTCATTTAATGATACCTTTACCTTCTAAAAGGCAGAGGTGCTGCATGGGGGAATTTCCATGTTCTGCCAGGCCAATTGATAGAGGGGAAACTTGGAGCTACTTCACCAGGACAGTTGCTGCTGGTTCAGCAGGCTGTTTGAAACCAACCAACCAACCAACAAGAAGAGAACCCATTTTATCAGTGCAAGCACAGATCAGCACCAGATGTGTGGTATGCACACTTTTGAGTACAGGTCGTCTTTGTATCTGAAGAACAAAAGTACAGCAAGAAGTAGTTTAGGACTCCCAGTCTGAGTTTGTGTACTCTCTACGCCTTTTCTTAGGTTGTGGAAGCACTTCCTTGGTCATGTGTTTTCTTTCCCTTGGGTCTTCCTGCAGAGTCAGCACATGCTGTGAGAAAGGAGCTCATGGCATTAGGACAGATCTCAGTGATCCATAGAGCAAAGCGTAGGACTCAGATCATTAATCCAGCATTGTTCTTGTGGCTGCGTGAATTTGTCAGAGCGGTTTAAATTTTTAGCCTACATTCACTTTAGGAAAACTGAGCTGATAATTGATTTAGATAAGTAACATTTGGGCTTTAGCTGTAAGTTTATATTGTTGTACAAGGTTTTCTTAAGGTAGCCTCAACCATCTTTGAATAGCTCTTTTTATGGCCATTTTTTTCTACAAAGTAGCCTCCTTATCTAAAGCACACGATGCACCTGTTCTGATCCTGCACTGTGCAGTCCTCTTGCCTAATTTGTTTCAAAGGATGACATATGCATGATAAACGAAAATGTGGATTTCAGGGAGAAAAAAAGATGGTTTCTTCTGAGCTTTGATGTTTTTATTATCTTGGTTCTAAGATATGGAAAATACCTCTGTTTT
The DNA here is from genome assembly GCA_036925125.1 of Oreortyx pictus. Classification (NCBI taxonomy): domain Eukaryota; kingdom Metazoa; phylum Chordata; class Aves; order Galliformes; family Odontophoridae; genus Oreortyx; species Oreortyx pictus. The sequence goes on along the minus strand of JAUPFR010000002.1, from coordinate 104,942,530 downwards.
TCCCTGAGGAGCTGAGAAGATGAGTTATCAGTTGTGAAAGGCTAAGATACCACGAACCCTACAGAAAAAGAAAGAAACACAAAGCACAGAGGGAAATGAATGATGATGTACACATAATTCTAGCTCCATGTTCAGTACTAAGAAAAAAAGCAAACTGTTGTGTGGATTGAATGGAAAAAGCAATGTGATCAGTGGTTAAAGATCATCTTGGTGCACATCTAAAATAAAAGGGATGAAGGTCGAGCAGGCAGTCCCAGTCCTGGTGTTTCCCCATTTTGTCTGTCAACTCTTTGGATTGTTATTAAAGAACAGTCACGTAGATGCAGGCCTGCAATTCTGCCCTTAATGCAGATTCCTATTCAGGACGTTGGGCAAGAAGAATTGAAAACGTAGGAAGTATAACTCATAGGTCTTCAGAATCAATTGCATTCCTAAATGTACATGCACTCAATTACCTCGACTGCTAGAGCTGAGGTTTCCAAAATGCATCCTCCACTTAATTTTCATGTGTAGAAGTATGAATGTAGGATAGATTGATCTCTGTCTTGGATGAGCTGAGATATTTCATGTGAGATGCTCTGTGTCTGGGGTGGATTGACTCCTTATTCTGATGTCCCTGGTTGTGGTGCTCCTGTTCCTCAAAGAAGAATGAATGAGGGAGAAAAGGAGTTGAAGATTATACAGCAGATTGTTATTAAACAGTGATGTACTCTGACAAGTTTTGTCAATTATATTATCCTGATTTGAAGTGCTTTTTGCCAAGAATTTTTTTTTTATGTAGCCTAAAAAATACCTTATATCATTTGGCTGTTTCAAGACTGGAATGAAGGAACCATTTTTCTGTCCATCCCAAGTTTCAGATGTCAAACGGAAAACTAACCTTAGCGGTTCTTTATTCCTTTTTCTTGTTGGCATGATAAAAATGAATACTAAATGAGCTCATGTGAAGTCCATACAAAGACCCACCTCATCTTGTAGTGTGATTCTAGCAACAGTTCACGTGAAACTTAAGTGCAAAGAATCTGCAACTTGTCAGTGGTGTGAGTACATGTGTGTTTGTTGAGGAAGATGGGCACCAACTTCGAAAAGCATTTGTGTATCTTTGAAATCAGCTCCGGAGTCAAAGAAGCAGTGGGGTTTTATTGCTATTTTTACCATCTTTCTTTGTTTCACATATTTATCCCAATACATAAGCTACTGGTGGTTGGTGGATGGTGACATTCCTTCTGCTTTCCCTTGGGGATGCTCAGTGCGTTCATCTGAACAGAAGCAAATGAACAGGTTTATCTGCACCTGAGATAATCATGGGAAGTTCCCTTATGTGTTAGAGGAGGTAAGTGGGTGCATCTGCGGTGTGACTCTTCTTCTCCTGATGTAGCTCTGCCATTCTGCTATCCATGTAAAATCTGGATGCCCTAAGTGAAGTGACTTTTATGACTCTCATCACCTTTATGACTTTAAACTCCATCTGTATTCTTTGTTCTTCATTGACTCTGTCCAACAGAACTTGAAGCTGTGAATGGCACGAACCGATCTATGGAAATCTGTGGGAAAGAAAAAAGAGCAGTGTTAAATTCTGCACGGTCTCTCATAAAACTTAAAGGTCATCTCAGAGTGTTTAACAGAGCAAATTCATTGTAGTTTTTAGATCACCTTATCTAATTTCAAGCAAACCCGATAGTTTCAGAATTACTTTTTTTTAGGAAGATTGGCTTGTTAACAGTGTTATGCAGTTACAGGGAAATGTGGTCACAGCTGGTTCTGGTTTCTTAGCTAATCCACCTGATTGGAAACAACAGGTTTTTGATATTTTTCCATTTCTTACACTGACACCTAGTGTTCAGAGCTCTTGAGTTTTCTAATAGTGCACTTTGTTATTAATAGATAACTGCCAATACTGAAGTTCGACATGCTGTCCAAAACTGCCAATTCTGTTGTTCTTAGAAAGAGAATAACTGATGTCAAAGGTGTTACCATGGACAAAAAGAAAAAATTACTTTGGAAAATGCAAATAGTTCACCACTGTTGGAAAAAGTTGACAAAAGCTACTTTACTTCTTCAAGTGCTACAAAATTTGTTTTCATAACATTAAAGAACTTTCTTTTTGTCAAATAGAACTCTTCCGTGTCTGTGTCACTGTCCAATGGAAACCGTGATAAGAGCAGAAGCCCTTAGATCAGTGTTTATTGAGTTGTGGGGAATATCAAATGCTTTTTCTTTCTGTCGTTCCTTTATCTTCAAGCCACGAGTTCAACCTAAGAGGAGTGTTGATGGCAGCACAGTCCTTGAGTGGATGGAGATTAAATGGAACACAAAACCAGCACAAACATTCTTGTCTTATCTCAGACTTACAAATAGCTGCAGTAATCAACATTAGGGTTGAGACTAATCCTAACAAAGACAACATCCAACAGAGTCAAACTGTTGCTTTAGCTCTCATACCTACGATTTTACTGAAGATCTTTCATCATGAAAGATAGTCAGTTAAGGATCGTGTGTAGCTGCATCTAAAAACGTGGACAAATGTTCATATTTTACTGATGGGCAGTACAGAAAAAATGAAGAATGCTCAGGTGGAGAAAACATACTGTAAGTTTACCTTCAATCTTTGATTTTAACTTGATTTTTTCTTGTTGTTGTTTTGTTGTTTTTTTTCCCCATGATTTTTCCTGCAAGTGAACCCAACAGCCACCTTTCTGCACTAAGTATATGTATCCTTCCTTGCACTCACTGCTTTGCCTTGTCCAGGAAGCAGGCAGCAGTAGCAGTGCACTGAACACTCTCACAGCCAATGGACTCCTTTTGAGGAAACTCAGTTTTCACCCACTTTCCAAGCGGGTTCAGATGTGGCCATAAAAATGTTCTCTTCATATAAACTTAGGTGAACTTCGCTAGCCAGAATCCACTGTTCAGATCTACTGCTTTAGTTTTCCCTTCAGAGATGACATCTTCCCTCCAGACCCATCAACTATGTAATCTTTAGATTCTTGTCCAAATAGTACTGAAAATTAAGAACATAATTGGTGTTTAAAGAGCATTGTGACTGGCACACAGCTGAGTATTGCATGAGGTGAAGGAATGAGCAGCTTGATCACAGAGGAAGGCTTAAAGGAAATAAATGTGAGAACAAATTTTGGAAGCTTCGTACCAGTTCATACAGGAGTGAACTTCTCACCAAGATATGCTTTGCATGCAGTCCATTCTGTTCCACTGAATTATTTTCAACACCGCTTTTAAGTACATTTTATTCCGTGTAGTATTCTCTGTGATATACATAAGTGTTCCCAAACTCAAATCCGTGTTTTCATGCACTCTTCCTTTAAATTTCTGTGTGTAATCTCGTGAGTTAGACTACGCACTTTCTTATGTTTGGTACAGGGTTTGTACTTCTCTGTGTGCAAATGGTATGTTGGAAGCCATGCTGTGAAGCTGGCTATCAGTAATTCATAATCATGTGAACCACTCAGAGCGTGATATCAGAGAAAGAAATCAGTTAACAGAGAGAAAGAGTACCTACAGAATAGCATTTATTTGGCTTTTTCCAGACATTTAATTTCAGGATGAGATGAGTTTGGATGCAGAATGGTGATTTCCAGTGAGTAGAAAGGATACTTCTGGTGCTGCTATCTCAGACTTAGGCATCTATGATCAGCCAGGTAGCTCCCACCTGAGTGTGCCAGACCAAAGTCCCCCTTTTACAGAGGCCCCTCTGTGACAAAAGTCAGGAAGCATTCCAGAAAGCAGGATAACTGCAAAATCTCTGATGTCAAAAAGAGAGGATAACTGTGTCAAAAGCGGTGGAAAACGGAGAGAAAATAAAGACATAGTGAAAGCCCAGATCTCTGTCCAGGAAGAGGCACATAGTGTCCCATTATGAATAGTTTCAGGGGAGGGGATTTATGGAAAGTCGGGTTGGAGCTGATCCAAGACTGAGTTAAAAGAGGGGAAGTCTGTGCGTTAGCTGAAAACTGCGCGCTCTGCGTTTTCTTTTGTTTTGTTTTGTTCTGTTTAGTTTTGTTTTTGTTTTTGTTTTTGTTTTTTTTGCAGATGAAGAGAGAGAAACAAATAGGAAAAGATTTAGAGAGACAGGTTGTACCGAGATATGGGTTCTTCAAAAGAAAGCATAGACTGAGGACATCTGTGTGCTGTGAGCAGAAATGCCAGAGAGCAATGAAAAATGGAAAACTAAGTAGGCAGGGTATGATGTATGTACTGTGGTGGGTCAGAGTTGGGAAAAAGACCAGGATTTATGCCAAGAAAAGGTGTTCAGGAAGGAAAACTAGGTGCAACTGTGTGGGAATGCATATATTATCTGTTGTAGCTGAAGAAAGGAAGGAGCTAAAAGCACAAGTATGACTGCAAATGAAGAATAGGAAGTCTGAGGTTGTCCTAAGTTCTTAGTTGTCCTAAGAAGTGGGATAAAGATGGAAACAAATCTGTAGTCCAAGTAGTATGGAAGAAGATCCCATGATCCTCTCCTAATAACAAGGGAATGGGAATATGTCATGAAAGAAAGGTTTGGAAGAGAAACCTGTACACTGGAGCTTTCTGAGTGGTTTGGAGTTGGGAAGTTTGGGAAGTTTGATTTGGGAAGCAGGTTTTTATAGAGCGTTAGGTACTGATGGCAGGAAGGTAGGCAAGAAATGGACTGGAAATTAGCAGACAAGTTGTTCCCAAATTGAAACTCTGATGAGGCCGGATAAAGGAGGCGGATTAATGATGAGTCGGATGGGCCACTGCCATTGGAGTGACCATGAAGGAGAGCACACGAGTAAGAAGAAAAGGAGAGACAGCTTCCACATCCCGGTCAGGAATTCATGGCCCATTGAAAAGTCTTGTGAGAAACGTTCCATCTGTGAGCATCACCATGCACATGCAAGTCTGAACGCATGCATCTTTGCACTGTCACCTGCGTGCAAACATTTGTACATGTATTTATTATTTACATGTATTGCAGTGGGATTAATATTGAGTACTTGTACTGTGATACACAGACCGATGGGAATATATAACATACAAGACATTCACTAGTTACTACTTCTAGCAGCCGTTCTTACAGTGCTCAGTAACTGCTTTTCAGAATCTCTGATTTTTATACATGTTTTCACATTGCTTGTCTTTTTTGCCTTACATTCTGCTATCATAATTCCAAATTGGGAAAATGAAGCCGGATCGCTTTTCTGATGTGAAACTGAAGTACAAAGAGGACTAAGTGGATTTTCCCTGTGTCATGAAATGTATAAATGGCAGAGCTGAAAAAAGTTGACTAGTTGTAGCTGAGAGGGAAGCTGTGCAGTTATTTGTATTGATGGTCTATGTCTCAGGCAATTGGATTTTTATTTGACAGTCCAAAGGTGTAATAACTTTTATTGTAAGAGGAAGAAAAATACACCAAGGCTAATAAATAATGGTGGACCTACTAGGGATATGCATAAATGCATATCCTGTTCCTATGTATATACAAGCTTAATTATGTCTCTTCTAATTTTGCTGCTCGATTCAATGGGATTGTCAGGTAATCATCCTTCTGAAATAACAGAAGGGGATACAATTTCGAATAACTTTGTTAATCTCTTCTGGCTGTTAAAAGAAAAGATTTATTGGTATCAAATTTTATTGCATTCTTAGAATTTCCGAACTGATTGGCTGCTTGTTCAGCTTACTTGTCTCTTCCAGTTAGCAACCCAAACACAACAGAAGAAAGACATCACATTGAAGCTGACGTGCAACAAGTGAGTGAAAGTTCACTTGGCTTTTTCTCTCAGCACCAGGTGCAAAAGTTGGCTAAAAGTGCTGTGGCAGGCAGTTATTTTAAAGCAGTTTCTGGTTTAGTGTTTTATCAAGCCCAGGAGTAAAATATTCTGCAACTACTGCAGTTTCACAAAGCTACTTTTTAAGGTAGAACTCTGAATTGTTTTACTAATTAAAATGGCCCAGTACAAACATTAATCGTGCCATAACCATTAATGAGAGAGTTTGTGGGATTTATGGAGGGCAGTATAAAATATTTTAAAGGCATGTCTCATTTTTTGGTTTAATACGCAGTAGATTTGCGTTCTCCATATCTAGCAGACGTTCTTGAAGCCTTGAGATGTACCTGTGATTTTCTGCCCTCCCTCTTATGAGTGATGGAGAAAATTTCTGGGGAAAAGAAGAAAACCCAACGCTGTCCTTCCTGGCTATTGACTTCAGGAATAGCTGCTGTGTACAGCTGTGTGTTATCCTTTACCATAGTACTTCTCTATACTGTGCTTTCCTCACAGTGGTAAGGTGGTGGCTCGATGATGACATAAACTCCAGAAGTGTAGAGTTCAAGTGGTTTGCCTGTAGGACTGCCAAGTAACACGGGTTTGGTTTGTTTTCATTTTATTACACCAATTCTCCTCCCCAGATGTCTTGGATTTCTGTGCACCCCCCTCCCCACCCCCGCCCCCCACTCCCCCTTCACCTTTGATTCTTGCTTTTTGTAACTAATGATTTTTATTAGTCATCCTGCTAATGCTCAGCTTTTTTTTACTCAACACCTGTTGTCTTCAAAGCACTTTTGAAATAATAACTGATTAATCCTCCTGCTAGTCCTGAAAGAATTTCACTCTCATTCCTTTTCGCATGTGAAAAGCGAGCTAAATGACTTGCCTGAAATTGTCTAACGGGTTTGACACCTGTTTTAGGACTTAATCTGCCTATCCTGTGTCTGCACTACCCAGGGTGATCTTACCTCTCCACACGTTGAGTTTGTGGCACCTCAGTCGTAAGTGGAACATTTCCTTTTGGTTAATGACACATCCTGATTGCTTTGGGTCCTGAACTTTGACGAAGAACCATTCTGGGAGGATGCATCTACAGAGACATAGGTACAACTATTTGTGAAATCACATCCCCCATTTGGAAGAATTACAGATAAGTGCCTACTAAAACCTTGATGCAAGCTGCCCATGAGTGCTCTGGAATACTCATGGATAGGATCTTGGATTGATATTCTTGTTGGAAATCATAGAATTGTATAATTCATTCATAGATTCATAGATTCATTAGGTTGGAAAGGACCTACAAGATCATCTAGTCCAACCGTCCTCCCACCACCATAGGGAACTTAAAGATCCTGCAGTCCCAACCCCTGTGTGCCCCTGGCTCAGGCTGGACAGGGCCTCACCACTGTCTGAGTGAAAAATTTCTGTTAAACAACCTGAATTTCCTCTCTTCTAATTCAAAACCATCCCCCCCTTGTCCTGTCGCTATCAGACCACGTAAAAAGTCGCTCCCCCTCGTCCTTATGAGCTCCCTCATTACTGGAAGGCCACAGTGAGATGTCCCCGCAGCCTTCCCTTCTCCAAGCTGATCAAGCCCAGGAAATACCCCTACTATGAAATTTATGTGGGAAAGCTGTTAAATCTAGTGCTGTGAATTCTGGAAGTATTGCTTCCTTTTTTTTTTTTCCTTTTCTCTCTTTTTCTTGCAGGCGTGTAGCAAGAAATCTGTCCAATCTCTCTAGTGAAGTAGTGCTCTTGCTTCTGTAATAAATGCTCAGATAGTTTGCCTTTCTTTTGGCCTGTCCATCTCAAAGCTATTTCATTCTGGAAACAGAATGAAGTGAATGTTCTCTAATAAGTCACAAATCATAGTTAAAACTGGAAATCCAGTCTGACACTGTGGTCTTGATTTGTACAGTTTTCCTACCCCTTTTTTTTTTTTTTTTTTTTTTTTTTTTTTATTTCTGCAAGGCAGTATATGTATTTGAAGGCTGGAGTTTCAGCCAGGATTTTCAGCCTTAACTGTGAGTTTCCTTCCTTTAGCAGGTTGAAAGCAAGCCTTTCAGATTACTTCAGTATAGATTTTAGTACTTGAGAATTTCCTTTGTGTTCATTTTGGTCCCTTTCCAATATTTAGGCATATGTTTGGAACTCCCTGAAGTCTCTGTGAATGAGAGCAGTTACAATAGGAGGTAGTGTCATTTCTGTCATACTTACTGACTTCAGACTTGATTCCAGTGGTGCCTGATTTTGAACTCAGTCAAACTCTGCAAGCTTAACATTCATTATCCTGCACAAACAGCGCAGGGTTTATGTCCTGCTCTCAGGTCCCTAGTATTTTACTGTCTGGCTAGAAAAAAAAGAAGTCCATCTCCTGAAAAAATTAGAAGACAGGACATTTACTTTACTTTATCATCAGAACAGAACTTAAAGCTTTTTTTTTTTTTTTTTTTTGTAAAGACATACTGAAATGAGAACAAGCCTGATCTAGCCATTAGCTTGGTGTGTAGGGAAATTGTGTTGTAAAGACCAAGATTGAAGCCTCTGCTCATTACAATAAATTAAACCCAAAATTGCATCCCCTGAATGATGAGTGCCATAATATGAAAACGCTGAATACACTGTTGAATGCCATGTCTCCTGTGAAGACAGGCTAGGAGCTAGGTTTGTTTAGCTTCCAGGACCTGAGTACATGATCTTTAAGACCCCCTCCAACTCGAACCATTCTATGGCTCTATGATAATTTCTCTCTCAGATCTTAACCACAGACCTATGAAGTATTGCTTAGTGCTGTATCCAAAATTGTTTCAATGAATAGAGTTTCTCCAGTGGAAAAATATTTCCTTTAAAGGTACCAACCATGCTAATGATTGAGCAAGACCCATTGGTAGTCTGATCTAGTGATCTTTCTTCTTATCATGCACAATCTTTTGCTATTAGTTACAGGTGAAGAAAAGTGTTGCAGTACATACGGAGAGAATCATAGAATCATAGATTGGGTTGGATTGGGAGGGAACCTGAGTTTCATCAAGTTCCAACCCCCTGTCACAGGCACAGCCACCAACCTCCAGGTCTGCTACTAGACCAGGTTGCCCAGGGCCCATCCGATCTGGTGTTGAACACCTCCAGGGACGGGGCACCCACAGCCTCTCTGTGCAGCCCATGCCAGCACCTCCCCATTCTCTGTGAAGAACTTCCCCTGACATCCCATCTAAACCTTCCCTCCTTGAGCTTCTTTCTAATCTTAGCACAGTTTTTGAAAAAGCCATTTTAAATTCAGACTAAACGTAAGCAAGTTGAACAGAAAGGAAAAAAAAACACCAAACACCTGTTTTGGTGGCAAACAGGTATGGGACATTCCTTGTTCTTTGCTGATATTTTGCTCTTAAGCTGGAAGCTTCAACTCCTGTAGACCTCGTGCACAAAATATGGTTAAGAGATACCATATGTCACGTGGGATTTCCATATTCTTTGTTATCACGTAATTTGGTTTTGTTTTTAGAGAAGTTTGGCCCTTCAGCACTTAAAGGAGAATATTAGACAGAGGTTGTAGCTACGGAGCAGTTGTAGCACAAAGCTTATGTGCCGTGTTCGAGGGAGATGGAGTGCCGTTAAGGCAGTCGTGTGCAGTGCATTTCATTACTGTTGGAGACAGCAGGAGGCTGGTTTGTGGAAACGTTTCTGTCACTGTCAGCAGAAACATGCCCGTCTGGTTGAAAAATAGCCTACGTCTTGCCAGTTCCCTGCTTCTAAGCAATCGCAGTGGATGTTAATCTTAACCTGTCACAACCCCTTTCAAATCTAAATTTTTATTAACCTTCCGAATGCTTAAGTAATGTCAGCGTGGGAGACACAACTGTTCTTCTGCAAGAGCTGCTACTGTTCTCAGATGCAGGAAAATGTTTTATTAGTCTTAATTAGTACTTAGTGGTCAGGTGTGTGCGAGCAGGTACTGCAAAGAGATGTGAACCCTGTAAGGCAGGCTTCAGTTACACCCAGTGCACTGCATGACAGACTTTTCTGACCATAGGCTAGCAACCACATACATTCAAAAACTGATTTCTTCTATATTTATTGTAGATATCCGTGTCTTTTTACAGAAATCCTGAGCACATCTGCTCTTACTGTGTTTAGGACCCTTTCTGGAAAGTTCTTGCTGCCTAATGGAAAATGTAGTTTCTCTCAGCCATTCCCTGTTCTCTGAATTCATATATCTGTGTCAGAGGCTTTTCCTGTGAGCCAGATTTGTTTTTCCTTTCCAAGCTTAGGCTGATGTTTGCAGCCTGAGGTTGTTGGATGGGCTGTTGGAAGTGTATTTGTGCCCTGGTTGGCAAAAGAAGTATTCATGATTTCCTAACACAGGCAGAAAGGTAAGATCCAAGTCTGAATTCAGACTGTATGTATGCATCATGTCAACTGCTTGACTCTGTAAACATCTAAGGTAAGTCACCTCAATGTCCCCCAGTTTGATTTTTCTGCTTTGAGAAGATTTCCAGAGACTCTTCTGGGAGCTTAGCCTGCGTAAACACACACAGGTACAGGTGTCAAACTCTGCTGAATTCTGCCCCAAGGTTCCTCTTGTGAACCTCTGAGGTGAAGATGTGAAGAAGTGTATATTGTGTTATAGTTTCTTCATTGTTGAGCTTCATCCTTCTTTATATGCACTGGTGTTTTCGTTACTGAACAATGCCTCCCTTCAGCCCTATGAAGCTAGCAATTGTCAGTCCCTTATGTTTACAAGTAGGTGACAGAATGCAGTGGTGCTTTGCGCTGGTAGAAGTTTTCTTTCACATCTCTACAGTGCTTTTGAGACAGTTCCTAAGAGAGCTGTTTACATTCACCTTGTTCTTAGTGGGATGCAAAGTCTCCTCTCATCCAAAAGTAAATATCAAACACTTTTATTCCACAAATGAGCGTATTTTTGTTGAATGTATGTATTTAGATATTTTTGAGAAAGTCATGAGTGATGATGAGTCATAGCTATTAAGTTAAACCTGTCTGTTTTCTCAGTAATTGCTGCTCTAGTTACAGTCTTGTTCCTGTGTTTTCAGGTAACTCACCATAAAATGATATCTATCTCTAGGAGTATTAGCCATGAGCTACCCTGGCTTAACCCTGACTCTCCTTGAGCCAGGGTTCTCCATCCCATCTGCAGAATCCCACTCTTGAGGGAGAGCTTGGGTTCTCACTCATACTTTCCTTTGGATCCAGCAGATTTCCTTGCGCACAAATGTAGTGGCAGGACAGGGATGTAGGGTGTCTTTCTGTACATGTGTATATGGCTCCTGTCCTGAGCCTTACCCAGAGTGGAGCAGGGGGTGAATTTGAATCTCCAGTGGCTGGAGGCAGGAGTTGATATCTGTCCTTGGCGAGGGCTCTGGTCCCAGGTGCTGACACAGAAGGGAATGTCTTTGCCTCCATATGTCTTTTTTTTTTCTTTTTTTCTTTTTTTTTTTTTTTATTGAGGTGGCTGTTGAAATCTGTACACGATTCAGTTCTTTCAGTGTACACTGGTGACACGTAGAGGCCCGAGTTCTGCTGGCCCCTGAGCATTTTGGTCCTGCTAAACCAATATCGCTGCGACACACTTCCCTATAAAATACAGTGGACATCCCTAGCAAAATATAGCTTCTTAAGTTCCTCCTGTGTTCCACTTGAGGACCAATAGATGTTTTGGGACGTGGGCTAAGCCCTTATACTGAATTATAGTCTCTTGTCTGAGTTGTCCCTTTAGAGCTGTTAAAAGAAGATTTTATTTCCTTCCTTTCCTCAAACCATCGAAGCACAGGACTGCAGGCTGTCCTGCAAGCTCCTGTGGAGCTGTCTGGGCACTTTGTAGCATTTCCCTTCCTAAGTAAATCCCTGAATGAGATACAGAGGCAGTAATCCTTGTCAAACAAATCTTCTGGTGTAACACGGTAGGAACGCTTTCAGCACTTCACCGTGATGCATTCGCTGCTGCCTCTGTCTGTTACCTCTGCTCTGAACACTGTAGCTATTTACTCGTGCTTAAATAATAAATTTAAGATCCTTAGAGTTTTATTCCTCGCTGTCAGCTAGCAACCAAGCAAGGAAAGCTCATTTTTTGTTGCCAAGAAAGATGTACTTTCTCCACGCATTGCAACATCATCTTCCTGATGAAATTGGTGCTGACTGAGAAAATTCAGCACGGGACAGGTCTGCAGGAATAAGCCAAAGATCCAACAGGTGGAAAACTGTAACATCAAACCAAAGGAAGGAGTTAATAATTAAGATTATATCAGTACTGCATTCGGTATTTGCTAGAGCCGAGCAGTCAACATAAAGCTGTCTGATTCCGAGACGTTTTTATGGTGTGTGTTTTGGGAGTTTTCCACAGACATGCCGTAGGCAAGCTGGAAAAGATGTGTCATGCCACTGAATATGAAATGACACGAGGCATTTGTTGCCAAGGTTCTCTTTCTTCGCGGCGTATTCCTTACGTCCTTCCTCCTTGCTCATGTTACGAGGCACGATGCTCGGGGAGCAGCGTCCCATCTGGATGGCATTACCTGTAGGATGTGCAGCTTGTCCGTATCTTCTGGAGGTTAGCATCTAATGTTAAACAAAGGAAGCTGATTGGAAACATCTGCAGAGCGTTTTCATAGTTCATATTTTATACAGTGGGTATTGAGTTACCTTGCACATGACTGCATGTCTGAACTAAAAATAATGAGGTAAATCTTTTCCTTTTATTAAAATTAGTATAATATTAATTTTATAGTTAAACTACATTAAGCCATTTCCCGACTTGGCACTGGAAGTTAATGCTGCTGACATCACTATGTATTTTACATGCCACTGAGACATAATTGTTCGTTTATTGATGCAGTGTGCTACAATAAGCACATTTTGGGTGCAGTCAAAATATAAACATTAGATCGAAATGCAATTTCTTACGTAAAATCGTGGCGTTTATTAAACGCTGATGGAGAGACTTGCCAGCTCAGTGTGTAATGTTTCTGACCATTAAATATATGATGTGAAATAGTTATATAGAATATATAAAATGATTGTAGTTGTGCCCACTTAGGTATTATGTAGATTTATGAATTCAGAGTCCCTAGTAAATACCAAAATTGCTGATTCCAGGTCAGTATTTATTAGGTTGGTAAATTTTATGGAGAGGAAGGATTTGTGCATCCCAGAACTAACAGAGGAAAGGTGTTATTTATGTAGTCAGAGTGAGAATGCAATAGTGATTTCGCAGCCGAGCTGAAAAAAGGTTATATACATTCCTTTAAATTCTCAGTTACTTTCTAAAATAGCTTCTAAACCTTTGTGTACTGCAACAGTAAATATTATTTGAAGATCTAAGAAGCTAATGCTCCCGATTTACCGCTCAGTGTCACAAGCAGAACCCTCTTACCTTCCCAAAGCGTTGTGCAATACACGGGCTGCAACGCTCCTATCAAACCAGAGTGCAGCAAACAATGTTCTCCGGGAAAATATTTTGAAACTCAGCAAGTGTTTTGAAAATGGTGATGATTATTGTTTATTTTAAGTGTTCTGCGATTGTGAAAATGAACTGCTGCTCATAAATACCACGCGGGCTAAATTGGCCAAGGGCACTTCTCGTCTCCAGAATGCAGGCTCCTACCCAAGGCAGTTTTGTCCAGTTTGAGTACTCACTTTTCATTATATTTTCAGACAAGTTCATAAAAACCGCAAGTGGGAGGAACAATGCGGAATGTATCTACAGACATTTTTATTTGGCAAAACTGGATCAGCGCACGAACGCTGTAAGGTGAACATTTTCCAATTCATCAATTAGTGCCTTACCTGTGCATGGATGGGTCTGGCATCTTATCCGTGTGCTGAAAAGACAACGAGCTGTTTTATCAGTTGAAAATGGAAAGACGCGTTGTTCCATGGTAGAGGGATTTACACTTTATCTGCTGTGCTACTTGGGAATGCCTGGTTCACCACTGATAATAAAGCTCATGAAACAACTGGGAAAAATAACATATTTTAATAATATCTTAAGCCAAGATGTCTTGAGGTCATTCATTTTGCTCCCTGGGTGCCTAGCATTTTTGCCTGTGCTATTGCGTGAGGGGTTTGGACTTGCCCAAGGAAGCCTGAGTGAAGTAATTCTGCCACCACTGCACATCCCCAGGTCCAACCAGTGCTGGGACTGGGTTTCCCTGGGCACACACACACGTAGGCACACTCCCACTGTGTGTGCAATTACATACATGGGCGCACACAGAGATCAGCACAGGCAGAGAACACGGCATCCATGCAGATATGTGCAGTGCACTTAGCCTCATCCCATTCCTCTCTTCGGCTGATGGGGATGAAGGTGTTAGTGGAGAACATAGAAATATACAGACAGATATACGTTTATGAATGTGTGTCTCTAGAAGAACTCTATGGATCCCTCCAGCTCATGCTCCCAGTAGCTACTGCCAGGGTCTCCTGGCCTCCCAGTTGCCCTTAGTACATATGTACATGTGCTAACTGGTCTCCATGGAATTTGCCCTAGACTCACAACCCTCCCAGTAGCCCCCCTGGGACCACTGGGCACCTCCCAGTCTTTCCAGCAGTGGACCTGGATCTCTTGGTCCCTCAGTTGCCAACCTGCAGACTCCAGCATGCAGCCTAGACATGGCTGCATCGATATGTGGTTCCCAAGGCTTTGACACTCCTCGAGGGCATGTCCAGCTTGATGTTTGTGGGTGACTAAACACCAGCACGCACGCACTCTGGTTTCATATTTTCGCAGTATTTTTGAAGCGCTAACAGGAATGTGAGCAGATAATTCTTTTAAAAATACAAAGAGCAAAGCTGTAATCAGAGAGTTATTGCATCCTTAAGCTGAAGTTTTCCCAGATTCCCACCCTGCGAGGGTTTAGAAGGAAGCATTTGCAGTGTAGATGGGGAAAAGGCTTTTTCAGTAGGTTTGGAACTGTATCAGTTCACCAACTGTGTGTCTCAGCTGTGTAAGTGATATTCCCCCGTCACATACTGAGCCAGATGATTGCTTCAATGGGAGGTTTTATGGCCAAACCCAGCAGCCTGGGGCTCCTGAGTCTTTATCACCAACTGTACTATATGAAGTGCAAAGCTGCAAAGTTTACTTGACAGTTTGAAGCTGGAGTAATTGACTTGACTGAGACCTTAATGCAGCTACTTAGAGTACATCATCATCATCTGAACAGGAGAGATGTGCTTTAAAGCAGGAATCTGTGGTGTTTACCAGATGGGGCTGCAGCCTAGTGCTAAATGAAGAACTGCTCTTATTCATTTTGCTTCCTTTGTAGTCACAAGTGTGTTGGGGATACTGGAAGAACGAGTTAAGGATGTTGAAACACCTGCGTATGGCACAGCACCTTGATTTTAACAACCCTATAGGTGCTCAGGCAGCAAATTATCACCCCAATGAATTCCCTTCATTTTGAGCTGTGTCTCTGCCAAACAAAAGACTCAACTGATAGAAAGCTGGCTAAGGCACAACCTGATTCTGGATTATATCCCTGAATTTAACAGCTTGGGTCAATGGATGCCTTTTTTTTTTAAGGATGCCATGGTTATGAACGTGTTAAAACCGAATTACATTAAGATTAAGCAAAAACTTTAGAACTGAACTGGGATATGTACATAGTGATTCTGTGATGACTGTGCTCACTGTCACCCCAGTAAGGATATTTAAATAATAATGTCTTATTTTATTTAAAGGACTTTCAAATAATTCTTGACTTGTGAAGGCGTTGTCTTATGGGACATTTTTATATGCTTCTTTCTGAAATGTGGGCTAGATTTTATCCTAGGTAGATTGGACAGAATAATCTGGAATTATTGTTCAGTGTATTAAAAAAAATAAAAATCACACGTAAATAATAGCTGGTAATTAAAGTGAATAATTCTTTCAGTTGAAGTTCAAATCCCCGTAGGTCCCAAGGGGGTAAAGATTTTACGTGCATGCCATGCTTCTGTAACTTAGTTTTTTGTACCTTTTTTTTCTCATTTGTGAACTTTCCTATTATAAGATCCCTCTTTCCCAGTGTGCCCGTTCATTATTTCTGGTTTCATTGACAACCTGATCCCTCAAGGTGCTTAACTGAGTGTCAGCAGATGGCAAGATGTTCTTCTCTCATAACGCTCTGTTAACAGATAAAATTCTCAGGTTTAAAATTCTGAAGGTAGAGGCTTAATGCTTTATTCGTCCTTAGAAGATACATGTCTTTGCAACAACTGAATTCTCATAAAAGAGCCACCAACAAAACTATTTGAGCTATAATGGGAGGGTGGAGACAACGTGCCTGCCTATTGAAGTCTATCTTTCATCATGAGAACAATGGCTGGTTCTTTTCCCTTGTCAACTGACCATCTTTTTTCTCTCCATTAATTGGTTGAAATCTTGAACAATTCTGTCCTTGGCCTTCTGCTGCCTGTTCTGATAGTCCCTCAGGATACTTGCGTGGGGTGGGACAACAAATCACAAGGAAAGATGTTCTGATTTTTGTTCCACTGCTGATGAGACAGCGCTGTGTCTCCTACATACAGAGATGGAACCCATTTCCTGACTTCTCTGTCGGGCCTTGTTATTTATCGATTGTGTCGGTGCACGCCAATTACCCAATGCCTCTGAGCTGCTTTTCTATGTCTGTAAGAGAGGAATACGTCTGTGTCGTAAGCTATAAATAAAAATTACATATGTTGTATGATTAAACATCCAGGCAGGATGTAATATGTCTCTCCCACCAAACTTTTCATATATTCCACTCCGATGGCTGCTCTGGGGGGCAGAAAGGAAGGCATTGAGAACACAAGAAAAAAAAAAATGCTTTCTCTTTTCAGCTGTTAGGGAGAGCTTTTCAAAGAAGCTCTGGGGGAAATTCAGTTCCAGCCTGGGTGGAAACTTGGTAGATTTTGCTTCTGAATTCCAAACAATGATCTGCGGGCATGTGCAAATGGAGTTTTTCATGAGGTCAGTCAGCCACATGTGGTGGCTCCTTTTTCTCAGGTGTTGCAAGACCCTTTTTCTGAGGGAAGCATTCTATTCCACAGAATATGGTGTTTGCCATTCTTAAAAAGTGGATATGTCAGTTTTTAACATTTACTGGCGCCATTTTTTTTTCTCTTATTGCCTGTACAGTAGGGAGCCGTTCCTGCTGCACTTCATCTCTTGAGTGTTTTAAAGCAATCAAAATCATAGAGGGCACCAGGCCTGCGTTCATCCCTCCCTCCATAGCCTGTAATTGTCACAGATGACAGATAATCCCTTCTGGGCTGTGCCTTCCGCAATTCATCATTCACATCTCTGTAACTAGAGGCGGCAAAGGCCTTGCGGTGATTAAACTGAAGAAGGTGGTAATTTCTAAGAACCCGAGGAAGGTTTTGAGAACTTTCCAGCCCTTGTTGATGAATGGAGAAATCCGGGAAAAGCGTATCTCTGGGTTTCATTTATTTCGAGTACAAAATTTGCACAATGAGCATTTGATGACTTGTGGAGGGATGAGATGATGCAGGAGGACATCAGGTGTAGCTGAAGGTATGTACATCACCAATGGAGTGCATACATATGTCACTGCATTAACAGAAAGAATTAGTTTTACATTTCTACTAGGCCTCGCTTTTGAATCTCATTAAAATTTTTTTTTGCGTTACCTTTACCTCTCTATTTGGACTAATTAGATAGTAGGAAAATTCTTTTTTTTTCTGGAAATAACCTGTGTGAGTTAATCTTGTTTCCTTTGGAATTCAGCAATTAGCAGGCTTAAGTCTTGTGGTACGTGGTTTTCAGGACAATAATTATTTTAAAGCTTAAAAATAAATCTGTTCTGGATTTGAATGAGATTGAAATATCTTAAAGTTTTCATTGCAGTACAGAAGAGGACCCTTCTCCAAGGTTCACTGGTATGCATAGCTGCATAGTGGGCACAGGAACATGGTGTTGGCAAGGGAATTTAAGAGTGAGCTTTTTCTCTCCCAGATGAGATTCATAACAACTTGATTCTCCTTTTTCCATTTTCTCCTGTTCTGAATTATTTCACTTTTTAAGAAGATTTAAGTGATCCCATGGTTCTGTAAGTGTCTGTTCACCAAGCAGACTGGAGGGACCATGTCCTTATCCCACAAGAGTTTGAGTGTTCGCGTACCATGCAGTCATAGAATGGCCAAGGTTGGAAAAGACCTCCAAGGTCATCAGCTCCAATCGTCCACCTATAACCAATATTTTGTCACTAAACTATGTCCCTCAATACCACATCTACACATTTCTTGAACAACTCCAGGGTCAGTGAATCCCCCACCTCCCTGGGCAATGATGGCTTAAATAACAAGAAAGTTTGTTTCCTTAGAAGTCCTTCAAAGAGAGTGGAAACGATTGTCCATGCCCTCAAGGTCCAGTGTTTGCATTCCACAGTGATGGTTGCTCTCAGTTCGTGGCAAGTTCAGCCTGTGCTTCGTTGGATTCTTGCTTGTTTCTTCCTAGTCTGCTCCAGTTTGCAGTTTTGCTTTTTCCTGGTAGTACTAAAAGACTAAGAAAACATCTAGATCTCCAAGAAGAATCTGAATGAATGCTTAGCAGGGGAGTTGCACTAGGTGATCTCTAGAGGTCCCTTCCAACCCCTATAGTTCTGTGATACAGTTCTGTGAAGAGATGGAGGCATTCAAGCTCACTCACTGCTGATTAAAAAGAGGTTGGTGATTTGTTAGGAGATACTATTGCTTCTCTGATGGGATACATTTTCATCTATGCATCTCTATGCTTGGTCTCTTAAAGTTCAGTGTATGATGAGAGATTTTCCTTTTTCCCTTCCTTATGCTTATTCTTTCCACCTCTGGGCAAAAGTAGTGTATGTCATTTTTCAGAATGTCCTGTTTCACACTTCAGTTTAATTTGACTGATAATGATTTATTAAGCAAATGTAAGTGTGTAGAGCACGTGCTGGCTCTCACACATAAAGTGCTCAGTCACTCTGCAGTTCCTTTAAAATCCCCCCCACACCACCTTATAAAAGCTGCAGGTGCAAAACACTTTGCCTCTGTACTAGCTCAAATGGAAGATGGTAATACAGAACTTTATAAACTTTATATTCAACCATTGCGTTGCAAGAAGGGCACTGGATTGGTACTTTCCAGCAGAAATTCACATTCTGATGGATGAGCTCGCTCTTGTTACCCAGTCTGATCTGTTGGAGAGAAAGCGCAACGGACTGTGATGTGCACCTGGTAACGTGATAACTCCTAAGCGTTAGAATTGGAAATGTGGCTGTTCTTGCATTTGGAGGGGAGTGCTATGTTTTGAAATTCCTTTGATCCCTGGTCCCTTAACAATAACATGATGCTTCTCTCAGAAATTACATCATTTCTAAATCTTATTTTAAAGTAGAGGGGGATTTTCAGCTCAAGGGAAAAACACCATATTATTCTAATCTTCCTCTCCCTCCAGTATGTATTTCAAGATATCTTTCAACAGAATTTTCTTACTTTCTTTGGCCGTCCCACAGATTTCTGTTCTTGTCCCAATTCCTTTTCATCAGTGGGCTTTCGAGCTTTGAAGGATTCAATGTCATCCCAACACTGATGTTTTGAATTTTTCTCTCTCCACTCTTGACTGGTCTTTATTTATCCATTACTGTATTTTGGCACGTTTCCCTAGAAGTACTTTTTCATGCACTGAAATTCAAGGGGTACAAAACCAAACTCCTTATCTCTCTGCTCCTACTCTGTGAAAGCTGATTCATGCCACAGTGTTATCTGGGAGCAAGGCTCTTCGGCTTTTCTCTGCATCTTAATTCTTGGCCATGCCTAAATCTTGCCACTTGTTTCAATATAGTATTTCAGGTCACTATTCTTCATGTCCATATTTCCAAAAATTGGATTTGCTTTCATGCTTAATATCATTGGAGCAATTCCTGTTTATATTTGTGGAGGCACTTGGCTAACAGTGTGTTTTGTAGTTCAAGAGCAACATTAGTGTGGTGCTTGAAATAAGACTCGCTATTTTCAGGCCTCTTAAAGATGTTAAAAGAGGAAAAAGTGACATTTAAGAAAAAAAAAAAAACAGCTGTTTATATTGGGTTCATTTAATTTGAGAACATAATAGACAATCCACATGTCATTTTGAGTAAGAAACTAATTTTCATCCTGGATCACCTGGAAGTGACCAAGTGCGTTTTTCTCACATAGAGAAACCAAATACTTCATATTTTTCCAAACCAGTGCTCCATATATTACTGTCCAGCATTACTGCAATGAGAAGAGGTACAGGGAGGAAATGCTGGTAGAAACTTTTTGGGTGATTATAAAACACAGATGACCTTTGAAAAATTAATGTCTTGTGTTTGTGGAAACTGTTGTAGAAACGAGAGGAGCTGTGTTTATGCAAAGATGAGATATAAGCAGCCCGTATTTTTGTCTTTGGTCTTACTTACTATATAAGCAGCTCCTGACATGGGAGGTTGGAACATGGATGGGGAAATAAAAGAGGGAGAATAAAAAGAGTTAGAAAGAGAAGATCTCTGTTTACATATACTCCCATTGAAGTGAACACTTCAGATTACTTCTCTTGACAGAGAAGTAAACTGAGCAACACATTACTTTTCAGGTTTGGATGAATGGAGAGAACAGCACACTTGAGATTATGACATGTAATTATAAAGTAGCTGTTCCAACACGCCACAACCTATACCAACATTACGAAAAAAGTGAGCTTTCACTGGAGCACAACCTAGCAGAAATGACATCTGCATAAAATAATTGTGCATAAATTACATGCAAAATGGAAAGCCAGGACAGGAAATCATTTCAGTGCTTCATTCAGCTGAGACCAAGGGATTCACATCCTACCAGGTACGCTGAGTTCAAGTGCATTGCTGGATTGTGGAAAACTCATTCTGACATAATTGGAGAGCTTGAAAATGAAAGTAATGTTTATAGACATACTTTATTCCTTGTCATTTATGCACTGGTAGTATGAAGGAAAGAAAATGTTGAGAATGAAAACGTATTTAATTTTGCTAGGAGTCATTGAGCATCTACTGTGGTCAGAAATGCCACTGTATGCAGTGGATTGTTAACGAGTGTTCTTAGTAGAAGCTGCTGTTAATAAGCAAGGTGAGGAATTTGCCACATTGCTTGTAGGACAATGCTGCTAATATGATCAGATGCACTGCTTCACTCTGTAGTTGGGAGAATACAATACTGTATCTACTTAATGAAAAAGAATTCATTATGAGAAGTTAATAGCAAAAATGTCTTGATCCTTCAAGGATACAACTCCTCTGAAATTGAGCTATAGCTTTTCTGGCTGTTAGGAACTACTTCATCCTGTGTCTGCTCTTCTCTATAATTCACATTCAAGAATTTCACGTTACAGCTCCAGCACTTGATCTAACTTTTTGTTTGGCCAGACGTCATCTGTCACAAAACCCTTTAGTCTTGCCTTGAAGATGGATCTGCTACTTTTGTCGAATACAGTGTTCCAGAGAATAAATACGGATTCACTAAACACCCTGATGTACATCTGAAACAAGGATCATGTATCATAGCGTAATGGATGATGTGTTTCCCGGAGACACAGGAAATCTGAATTCTGTTTGTGATTGTCTCTTTGTTCCCAGTGACTGGGAAAACCTGAACTTCTGCAACTGGCAGAAGGTGAAGGAAATGGGAGGCACCCAAAAGAGTATTTCTGTACTGAATTATCTTTTTCATATCTAGTTTTCTGATACTAAATGCCAGTTCACAAAACATCCAGGGCCGATCAACTAATTGTACATGGATAGTAGTGGATAAAAGGTAAAAGGGAGATGTATCTGAAGAGATTCTCAGAAAGCCAGCAATCTGAGGTTTATTGACAATAGTAACTCTGGACTATAAATCACTGTTTACACAAGGCTGTTAAAAAGGCCTTGATTCTGGAATTTTCTGTAAAATTTCATGTTAGCCCTGTAAGGATTTAGCTTGCAGCATTCTAAGAAGGCCATTCTTAACAAGATGGAATTATAAAGTTAACTGTGGGGTATGAACTCAACCACTCTATATATTATTATTAGTTGCAGTATGTGGCTGAGTACACAGAGCAGAGATACATCTGTAATGAATAACTGTTTTTTCTACATGAAGCTCAAACATATATTAGCGCAGTCTATTTATCTGAATGAACCAAGGCTGCAAATAATTAAGGAGTCTACTCTGGGAATACTTACACCACCATAGAAGCTGATTTTCATTCAAGTTATATCAAGAAAAAACCCAGGAACCTTGCTCCACTCGTTTTACACACAACTGCCATTCATCAGCCTAGATTAGTTGTTGCAAAGGGTCCTGTTATTTTCACGTGTTTGTTCATCCTTACTGAAGGAGTTAGCAAATTTTGTCATCAAAATGTTCAGTGCACAGTGGAGTTGCTGGTGTAAAGGAGAGAACTTCCATTTGTTTTACTCCATGTTAAGTGTTGCTTGCTTTTCCTTTTGATTGAGACACTGGGGAGCTGATGGTGGCAGCTTTGTGTGTAATGGTTGTGGTCAGCTTTGTGTTGGCTCCACCCATGTCTTCTTCTTACTGCAGAGTCCTCAAGGATTGAGTTTCTGCGCTTCTGCTTTGCTGACACAATGTTTTTGATACAAATTTTGATTTTGGTTTTGCAGCTTAATCCAAATGGAAGGGAGTGACTGTTGTGCTGGAATCGCAACCCTCTCTGCAGACAAGGCTTTCATAAAATCCTACTCAGTCATTCCAAGCTGCAGTTTCTGGCTGCGGCCCTTCATTGTATAGTCTGAAACTGCCATCAAGAGTTTGACTCCATCACCTCTCTCATTGCCCCTCAAGCCCCTTTAGCTCCCTAATCTTTAGCTGGTTTATTTGAATATTAATGCTAGTAGACTTATATAATTCATTCAGGTCTGAGATGCTGACAGCCTGGTCTAGTACCAAATCTGGAGGCTGGTAGCCCTGCCTGTGGCAGGGGGTCGAAACGTGATGATCCGTTCCAGCCCAAGCTATTCTATGATTTGATGTCAGTGCTGATGACTGGAGTGCAAAAAACTCTGAATTTTACTTCCTTTCAGTAGAAATAATTTCTTTCCATGTAGCTTGTCTCAAGAATTATCTTACTTTTGCTCCATGCTCAGCATTTCACTTCTTCCACGTGCTTAGTGAAAATATTTTCCAATTAGGGAGCCATGTTTAGACTTTACTTCTCCATTTCATTCTGCATTGAGTATCTACTTTCTTCATTCTGTTTTATGTCTGAAGACTTCTTTGCTTTCCTTTTTAATTTGACTTGCAAAGTTAATTAAGCTTTACTTTTGGTAGTTCTTTGTTGCTGTTGCTCTTGCTGGTATGGTTATACTGCATGCTGCAGATCCTGTTCCTCCACAAAAAAGACACTGACTGGAAAGTGATTTCTTGCAATTTAAGGTTATAGCATTCTAGGTCCGGGTTCTATGCTGAAAAGTAGTGACTGTGTTGACATTGTTTATACTAGTGTCTCTGAGCTTTATATTAAAATGACTGATACTATTTGTAATGCTTTATGGAGGTTTGCAGGTTTTTAGTTTAAATGTTTAGTTGCTTTTTGATTTAAATGTCACTGAGAGTTATGATTGTATATGATATGAGGCTGGCCCACTTACGCTAAATTAGAGGAGAAATATGTTGGGCACAGTTTTTATGGTTGCACGTCTGCTAAATCACCTCTGCATTTCACAGCTTCAGGCATTGAGAAGTATTTATAGTTTTTGCTTAGAAGTTTACACCCGGTTAGATGCAAAAAATGCTTAAGTTAAAGCTCAGAAAATTATTTTCTTTTTAATGAAAACAAAGGTGTACATCATTTTGCAGGCGCTTCCTGTTGCAGTTAGCAGTGCAGGAGTGCTGCTGATTGGCTGGATGAGGAGGCACAGAGAGGATGTTTGTCTCCTGGTCTTGTCTTTGCCCATGTGCAATGGATTATTCCATATCCCATATTACCTATTTTTAAAATGGATGTAGAAGAGATGTCACTGTTACAGGACCAAAACACAACCTGGCCTTTTTACTAATGAACCCTAATAGCAACATGAAAGGATTTTAATTGAGGGTGTTTTATTTATTCTTGTTAGTGACCTCGTTCCTTAGTTTCTTGACCTGTTAAATCCTTTCAGTAGAATTGCAGATCACAGAATCACAGGTGTTGGAAGGGACCTCAAGAGATCGAGTCCAGCCCACTGCCGAAGCAGTTCTCTACAGCAGGTTGTACAAGTTGGCCTCCAGATGGGTCTTGACTATCTCCGTAGAGACTCCATGACCACTCTGGGCAGCCCATCATTCTGGGGCTCTGCATCCTTACTGTAGAGAAGTTTTTCTGCACTGAATCACAGAATGATTGTATTCCTTCTTAAATCCCACTCAGCCTTGTACCTTATCACAGCATTGTAGGGGCTAGAAGGGACCTCCAAAGATCATGGAGTCCAACCCCCTGCCAAAGCAGCTCCCAGCCCAGGTTGCACAGGTGGATCTGGAACATCTTCAGAGAAGGAGACTCCACCACCTCTCTGGCCATATAGTTTGGGTCACTGCTTCCTCGTGTCTTAGAAACATCTCTCCCACGCTGTCATTCTGAGATGTCATTTTATCTTTGTGGTATGTCTTAGTGGCTCAGTGTCCTGATGGACATCAGTAACACTTGGTGTCACTCAGGGGTCAGTTCTGGGTCTGATGCTCTTCAGTGTCTTCATCGATGACACTGACAGAGGGACTGAGTGCACTCAGCAGTTTGTGGATGACATCAAGCTGTGTGGTGTGGTCAACATGCCTGAGGGAAGGGATACCATCCAGAGGGACCAAGACAGGCTGAGCAGGGAGCCCAGGAGAAGCACACAGTCCAGGAAAGATGTGGAGCTGTTGGAGAGGGTCCAGAGGAAGGCCATGAAGACGATCAGAGGGCTGGAGCACGTGCCCTGTGAAGACAGGCTGAGGAAGCTGGGCTTGTTCAGCCTGCAAAAGAGAAGGCTGTGAGGAGACCTCATTGCAGCCTTCCTTCCCCTTATAAACCGGACAGGAATCAACCTTTTGCTCGGGTAGATAGTGGTAGGACAGGGGGGAAAGGTTTTAAGCTCAGGGAGGAAAGGTTTAGATTGGATATCGGGGGGAAGTTCTTCACAGAGATGAGGTGCTGGCATGGGCTGCACAGAGAGGCAGTGATGCTCTGTCCTTGGAGGTGTTGAAGACCAGGTTGGATGGGGCCCTGGACAGCCTGGTCTGGTATGAAATGGGAAGGGTTGTTGACCCTGCCTGTAACAGGGGGATGCAACTTGATGGTCTCCAGGGTCTCTTCCAACCCAAGCTGTTCTACAATTCTGTGATTTTATGAAAAGTACACCAGAACAAATGTGATACTCCATCAAGATCTGCAGTCTAGATGATTTCAGAAACAGTTTTTTCAGCTGTGTTTACTTTATCCCTGCCAAAACCTATCTTCATCTTTTGTCAAGAAGCACAGTGGCTTATGCTTGTCCCATTTGTGTCACCCATCTTGCAGCCCTGGAGGTCAGTCCTGTCTCTGATGGGAGTTTTTCTTTTTACTCCAGCATCCCTTTTTTCAAAGAAATGCTTTCTCCCTTCCTGCCCTGAGGCCAAGGAGGAGCTTCACTCAACAGCTTCAAAGGCATGTTCCATTGTTCCTCAAATATCTTATCATCTGTGATATTATAGCATATTCCAGTTTTTCAAAAAATGAATATTTCCATGAGAGGTTATTTCAGAGCAGCTCCAAGCAAGTCAGTATGAATTTGAATTATGTATAGGATCAAGGCGTTTTCTCATTCATATCTCATTGTGGACTCTGTACTGGTTCCAAGTTATCTGTTCCAACATTTTAGAATTCAGCTTATCTTTTTATTATAGTTTAAAGCCCTCCCATTTTTTTATGCCAAGAACATACTTAAGGAAAAAATGCTTTAACTTTTCCAACAGTTGCATTCAATTTAAAGGATCTAGTAAACATTACTGAAGCACAGCTAAGGGAAATCCCATGTGGCTAATAACATTTTAGTAATAATAGCAGATAAATTTTGGAGTTTTCGTAATAGATTATCTAAAAATCTTCAGTGCACAAGGTATAACAAAACAGTCTCAGAAGCTACTGTACAGCTTTTGAACTATCTGGGTTCAGGGGAGAGTTTGAAGAAACGTGGTAATTTTCCAGCTACCACTGCTGAGGTCCTAGCAGAAATGTTGCTACTTCTTTTTCCTATCATTACCAGTATTTCTGTTAAGAATTTCACAGTGTATTTTGTAGTACTGGTTGTTTCTATGTTGGTTTTTTTTTTTTTTTTTGCTTGTTTGTTTGTTTGCTTGCTTTCTTATTTTGGGGTTTGGGAGTTGTTTTTTGTTAGTAAGAAGATCTTCCTACCTCCTCCCAGTGGTTTGATCTTAACCATTTAGACCATTTCAGTCCATTAAAACTGTCCTTCAGTGGGAGGAAGTATAGTTATTTATTCTTACAGGGATGTTGTGACTCAAACACTCTCTTCTCTTCCTGTTGCTTGATCCAGTGTAATTAAATAATGTATTTCATTTCATAGCTTTGCAGGAGCAGTGAAGAGGAAATTATGTTCAGAAAACATGTTTATTTTTTTTTCCCCCAACCTTTTCCTGGATTAAAAGTGATTCTCTTGGTGCTAAAGGAATGTAAAACAGCCTTTTCAGGCTTATGTCCTTGGGAAGTGAATGCTAATTAAAGAATGAACATTAATTAAGAGCTAGGAAATCAGTGCCATTTTTTCAGACAGAAAAATTTGCTGTTCAGATTTTACATTTGAGCTGTTTGGGGTTCATTTCTTTCCTTTCTCTGAGCCAGCAGCTCTCTCCTTGTTTTCTCTCTTTCATCTTCCCAGAAGAACATCTGTCATGTTCATGTTATCAGCTGCATGATTTAATTTGTTTTTTGGAGCTCTGAGAACTATAGTTTGTGAAGATAAATTAAAGAAAAAATACAGGAAACCAAAAATTGCAGATGTACATACAAAAATAGAAACTTCCTTCTGTCTCCTGTGTACGTGAAAGTGAATCCACCTTGGGCTCAGCACCTATTGTTTTTATAAATATCTATTTTATTTTCTTAATCTGGGATTAGAAGTGTGTTGGGAGGAAGATTTAGGATTTTGAAGATATTTTGAAATTAAGTGGGGAGAGACTTCTTGAAAGAAGAAAAAAAAATCCATAGAATTTTCTGTTTCTCCTTTTATTCTTTACACTTTCTGTTTGTACGTTGTCCCCACTGACAAATTATTTTCTGTAAAATTAAAGAACAGACAGGGACTTCTTTCAGCATCACAATATGCATTCCACATATATATGGTATGGTTGAAAAAGCACTAAAATCAAATGTTCTTCACACTTATTACCGTTTTCCTTTTATTTTGGTACAGTGAGCACATTGTGCCATGTATACATCTGTCTGTCTGTCTGTCAGAATTCTGTGCACAGGATAACTTCCCTAAGGCCCTGTAGGGCATGTCAGTCATCCAACCCCACTTAGACCACTTGTCATTTCTGTGTGTTACGTGTCTCTGTTAATCTGAGCAATCCCAGAACACTGAGCTGCTGTCGCCACTCAGGGTGGTGAGCTCCCACTTGGTGGACACCTGTCTGCATTTGAGCAGATGAGAGTAAAATTAAAATGAAACTCCAATGTGAATAATTTCAGGTAAAATCTTTTAACCTAAGGAGTTTCGCCACATGACTATTCATAGAATCATAGAATCATAGGGGTTGGAAGGGACCTCAAGAGATCATCGAGTCCCGCCCCCCTGCCAAAGCGGGCTCCCTACACCAGGTCACACAGGTAGACGTCCAGGCGGGTCTTGAATATTTCCAGAGAAGGAGATTCCACATAAATGGAGATTTTTCTATTGGCAAATATTGCCTTTCTTCATTGTTGCTTGAACCTGAATCCTTTTTTCCCCTTCTGCCTGTTAGTCTAGATTTTCCTGAAAGTGTCTTATAACAGAATGGTTTGGGTTGGAAGGGACCTTAAAATCCATCTAGTTCCAAACCTGTGTTATAGGCAGGGACACATGCAACTAGACCGGGTTGTTCATAACCCCATCCAGTCTTGCTTATGTCCTTTATGGGATTTGTTTTTTATAAAGTATGCTTTTGTCTTTCATTTCATGTCGTTTGAAGAGATTTCTTTCTGACTTTGCTATCAGTTCAGCCAGAGGACCAAGCCTTGTTGTCTCTGCATTCAGTGCTCTGATGGCTGCTTGCCTCTACATGGAAACCCTTGCTTTGCCCAAGCCTTGCTCAAAGAGTACTTCATCTCCTGGAATCGGTCAATATTTGTCTTATTTTCCCTATGACAAACTGTGAAGCCTGATTCCAATTTGTAGTCATGTGGAAAAGAAGGGTGTTTCTTTAGTGCCCTGGTGAAACTAATACAAGTCAGTGATTGTTTTCCGGTGTGACAACATAAGGATGCGTGATTGGAGCAAATGTTACTCTGCAGCAAGGAGGGCAAGGAGCCTATTTCTATGACACGTTCTCTCCATCAGCAGAGAACAGTCCTTTTCTGCTTGCAGTGTTAGAAACTGCATGACAATAGTCCTGAATGGCGATTTGTTCGGGGATTCGAAACCAAAAGCCAGGAAGCTGTGGGTATAATGTAAACCTCTGCTGGTATGTGTAGCACAGGAGTGCTGGAGAAAGAAAAAGAATAGAAACAATTGGTACAGAGGATATAAATCTTGAGTTTTTGCATGAAATATCAGAAAATTAATAATTTCTTCGGCCCTAAAAAATGGTAAATGCTGTTTGTTTTTCCCAAAGGAGTGATGAATGCATATATTCACAGAGTCACAGAGCTGTAGGGATTGGAAGGGACCTCCAGAGATCATGGAGTCCGTCCTCCTGCCCAAGCAGCTCCCAGCCCAGGTTGCACAGCTTGGTGTCCAGGAGGGTCCTGAACAATTGGCCTTGCTTTAAAGATCTTTGTCAAGATAGATCCACATCTGTCAGTATCTAAGGAGCAGGAGGCAAAGGGACGAGGCCGGACTCCTCTCGGCAGTGTGTGGTAATAGGACAAGGGGAAATGACCACAAACTGAAGCACAGGAAGTTCTGCACCGGTGTGTGTGGGAACTTCTTCCCAGCGCAGTGATGGAGCACTGGAGCTGCACACAGAGGTGGTGGATCTCCTTCTGTGGAGACATTCAGGACCCACCTGGACACCGAGCTGTGCAGCCTGGGCTGGGAGCTGCTGTGCAGGGGGTTGGACTGATGATCTCTGGAGGTCCCTTCCAACCCCTGCAGTTCTGTGATAGCAATATTTGTTTCACCATTTACTTGGAAACGTATTTTCCTTACTTAATCTGCTTAACATGATCTCAAATAGATTCAAATCTTCACTTTCAGTAGAAGAGCCTGGGCTGTTGGGCTTTACTAATAAGTTATCATTCTTCTAACAATTGTGCTTGTTTATATTTTAAACTAAATTGGTTCAGAGTGTTTACAGATGTGGGGTTTAGTATGGAATATGTTATTAATATATGGAGAGTGCAGGGATTCATCTTTCCTCCATCCCAGTTTGTGTTTGGTACCAGCTGCATGCGTTACCTTATAGCCAAGGAGCTGAGTAAAGAAGCAGAATTCATTGTGAAAACTGAATCATTCCACACTTAAGAAAAGATTTCTCCTCGATTCCTCTGTAGAGCAATGTTTTTTGGTTTCTTAGAGAATAGGACAGATTCAGGTTGGATGTTAGGAAATAGCTTTTCAAAGGAGTTGTCAGGAGCTGGAATGGGCTGCCCAGGGAGGTGGTGGAGTCACTGACCCTGAAGGTGTTACAGGAAAGTGTAGATGTTGTACTGAGGAACATGGCTTTGTGGCAACTCTTGGTGGTAGGTGGACAGCTGAAGTGGATGATCCTGGAGGTCTTTTCCAACTTTGGTAATTACACAATTCTAGATGAGCAGAGTGTGCTCAGCATGTGATGGGAGCTTTGAATTGGGGGTATCTGATATGCAAAGCTCAGAGCTTCAGTCCAGTGGGATCTTGGTGAACTTGAGAGTCAGATGGACAGAAAACAACTGTGTGCACACATCTGTTGCAGAATGACCCCACATATCACTGCAATCTGGGAAGCGACTGCTCTGAGATGAATGCAGGATACAGCCAGAAGATGACCAATACCAATACCAATAGCCTCTACTTGTGTTGTTTTTATACCTCACTTTGAATAGAATTATTATATCCTATAGCATAAACATATCTGATAAGATTCAGTTGTGTCACATCAGTCTTTTTATTAAAGCCTTTCTCTTCAACCTCCAGGGATTTGTGTAAGGGTGAACCCGTTGGTGAGCTCCTGTGGTGCATTTTCTGACTATTCCATTACATGGTCAGGGTTTGTTTCGTTTCATAAAGGCTGCATATTTTTCTTGTCTCTGTTTTTGTTTTTGTTTCCTTAAATGCTTAGAAGGTTCTTGTTTGAAACATGGAAAGTATCAGCCCAAACATCAAGGTGCAGGGTGCTCTTGCACTCCAAACCAAAAGATTCTCCACCACCCAAACCTCCAATTTTTATATTATCAAAGGAAGCATATGGATTATTGGTAGAGTGAAGAAAAATTATGATGATCAAAATTATACTACATGTTTAATTTAAACAAATGGGAATAACAATAAAATAGCACATTCATCTTTCAAAATTTCTGATAGCAGCAGTACAGTTAAAATATCCAACTTGTTACAGGAGTTCACAATTTCAGTCTGAAGGTAGCTGAGGAAGGGGCTACTTTCTACTGTGATGGTTAGAATAATTAATTCTATATTTGCGGCTTGTCACCCTGAATGTCATGCAACCAGAATGTGGCAGATCCATAGGCATGGTCTTTGTGCTTTCAGAGGGCAGGAGCCCTTGTACAACCAGCTTGTTACTGGAGATCCTTTGGGGATAAGTCTTTGGATGTTTGCAATGGGCTGCAGTTTCTCTGTCTGCAGCCCCCAGCTGCTTTTGTGGGCTGAGGCACCTGAGCTGGATCCAGATGTTACAAATTAAATGTGTTTTGAAGAATTGGACAAAACAAATGGCATACGTACTTGAAAAGAAGTTCTCTTTGAATTTTGAGGAGTGAATGACCACAAGATATAAACATTTTCTTACTCTCGTGATCCACGTGTACCAAAATTCCCTGAGTGTCAATGCAACGCTCCAGTGAAGCCTCAAAATGGGTCACAAAGGTTCAACTGCTTGAGATCACACGTAATCACCTGCTGATGCACTAAATGCTTTTCTGTAAAGTATCCTTAGATTTGAAAATGGATACCTACGAACAACAAAATTGATTGGCTTTTCGTCTGCAGGTGAAATTTTCATGTGGTGGATGGCTTGGGGTGATTTAGTCATGCTATGGAACACTTGTATGGTGATCCTAAATCATTACCCAGGGCAGTGAGCTAATGGATTCTGTAATGCTCAGCTGTCAGACTCAGTTGCATTTCAGAAACATTATGGAAAGATGTAAATGAAGAATTGGGGTTTTAATCTTATGTTTAATTGCCTTCGAAGAAGTATTGGGACATTCTGCTTAGAGTGCATTTATGGCACTGGATTTAAATTCAGAATTTCTATTGGTATTTTCAGAGTTGCATGCTTTTGATATGGAAAGAGTGGAAAAACAATAAGGCATTGAAATGCATATTTAATAACAAAACAACCTTTCTTCCTTAAAAAAATAAAATAAAATGATACATGAAGGATAATCTACTCTTCCTCTAGAATAAAACCAAAATCTTGAAGCACTATTCTTGATGCTAGGCAGCTTGAAGGCATGCAGGCATTCCAGTTTTGACTCCATTGTTCAGTTTAACTGGAAGGATTATGTCACAACGCAGTGTGTATGTTTTCCATCTTTTTGTCCATCAAGACGTTTTTGTGGAGGTATCAGCGACTGTTGACTTTGGAGGCAGGGGACGAAAAAATAATTAGGAGTAAAAGCAGACAGTGCCATTGAAGGAACTGTGCTTCTGTCACAGAGAATGAATGCTCCTTTCAACAAATCTATAATTTGCAGAAGTTGCAAAAAGAAAATAGCCGTAAGGTGACTGTTAACATACTTCAGTTCATCCTGCCAAGAAAGTTAACTTCATAAAGTCATTAAAACGGTGATTACATTTTAAAATATTATTCCCCAGCCGTTTCTTCTTAGACTTTAAAATATAGTTACTGTATATACTGCTTTCTTTGTAATGTGAAAAATTGTAAAATACACTTATTTTTCATAAACTCCTAATTATTAACAGAGCTATTTGCGCTCCTATAGTGAAAGTCATTTCAACACTTCCGTTATTTAAAATTCACTTTTAGGGGTTCATAATTTGGCTGTAATAAAAAATAAATTCTGACTCCGAGGTCTCAAATACTCTTTGCTGGCAGTAGGGCCTGATTTTCTTCAAGAAGCAAAGTGATTTGGATTGCTGACTGTTTTTCAAGATAATCCAAAGCAAAATACTTTCCAGGGCTGACTGGATAACTTCAATCACAAAGAAATTTAGGGAAGGCCATGGAGTGTGGTGGACGTGGTGCTGCCCTGAGTGGTGCTGAGGGGGATACTGAAGAAGGGATATTGTCAGAACTTCTTGCAATGTCTCTTACATTGCTGTTCCAGAAGGATGACTATAAGAGCAGATGGGGAAGGCTGTGGCCGCCGTCATAGCACGTGCACTGTGGGTCCTGGGCAGCAAACTCGCTGCTGTGGAAGGCAGAAGACCTATGGATTTAGAGGTTGTGCCTCTATAAACCGCTTTTTTTTTTTGCAACGATG
Source organism: Oreortyx pictus (assembly GCA_036925125.1). NCBI lineage: Eukaryota > Metazoa > Chordata > Aves > Galliformes > Odontophoridae > Oreortyx > Oreortyx pictus. The sequence continues at coordinate 104,910,004 of JAUPFR010000002.1, read as the reverse complement.
GATGCTCAAATGCTCAAAGATGGATCGCTTCTTTGGTATGGCTTCCTGAAATCCCCCCTCGTCGTGTAACGACTGAACAAGGCCCTCAGCTCCAGAAATGAAGGAGTCAGGACTTGCTGCGTATTAGCAGCAACTCTGGGTCAGTCAAATCAGACAGTTTGTTACAATGCTAATTATAGCAGAGCACTCGTGTTGTGGTTTGAATGAGTCAGTTCTGTGTGTGCTGAAACTATAAATACATCTTCTCCCCGATCTGGACTGTGTGGTACATAATTTTTTTTTAACAGCCTGGATACATATTTACCTGAGCATATCCTGGTTTCCCAGGTAAATATGTGTACCAATGCAGAACTCATTATGGTCTGTTTGGATAAATAATCCATATTTTATAACACTACAGGAAGTAATTATTTTCCTATTTTGCTTTCTTTAAGCCAAAGAAATTAAATGCTGTGGGTTCATTACTTAAAATAAAATAGATGCAAAAATCGAGGTAATATGAGAATAAAGTTTTCATTGTTTTGGTAGAAACTGAGAATGTTATTCCAGATTTTGATCTCGTGTTTAGCCCAGAATAACTCCATTAAAATAAACAGCGTTATTCAGGATTTACTTAGATGCAAATGGGACGTGAATTTGGCCTCCTGTCCTTAATCCCCCTTACTTCACTGGGAATTCCTGTAAGTAGCTTGCACACAATCTTTGCTGTAAATGACATTGTCACGTATTTATCATTTGGAAAAAGAAGTTATTTCAGCTTCCTGGGGACATGAGCTGATCTGAATTTTGTAGTAAGAGAATGGATGTCTAACAGTTATGGTCCCACGTGCATTAGGGAAATCGAGTCACCAATTTGTGCCATTGTTTTATATGGCGTGGGCAGGAGCTGCGTTGTGTTGTCACCGTGCTCAGGTCAGAGTTTGTAGCACTTTAAAGCTTGGTGGGACCAAAATTAGCCTTGGCACAAATCCACAGGCTGCAATAGATTTACACCACAGATGAATATTGGCTCATTCTTGGTAACTTTATTTTCGTCCAGCTCTTTCTATTTCATGTTAGAAATACAAGCAGCCTGTGTGCCCTCAAACTAATCGGAATAAGAAACAGTTTTGCTTATGCCAAAAAAATAGAACTATCATTTTTCACATTCTTACATTTTTACAAGTGAGTTTCAAGGAAGATTGTGTTACTGTGACTTCTGAATTCCTGAAATCTCTCTGGTCTTTGTAACTGCAAGGGCCAGCGGTGTTTCGAGGGGAAAATCTGAAACTCTTCCTGCAGTATGTTTTGTGTTGTGCAGACTAGATGCTCTTCACATTTTGCACGCGTGCAATTAGTGTGGAAAGAAATTAATGCAGTCCAGTATTATGATTTATGGACTGAATTTTTTGCCCACTGAGCCCTTGCCAAAAAGAAAATCTTCTCCCTTTCCCCCCTTCCCCTCCTTTGGATATTAGAAACAGCTACTGTTTTTGTTGATCTTTTTAACTTCTGAATAGGCCTATTGCAAGTCATAGCAGCATGGGAGCTCAGATTAATAATACACTTATTCAAGCAGTGATACTGACTGAAACCATTGCTAGTGTGAGTACGAAGGATAGGATTTCTTTAAATTGTTTTCAGGTGCATTCATGCATTTCTGAAAGAAGAATAAAAGGATATTGTAAAATAAATAAACTTTCTGTTTACTGCTCATGTTACAGGTGTGTATGTGTTTTAATATCAGGAATTTAAGATGTCTCTTTTTGATAGCTTTTGTTCTGGGCTCACAGTCAGTCCATCCATCAATTAGCGTAGAAGAGATGAGCCAATAAATGACTATACCTGTCTTTCTGGAGAATGTTTTATAGATCTGGAGGAGATGTCATATTCCATGGTGTGATGCATCCTCTCTATCCCACCTCCACCATCATCTCCAGGCAGCCTCAAAGACAAGCAAAGGAGAAAATCCCATGGGCTCCTTTTTCAGCTTTGTGCCTCCTTAGCCCTGTACTTTGATGAGCAGCAGCTAGTGTGCTCTTGGGCTGGGCTGATGTGGTTTATGCCTGCCCAGTGGCCTCTAGGTGACCACCCCTGTGTTGAATGAAGGCACAGTCCAAGGCTGATGTCCTTAGACCCTTCCTAAGAGATTTTTTGCCCTTTCTAGCATAATTTCAGGAGTTTGGTACCTTTATCAGCGTGGCCATTGGGGGCCTTCATGATAGAGATTTGCTTCATGGCCATTGGGGCCTTCATGATAGAGGTTTGCTTCACACTCCTTTGGCTGCTTCACACTCAATCTCATCTCTACCTCTCTCCTATCTGAATGCAGGATCTGCTCCTTAGGTTTTTGTTCAATTACTGCAATAGAGTTGACTTTTCCTATCAAATCATTTTCTCTATCTCAAATGAAATAAGAGTATGCCTAAAACATCTTCACATGGCTATGGTTTCCACTAGTGATAAGTCAAGTGAGGCAGTGTTTCTTTCCAAAAATACTTCCATGAGCTGTTTGAAATTTGTATATGTTATTCTAAAAAAAAAATGCGAGAGGGATATACTATTTTCCACAGTTCCAGATAAAGTGCTACGGCAAGAATTTGGCATTTTTACATTGCCTGGGAGAATTCTGTGTTTGTTCTCTGGGCAAATGTGAAGCAAGGGAGGAAAAAAAGAAAAAAAGGCAATGCAATGATTTTGAAAAGCGATCATTTTGAATAGAAACAAAAAAGCTTTTGCTTGAGGTTTGTCAAAAGTTTTTCAGTCTTTTCATAAAACTGTTATTCCTTTTTCACCTAATGAGTGGATTGGGTCACACCTTTGAGTGTCTCAGCTGGTGCTAAAGTGCATAGCTCGTATTTAGCGGTGTACTACCATGCAAAATGTTATCTGTACTTATATGAAAAACTGGTAAATTTTTTAACAGAGAGACAGTCATCCTAATGTATTTGGTTTTTTTAGTTGCAGCAAGCAGCTGAAGTTTCTCAGCTGAGAGGAGCTCGAGTAATCTCTGCTGAAGATCTGCTGTTCCTGATGCGCAAAGACAAGGTATAGCAATGAGACAGGGTGCTCTCATTTTGCACAGTAAGCTCCTTATCATGTTTAGAGTGCAGTTACTTTATCTGAGATGCCCATTGATGGCATGATGAAAACAGTGGTTGACATGGGCATCAGTTCATGGAAGTACACATGCATAGATGTGAATTTCCAAACAAAGCAAAGATTTTGGAGGGTCCCAGTGAAGCCTGAATTCCTCCTTCCTGTCAGTGGAGCTCATCTCAGATCAAGTACCAAGGAGCTTGCATTAATACCTTGATGTGCTTGCTATATGTGCATTTTCTGCAGAATTAGTAATGATGAACATTGTAAAAGTTATTGTTCTTGAGAATCATAACAGAATGTCCCTGTTCAGTGGAGGGGAGTTGAACTAGATGACTTCTAAAGGTCCCTTCCCACTCTAAGGATTCTATGATGCTATGGCTATACGTTTGTGGATTTGTGTGTTGTAATGTTAGCCTAAATAAAAACTAATTCTATGCAGTACTAACATCAATGTATGTTTTTCTCATAGAAGAAGCTCAGAAGGCTACTTAAATACATGTTTTTCCGAGACTACAAATCTAAAATTGTGAAAGGCATAGAAGAGGATGACCTCATTGAAGGTAGGAAAGCATTCCTTAATTTGGGAGGTGTTTGATATTTTATAAATGCCCAGAACAGTTCACGGCAAAGTATTAATGTCTTCTCTAATATTTATTCAAGCAAAAATTACAGATTTCATAGTAACGCAGTTTTAAATTGCTTCTTTTCCATTTGCATTACTTTAAAGTTAAGGTTTTCCATCCACCATCCAAATGATAAGTAACAGTGCTTAATGTTGTAACTGTTGAAGCCAAGAAACTGGTGCTGATTAAAGGGCTAATTGATTTCAGCATGTGTAATTTAAATGTGTCAGCTACCATGTGCAGAGGAGATTGTCAGTTGAATGGACATTTGTTAGCTAATTACCAAAAGGTTTTGACATGTTTTACAAAAAATATCATAATCTGAAGTCATTTAATACTGACGTATGACCTGGCCTTCTTTTGGTGTCGTTTAGCATTTTGTACTTAGAATCTGTCATTTCAAGATTGGGAAACACTTTTGTTTCCCCACTCCATAAAGATTTGGCAGTTTTTATAAGCGGGGCATTTAAAAGCAAAGCTCTTTGAATTGAGAAAATTACTAATTAGTCTCATTGGATTTGATGGTGTAGATTTACACCACTGCGGCAAAATCTTGCTGTGTTTTCATTGGAGTATCCAGCAATGTCCATACAACACTTTTGTGTTTAACTTATTTCTTTTCTCAGAGCCTTTGAATGTATTTTTTCCCCTCACAACGAATTCTTTGTGTTCAGTTCCTCTGAGCATCCACGCTGATGTGAGGAAAACATTGTACCTCATGCTTTAGCTTGGTCAACACGTAGATAAAGTTTTGTCAACATCTTTGACTTTTAATTTCCTGAGGCATTTCATTTTCACAAAACATGAAAGTATGTTGTTTTGTTCAAGCAGTTTTTTTTTCAAGCATCGTATTTTTGTAATCCTTAAGTTCGTGTCACTAGTTATATCAGTTTTCCTAAATGATATAGATGCTCAGGAAGTACTTCCTAAACACAGTTCGTCTTGGTGTAGGAGATTGCATTTTCTGACAAGCTTTGGTATCTGAAGCCATTAATTTTGTTTCATGAATCTCATGTATTTAGAGCTGTTATTCTGCCTAGCACAACCACCTTGCCCAGGGTTTGCTAGTCTTTACTGATGAGCAGTGGCTCATTGCCTGTGGAGCTGCATCTTAATGCTTGTGTCTGGATTTGCTTTATGTTTTAGGTAATTTGGGTGATCTGATGTTCTGTATTCATATGAGAAAAAGTTCTACTCCCACATGGTATGTCATACGAGTGAGCTTTCATACAACTCCGTCCATTGTGGGTGAGAAATAACAATACCTGGTAGACTAGATTTTCCTAGATTGCTAAGAAGATTAGGTTGTACTAGGAAACATTAAGGAGGACTTTCTACTACAGTGCTTCTGCAACACAGCAAGAACACAACGTTGGTCAGGCTGTTGAACGTGTATGAGGGCAGGAAGAACAACCTGCATGATGCATCTGGTTTGAAAAAATGGCCCTTCTAAGGAAACCATTGGACGTTTGAAGTAGCCAAATAATTTAGGTTTGTTGTTCATTTCTTATCTTAGACAAGTTCAGCAGCAACAACACCAACAAACGGCAGAAGCTTGCTCAAGACTTTCTCAACTCCATTGATCAGACAGGAGAGCTCTTGGCCATGTTTGAAGATGATGAGATTGATGATGTCAAGCAAGAGCGGATGGAGGTAATTCTTATGTTTTACTGATATCTGTCTCCTGCAGAGAAAACTGTGAAGTATTTCATACATCGTGCGGTTCTGCTGCCTTTTTTGTATTGCATATTGTATCGTTTTTACATGTTTTTCCCTCTGCCCAGATGGTCTAAAGGAATCTTATTTCCATATTTTTCCCATTCCTTCAAATGTTTGCTGGTATCTAAGCACACATGCTGAGAAGGAAGATTATGAATGTGTAGTTATGGATCTTTCTGTCTGCCATATATTTGAATTTCCTTCCTGGAGAAAGCAGATTCTATTTAAAAACATTTCACATACATTTTTTCCAAATTTTTTCTGTTTTTTTCATTCTTCTTCTCATTGGAAAATTATGCCTAAATAGCAATTGAGAATTCTTTTCATATAATGTAGCTTTCATAAAAAATGAAAAATATTCCATGCGTACACATTTCCATATATGTTCTTCTCACCCTCTCATTTTCTTATCGACGAACATCTGAACAATTATGCCTACATTATGGAATGCAGGACCTTATCACCCATACAAGCTAACCTGGGATCAAAAATTCTATCTGCATTAGCATGGGAGTCTCTGAAACGGTGGTTTTAATGCTAGTTTTGCTTAGTTTCACTGAGTCTTAGCAATACAGCCACAAGATCTGTGTCAGAGCATGGGCCTTACGATAGAATCATAGAATCCTTAATAGTTGGAAAGTAACTTTAAAGACCAGCTAGCCCAATTTCCCTGCAGTGCACAGGGACAGCACAGCTAGATCAGGTTGCCCAGGGCCTGATCCAGCCTCACCTTAAAAGTCTCCAGGGATGGAGCATCAACCACATCACTGAGCAACCTGTGCCAGTGCCCCACAACCTGCAGTGCAAAAGACTTTTTCCTTATATCTAATCCAAATCTACCGTCTTTAAGCTTGAAGGCATTTATCCTTGTTCTGTCACTACAGACCCTGCTGAAGAGTCTGTCACCTTCTTGATGATCCCTATGTCTTCTCAATTAAATGAGCGTTTTCTTGAATGTCACTTACTCTGAAGTATTTAAAAGATCCACAGGCTGCATCTGGGCCAGGGACAGTTTTCTGACTCTGAAGGCAAATGGCATTTACTGGCTTGCGATCCCATAGCTAAATTTTCTGTCCACCCAGAACAGTCTAATTCTGTTGATAGTTGATGTGGCGAATGCTTCACAACCTCTTTTCTTGCCCATTTCCTGCTCATGCCTTGTGTGGGCAACTTGTTGTCAAGGGCAAAATTGTGCAGGGTGTCTGCTCACAATTACACACAATTTCCATACTTTTTTAGTCAGAGGTGTAGGATTCATGGCTGTTGGAAAGCTGCTATTTTTAGAGTGCTTTTTATGCCCTTTCATTACTAGACCTGGGTACTTTGGTTTGATTTTGTTTCCTGTGATGAGGTGGCTGATGCATTCAGTAATATTTGTCTATTTAATATTTGCCTATTTCTCTTTAAGGTTTCATGGAAAATTGTATGGAAGAAATAACCTGATTTTCATCCTGCTCTTTCTGGGACTTGCCCAGTCATGTTTCCCCTTCCTTCTCCCCACTACAGTTACTAAAATTCTAACCAAGAGTCCTAAGAACAAGTCCCATTTGTCCACAGCTGAGAAAGTGTTGTAGAGCAGTTGTTCCCAAGCACCATTTGTGTTTTAGAAACTGATATTTCTTTTCCTTTCTTTGCTTCTGTACAAACCAGTGTATGTAAAATGTTGTTTTGCATACATGCAAGCATGTCCTTTGAGCTCGTATGCACAGAAATAGATAACCTTGCTTGGAATTACTATTGCAGGATTGACTTTCTGCTATTCTTTAGGTTCTCTTCTGTTATTCCAGTAAAACCTTCAGTTTTTTGAAGGCTAAAAAGTCTAGACAAGTGGCTAGAAGTATGAAGTTCCTTGTGGCAGACAAGAACGTATCTAAGTTTCTGTTTTGTCTGCAGTCAGATCCTTCTCTTTCAGCTGATCACGCGTCTTGGTTTTCATCACTTGACTATTATTCACGAACTGTTAAGATCCATATATTAAAAGTAATTCTCTCTATTGCTTTGCTTTATTACATTTCGTGAATAATATGTTTCCATGTTAAAAAAACAAAATCAAGACCTACTTATTTTGGGCTAGAACCATAAATTATATGCAGGTATGAAGCCAGTACTCTGGATTTTCTTTCTTATTCATTTTTCAGTGACAGAACACGAGACATTGGTGGAGACGTGCTGCTCCAGAAGTTCAGCTTTGCTTTAGTTTTGGGCTTTGTTGTCAAGTTCAGGTGGGTAGAAAGGAATCAGCCTTTCTATGGCTTCAAGCTGCGCCAGGGGAGATTCAGGCTGGATGTTAGGAAATGCTACTACTCTGAAAGAGTGGTCACGCACTGGAATATCTGCCCAGGGAGGTGGTGCAGTCACCAACCCTGGAGGTGCTCAAGGAACATTTGGATGTTGTGTTGAGGCACATGGTTTAGTGAGAGCTCTTGGTGATGGGTGAATGGTTGGACTGCATGACCTTACAGGTCTTTTCCAACCTTGGTGATTCTGTGATTCTGTAATTCTGTGGACCTCAGTGGGAAATGTGATCCAGTCCTAAAGGAAGAGCACTTCACTGAGGAAGTGGATAGTTGCTGGAATGGGTTGCCCAGGGAGGTGGTGCATTCCTTGTGCTGGAGGTGTTCAAGGCCAGGCTGGATGGGGCCCTGTGCAATCTGATCTAGTGCTTCATTTACAGGTTGGCAACCCTGCCTTCAGAAGGGGTTGGAACTTGATCTTGGAGATCTCTTCCAACCCAAGCCGTTCTGTGGAATTTGTTTGGTCTCCTGTGTTGTCAGTGGATGGGCTAATGTAGTGCATTGCATTTTCTTTATGCAGAACATTATATTTAATCCATGCTGAGTTCAGGAGCAAACCCAGTATACACTTGAAAAATTTATAACAGGGTTCTTTAAGGAATTAGTATTCTTGAACCGTGAGCTGTGATCTAAAGGCAGTGGTCCCTTTAGGTATCAGTTACCTCAGTCAGACATGCATGGTTGTCTTGCTTTGAACAACTGCAAGTGATTTCAGTTCCACTTTGCCTTGGGCAATAATCACGACAAGTTGTCCTTAGCATACGATAAACATGTATTTCTGATGTCATTGTGGGCTAAACAGGATATTGTTGTTTAGCAGTATGGTTTCAGTTACGACACAAAATGCAAATATTTTTTACTCTTATTTTTAAAAAACTCTTTATAGAATTAGGCCACTTTTCCGTAATACATGATTATGTTGTCAGTGCATTTTGATCAGACGACTCCTTATAAATACTTCAGCAACAGCAATGAATAGTAGCAAATCAGCCAACTGTACCAACAAAACCAAACCAAAACAAAAGCTGTAATAGTGTCTCACTCCAAAAACTGAAGTAGTTTGCTCTCCTAAAATAGCAGGAAAACAGAAGTGATGTGCTGCTCCTCCCAGTAAGAACAGGTATGAAATGAGATGAAATAAAGTATTCTAGTTCATAGATGTAGCTGAACTGTGCACATGGAGAAAGCTTCTAGCTGTCTTTGTAACAAGTGACTGTGCACAGAATGGCAGTTTTTTTCTAGTATAGGTTAATGTCAAACTGTTTCATTTTTGGAATAGCCAGGGCTGGGATGTGCTTTTCATTTGATAATATGGCAGACTCTGTGAAAAATAAAACATTGCGAGAGGAGTGGAATTTTGCTTTCCTCTGTCTCATAAAAGCCAGTTAGAGAGGATTGGGATTCCTGTGGGATCCCAATCAGAGCAGTGGAAAGGTGTATGTGCAGTAAAAGCTTTGCATTTTTTCCTTATTTTGCAGTTTGGGTCAAGACAGGTTTGGCTGTTTGTGCCCTCGTGTTGCTGCTCTGAACCTCTCAGAGGACCTGCCCAAATAAAACTTGCTGCAGGTTTGGCAACGTTTTGTGAATGTGAACTCCAGTGCTGCTAAATTTTTGTATGAGAGCCTTTATCGATTTTACAATGTCCTGTTATTCAAATCAAGCTGAGGTCTTCTAAAATTTCAGTCAACTTAGTGGCAAAGTGGACTTCTTTCACAGTCTCTGAATGTCCATTTTTTATCATTTGTTTTGTGGTGCCAGTACGTTCCCCACCAGGAAAAAACAAATTCCCTTCAGAAATCTGAACTGGCGTCCAAAGGACTGCTTGGAGCATCACACTGTAAATACTTCATTTCAATTTTGTTCCCCTGGGATTGAAAGAAACACCATTCGTCTGTCCCTCTGAGTGGTAGTTTTGGGATATATTTCCAACACTCAGATGTTAGATGGCAATAATTTAGTTGCAGTAGCTACCATAATGTTTTCACAGTACATTGCAAGTGTGAATAAACAGTGGAGAAACACTGGAAACACCAGAAAATTGCCGTAGCTCAAGAGCAAGCCATATGCAGACAAAAGGTGAAATGAAGCTATGTCTCTACAGAAAGGAATTGACAGAAGCTCTTGGGTGGTTCTTTAATGCACATGAACCTATGAATCACGTTAGGTATATAAAAACTACATCTACATCCTACTGTTCTGAGTTCGTTGTGGATGTGATTTTTCCAAGCCTGCTCAGTAATTAAGTGTCTTTTAATGAGAAATCTGTACTAAACTTACAGAAATGTAGTACACTATGTGCAATACAATCTATTACGTATATACAGTAATAAAAACTAGGTGTGTTAGAAATGTATTCCTTGTTCAGTTGAAATTAGATTACTCCATCTGAATTTCCCCCGTGTTCAGATATGATCATTTGTGCCTTTACAAAACACTTAAATACACCCAAATGCACCTTGGGATATAAGAAATAATGCTCTGGAAGTCCGCTCTGTTTCAGTCAGTTATTTCTATGCTGTAGACTTGGCATTTCTACATTTATTGGCACAGGCTTCCCAGGGAAATGATGGAGTCATGGTCCCTGAAGGTGTTCCTTCAGGGATGTGATGTGGCGCTGAGGGATGTGGTCAGTGGACATGGTGGGGGTTGGGTTGGGCTTGGGGAGGTCCATTCCAACCTTAACGATTCTATGATTCTATGATTCTCTCCTCAATTTTTGTATTCAGTTAAGGAAAATCAATTACTTGTTTATATCTTTCAGAGCCCCGGACATTAGTTACCATTCAAAACTTCCACAGCACCAGTAACAGCCAAAAGTGAAAATGGGAAAAGTTTTGACAGTGTTATTATGAAACTGAGAATAAGAAGATTTCATGTTTACAAATTGATGTTACTCATGCAGCAGAGAATTAGGTGAAATGGGGAAGGCAGTTAACAGCAAAACTTCTATGCAGCACTAAGCTCTGGGCAGTGAGTTAGCCAGCCAAGAGTTATTCAGGTCACAACTAAATCCGTTCTCTACTGACACAGTGGGCAATACTGGTGGAAAGTGGACAGCTGAACTAAATGGTCTTGAAGGTCTTTCCAAACCTTAAGGATTCTATAATTCTGTTTGAATCCACAGTAGTACAATGACCAAGAAGATCTGTTTGTACTGGAATAGGAAAAGCTTATTCCATATTTATATAGAATATATGAAAAAAGTTGTGAGCGGTCATACTTCGACCTGAGCACTGTCCCAAGGAAAGTCCAGTGTGGGAGTTACCCTGGGACAGGAGATCCTGCCATTGTGCAGTTGTGAAGTGCCATTCTGAAAGGTTCAGGTGGAAGATACAGCACGCTCCACTGCTAGCTTGGAGCTGGGATTAGGACCTGGCATTTTTCAGTTGTGACAACATAAACTTGGTGGCATCATTCAACAGAGAAAATAACAACGATGAGCTCTTATGCTCAGCAAGGATCCAAAAGATGTTGTTGAATAACTCAAATTAATTATACTAATTTAGAAAAGATGTGCAAAGAAAATAAGCAGGAAGTGATTTAGAAAGAGCTTTGAGGCCTTCTAATACTACAGCGCTCATTTCACTGACAAAAATTATGCCAGTGTAAATGCTGTGTGCGATCATTACTCTTTAGGGAGTATCTGTTCATGCAGTGTGTATCAATAACAAACTGGAATTTGATTTAAAGTCCATATGGAAAGATTAGTGTTGTTGTACAGACAACACACACTTAATAGAAACTGCATGTCGGAAGACAAACTATTAAGTTTTATGTTGCTAAGCATGAGGTCACTGTTTCTCCTAGCACATCTTTCTTGATATATAATTTTCTGATTATAAACTCGTTCTTTTCTGCTTTTTCTTCTTATTTTTAACTTTTTTACTGATTTCACATTATTCTTGTCAGATAGTGTATTTGGGGACAAAATCTAATGTTTACTTTTTACTTTTTGACTTTTACCTCACAATACTCTGCCTAAACCTAATCAATTTTTAGAATCACAGTTTATAAGCACTCAACCTCCTTAGATTTAACAGCTACAGTCTACAAAAGAGTATAATACCTTGGAGTGAGATTCAGCTGCAGATGAAAATGTCCCGATGTATTTTGGGTGTTTACATATCAGCTGATTTTCTCATCTTCCACTGCAGTCACTGGAGGACCAGTAGTGCAATCTAGAGAGATGTTCAACTGAACATGTACTTGTATCTTCGTCACAGTGGGCTCCATAGCTATTGGGCCTCTGCTGGATGTATTCATCTTGCAGGGATCTTCTGAGTTGTCGGTGACTGTTCTGCTTTTGTCCTGGCCAGACTTTGGCAGTGGTAGCTGGAAGAGATGTACTGGAAAAGAAGGCTTGCATTTTGGGGATGGGAAAAGGCATGAAGTATATTTGCTTACAAAGCAGAATCATAGAATTGTTAAGGTTGGAAAAGACCTCTAAGATCATCTAGTCCAATTGTCCACCCATCACCGTCATGCCAACCTGACCATGTACCCCAGTGCTATCTTTAAAATGCTCTTACAGATCCGTCATTTCCACCTGGTCCAGGTGGGAAGAATTGCAGTTCATATCTGTTGCATCATTTATCACAGCCTTAAATTTTACGACAAAAAGTTTTGAAAAAAAGGGGTAGAAAATAAGTGTGCTTGTTCTTTACCTGACATTGTCAAAAATGGACCAATGGATCCCATTGGCAGAACGCAAACAGACAAATCATGCCTTTAAAAGCCTTGTGGCATAAGAGGTGTGGACTGTGTAGTTGCAGCATTTATTGTAAACCAGTAGTACATCCATGTGCCTGGGCCAAATAAGATGAGTTTTGAATTTGAGAAGGGGCTTGTACTCAGTAGGGTACCCAGACAGGAATAGGGAAGTTCGTGCCTATGGATGATAGATTTCTGAGACAGTGTTGGAAGAGGCCAGGATCTCCTTCTCCCTTGAGCTGCTATTGCAGCTCCGTGCTTTGCTGCAAGTTGGGCTGAATTTCACTGCATTTGTCTCAAAGTTTAAACGTCTGAGGTGTTTAGGCCTGCTGTTGTGCTTGGAAATGAGAGAGAAACAATCCAGGGCAATTCCTTTCTTAGTTAAGAGAGAAATGCTTTTGGTTTGTTTGCTGCTGTTGGAAACCATTGAAGTCATGTTTACAGGGGTTTAAATGGACGTCAGGAAGAGTTCTGTTGCTTTCAGGGTGGTACTTTCTGGAGAGAGAAGTTCTGTTTATGCAGCCTGATCTTGATATGATGAAAAGAGTGCAGTAATGTAGAGATCTACTAGACAGTACAGTCAGCACCAGGTCTCTATAGACCGCCTGCTTCTTTTGGTGTAGATAGCTGCAAAGATTTAAAAGAGTGTATGTGGAACATTGATCAAGAAAAAGAAACTTAAATTCTCTGAGCTATGTTCAATATGGCAAAAAAGACTTCACCAAGGTTGAGAGTCCAAATAGGGAGGGAATTCATTTCTCTGGATCAATCCAATGTTTTCTCATGGGTGTAAGGATAGTCGAACTAGCAGTGTCTCAAATGTAAATCAGCTCTTTGAGCATCAAAGTGTTGATGACCGTTATCCAGTGTTAAAATAAGCCTGCTGGTTTTAATGGTTTCTCTCATTACACACTGCTCAGGAATGTTTGGAATACCGGGAAAACACAGTTTGTTTTTGGGAACGGTTGGGTTGGTTAAAAGTAAACAGAATGTAAACAGAATTTGTTTCTCCATATTATCTGTGTCTGCAAATATTACATCATTTATTGGAGCTGGAAAACAGCTTTCAAATGGAAAAGAATTCTTATAGTCAATGATATCAATTGATTTTTTGCAGTGCTACAAACCTAATATGATTAGGATTTTCTCACCTTGGGGTTTATTGCTATGGTTACGTGAAGCGTAGTGTTTATTTGGGTCTTCAGTCCTGGTAACATTTTGTTGGTTTTAGAGCATTTTAGTGAGTGTTGCTCACACTGCAAACTTAGACAGTTGTGCTGGGAAGGCAAGGTGTTATTTGCTTTACTGTCTCTTAGTTCTTTGGGTATTTTTTTGCCACTGTTTGCTTTTTTCTTGGGAGAGAAAAGTTCTGGGCTGTTGTATTTTGTATTTCTGACACCCAACTGACCATGTTTTAATGTAACTTTTGGAAAGAAAGTTTATGTAAATATATATAATTTATATCTATAATTAAAGGTAGACACGCATACATATAAACAGTCTTTCCACAGAACATTTGATTAAAAGCCAAATGTAAGACTAAAGAAACATTCTCTAAGTGTATTTTGATACCATGTTTATTTGTAATCTTGTATTTAACAGGTTTGTGACATAGATATGTTCGTCAACGTATAGTGGTGCTTGCAACACAGTTATTGTGTATGTAAACTTGGGAGAACCAGGAGCAAGGAGTGATGCTGAAATCTGACAAAGGTCTCACTGGTGATAGGGGACTGAAATTGCTGTTAGACTTTAAAGAAATTAAGTAAATCAGTGCTGATAACGGTTTGTACTTCTGAGGTTCAGAGAATCACAGTAAGGTGCAGTGGAGGGGATCTCTGGGACCATCTGGTCCTACCTGATCCAAAGCAGTGCCCTGCACTCGTTTACCCATGCAGCACAGAAGTGATTCCTGATTCTTTTTGGGGATAAAAAGTTATTTTATTCAGGTCTCTGAGCCTTTTAAATCTAGATACATGTTCCTTATAAAGGATCCTTACAAAATCCTTATAAAGTTCCATTGAAAGAACCGCTTGCTTAAATCTGTGTTTGAGACTGCTTTGTACAGGGTTCACAGCACTCAGGAGGAAAATCTATGGAGGTAAAACAGGAATTAAAATGACATGAAGTTTTCAAACTGACTTTCACAGCTGGCCCTCCAGGGCATTCCCAGTTCTCATGCATTGCAGTAAAGAGTTTTGCTGATACAGTTGTGAAGGGAGAGACTGAAACCTACGTACCAAGGCCCAGTATTTGGTGCAGAGAGCTTCCCAAACAGGCTCTCCTCTGGCTCCTGCCTGCAGAGTTGCTTAGTGCAGGAGCACCCTGGGTCATGGGCAGCTGGCTGCTGTTGGGCACTTGTATGAGCAAGCCTCAGTGTGTGCCCCCTGATACCTGTTTCCTTCTGTGTAAGGATCCATATCACAGAAAACCTTCTGTGGAAGGGAACAAGCTCTTTGCAGAAATGAAGGCAATGGCGGAAGGATGTTTATGGGGTTTTAATGGTGTTCTGTTTCAACTTCTGCAGAAGAGGGAAAGCTCTGAGAGCCGTCCTGCATCTATCAGATAGGTGAGAACATTCACAAACCAGTGTGAGAGGAAGGATGTTTTCCTGCTTCATCCATAGGAGTCTGGGATATGCGTCTCAACCTGTGGTAGTGCCATCTGTAATTTATCCAAAGGTTCATTTGTCTGCTATTCTGGGCATGGCAGGTACAGCAGAGAAGATTTCCTTTTTTCCCTGTCCTAATCCTTTGTATTTTCTCTGAGAATGGCAATGCTTTTCCCAGTATCAGCTTCCAACCAAGATCTGAAACTTACTTTTAATCATGCACATGGGGCAGCCCTGCTCGTACCTCCTACAGAATTACTAAGAATCCCTTTATTTTAAGTTGGCATTTACCCTCTACTAGCAGAGTGGGCAAACAATGTGTCATAATAACCTCTCCATCCACAACTTGTAGCATACAGACAGGATAGAGGAGCACTGGAAGTCATTTTCAGGCTGCATTCCAGCTAAATGTAACAAAAATGAGCTCAAATCTATTGAATTGCACAACTTAATGGGGAAAAAAAAATCTGCTAAAGGCTGTTCTATTATTCCATTGAATATAAAGATGCATCATATGGTTAAGGAAGTGCTTGAGCCATAGATCACCAGCTTCTGATTCAACTATTCAGGGAAAGAAAAAGGATAAGCTTGTCTCGTTGTCCTGTAGTTATTTCGTATTTCCTAATAAGCCTCCGCAGCCAGCTGCTGTTGGTGTCTGGGACAAATGGAGATTTGCTCTGTCCCTCCTTAGGAACATTTGATCTTCACTTTTGTCCTTTTGTAGTTGTGGTGGTGGTGTTCCTTTTTTTCTTCTGATGTCAGGATTATTCAGGACTAGTGGAATTTTTCCCTTCAGAAGAGGTCATTTTGCAAGCTTCTGGTCTCGGCTGCCTATGACATTTGATTGAATTCATTATAGCATTTTGTGAATATTTATCAGAGAGAGGCATTTAAGCAAAAAATCAAGAATTAATATTATTCTTTTAATAGTCACTACCTGTCTATCATCATCAACTTGAATAAGTTCCACTCTGAAACCTCACAAATCACAGGATTTCATTATGTTTTACCTAGTTGTGAAGTAGCAAGTTTTGACATTTAGTTCCCATTTGCCAGGCCACCAAGGTCCAAGCTGGTAAGACCTACAGGAAACTTGTCTCCTTCCCACCTACATTCACACTTAAAGTTTAGGTATCATTAGGGACTCTAAATGATATAATCTGTTGCCTAAGGTGTAGGTCAGTTAGACAGCATTTATTCCTGTTTAATGAAGAGGTTTTTTAGAAATACTAGCATTTGTGGTTGCAGAGTTCATTCTGGTAGGGCCACACTTGCGACCTGGTATTTAGACTATTGCTAAGATATGACCCAGTGAAAGATCTTTAGAGCAGATATTATTTTAGTATTGAAAGAACAGATGATGAATACAAAGTATGGCCATTAATGTGATTTTAGTTTTAAGAGATTTCCATGTAAATTAACAGGCAAGGAATTAAGGAGAGCATAGGATATTTCTTAACGAGTATAGTGACCTCCCATTGCATTGCATTGTCTTGAATCATTTCATCTTCCTTGTTATGCATTAAACTCAAAAAATGATTAGCTGGATTGAATCTTATAAGACAAATAAAAGCAGTAATTCATAGCATGTTGAGTAAATACTGAATCAAATCTCCGGAAAGCAGGCCTGCCATTCAGAAGGACTTTGTTGACAGACTAAAGAAATGGGATGATAGGAGCCTCATGGAGTTCAACAAAGACAAACACGGGATGCAGTAACCCCATGCAAGTATACAGCTTGTGGGCTGGCCACATACTGGTCTGTGCTAGCTAGAGTTAGCCAACAGGTCAAGGGAAATAATGCTTCCCTATTCTGTGGCACTTGTGAGACTGCAACTGGAGTCTGTGTCCAGTTTTGTGCTCCCAGAAACAAGAAGGACTTTGACAAACTGAAGCCAGTCTGGCGGAGGGTCACCAGCAGTTTTGGGGGATTGGAGGACCTGGTGTATGACAGCAAGCTGACAGGTAAGGGCTTGTTCAGCCTGAAGACAAAAAAAGCTACTGGGGAATTTTATTGCTGGCAACAAGAGGTAAAGGGAAGATTCAGAGAATAAGACCATCAAATCCAACCATCAGCCTAGCACTGTCGACCATTAGATCATGTTCCTAAGTGCCATGTATGCACTTCTCTTCAACACCTCCGGAGATGGGGGCTCCACCACTTCCCTGGGCAGCCCATGCCATGAAGAAATTATTAATAATATCCAACCTAAACCACCCTTGGTCCTGCTTGAGGCCTTTTCCTCTTGGCCTATCACTACACCTTCCTTCCTTCAACCTCCAGTCAGGTGGTTGTAGAGAGACAGAAGGTCTCTCCTCAGCCTTCTCTTCTCCAGATTGAGTAACCTCACTCCCTCAGCTGCTCCATCTTGATTTCTAGAATTTGGACATAACAGGAAAAAAAAATGTGATCGAAACTGGAATCTGGCTGATCAGAGAAACTGAGGAACTTGAAGACTTGGTCTCACTGGAAAGATCCCAAGTTGTTTTTTCCAGTGTGAATTTTTCAACAATTCTATGATTCTATTCTGAATTTTCCCATTTAGGAAATTATAATGGCAGGTGGAGTAGAAATACGAGAGAGCTTTTATAAAACGTGTAAATGATAAACCATGTCAAATTTGTAAAAAAACATTTAAAAATCTTGGTAGCATGTAGTAGGACGTTCCAGCTTCTGCACTACATGCAATCTGTAACTGCTGGTATTTCCTGGAATAGACTTTTTATGTATACAAGGAACTGGGTTTTCTGTCTTTCATTTTGTCTCAGTCTTGTGGTTTATTTTATCTAGAATGTTGCTTGCTGTTCTCTTCCGTAAGAATACGATCTGTCTGCCGCGCAAAATTGCAGTCAGTGATAGCTTCACACATGTAGAGCAGCAACGGAATCAGAAGCAGTGAGATATAAGCATAAGTGTCTTTTGGAATGATAATGTAATTAAGCCCTACATGTTGTAAAGTGAGATGCATACTCACCCAATCCACTAAAAACAGACCCACAGCATTCCTAACAACGCAGCGGGGGAAATCACAGCATCATAAAATCATTCAGATTGGAAAAGACCTCTTAAGATTGCCTAGCCCGACCATCACATAATGTGGTGCAGTTTGTTAACTCTATAGAAGAGAGTACAATGCCATTTGTGTGAGTAGCTTGTACCTTTTGCCCCTCAGACATTAAATCTGATCTCCTTTTCTTTCATTTTGTTCTGCTGTCTTTGATTGAAAATGGAAATCCCCACACCAACAGACACTTCCACAAAGTGAATCAGAAGAGGTTGTTTTAGTTTGGGTACTCGCAAAAACGAACAGTTCTGTCTTTCAAACAGCCATTTGACATCAAGTCCTCATGGAATTGGACATGAAGACTTTCATCTTTGCTGATATTATTCAGATGAACATTTGACCCTTTGAATAGGCTGGGGTTTACATTTAGCTGACTTTGAAACAGCAATAATCAGTGCGTGTCACTCTGGGTTGGCAAAGTACATCCAAAACCAGATTTATATTTTCAGAGAAGACAAGACCACAATGTTATCACTAGAAAATGTATGGATTTTGCATAGAGAGTAAATTTTAGAAATTGATTTGTGTAACTTCAGCAAGGTCTTTATCAAGTGGGGAGCCACAGGTTTATTTTTGGCTGAAAAAATGTTCTTGCTTGACCTTGTGGCTTTATAGCTTCAGACATGGCTCTTCTCACCTCCGTGTGCAGGTAGCAGCAGGCTGCTGGAATTTCTTTGTCATCTGTATCTCATCGACTGTGCTTGAGACTGATGTTGATTTACTTTATGTGTTCTGAAAGAAATAGCATGAAAAGCCACAAGAAAATTGTATAGATTAATAATATCAAAGCCACTTTAAGGTGTATATGTTTTATTTTCAAGATCTTAACTTGAGCATTTGTTTCCAGACTGTTCTTCGAGCGGCGTGTGTAAGGGCCAAAGGTAGCACTGTTAAGTGCTGTCAAAACTTTGCAACTGGAACTTAGGAAGCAGTCATTACATTTGGTTTTCCACTTGATCAAATGAAGGAAGGATGGGGCGTCTTCATCAAGGGACTGGATTTTATTTCCCAGGGCTGACAGCCATTTCCACAGCTTTGTCAGACCCACTAGGAACTTTTCCTACCATGGTCAGATGGTATTATTTAACATCAGTTCATCCACTTGTGTGGGATTCAGATCCTATATCATACAGTGACTCTGACACGAAGATGCTTTTACTAGGAGCGTTATTCAAAGCACTGTTGATTTTCTCAGGCTGCAGACATCTGCAAAAAAAAACTTGTAGAACATGGAGCATCTGGTATCAAGTCCTCGCTCCTTGCAAAGACCATATCAAACAGCTCAGAAATGGAACACGTACTGTACATCCGCTTGGAAGTATTTTCTTTTTCTGTTTACTGTAGATGGATTAGCTGTCAGCTCATATCATCGGCTAATAATTTTATATCTGA
This sequence comes from Oreortyx pictus, assembly GCA_036925125.1. Classification (NCBI taxonomy): domain Eukaryota; kingdom Metazoa; phylum Chordata; class Aves; order Galliformes; family Odontophoridae; genus Oreortyx; species Oreortyx pictus. The sequence goes on along the minus strand of JAUPFR010000002.1, from coordinate 104,890,509 downwards.
AAATCGGAACTCAAGGAAATCTTCAGCTACTAATCACACCCTTCTTAAATTGGGAGTTAACTCTTGCTGTACCCCAAGGTTGGAGGTCTAAATGCTAGTACAAGTATTTGAAGAAATATATTAGTGAGATGATTGTCAACCTTGTTACCCTTTATAGTATTTTTAAAGAAGGAGACTAAAATGATGATGAGACACCAACGTCTCTGATGAGTACTGGATATGGTTCTTAAAGTGTCAGGAAAACTCAGGAACCCTAAAGAAGAAAGCAACCACCATTCAGGTGTAAATGTTCTCCCACAATGTATATGGTGGCATGAGAATCCACAGCAGCTTCTAAGAGCGCAGTCGAGTAATCAGTGCCTAATAGTGGACCTCGAAGATCATCTGGTTCCAACCCCTGCCATGGGCAGGGTCCCAGCCACCAGAACAGGCTGCCCAGAGCACATCCAGCCTTGCCTTGAGTGCCTCCAGGGATGGGGCATCCACAGCCTCTCTGGGCAACCTGTTCCAGTGCATCACCGCCCTCTGAGTGAAACACTTCCTCCTAATATCTAATATCTAAGCTAGTCTCACCTGTCTTAGTTTAAATCCATTCCCCCTTGTCCTGTCACTATCAACCCATGTAAACAGTCATTCCCCCTCCCATTTATACATTCAATATAAATGTGAACAGTGGCAATACATTCCACTGGTTTTGAAGAGGAATTTGATCCCTATCCTTACCAGGAGAATATCTTGGTAGTAGGATCCTGGTGTGTCTCTTGCGAAGCTCTAGATTTCAAACTTTTCTGCTTTTTAAAATCATTTGGTTAACTGCAGGATAAAAGGAGAATGAAAAAGACAGATTTCCGTGTTTAAAAATGTTCTCTATTTTTCTCCATTGTAAATAGCTGAGAAGTTGGCACATAGAACCTGCCTCTGCTAGTGCTTTTGGGAAGCATAGGTTTGATTGCAACCCATTTTAACAATGTGTGCAGAGAGCAGTCTCCTGTTATATTTATGACTCCAACAGGCTGGCTAGCTGGATGAATACTATGTGCAGAGGTGTTATTAATGCAGCGCAACCATTTGTACAGCGGGCACTGCAAATTAGGAAGATTGAAGGTCAAATTCCCCAAAGTGCCCCTTTTTGTTTATGTTTTATGGCCTGAGCACTCTATATCACTTTTAATTACTGATGTGAAATAAACAGTGGTTTCTGTTTTATGATGGGACTCAGAAGAACTGTGCTGATTTGCAAAAACTGAAGATCTTAGCACTTGGGTTAATGATTCGTAATTAAATTTACAAATTAGATTAAGTTTGAATGGATTCCTTTCAGGTGGCTGTAAAATAACACATATCTAAAACGTACGGTTAGAATAAAGATTAATGTTGGGTTTGATTATTATGCTATCGTTATGTAAGCAATTTAGAATTAGAATTTTCTAATCTCTCATCTCTTTCCAAACGAGGGAAAAAAATAAACTGCTTTCTTAAAAGAAACATTTTAAAATACTCTTTAGTCATTCTGTTGTACACCCAACTCCATCATCAGTTCTCAGTCCAGCACGCGGGTAACGTTGATTTTTGCGGATATCTGAAACTAGTAGAAATCTAGAGTTGCACCTCTAAAGCAACTCCCATTAGGCACATAGTGCATCAGAATAGTCGTGGAGCTGCAGCTGGTGCCCAGCATCCCTCTATCTGACGTGTTAGTGGGGTTTGGTACAATGCAGATCTGGAGCGCTCCATTCATGCGGTGCAGCATACGAGTTTGAGCTGAATTATTATGTGTCAGTGAGAATTTCAGCAGTTACTGACATAAAGCCTTCAGATGCTTTCTGAGTGATCACGGTGTCTTTTTCTCAATGAGTTATGTCATGTTGTAAACTAAAAGAGCTTTGGAACAATTGCACATGTAAAATATTGAACGGTAGCAGAGTACTGTAGGACTTAGCTGAAATAGTGTTAACATTAGCTCATTATATCAATATTTGTAAGATTCTGATTCTCAAGGGCTGTTTCTCTAGAAAGCTGTATAGATTCATTATCAGCTTAAACCACTGGTACAAGAAATGCCTTTATCTTGGAAATATAAATAGAGACTTGTCAGGAGAATACGAAGACTTTCCCACTTGACCAGTGGATGGAATGTGCAACAAAGGCTGCAGATGTCTGAAATTCGAGCTGAACATACTACTTCTGGAGTGGAGAGTATCCTATACTAAAAAGCTTTTACATGTTTCACAAAAAATGTTTCTTCTAATGTGTTGTCTTAAATTCTATATTAGTTAAGCAAATATTTAAATATTATATTAGCTTTTCTGCATGCTTGACATGAATATAATTCTTCCTTCCTGCCAAGTATGTCAAAACCCAAATTCACATTCATTTGCCAGGTTAAATGTTTATTTTGTTTTCCCACATAATGTACGCTTTAAAGTGTCACCAGCATACCAAATCTGATTGCTTTTTAATAGGAACGTGGTGGGAGTTTTTTGTTTTCCTTAGGAAACGGGATAAACGGTCAGTAAAGCTTATGGTAATGAATCCACACACAGTAGATGCTCTTTGCTCCCATTCCCCAATCTCAAGATTAAAACCAAAAATCCTGTCATAACTATTGTCATTCGAAGAGTCCATGGCGATGGATTGTACAAGCAGTGTTACAGACAGGAGACCTGAGTGTGTAGGACCTGTTCCACAGAATCACAGAACTGCAGGGGTTGGAAGGGACCTCCAGAGATCATCAGTCCAACCCCCTGCACAGCAGCTCCCAGCCCAGGCTGCACAGCTCGGTGTCCACGTGGGTCCTGAGCATCTCCACAGAAGGAGATCCACCAGCTCTGTGTGCAGCTCCAGTGCTCCGTCACTGCACTGGGAAGAAGTTCCCACACACACTGGTGCAGAACTTCCTATGCTTCAGTTTGTGGCCATTTGCCCTCATCCTGTCACCATACACTGCTGAGAAGAGTCCAGCCTCGTCCCTTTGCCTCCTGCTCCAACCACGACCCAGCCATACTGCCCTCATTCTTAACAACCCTCTGCTAAATTAAGGCCCTGAGCAAATCAAAATTTTCAGAATTCGTTATCCGTAAGAGCTTGATCAGAACGTTACAGTTCAACTCCTTGTGCAAACTAAACTGTAAGGAATTGGTTTAAATGTGACTGTGAAAGTTTTACTGAATTTAAAAGCATATGCTTTATGATGGGTTTTTGGTTTGGCTTTTCTTGGAGGAGGAGGGGGGAATAGGGATGTTCGTTTCAAGAGAACTCCTGGAGTGACTTTGGATGATGGTGATTGTTTTGAATTAATGACAGCATGTGTTTCTTTGCTTTTATGTAAATGCTCTTATTAATTTCGTGGTGCATTTGTTGTTAGGTCTGGTGTAAGGCCCTAACTAAATAGATTGTTCTAAATTAGCTGATGGTACAAATTAACTTGCTTCCAAATGCTAAATCATCTTATCAAATCCTGGAACTTTAACATCTTTCTTTTTATTTCTCACGTTAGAAAGAGTAGAGGAAGTCAAGGAAAAAAGAGAACCTTGTGCAGAATAAAACACTGCTTTTCGGAAAATAATCATTTTATGATCCTAATTCTCATTTGTTCAGTGGAGATATTGCCCCCAAGAAGACTATGAACTATTCTCATATTATAAAACATAGAGAAACAATGATAAATAGCAGCATAGAGTAATGTGCGTAGTTAAATAAATAGCAAGTGTCACACAGTCATTGGCATTTGACTAATGCATCATTCACACTGGGACAGATTTTGTTCCCAGTGTCACAAATTTCATCAAATAAATAATAACAATAATGCTTTTTGTGCTTTTTTAGAAACTTTTTCAATTCAGGCAGTGCTTTTTAGGGTCTGCTTGCCCCCACCTCGTGTTGAGGAAACAAGAACACCTTTCTGAGTACCACTACCCACTGTTCTGTGATTGCCATCTCACAGAACCCTGGTTCTTTCTGATCCCTCATGGAACTTCTCATACTGCCAGGCCACATGCCAAAGGGTGCACAGCTACATACATGTAGGACTTTCATTGTATCCATTAATTTAGTACTTTGCTTGTAGAGAGTCATGAATATGCTTCTAAAATAAATTTGTCATAGTAGTTTCTGCATTTAGATTTTTCATGAAATGAAATGAATGAGCTAAATCATTCTAATCATTCTTTTTCAATTAATGAAATAGATGCATTAGTGAGTTAGTCACCTCTTCTTCAGAAGCAGACTAGTGTCTGGTGCTAGGTGTGCCCTGTAGTTCATTATCTCCCAGTTTCTACTGGGACAGCCATCTGTATGGCTGAAGAGTGACGTCCTAAACTAACAGCCAGACATCTATTTCCGATGGTCTTCTGCATTCTCACCAGTGCTCTCAGTGCTGTGTGAAGTGAGTCCTAGCTCAAGAGTCAAAGCTGCCATGAATTTATGGAAGAACTCAGCCTGCATCTTGGCAGCCAAGTTTTCACCAGATTCTCATGTGCCAGAATGCATTTTGAGTTGATTTACTGGAAAGCAGCTCCTACTGAAAGGAAAAGGTGTTGGGTTTAGGAAATAGTAGTGCATAATAATCATACTGAGTCTAACTGGGATTTCAAATTTATATCTGAACACACAGAGGCAAAGCTAATTGAGAATCTGTGTTCCATCTGAAAGTCCACATTTCTGGTTTCCTTTCATGGGAAGATGCTAACATCTGTACCATATGTAACCTAGGTAGGAAAGGTGCTCACAGGTTGAAGTCCTGAAGCTACTGAAGTTGTAGGAAGCTTTGCTGTCTATACTGCAGAACCAGGATTTCATTTATAAACTGTAAATCCAGCATCAGACTTCTGAAGTGGATTAGTATGATGTATATGAATTTACTTATGTACGTAGCAAAAGTTTTGTCTTAGATTTATTGATTTTATGCACTGTATTCTGCCATTTTTTTGTAAGTTGAGGTATAGTTGAACTTAATTTCTCAAGAAACAGTGTTCCAGTACCAATTTCTTGTGCAGGATGAGGGTGAACAGTTCCCTGAAGCTGGTTATGTGCAGTGGTGATCTCTTGTGGCATTCCATTCAGACCAGTAGGAGCAGGACAGGATCCTCCATGGCCCCAGCATGGTGCACGCTGGATGGAGACCACTTTGAGTCAGTCTCCATCTGAGTCTATAAACAACCTACAAGCAAAAAACAAACAAAAAACTCTTCAGGAGATGATTCAGGCAATGATACAAAGCAAAACATCAGCATAGCATGGGAGGGCTTTGAGCAGTGTGGAAGGAGCATGGTTCCTTGGAACAAGGTTGTCAGGCAGCTCTTAAGTTGCTCAGAGCTACATTACCTATCGTGGATGCAAGTGGCTGCACCTAAACTGGGTCCAAAAGCAACTCTGTGGGGAAAACATTATCAGGCTGAGAGGTACTAGAGGTTTTTTTCATATGATGCATAATATGATAGCTACAAGATATTTGCACAGAATCCAATTTAAATGTTAAGTAAATATACATTTTAAAGAGATTTTTTATCTATCTGCTCTTCTGTTTAACCATCTATCCATATCTCTGGTCATGAAGTTAAAAGAAATACTCTTTTTTTTTTTTTTTTTTCTTGGCTTACAGTCTTTTCCTTTTACTTACATGTCAACCTCCACAAATGTTGTTTTATTTTTAAACAGATTCTGTCGCTGATTTTGTCTGTATCTTTGGGCCAAATATAAATCTCATTATACAGAAGGGAGTGCCTCGCTGTTTGTATCTCACGGGCAAGGTGGTGATGCTGAGTTTGATGACTGAATGCCTTTCTTGTAAGATGCTGAGCTTAACCTCATCCATGAATGAGTACAGAGTTAGGAGAAGTGTTTGGAAGAATGCTTTCCAGAAGACATAAAAGTATCCTAATATTAAGCTGGTATGTAAAGGTTTTGATGTACAGCCAGATGGAAACCACAGAAAGGTGTTACAGTGTCCCCAATCAGAAAAGTGAGGGAAGTTCAGTCTTTTTCATATATTCATAAATCCCACATCACTTTTTAAGTGTGGTAACATCGTTTATCCCAAAATATTTTACGGTTTTTGGAAAGCTCTGGCAGAAGATAGCTGTAAATTTAATGCATGGTTTTACGAAATTCATGATGATGCTTATAGTAAAAGAAAAAAATATTTTCCTGCAGAAATCAAAGGTATCCCACGAACTGGAAATGTTTCGTTTACATGTTCCAACTCCACATTTCAGGCTAGCAGTAATAAATTTAGACAAGGAATTTGGATATGATATGGAGCTGATTCAAATAAATACAGTATGTGGAGATTTTGCATATGTTCAAAGGGAAATATTAGAGCAGCGGTGAGTTCCTATAAGGAGGTCACTGTTATTTATTCCTTAAGCAATGAGATCATGACTACTGGGAATTAATCCATTAATTTTGTTAGTGTCTACGAGCTTCCATTTGATTTCGTTCTTTAAAATTCCCTTGAAATTTTTACATAATCTTGAATTGTCTTGCCAGCTCCCTTCCTGCTTCTTATCTGCTCTGTAAGCTTTCATTTTTAAATACTTAGAGGAAGATGGAGAGAGTTAACACACGCCTGGAGTACAAAGCCGCCTTTGTTGTATGGTTTAGAGAGCAGATCAGGAACCAAATTTACTGAGTCATTCTTTGGACTTGGCTTTTGTGTTGCTGTGCTGGCAAGGATATCCTTCAGTCACAGGGTTCATCCGGTGTTTCAGAGTATGTCTGTAACGTAGACCTAAGCCGGTGTCTGCAGGGCTCCATCACTGATGTCTGCAGTTAATGAACTATGGAGAAATTTGCAGATGTGATTCATCTGACCTATTGCTAACGTCTGCTTCAGGAAGTAGATCGTCTTTGAAAGTGCCTTATTATCTTTTTGACTAAAATAACTCTACGTGGCTAATTAATATGCTGTAGATGCTTACCTTCATCAAATGAATTCTGTGTTTTGTGCCTATACAGAATATATCCAATTTTCTGTCGTGATTTTTTTTAAGTCTGTTTTGATCTGTATTTGTTACCATCCACAGCAGGAAATCTCTATTAGAATGGAAATAGTCTGTCTGAAAAAAGACCTCATGTTTCCTTTTTATTAATGGAGATTTGAGCAAGTTTGTGCTAATGTGAGATTTCATAACAGTATTACATCAAAGGCCCTGTTTGGTATTCAGACTTACTCAGATTAATGCAGAATGTATGGTATGTTCTGTAAGAGGTGGGTAAAAATGATAAAAATCTCCTGCATGTCTGTACTTTATAACCAAATCAAGTGTAGTGTTACGAAAGCTATTGATCTTTCCCCAAGTGACCTTTTTATTTTCTGGATAAAACTCTGAGTAAGCTTAATCATTGAAAATGCTCACTCATAAAGCACCTTTTTTCTTTGTTAACCAATTCAAGTGATTCTTGGAAGAGTAAGTGCATTTTTCCTTTGCACAACAGAAATCTTCAGAGCAGTAATTTTCAGAGAATTTCAAGATCCAGGGAATAAGAATGTGTTTTCTGCATATTATAGAATCATTAAGATTGGAAAAGATCATCTAGTCCAACCACCCACCTACCAGCAATAACATGAGCTTATGTGTGTTTTCTTTTCAGAGTAATCATCATGAGTTGGTCAGTCTTATCTTAAAAGATGCTGGACTCCAGATGAAGTGCTGGTAGAAATGAAGCCAGTAGCAAAACTGACTTATTGCAATCTTTTCAATATTGAGCTCTTCAGAAGTTGCTTTATTTCTCCTATTCTAGTTGCATGCAGAGAGCAACTCACCTAACTCCTTTTGCAGTAGGTGCACAATGAGGAGGTATTTAGTACTGAAATCGGGAAATCATACCACGATGTGAATACGCGTGCAGTTTGGAAGCCAAGATCCTTGTCATTAACATTGATGCCAAACGCAAGGGTGTACAACCATGCCTCACACCATTTTCAAGTGGTCCAGCTTAGCAGCTACTCAGCACATTTCCTCCAAACACTTAATAGTTAGTAAGCAAGTTAACATTTGGCTTCTTGCCTCTCCCCCAACACAAAGACCTTGATATGTCAAGTGTGACGGCTCTGAAACGGAATCAAAATAAGATTATTTTTCATCCTGGATGGTAGCTGACAGCATTGAACTCTTTAATTTTTCCTTCCTGTCTCTCTTTAGTCTTCCTTTTTAATTCCTTATGCTGAAAGAAAGATATAATGCAACATACTTTTGGAAGACTAAGCATAGATGTGCTGTGCCAGGTCCTATCTGCTGTATCCTTCAGCATGTTCCAAGGAAAGCATGTGAAGTACTTTAACTCTGCTGTGCGCCACATAACTCAGCTTCTTAACTTCTTAGAGTGACTAGTACTACTGTAAAGGGAGTGAAAACTATCTATGTATACATGTATAATACATTCTGATGAACTAGTGGAATGGAATTGTTCATGTCATTTCTTTAATCACATTTCAAGTTGAGATTGTTTTAAGGCAGCATGGCAATAGGATTTCACTCTTCTTCATGTAGGAATGACTCTCAGCAGATTTACTTGCACACCAATAAAGGAGGACTTCAGTTCTGTTGGAGTGCTGCTCCTTCCCATTAGAGAATGTGGAGAATTTCATATTTATACATTTAAGCTTTTCGTATTTAATGTGTCTGAAATGATAGTTGAAAGAAGAAAGTTTGTGGGAAAAGAGCAAATGGGTTTTCTGTAGATTTAAAAGGAAGCATGGCATGCAGTTGGTAGCATTTTCTCAACCTTCCCATGTCTTGTCCCCTGTATTGGCAAAACCACAAAATGCACATCTTGTCAATCTGTCGGCAATCATAAATCACATACCGATCGGCAGAACTGGGATTGTTTAGTCTGGAGCAGACTCAGGGGAGATCTCATCTCCATCTACCCTGAAAGGAGGGTGTGGAGAGGTGGGGGTGAGCATCTTCTCCCATGTATCGGATAGGATGAGAGGGAATGGTGCCATGGGAGGTTCAGGCTGGACATTAGGAAAAACTTCTGCAAAAATTAATCAGGTGCTGGAACGGGCTGCCCAGGGAGGTGATTGAGTTACCATCCCTGGAGATATCTGTGAAACGTTCAAATGGTTTAGTGGGGAAGTACTGGTAGTAGGTGGACAGTTGGACTGGGTGATATGGAGGTCTTTTCCAGCCTTGATGATTCTGTGATTCTTCGACTTTGCTAGAGTAAGCCATGGCTGACTTGATCTAATTTAGGCAAGAGTCCTCTTTTAGGCAGGACTATAGAGCAGAAGGAGGTCTGATGGATCTCAGCCCTCAGTTCTAGGAGCCTGCACATTAATGTGTGAAATTTTAAGAAAATTACGTCACATGTAGAGAAGTTTAGTTCATTTGATTATCTACCAACAGCTATATTTTTTATTTCATCATTATCTGAAAGTGCCCAACTAGTAATTTGTGATGGGGCAAAGACACAAATGATTGCAGAATGTAATCCATATTGCATTAAAAAGTTACACTTCAAATTATGTGAAGTATCTCAGTTAAAATTAGGTTCCTTTCAAAAATGCAGATCATCATTTCTGTGATTCTATGTAGTAAAGTTATGCAAGAAATTCTAGAACTGAATTTTAGTATATTGTGTGAGAAGTGTACTGCACTATACAGAAGATCAGATTAGATGATCCTGGTGGTTCTTTCTGTCTTGAAAAATATGACTGAATTAATTCAGAGGCAAAGCAGATCTCTGTTCTAATCATGCTAGATGAGGATTGAAGTTATTGTGACGTTTATTTTTACAGGATACAAAATAAATTCAGACTTAAATGTCTTGCTGGAATAGATTGGCTGAAAATTTTTACTTATCTGAAAAAGCAGCTCCACAAAATATAGTCAAGATGCCAGAAGAATGCATAGAAGTATTGAAAAATGCTTTTAAGATGTGTTCGTTCAGTTGATGAAGAGTCAAAATATAGCAGAAATGATTAGAAATGGGTAGAGGTGAAAAGAAAGAAGGAAAGAGGATGTATTCCTGAATTGCTGGTGGTTCCATTCACAACTGGTTGGAATGTTATGTCTGACAGTGAAATCTTCTAATTGATGGATTGGACTGTCTAATAGAGGAAGAAACTCTGTATTTGAAGTACTGATATTTTTCTGATACAAGAGAATGTTGATGCCAAATGTTGATTGCATTACCTGTCTTCAAATGCTCTCATCAACAGCCCTTTAATTTGCTGCTAAACCAGTAATAGATGTGCAAATTTGAGTTCATCAGACAGAGAGGAGCTCAGGGACTCAGAGCAAAATTTGTGTGTGTGCTTTTTGTTTGATTTTTTGCTTGTAATGCCAACTCAGCTGTACTTCACCTTCTGTGTCAATGGAGTCTTGAGCTGTATGGACAGACAGCAGTGCTGTAATCCCCTCCTGACACCACTCTGTTCTCTGAACTGTAGGTTTGCTGTTACCAGGTTCAGTGGTTTCTTTTACGTTTGGAAGATAGTTCATTTCCTTGATGTGCAAGACAAATATGATACTTTCCTTATTTAAGAGACTTGGTTCATCCGTCTTCTTCTGAGAGGGAGAAGTGTTCTCTGTAATCTGACTACCGATTCCTGCCCCCAGTATCTGAACAATTTGATCTTTCCGGAGACCAGATCCTTACCCTGTGAAAATCAACTCTGCATCTCTTAAGAGTTCAGGTGTTTGCTTAGTCTTTAATCCAGTAGTGAACATTTTAAGACATTTTTCTTAAACTGTAATTTAATTTCTTCTCTAAAACAGAATCTTAAAATGAGAGTGGACACAATTCTCTTGGAATCTTAACTCAATGAGCAATCAGTGGTTGTATTTCTGCATCTGAAGTTGGTCATTGCATGTTTAATTTGGGGAGGGTTTGTGGCAGGGGCACTGTGCCGCTATAATTTCTGTTGTGGAATGCAGTCCTTGCTGGAATAAGGTTCATCATGTGCTCCTACTCTTTTTTCAGAGAGCAGAAAGACAAACACGAATGATGGACTCAGTCCAGTATGCAGAATTCTGTGAAAGTCGGCAGCTGAGTTTTTGTAAGTATTGTATGTAAGTATTGTTGTGTTGTAATGAGATATTCGATTATTATTTCATGTCATAGAGAAAACAGCAGAAACTCATGCTCCTAGAAAGCACTTTTGTTTTATCCACATTCATAGAAGTAGAGAACTGTAAAAATAATCTAAAAATTACTTTGTCCTCGTAATTCCAGGGAGCAGTTAATTTTGCACACTTTCAGGCTGTCCAGTAGAGTATATTCTGTGAAGACTTACCAGACTCAGATACTGGGATGGTGGGGACTGCTGCAAAGACAGAACTTGTAAAGAGTTAATGGGCTGAAACAGCCATGCTTGCCTGAGGTCTGTCGTGGTGCTGGTATGGGGAGCACATTAATAACACGTCATGGTTGCACGTCCCGAGGAATGCATCTAAAATTAGAGAAGGGCAGCAAGTTTTGCTTTTATTTCTGTATCCGCAGTGACACAAAGAACTTACTAAAGAGTCTTGTTCTATTTTAAGCTGTAAGCTCCTGCTGTGGAATTTGTTCAACGTTGGCCAAATTCATCAGTATACGCCATTCCAACACTAATAACATGATGACAGAATTAGGGCTTTACTAGCGCTGAAAACCAGCTTACTAGAAGTACTCATGGGCCACAACTATAACGAGCTGTAAATTAATGGGCTTGATCATGTAGCAAAACATCACTACAGAGGCACTTATGTGATGGCTAAGGCTTTAGGTTGAATGTCAGAAAAAGCAAGGTTAGGGAGCTCTTAATCATGACAAAACAGCACATGATCTGATGCCATGCACTGAGCACAGTGATGTTTTTAAATGAGAGACCTTATCTTGTTCTTCCTAGCAGGACACTTAAATTCGAAGAACCAGTGAGTCATTTCTGACAAACAAATGACACACTGGCCATGCTGTTCTGTGTCAGCAAATGTCAGAAAACACGTTTTGTAAGCATTTATTTTCCTCACTCAGAATGTTTTGTGAGCTCGGTCGTCATTTGGCATCACACATCTGTGAGCCATTAGATGAACGATACCTCACATCAGGGTGACTTTAGCAAACGAGAGGTTTGTGATAGTCATTTTTAAAAGCCTCAAATAGTCATCCGGAGTCAGAGCAAATGCAAATCTTCATTTGCAAAAACAAATTGAATGTTGCTGACCAGGGGACTGTTGATTTATAAAAACAAAACCTCAGTGGTATTTTAATAGTGTTTTTAAATGACCATATCTACGCATTTCTTTTTCACTGAAGTTTAATGTCATTAAAAGAGTAAGAGAATCACAGTCCTTAGAAAGCAGTAGAACAAGAGGCTCATAACAGATTCAGTTGCATAGTATGAACTCAGTTGGATAACACGTGCTAATGGCCGAGCAGAACATTTGTTCCAAAGTAACAGAAGGGTTGTTCTTGCTAATTTTTTTAGTTTATTAAAATTTGAACTTATATATAAAAATGTATTGTTTCAAGTAGCAAGCCCTTTTTACTGTAATACAAGTGCATGAAAACTGGGCCGCAGGAGAATGAATCCAGGACTTGAAGAAGTCTGCATGACAGTGTGTGTTCCTCATTGCAGCACCACGTCATTCTGTGTCATTGTAAAGGCAGGCATAGTAGAGGTCCACCAAAGGATTAAGCACTTTGGGATCTCATTCCCTCCTGAAAAGTAATCCTAATTGATATTTGGTACCTGACTTCTCAGTAGCATTTTACTGCTCAAGGAGGACTCTCTTTGAAAGAGCTGTTTCAAGTGAATATGAGACATTCACTGCACTGTGATTGTGCTGTCCTCACAAGCAGCTCATATTTAGACAGCTGTATGACTAGTTTCTGCCTGTGATCAGCTTCCCTGCCACTGACTGAAGTAAGCTTGTCCTTTTTTTGGTTCTTCTGTGAATTTCCGTGGTGCTTTTTCAGTTCCATTTGGGTGTCTCTTCCACCCTCTCAGCAGGTCTCTCGGGTTGCTTTGTTCCATATTTTTCCCCTCACTTTCTCCTGAGTGATGTCACCCGTAAGCAGTGTGAAGCTCTTGTCTGAATGTTGATCGTTGGCAGATCTACATTATATCCTTACATCCAATGCATAATTTATTCACTTTGTGAACTCAACTGTATCTCTTTTATCTGGGCTCCAAACCTCAGGGTTGGGTTGGTTTCTTCTAACGCCTTTTTCTGTCATTTGTCAAAGGTGCAATGCAGTCCTCTTATTTCTTTTGCTGTCACACATTCCAGATCAGATCTATTTTGTCTGCTGTCCTCTGAGGTAGATCTTTCCTTCTTCTGAAATCTTTCGAATGTTTTCTCCTGCTTACAGGTTTCCAAAATGTAATGTGTGAAACAGTTCTCTTTCCTCACTAGTTCCACTTTTAGTTTCTTCTGTGGCCAAATGAATCACATTGACACTCTGTGTTACATCTGCAGTATTTCCTGAGCAGAAAAACGCGTTATTGTAGTCTACCTGCCATTAACTTTTCTTTTTCCCTGCATGATTCCACCTGACAGCAAAGAAAGCATCCAAGTTTCGTGACTGGTTGGACTGTAGCAGCATGGAGATAAAGCCAAATGTGATTGCAATGGAGATTTTGGCGTATTTAGCATATGAGACTGTGGCACAGGTAAGGGAGCAATAGCTGGGCAATAGCTGACAGGTATGAACTGGTGACTTTGGGTTACACTAACTCCAAGCAGGTTAATTGGATCCCTACCAGTCCTTCAGTTTGCTCAGTGGCAGATGTATGCTGCACCACAGTCACCCATCTGACAATACACAGTTAGAAACGTTTTCTTACAGAGGGCAGTGGAGTCCAGCACGAACTTTATTCGAAGCCAGACTGAAACCACACACTTAGTGATGTGACCTTTGGCAGCACGCTGAGGCTCACTGAAGCTGATTGCACAATTGGATTAAAAAGCAGGATTTCCTGGAAAACAAAACACTACCTTAGTGCCAAGCCGAGCCCTCTCGGGTAGATAAATCACTCCATATATTTACCGAAGTGGAAAAGAAAGGTTCCTTAGGCTAAAAGAATCTCAGTAATTTTGTTTTCTACAGAGAAACACTAAGAACAGTCTGCCTCAGCCCACTCCTCCTGTATCTTCTTTGTTACAGTTGTGTTCATGATGCATAAACCAACCTATTTATTGGCTGTTTTTGCCTCTGCAGTTGGTGGACTTGGCCCTTTTGGTTAAACAAGACATGACTCCTAAGGCTGGTGACCCATTCAGTCATGCCATATCTGCCACCTTCATACAGTATCACAACTCTCCTGAGGTACATGTTGCTTTCTCACATATTAAACAATGATCAATGCAGGGGAATGTGAATAAATGTATTTCATTAAGGTGTTACATACAGTATTGTGTATTTGATAGTTGTGTTCCATGTAGGTGTGGTTATTTGAGAGTTGCATTCTGTGTAGGTATTATTGAAACCTGGTATTGACATGGGCTTCTGTTATGGAGTTCATTAACAGAGTTAGGGATGTAAGAGGGAAGACATTAAATTATAGGACCAAATGTTAAATTCTTAGCAGCATCTTTGTACTTAAATGTCACTTCTCTTTTCTTTAGTGGAAATTTCCTCTATTGAAGGCTCTCTTTGCTGCATGTAGGGAGATTAATGTTCATGCTCACATTTGTCAGCAGAAACAAGTACAACAGGTTCTGTAAGGCAAGCATTGCTGTGAAACAAGTGTAACATTAATTGCTAGAATTAGCAAACAGCGCTGTATTACTTCACTTTTGATAGTAGAGCTAAGAAGCCCGTAACCATTTTGTGATTCGATTCTGTAACTGTTGTTGGATGTCTTGTCTTCATAGCCACATCTCTTAGGGCAGGCTGCAGGTGGGAAGACTGGCCTTGAGTCTCCTGAGAACACACCACCCCCTACGCCCACCCCTCCAGCACCTGCAGGGCAGCAGCATCTGGGGAAAACACCATCGGGAGCGCTGGGCAACGGAGGGATCGGGCAGGACTCCTCCAAATCCAAACAGAGGAAAAGAAAAAAGGTACAGAAGCATGAAAATAAACAGATAAGTAAATCTTCACAATGTCGTGTGTGTCATTTATAATTGTTAATATAATATAAGTCCACATGAAGTTATGTTACTACCAGTGTTAGAGTAGGGGCAAAAATACAGTTTAATATTATTTCTGTCAGAACCAGGATAAGGCTTCTGAGTATTGCCAGCAGATGCTACTTCCAAGAAAAGCTGCTCCTCTACAGCTGCAGTAGCATCCAAAATAACTCCCCCCTTCACCGACACTAACAACAAGAGTAGGATTGGAGGGTCAGAATACAAGCAAAGTAGGCAGAGAGGTTGTTGTGATTGCCTTGCTCTCAGCAGCCTTAGGCAACAGCCTTCTTTGCCTATAACAACTTTGCCTGACCTCCTTTATTTCTGTGCCAGTTGGTTGCATTCAAGCTAAATATTTGTTTACTTTGCATAAAATACGGACGTCTCATGTTCAGTCTAAGAAATGTAAATATTACAATTCCTGCCTTCTGTTGTAGATCCTGGATATTTGGTGTGAGAGGGGTCTATGTACCTTAAAACCACAAGGGAAATAGATTTGATTAAATAAACTGGTTCGGAAGAACTGTTATTCCCTTAACGTTTTTTTTTTTTTGTGGGGATGGAGGGAGATAAGGGGCAGGGAAAGTGATGGCGGTACTCATTTTGCTGCAAACCAGTGCAGTGACATGATTTTTTCATGTCTGCTATTATTCTATACAACCAGTACTCATTTTCATGGAATTTACCAGTAACTTTTACGGTGACAGTTAGAAAAAGGTTCACTTTCTCCCTCTGGTTTCATCAGGGCTGTGCACACTCCCAATAGATCCAATTTTTAGTGAATCGTAAAACCTTTCTGAAGACTTTTAGATTGCTTTTTCCTCTTCCTTTTTGATGTTGCTCTTGAACATCCATATTTTGTGTCTGTGGCCAGTTACCCTTTCTACCCAGGAACAAGGATTTGGCTGGAGATTGAATTTTTAATGCATCACATTTCACTCTGTGAGTTTGTTAAATTAATTCTGAGTGTTTGACTTAATGCCTTTTAGAATAATGATGTTCAAAAAGGTGCACAGCCTCAATGAAATGTTCCCACGAGTCGCCCAACTTGATTAGGTGTGTGCTAGATACAAGTGAGGCATGGCGACAAATGAGTTAACTTCATGAAGAGTGTTATTCTTAGTCCGTGAAGGCCCAGGCCAGCAGAAAATGTTTGAGTTTCACATTCCTGTTGTGAATGTCAGTCACCAAGGGAAGAATCCACCATCATATCGTCAATAGTTCTGTTTATATGCACACAGTCTTCAGTGGACTTGGCACTCTTGATATAAAATATTTTGTACAAGATATCCTCCAAGTTTGAAAGCATTAAGATTTAGTGGGAACATATGGGGGAAGCACGTATGTGTGTACATTAAGATTCAGTGCTTAATTTAAGTATTTGTCATTCGTTGATACTGTTGCCATGAATTTATGACTGAGCAGCCATCGTTCTGATAAGTCACCTGGATTCTGGCAGGCAGTCATGTCAAGGGGAAACCTAAACCAGCACCACAATATGACCAGAAAGGAGAAAATAGGAACTTTTTCTTTTAAAATGTTCTGTAAAATCAATGGACTGGTAGCACCAGCGTCTTTTTATTCCTGTTTAGGATTTGTCGTCCAAAAAGTTATTTGAAATTTGAAAACATTCAGTAACCAATTTAGTCTTACATCTCTCTAACACCATAATGCCACACGTTCCGTCTCTGAAATTTCGGTCTGATATCGCTTATTGGTGATGTCGGTGTCGAATTGCTTTCCACTTTGGATACTTGTTCAATATTTTCCCCACCCCTTGACATCATAATGAAAGCCTGAAATGCTTTAAAAATAGTTTCTGTGGTTATTGCAGTGTGACTTATATGACCCTTTCATTTCACTTAGAACGTTTGCTGCTCTTTTCAATTGCAACGTACAGCAGCAGTAGGTGAAAGATTTAAGAGGACAAATATGGTGTTCTTTGGATCTCTTAAGCAAAGTTCATGTAAAAGTCCTTTTTGATTTGTTAATAGCTTTTTTTCTCTAAAGTGGTGTGTGGCAGCAGTGATGTGTATCCTCAGGAAAAAAAAATGAAATTGGTCGATCTTATAAAGGTTTATTTTCATACTTTATGCACTGTAGGTCTGTTGTGTGTTTTTGATTTAGTAACAATTTATGTGTTTTTCTGTTGCAGAGCGCTGCAGCCTGTGGTATGGAGGCTCAAAGCGATGCCATCCAGCCCAGCCACATCAGAGAGGCCATTCGGCGCTACGGCCACAAGATTGGCCCCCTTTCCCCATTCACAGTATGTAATAACAGAGCTATAAAAAGTTATATTTATAATCTTAAAGAACTTTGATTTTCAAGTGGTCAAATGAAGAAGCTTTGGAATTGTTGAGAGCAATTTGTGGTGACTGTAATTTTCTTTATAAAAGTGGCATCATTCTCACGGGAAATAAAACTTTGTAATTTCTGTCTCTTTTTGGAAGGACAAAAAAGTTTTTTGGTTTTTTTTTTCTTTTAAATATTATTTTCTTTCAATTACAAATTATGCTTTTTTGTTGTTGTTAGTGCTCAATTTTTTCTGTTTTTGCAAAGTTTGGGTTTACAGTTATTTTAAATCATACGTATTCCAATATGGTGAAGAGCACTTAATATTCTAAAATTAGTTGTGTGTCCGATACTGCTCCTGTTGTAAGCTGAACTCTCAAGTGACACATTTAGGGTTGGAGAAAGAAGGGATCGGTTTCTTTAGACAACTTTGAACCTCAACTAAAATGCATTAAAACTGAGTTTGTGGTAAAACGTTGATGGGTTATGAGGTTTTGCCATCATTTTTTTTTTTCTGTGCAAATGGCAATTCCATTGTCCAGAACGGCCTAAAAAGTCCTCCATTCCAATTTCTAAGCTGATAAAAATGTGTAAGTAGTCAGTCTCTAATATCATACGTTGGGATCATTTTCTATGATCTGCCGTTCTATGTGCCATATATTCTGACTTACTTCAGAACATCTGAATCTAGAAAAAAATGAAAGTAAATTAAATGGACATAGGAAAAAGCAAGCAAACAAGCAAACCAGAAAACGCCCAGCACGCTAGATGTCAGCTCCTAAAAATCCCAATTTTTGAGAGGTTTTAGAAGAGGAAAATGATTCTGAATCCAAAGGAAATTCATTTACATAAAATTTATATGGAGTAGCGGGAATATCAAGGAAACAGTGTTACTTGACCTCAGAAGCTTGGAACAGGAAGAAAACAAGACTAAAAGAGTTATGATTTTCCCAGTGTCTATAGGAGATGCTTTTGTGAACAGGATTAGGTGTTGGGGTTATTAATGTCACTGGATACATAATTGTAATGAATTCTCTTTACATAACATTACCTCTCTCCCTTGCTGCTCACAGATGCCAGGTTAGTGTCATTTATAATAGCATTTCTAGTCCAAAACAGAGTTTATTCTTGTGAATTTACCGTTTTCCAACTAGCTGATCAATTTAATTCGCCGACTTTACCTGTTGTCAGCATGGTTGGTGAGATTTATTCCCTCTGAACAAGCCAAGAAAGAGAGAAATAATCTTGTCTAGTCTTGTAGATATATACAGATGTTATAGAGCTATAGTGCAGAAAGGACACTGTGAAAGGTATTATAACGTGTGCCTTTGGATCTGCCTATCTGTCCATTTTTCACTGCTATCAATCACAGCTGTCCTAAAAGAAACTACTCCAAACTTTCCCTAAGTTCCCTGCAGAAGCATAGAGCACGGACGTAGACTGATGCTTCCTTCAGCCGTACCTTTTTGTATTGCCAGGCTCTCACTGTTGACTTAAAAAATATTTTACCTCGCCATCTTGAGCAGTAGCATGGCAATATTTCTTTTGAACGGGCTTCTGCTTTCTCCAGTTGCCACCGCCTTCACAATAGTTCCTTTGTATGCCTGCATGACCTCCTAGACGGGATGGCTGAACCAGGAGGGATAGTGGCTTCACTCAATGCACTTCTTGTGATGCAAGTTCAGGGCTTGTAAGAGCTGAAAAACAGTTACAGGCCATACCATTGTCTGTCCTGTCCCACATTCTTCTATTTGGCATTAAGATGAGAAGTTCACTGGGGTTAATGTTCTTCCTTTTATCCTTTTTTTTTTCCTGAGTACTATCATTAAGTCAGAATTATTAGAGATTTCTAATCTCTTTAATTCATTATAAAAAGGTGATTTTAATGGGCATGGGTTGAAGGATTCTTTTCAGCGGTAGCATTCTGGCTACTCAAAGCAGCATAGGATCCATGGTTTTCCCATAATAGAGAGTATTTAGTGGGAACCAGTCAGTGCCAGTACTAAATATCTGAACCGTGGCAGTTTGCTTGCTGCTGACAGTGGACTGAAGCTCAGAATATACTAATACAGATTAAGGTCTGCATGTAGAAGTTTCTGCAGACTCAGGAAGTATGGCAGGAAGTAAGCAACAAGAACTAGAAGAGAAGTTCTACAGAAATTATAATATGGAAAGATTACACCGTGGAAGCCAGAAAAGCTAGAATGTATCTCTACAGTTATCATGGATAATTTCTTTGGTGTCAGCCATAATATTTAGACTGGAATTTAGGCTACCTGTTGAACCCATATACTTTCTAGACAACTAATGAGAGCCTGTGAAGCCTGTGTTTGCCAACAGTCTTTTGCATCATCCTGAAAAATGCATTATGACAGCTCTTAAAGTGAGACCCCAGATCAGTGGGCCCTATGGTAGTAATTTTGTTCATACTCTTTCTTAAGCTGATGGGCATTGAGTAACGTGGGAGTGAATCTAGTGAATGATTAAGAAAAGTACTGAATGTTCATCCATAGGCAGATGTCATTAGATTGCAGTGAAATCAGGTTTTCAGCTGGTCCACCCTAAAGTTTATGTAGAGAACTTAGGAATAGAAAATGCACAACGTATGTGTACATCATCTCTTCTGTTTCTCTTAAGACTGTTGGCCTTCCATGTCAGACCAGAAGTTGTGATCTGTAGATACCCCTACAGAGTTTGTTTTTAGTAAAGAAAACAATTTTTCTGTATATCCAGAAATTTCCCACTAAATTTTTTGATGCTTTTTTATCATTTGCATTAGCAGTGCCATTACAAAAGCAAGGAAGTAAATGAATCTGTCTCACTAAAGAAATAATTATTATCACGAGGTATATATTCCATTAAGACCATAAAATGTATACAGGAGACTAAACTTTATAGTTCTATGTATGAGTTTAAATCAGCAGCACATCTGGAGAAATAACGACAAATCTGGGTCTGCAAAGTGTCTGATTATTTTTAAAATTGATCTGCAAAAACAAAATCAGATTTATTTAAAATGGTGAGAGACTATCCATTAAAATCAACATTCTCTGTATGAAAAGACCCATATAGGTGATTGCATTCTCATCCTAAAGCAGAAAAGACAATTCCAACAGCCTTTCTGTAAGCCTGCAGATTTGGTTGGTAACAGTCTTTTGTTTGTCACTCTGCTCTGTAGTTTTGAATCTTGTTTTTTTTCCATCACCTTTTTATTACCTCTGAAAGTAGAGTGGCAAACTGCTTGACTGTACTCTTCTGGTATATTTAAGCCACTTTTCCACTATTTTTATCCTGCCTATACTTTTTCCATTTCCTGTTATGTGACCGTGCCTAATGTCAGGGATGCATTAAGCTGTGCCACATTCCCAGGTTAAGTCCCAGGTGCTGAAGGAGAGTAATCTCAGCCAGGACTTGGTAGTCCTTAGACTAAAGCTAATTTCTGGCACTGTCTCGTAACTCACCCTCAGAAGCAGCAAGAGCCATGCAGAGACATTCTCCAGACTCAACATCAGGCTCTAAAACTGAGAAAAGCCCCTGCGTCCCTTCTCCTTTGTGGGTTACAAGACAGGGACCTTTCTTTAAAATACAGACAACGTGGTCTGCAGTAATGGGTTATTGGTATTTGAGCTAGGAACTTACAGGTGCACACCTAAGACTGACTCTCTAGAAAGTGTTTAAACCACTCACCATGTAAACTATGATGTATGGACCTTCATTTTGCTAGTCTGGTGTATGGGAACTGTAGGATCACAGCCTGAACCACTGCTAGATCACCTGAGGTGAGCACTGAGTCAGCCATGGGAGCACAGGTGGAGGCAATGCACTGTGTGACCAGAAGGGGTGGAGCCTGAATCCACCTCTCCCAGACCTCATTTAGGGGCTGATGCTGACTTCCTACTTCCCCATGTCAGGTTGGTACAATAGAGTCTCTGTGTGCTCTTCTTCATGGTTTCCCAAATCCATCCAGGTATGTTTCCTAAATTAAGTCCTCCAGGACTGGTGACTCTTTGGCACAGAGACAGTGATGTTAGCCTCTGAAAATTGTTGTAAATTGTTTGAGTGAGAAAAAATAAATATTTCAGTACTGTTAGGTACCAGTTGGTTTTGTTAGATGGATATGTTTGAGGTTTTGGTTTTTTTTGTTTTTTTGTTTTTTTTCCAGAAGTATAAAAATTATGTCCAATGAATGGTACTAGTAGCAGTAACAGTTGCTGTTGGACTTAGTTTTTTTTATAATGTTATTGTTACGAACATCTCAAACTGCTATATTTTTTTTGCTAGTGTTATACATTAGAATGTTTCCTTGGCTATAATTTGGTTATATTTGATGGGCTGTCTTTGGCAATTGTCTTTGAAAGATTTTGATGTATCATATCTTAGGTCTGTGACACCAGAATGAGTAACAAGGGTAAAGTAAGGACAGGAACAAAGCAGGTCTTACTTGAATATTGATCCCAGGATGCTGTTGACTGTGAGAAATCTATGCCACGTGGAATTCTTTAAAGTATGTGTGGCTTATGGACTTGTGTGCCAACTGCTTTGCCCCTGTGTGCTTCTGGTAGTTAGAAAAACAAACTACTTTATAGGATAGTGAATATTCTCTAACTCTATGATTCTGTGTATGTAAGAAGGAATCTGGGAGCTCAGATCCAGTATGGGGATTCCAAAGATTCCAGGTTTCCCACCCGAACATTTAGGGTCTTGATCCTGATAGGATTGCTACCAGCTTCATTCTTTCTGCTTTGAAAATGAGTTGACCCTATCTGACCTGGATTCAAAATGTTCCAAAGGGTTCCAAGCCTCTGCTTTTTTCATTCTGTTGATGTTTGAGACATACAAGCTAAAATTCTAGTGCAGCTGAGTTGTGATTTATGTTCTGTGTTTGGTTTCAGTGAATCTTCCCTGTTTTGAGGGGTTGAAGCTCAGTGGCATTGAGAAGACCACGTTGGTTTTAGTTATCAGCTATTTTCTTTCCGAAATGAAAATTAGATAAAGAACTTTTTTTTTCTTCTGTAGAACATTTCACAATACTAATGTTATTTCTAAAATGGAGAACCTGAATGCTACTGTGTGTTTTATCACTTTGCTGCTACAAAACTCATCCTCGTACATAGTATTGTATTTCTATTTTTGTTTAAAAAAACAAATATAGACTGTTTTGAGGTTGCTTTCTTAGGGTGGTTCTTGTGTATTTGTCAGGCACTGACAGCAGTATTTTCTGACAACTATTCTCTTTGTTATTTAGTTACAATTGTCCTTGCTCTTCCATCTGAGCTGGTGATAGGTGTTCGTAATGATGGAGTTTTGGAAGAACAGTTGAGCTGTGTGGTTTATCTTTTAGCGGCATTTGATGGATGTTGGTTTGGGCAAAAAGAGCACTTTGAAAGTTTTATAATCATATGGTAAATGAGAACTAACATTAAAGTAGTGAAAATGATCTGTTTGTGCATATTTTGACCTTAATAGCTATGTCAAAATGACTAACATAATTAGAACAGTTAGGTTTTGTCTCCAAGTGCAAGCCACAATGGAAAGCAGCAAGTGTACCCTAGATTATTCTGTGTTGTATCATGCCTAAGGTTGTCTAGACATATTTTGTCTGTATATTGTCTTTTGACAGTATTGAATGGAGCTTACTGCAGCTTAATGTAAAGCAAGGTCCAGACTTTCTGGTTGGTCATGTGGAGCAGATACAAATAATGTAGTCAAAAATAGAGACAAGCAAAGGGGAAATAAGTAACTTCCTCATGGTAGATTATGCAGTTGAGTACCTGAGTCTACTTTTCTGTGCTCTGTACATGAGTTTAAGGAGTTAGACATTTTCACAGACTCATAGAATGCCTTACATTGTAAGAAACCTTAAAGCCCACTCGGTTGGTTCCAGCCTCCTGCTGTGGGCTGGTTGCCCCCAACCAGTTCAGGCTGCTCAGAGTCCCATCCTTCCTGGTCTTGAACATTTCCAAGGGTGGGGCACCCATAACTCACTGAGCAGCAGTGTCAGGGCCTTAATGCCCTCTGAGTAAACAATTTTCTCCTAATATTAACCTACGTCCTAATTCTTTCCAAGCTGAGACTAAGACACTGTGTCATCAGTAAAGACATTGAAGAGCGCTGTCCAAAGATGGACTCCTGGGGGACACTGCTCATCACTGGCCTCCAGCTGGATATAGAGCTGTTGATAACAACCCTCTTGCTATGACCATCCAACCAATTCTTTATCCACCTGATAATTCATCCTTCAAATCAGTTCCTCTTCGATTTAGAGGTAAGGATGTGGTGTGGGACCACATACCCTGGCCTTGCATGAGTCCAGGTAGACGATGTTACCCTTTCTTTCTCCACTGCTGCTATCAGTCAGTCATAGAAAGTCACTAGGCTGGCGAGGCACAGTCTGCTCTTGAAGCCATGCTGGCTGGCTTGGATCATCAGCCAAGGCTGCTTCATAGTTTGCAGCACACTGTGTTGTTTTCCCAGCAGGTGTCTAGGTGGTTGAAATCCCCTATCAGAATGAGAGCTCATGAGCACAATGCTGCTTGTACCTGTACCAGGTGTGGCCTCATCCACAAGCTCTTCTGATCAGGTGGCTGTAGTGGACCCAACCACCAGATGTCTTAATCCAGTCTAATTTTAACCCACAAGCTCTGAACCAGGGCTGTTTCTCAAAGGCAGTTCTTCACAGTCCATCCACTTCTTACTGTAGAGGGCAAACCCTCTGTCCCTCCTTCCTTTCCTGTCTTCTAAAAATCTTGTAGCCCTCAATCATACTGTTCCAGCTGTGCCATTTGTCCTGACTAGTTTCTGTCATAATGCAGCTTTCTAATTGCACCACAGTTTCCAAATCCTCTTACTTTTGTGGTCATTAACTCATTGCAGGCTCAGTCTTACTTCCATGTTCAGTCAAAACTCAGTGGGATATCTGCCTACATAAGATTAGCAGACCTTTTACATTGAGAGGTGGATGCCTATTTGGCTATAGGATTAATATATAAGAATGTTCTAATGCTTCTGTGCAACTTCTATTTTTTAATCTCTTCTACAAATGTTCTTGTTACTCTTCTGTGTTTTTTTTTTAAAAGAACAGAGTAATCCCATTTGTCCTCTTGTTCAGCCTCAGCTCCCAAGAGTTGAGAAAAATGTCAGCATTACATCCCTGTAATGTAACCATATGATGAGGCATTCCATGGTTCACTCAGCTGAGTGGTCTAAAGGCATTGAAGTGTAACAGAATAAAGAGACTAGGACAACTATTCTCTGATGTGTAGAGTACTGAAGTTCAGTGGGAAGTTGGTGGAAAGTCTTTTTGAAGTAGAGCTCTTCCATCACAGGGCTCTGATGTTGGAGTTGTTTAATAAAACTGCCTCTGGTAAACTGTGCAGTGCAAATATTCTGCAGTTGTGAGTGGGTATAGATACAATCATAATACTCACCCTAGTGCTTTTCTAAATAATTATGCTGTTGTGTTCACAAAGATGTCATGTATCTAACCAGAAATGTGTGGAAAAAATAATGAAGTTAGTTTATTTGAATAGCTTGTTTGTTACTCCAAGTATTAGATTAGTATCACTAATCAGAAATAATCCATGATCAAGGTATCTGAAACCTTGATATGAATAGTCATTAATTTCTGAAATTAGAGTCAACTGGTGAATAACGCACACTTCTGAGCAGTACTTGTGGCCATGAGAAGCATTCTAGACAGAAAGATTGCGTCCTGTACTCCAAAGGGAGAAGGAAAGTGGTCAGCTACAGCAGTGCTAATTGAATAGGAAAGTGTTCCCCAAACGAATCCTTTGTCCCCTCTGGTTTATGCCCGTTCCGAAATGAAGTGTTTTTGATGTTTAGCTCAAGAGAAACTGGGATTATAAATGTAAACTGGGATTATAAATGTAAACTGGGATTATAAATGTAAACTGGGATTATAAATGTAAACTGGGATTATAAATGTAAACTGGGATTATAAATGTAAACTGGGATTATAAATGTAAACTGGGATTATAAATGTAAACTGGGATACTGCACAGAGCTGCAGAAGATAGTGGCCATTATTCAGTGGAAGTGTGTGTAAATGGAGCATGTTGAATGAACAGAGGGTATAACCAACTTTTGTTTGCATGTTTACTTTTTTTTTTTTTTGAGGGGAGGAATACTCCTTCAGGCCCCAAGTAATTTCATCGTGAAATGACTTGCCGGTCTTAGCCTTCTCTTGTTAAAAATTTCAGCCCTGTAAAATTGTACAAGCATCATGAAACAGTGAGTACTTACCAAGCTGTGTCTGTGATACTGCTTTTGGCATTCCCATTGTGAAGAGCATGTAATGTCAGGGAGTGCTCTGTGCTGGAGACCTGCATGATTCAGCCCTCAGATGGCCCTCCTTCTACTCCTATAGCATCCTAATTAATGAATGCAAGTATTGTGAGCTCCAGTGCTTTACATCTGCATGTAATACAGCTTAATGATCAGAGAATCAACGTGACAAAGACCTTCCACTTCTGCTGTTTTGAAAGTGCTCCTTATTGGACCTGTCTGAGCTCAGCCTTTATGCAACTGCATAATTTCAATCAAAGATTATATTATTTCTGCTCATTTTCTCTTGAGAATGACATCTGTGGAATACCAGCTGGAGACATGGCAAAGCTGAGCTGGTGTGAGACTGGAAAGTGGGAAACAATCACAGCATCACAGAACTGCAGGGGTTGGAAGGGACCTCCAGAGATCATCAGTCCAACCCCCTGCACAGCAGCTCCCAGCCCAGGCTGCACAGCTCGGTGTCCACGTGGGTCCTTAACGTCCCCACAGAAGGAGATCCACCACCTCTGTGTGCAGCTCCAGTGCTCCATCACTGCACTGTGAAGAGGAATGAGCACATGAAGTGTCAGTGTGATATTTTCAGTGAGAAGTGAATTAAACAGAGTTGAACATTTAGAAAAACACATTAGTTGTAGGTGCCTCAAACTTCAGGGTAAAATCAGCTTCACTTTTGGTCTGGGAGTTACTCTTCTTGACTGAAAGAAGAGGTTTCTTTCTGCCTGCTTCCAACCAGAACAGTAGTCCAGAGGCTTTGGAGCACAATCTTTGGTAATTGTTTCAGTATAAACAGTGTGGATATGTTACATCTAAGTTTTTCTAAGGCACTCGAGTGATAAGCATTTTTGAATACTGTTTCTGAAAGAAATTAGGTGCACTGGAATCATATCAAACCCAACATCACAGACATTTAGGGTACCATAAATAACATGCTGCTCCCGCTGATAATCAAAATCAATTGATAGTGATTTGGAAGAAGTTAGGATTTCATTTTTCATCAGTTTCTAAATCAAAATGTACGTACTGATGTCAAAAAGCGTTTGAAAGTTTTTCTTTCTGCGATATGTTTGTTTTCTGATCTGTAAGAAGTCAACCTGACATGTTCGACATGTTCTTTTTCTTCTCAATTGGAAAGCAAAAAAAAAAAAACAACCAACCCAACATTTTATTTAAGTGATTGGATACTTGTGATGTGTTTGTACTTCAAGCCATTGTCTGTAGTTGTTTGTTGTTCTGTAGTGTTAACCCTGTGTGTTTGAAAGTTGAGTTATGATTCTATAAAGCAGCAGGAAGTCCAGTGGCAGTGTGGAAATCTTGCTCCCTTCCCTCCCAGCCCCCACCCCGAGGTTCCTCCTTTCAGATTTATGAAAGAAAACATTTCTTTCTGTAAAAGGGTTTTGTGTGCCAGCATCTGGAAGTGTTTATTTCAGTGGCGTGTAATCTATCTGTGGATTTAGTTAGCACCAGACCCCCTTTTGTGTACTCCTGACTTAAAATTTTTATAAATGATCTTGTTGAATTTGTGCCAGTGTGCACATGGTTTGGCTGATTGCTGCATATATCCTTTACCTGCCAGTCACCTTTGATTTATATCTCTTCCCCTCTGCTTCTGCCTTCCAAAAATGGTGCCACTGGACTGTCCTCTAAATCATCTGACTGGATAAATTACTCCAAGATGAGATGGTACTTTTTGGGCCGACTCCTAGACAGAAGGCATTCCTATAATCCACCTTTGCCTGCTCTGTGTAGGGCCATTCAGAAAGAGAAGGGCCAGGGGAAATCGGGCTCCCTCTTCCTCTTTGTCCCGAGCACTATTTCTTCCAGTGCCATTCAAAAATGCAGGATTGGGTGTCTGATTTATAGAGCTCTTTGTGCCGACTGAAGATGCGCAGACAGTCTGAGGATCTTTCCGTGTGCTCTCCAACTTCTCTGTGCTAAGAGTTTAATCCTGAGAACACGGTATTCTCTCAGAAAGACTAAAATGTAGAAGAATTAGCATCTTTAAGGATATTTTGAAGCCTTTCACTTGGAAAGGGTTATGCAGTGTGTCTGATGGTTCTGTCCGTGATAGAAATCCCTACTGGTTTCCTTAAGCTAAACAGCTAATGCTCCTTCAGAATAACAACAGTTCTGTAAGCTTTACTTAATGACATTACTAATTTGGAGAGTTTTATGAAGTTTCCTGGAGAAAAGCAGGTGGCTTGGCAGTAATTTAAAAGGTTCACAATTTGTGGTAGCGGTTTCAGGGGGTTTCATGTTTCTAAAGAGGGAGAGCAAACTGCATATTGCTTAAGAGCGTCTGACACAATGATGTATAATTTTGGACTAAATTTCCAGAAGTTCATTGGTCATTAAATGCGCTGCTTGACTTTACATTGCAGTTTCCCAGCTGTCTCTACTGGGGGTAATCTTAACGCTCAAGCAGAATTTATTAATGAAGGCATAAGCTGATGAAACAGTAACTTGTCCAGATGATTTTATTAAACAGAAACATTGATTCTTAGATAAGGGAAAAATGTCACTTAAGTAGATTCGAAAAGAACTGGCTCCTTTCCTGCACAGAGCTGGGAAAGCACTCACACACGCTCTGGATTGTATTTGATATCCTGTGGGGACATTTAAAATTCTTGGGTCGCACATCCATCAGAGTCTCAGTACCCAGCACAGTGCGTGAATTGTTGCCTTTGGGTGGCAGGGATGAGGTTTGGTGGAGGCAGGAAGGCAGCAGCATGGAAGCACTGTGCTGTTCCCATCATCCCACCACGGCCTGGGATGCTGTGAGCACAGCACAGAGCAGCTCATGGATTTGACAAAATACTTATTAGCTCTGCAAGGGAGAAGACAATAGGTAAGCTCTGAGGCTTCAGTTCACTTCATCTCTCTTACAGTACAAAGCAGCCCCTGATCTGATAAGCCTTGTGTAATTATTTTTTCCTAGCTGCTTATCCAGACGCACAGCTTTACAGGAGGCTTCACCAAAATTGATGTTGTATCCACGCAGCATGTTGGTTCTGGTACAAACAATAATGAGCAGCAGCTTGGTAATTAAAAAGTCCTGGGTTTTATTATTTTTTATTTATTTTTAGGATTTATTATATTTTTTATCCACCCTTGGAATAGTCGCCCTGCTTCCTGCAGTTCCATATTTGTAGGGGTCACTTAGATTTTGAGCACTATTCTGCACTGACACCACTGTACACTGCAAGAGAAGATGTAGCAGTTGTGTTCTGCACAACTCAGGTTCCCCCAGACGTGCACGTTTTTCTTCCTGAGTGATTTAGAAGTGCTTTATGAGCTAAAACTACTTACAGTTGTCAGTTCACCTACAACAGGGACTGAAGCAGCTCAATGTGAAACGCAGCAGCTGTGGAAAAATCTGCAGCAGTGCTGCACGGCTTTGTAGGACAGGATGTGAACTGTCTAGATGAAACATGATGAGAACTTGAGGATCATGTAATAGAACTGTTTGAGTTGGGATTACTGTGTGGATTAATGTATGGTTTAGGGAAGTGACACGGAACTTTTAATTTCTTGTGAGCAGGATCTCCATTTTCGGTGTTATTTTTCTTGCTGACATTAGACAGACCTGTTGTCCTGAGCTTGGAGAGAAGCTCTGTCCCTGGTCAGCTCCAGCGTTGCTGGTCTGTCCCATTGCAGCAAGGCAAAATCTGTGGGATGAAGTGAGAGTTCTGGAAAGGAACGTAACAAATAACCAGGGAGTACCACCAGGACCAGGTGGAAATATTTCTTTGCAGTTCTCATTCCCTGCTGCTTTTCTTTCCAGTTACCTGTTCTCTCCTTTATGGAGTCCTCTGACAATACTCAAAATGGGCTCCTGTGGAGCTCTGTGCTGTGCACAGGAGGATGTCGGATTTCTGACTTCCTTTAACACCAAAGTTTTTCTCTCCAAACTAGCCCTGTTTCCAGCAGCCTGACTGCTCTTGGTAGCACTTGCAGCTCACTCTGCAGCTGAATCTGATGAGCACACCGGACCTGAGGCAACTAAACCCGTTTTATGAATCTTACTTTGGCCTTTGTGTTTCTCCCCTCCTTGAATTTTTTGCTTTATTTCAGTTATCTGACTTTCTCTTTGAGATCGTATAAACCTCAGTTCAGCGAAGCCGTCATCTGCGTGGTTGTTAAACCATGGGAAAATGTGTGAGAAAAAGGTGGAGGAGAATGAGAGCAGGAAGAAAGAATTCTCAGATGTGTAAAGAGAGAGGCAGAGAAATAGGTACACATGGGTTATGCATGCAATTACATAGAGATCCATAACAGTAAGCAAAGCTAAGGAAATAGTCTTTGCTATATGGAAGGCTTTAAAATTTACTGGTTTTGTTTGTGTATGAAGTTCTTTCTCATGGCATCCCAGTTCCTTTGGACATTTAATTTGCAGTAATCCTGCGGTGGATGTGATAGAGAAGACAGGATCCCAGCATTTCTGCTGCTGGGATGAAAGACAGGGTGTTTCAATGATGTGTTAAGCAGAGGGAAATCCTCTATGGAGAGGAGAGGTAGGCTGAAATTTTGAGATTCAGTTTTTCTTTGTGTTCTGAATTGTGTGAATACTGATTAAATGTCCATGCAGCAGCTGAGGGTATATGAGCTGTGCATAGTGCGAGGGCAGGTGTCTACAGAAGAGAAAGTAGCTGAGAGTCCTTACCAGGCCCATGAAATGAGCATAACATGGGATGAAATCAAAACTGTCTCTTTTTCTCTGGCCTCAGAGTACTCACTTCACTGAGGGAGGATGCAGTGTTGGATCAATAGTGCATTGTTGCAGAACTCAAGAGAAAACCACGGAGTGAAGGGGAACTCTTGAAAGGAATAGAAGAATTTGGAAATAGAATGACAGGAGCATGTGGATTTAGGAATAGAATAAGGCTAACCAGGCAGCAGTCAGGTTTTTAGTGCTGTGTAGAGCTGCACTTATGAATGTGACCAATGCCTGGTTTACAATGAACCCCAGGCCACTGGCATTCAAGTCCATGCCTTGTATCTTCTGGGCCACAGGGACTACATTTTGTAGGATGGTTCTCTTTCTTTTAGTCCAACAGCTCCTACTTATATCACCCTCAGTCGTTCAGACCCCTCCTCTGTAAGTTTTTTAGGTCTGTAGTGTTAGAAGTGCCTCCCTTTTTCCATGTTGCTTTCTTTTATAGGAGAGAGAACATAGGAGGGATTTTTTATTGGTGGTGTTTTACTTCTTGGTGTCTGTTTTTGTATTAACATGCACGTGGGTAAAATTTTTAGCTATTGTTTTTTCCCCAAAGTTTAGGAGCAATTCAAAGCCCCAAGAGCATCCCTCAGCCAGAATTCCTTCTGGCTTTGATTGCTGGTTGACTGCTGAACCCGGGGCATACCTGAGTGGTTAAAAATCTGTGCTCTGTTCTACCAGCATGGAATGAAATTCATAACCCAGGGGCCCTGATATGAACATCATGCTTTTTGTCTTGCATCATTTAAGTGCCAATATTGCTAGTAGTGGCTGAATCAGTAAGAGCGTGGGCTTTTCTATGTGGCAGGGTACAGGCACAAAGGAAATGATCCCACAATAGATGTTTGCAGAGTTACTGCTGTCAGTACAGGAGGTAGGTAGGGGAAGAGGCTGGGACCCAGCCTGGACATGATCTGATATACAAACACAACTTTTCAGGCTGGCACTGGTCAGACTTTAAATGTGATGATGTGCTGACAGAATTGCCACTTCTGATGGTAAAGAACTGAGACAGCAGAAGGAAATAAAGCTCTCTGGAGATCTACATGTGCTAGTTTTACTGCAGAAGGTGATAAAACTGCTGGAAGCAAGTTGTCTCCATGCAAAATTGTTGCAATACAAACGACCTGGAAGTGAGACATATTAATTACACTGGCATGATTTTTTTGGTGGTGAAGGGTTTGGCTTTGTCTTTTCACAGTGGGGGCAAATTGTTGCTCTTTGCCACCAAGAAGCCTGTAGTTCTAATTTGTGTTTAAATACAAGATGTAAGTTGATGTCAGAAGATATCATCTACATTTAGAATCATAGAATCCTAGGGGTTGGAAGGGACCTCAAGAGATTGAGTCCAACCTTCCTGACAAAGCAAGTTAAAGTGTATGTTAGGTGCATCTGAGGAAAAGCACGAGGTTTATTCTCCATCTGTTAACAACAAAGTTTAAATGGCCTCACCATTGTGCCTAGAGTTTAAAAAGAATAAAAAGCAAACAGGGGAAGGATATATGCTTGTTGCCGCTTCAAGCAGCTTGGGATTTAATTGCTTCCTTGAAGAGGTCCATCTTTATCCATAATTTCCTACGTGAATAATTAGGTGATAAAAAGAGTTAACTAGGTACAAAAGAGGCAGTCTGGATGGCTCGAGAAATTGATGCAAGGTGGTTAGTTTCAGCTCTTTGGAACAAGTTGGAAGCAATTCATATAATAAAGAAGTACTGATTGTGATACACATTTTTATAAGTGGTTGGCGACCCTGCTTACAGCAAGGGTTTGGAACATGGAACCTTGAGGTTCCTTCCAGCCCAAGCTATTCTGTGATTCAGGTTGTCAGAAGCAGCCAGTAATTCTGATTTCTGTGTTAGTTTTCTAAAAGCATTTACTGAAAGTGGGACTGTTTTCTGGATCTCCAACTTGCATGCCAGAAGCAAATGGTCATTTAACTTTAAATAGGGGCAAAAAGTAATTACTAATGCTCTTTAGTGTAAGAATATCAGTTAAGATACAGAACTGTATTTTTTTACAAATGATACTAATATACTAGCAGAGAAGACAGATGACAAGTTTTGTTAAGATTAGAAAGGAGAAACAAGGGGAGATGGTGTCTACTTTCTCACAAGTCAAGCAATGTAATTTGCGTAAGTTATCCTATTCATATAAGATATTTTTTTTATGGGAGTCATAGCACAGAAGAGTTTTAAGATGGGTTAAGTTTGGGTGTTGAAGTCGCTCTGTTTGCTTGTACCCACCAAAAAGATGAGGCAGAAGATGTGCTGTGTCCTAAGTTCTGTATGTGCACAGCAAAGACTTGTGATTACATTTGTAACTTCATCAGGAATATCAGAAACTGGACAAAGGGTGAGAAAGGCTGTTACGTGCAGTAGAGTTGTAGTCTGGAAAGAAAAAGGTGAGGTGTGGCTGTAATGTGAGTGCAAGGATATAGGGAGCATACAGCACCGGGTGGTTGTGGTGATCATGAGATCCCTAATGGACAGAGGTGAAGAATTTGGTATTGGGCCGATGATCAAGAACTCCAGTTTATCCACACTCAGCCTGATCTGGCAGCTTCACTTTAGGGATCTCAGAGGGGCACGAAAAGGTAACTAGACCTGAGTTAATCAGCCAAGAATCTTTATCGGTTGTATTATGGGGTAAGAAACACTTTCTGCCATGTCTGAGAGCAAAGGTTACAATGTGCAGTATTATTTGCTTCCCGTAATTTATTACACACTTCCCAGTTCATCAAAGCACAATTTCCTTTAGGTTGCTGAAGCAACCCTTTGTATTTCTTATTTTTCATGGGGGAAAAAAAGTAATACCCAAGTTCATAAGCTTTACTTTTAAGAAACTGGAATTCAACATTTTTCATAATGTCTTTTTTTTTTTTTAAGCTTTAAACTGATATTCCGTACTGTAAACTGATTCAGAAATCAGTTGCCTGTAGTCAGCAGGAACCTTTTGGCTTTAGTGCTTTTTTGCCATATACTCCAACAACAGCATGTGAGGTTGGGCAGCTCTGACTTTGCCATCACAACTGAGTCTCTGGCACTGCAGTATCAAGTGTTGAAACTTTTCATAGGACAAATCCAGGACATCTGGGTTTAGGCATCCTCACCTGTGTAGTCCTTCCTACAAGGATGCTCTGCAGATAGGAATGCCGTGAAGTATTTTCAAGACGTGTCAGTAGAATTCAACATCATACCCTCCATTCCATGCTATGAGGAAATGATTCTGTTAGGGTCAAGTGCAGCACGTCATTGCAAGTAGCTTTACAGAAGTGGACACACAGAATAATGCTCTGTCTTGGTTCTCTTTGGGCACCTTGTCAGAGTGGAGTTATGATTTGGAATTAAGTGCAGTGTAACGTATGGCACTACAGCTTTGCTGCTTGGAACAATACTGATGGAGGTGGAATGGCTGGAGCTCTGCTTTAGTAGAGTGTATTGTGTCTTTGGAACATTTACATTGCAAACTCCTAAGCTTTTCAGTTCTAAAAGTATAGTTTATTTAGGGTCTAGTTTCCTTGTCAAGTATTTTTAAGAAAAAGTTAATTGGAGACTGTGAAGAAATGAAGAGGACAAGTTAGTGACGGAGGTTTACTGAGTTACCGTTTGATAAATGAAGTGCAAGCAAACTATTTTCATTCCAGAAGAGCCAGATGTTCAGTATTTCATCTGTGAATTAAGAAAGCGAGCTATGTTTGCAGACTCTGGGGTTGTATCTTGCAAAGAAGGGATTTTGAGAGAGTATCCTGGAGTCTTGACAAATCCGTGGAATGTGACGGAGCCAGTGCAGAGCTGGAAGGCTGGATACAGTCCTTGGACAGGTGGGAATAAAGAAGAGAAGGGTTTTCTTTTGTGTGAGAACAGCTGAAACACTGCACAGTGTAGGTGTTTGTGTTTTAATAAAACCTTGATAAATTGAAGAGGGCTGAAGGACCCAGGAGAAACTGGGAGACCAAAACCTCCTGACATAGAGATGCATGTGATGCTTAATCTCAGTTGTGTAATGAGTCTTTAAGGACACAGTAAAGAAGAAAAATCTCATCCTTTAGGGTTTTTCAGTCTTTGCATCCAAGTTGAAGCAATAGTCAGCGTGGGTTTCCTTCTGGCCAGACACGAGCACCTGTATTTGAGCACATTAACTAGATTTCCTATTGAGAGAAATAAGCGCTTTGGGACTGTAATTTATCTATTCCTAGGGCAGATATGTGAGTGGGGCCAAATGAACCATGCTGCAGAAGTGCCTTTTTCTGTACCTTGACAGAATGATGTGTGTAGGTAGGTTCGGTGAGAGAAGTCTTTCTCCTAGTATCAAACTTGACATTTAAGTTAGACAAATTCCAGCAAGAAATAAGGCATAGTTTTTTAACAACGTAACTAAGTGCTGAAATAATTCAACCAATGCTTGTGACAGATTGTCCATGACTGGAAATGTAAAAGTCAAGATGAGATGTTTCTGTAAAAAGCAGTGCTCTGGTTCGACCACAACTGTGGAATTTGGAGAGCTGAATTTGCTGGGGCTCTTACACAGCAAAGTTAGATCGGATGGTGTTGCCTGCCCTAGCAGCTGGGAATCACGCTTCACGTGAAGTTGAATGTGAAGCTGAAAATTTTAATAGTTACTAGAACAGGTAGATAAACTTTTTTTTTTCAAACCCAAGTTTGAGCTATCATTTATGTACACAGTATTTCTATACGTTCTTATAAATGCTCTTATTTCTTCTATATTCTGAATAAAATGGGGTAAATACACCACCTTAATTAGAGCAGTGGAAATAACAAGTTATTTCCATTCTTTGAATGTCTTTGGCAAATTTCCATTGTGTCAACATAATTAAGATATATTAATATTAATCTGGTAAGTACTGCAACTTTACATAGTGGAAAAATAAAATAAAAAAGACCATGAGAACATTTTTCAATATCAGTTTCAATTTTAATACTTAATATTGTTGTGAAAAGTTATAAAAATGTGTTATTATTTTATTGCCCCATTAAGAAAACAACGCAGCAACAGATGCTTGTTACCCTGATTTTCTCAGTCTGTTTATGAGGATGTTTTATCAAAATGGGTCTTTTAAAAGTTATAAAGATATAATACTCTCCTAAATTAGGTCATAAATGCCTAATGTGGAAAACTAATACATTTTATGATTTTTCAAGTATGGGTTTATGTATATTAAAATATGCAGCTGTTAGGAAGTCTGGAGTGTGTATAGCAGAAACATATTGCATTACAAGATGTTAGTGTCTCTCCCTGAGTATGTGCATTCTTTATGCATATACCCGCACGAGCTCTTGGCTTTTGGAAGAGACTGCATTAACATTGTGGTTCAGTATTATTTTCTAATATCATTGATTATTTTTTATGTATGCACATAAATGCAGGATATACAGAGCGCATAAATGTATTTTTACTCTGTATTTCCCCAGATCTTTCCTGCAGCCACATTCACAAACTGAGCAGGTAGATGTAAAATGTGCATGTAGATAACGTTAACTTCCAACATCAGCAATTGTGCAGTGTGTTTCTGGAAAATGGTAGATGCTCTTACTGGGGGATTATCACCTGGTTTAAATCTCATTCTGTCTTCCATGCCAGGCAGCTTGAATGTATTCTGTGGCAGATGGGGGGTTGTTGCAGGTAGCACGGTGACCCTGGCTGCTGGAAGAGATCTGAAAATTGGAAGGATTTTCAGATTTTTCCATAATTGGAAGTGAATAGTCCAGAAACCAAAAGTGAAGTTCCTGAACCTCAGAGTTCCCATGTCCCCTGGGAGAAACCTTTAATGGTCTCAAGGGCAATGTGTTTGAAGGATACACCAAAATCTGCGGCAGTGATGGGAATGCATACATCTACAAAACTACTGTCATTGAAATACCTCTTTATTTCCAGCAGTTCCCTGCCTCTTTTACTGGGGAGGCCAGAACTGCACACATTACTCCAGATGTGGTCTCCTCAGGGCAGAACAGAGGGAGAGGATCACCTACTGCTGGCCATACTGTGTAATTCACCCCAGGATCCTGTTGCTCTTCTTGGCCATAGAGCACCCTGCTTGTTCATGGCCAACCTGTTGGCTACTGGGGCATTCAGGATCTTCTCTGCAGAGCTCCTCTCCAGCAGATCAGCCACTAACCTGCAGTGATGCATGAGGTTAATCCTCCCCAGGTGTAGGACCCTGCACTTGCTCTTGTTGAACCTCATCAGGTTCCTCTGTGCCCAGCTCTCAGCCTGCTCAGGTCTTGCTGAATGGCGGCCTGGCCTCCTGGTGTGTGAGCCATTCCTCCCAGCAGACTTGCCAGATGTGGACTCTATCTCTTCATCCAGATCATTGATGAAGGTCTTGAACAAGATGACTCCCCCAGGGAGTATCGCTAGTGACAGCCTCCAACCAGACTGTGCTGCTTATCACAGCCCTCTGAATTCTGCTGGTCAGCCAGGTCTAAATGCACCTCAGTGTCTGCTCATCAGTCCTGCACTTCCTGAGTTTCATAACAAGGATATTGTGTGAGACAGCATCAGATGCCATGCTGAAGTCAATGGTGCACAACATCTACTGCTCTCCCCGCAATTACCCGGCCGTTCTTGACACCATAGAGGGCTACCAAGTTGGTCAAGCACCATTTACCCGTAGTGAATCCTACTCCTGATCATCTTTTCTCCTACTTGTTAGGAGATGACATTCAGAACAAGCTGTTCTGTCCCCTTCCCAGGGACAGAGGTGGGGCTGAGTGCCTGTAGTTTACTGACTCC
This sequence comes from Oreortyx pictus, assembly GCA_036925125.1. NCBI lineage: Eukaryota > Metazoa > Chordata > Aves > Galliformes > Odontophoridae > Oreortyx > Oreortyx pictus. Next base: position 104,853,381 of record JAUPFR010000002.1, on the reverse strand, counting down.
TCCTTCTTGCCTCTTTTGAAGACTGGAGTTGGCTTTCCTCCAGTCTTCAGGCACCTCTCTCATTCTCCATAAGAAGAGGCCCTGGGGTCTTGGTAACTGTCAAGTTGGCCATGTGCTGACAAAATGACTTGATGGCAAATGCCAGTGGTATCCTGGTCTGCCTTGGGCACAGCTTTATCGTTGAGGTGAGGACGGTGATTCTCCTCCTCTACTCAGCCCTGGTGAAGCCTGTCTCTAGTTCTGGGCTCCACTATAAAAGGGAATTACTGGATCAAGAACTGTGAAGGGCCTCAAAGATGTCTAAGGGCTTGGAGAATCTGTTACGTGAGGAGAGGCTGAGGCAGCCAGGATTGTACAGCCTAGAGAAAGGAAGGCCTGGGCAGACTTTATCAGGACCTATAAATAATTAGAAGGCAGAATGAAGAAGGCAGATCTCAGTAAAAGCACAAGAGGCAGTGGTCACAAACTAAATGCAGGTGGTTCAAGTTGACGTAAGAATAACTTTTTCACTCTGAGAGCAGTAGAGCTCTGGCACAGATTGCCCAGTGCGATTGTGGAGTGTCTGAGGATATACTGTAATCCCAGCTGGATTCCACTTTGACCAACCTGCTCAAGGTGACCCTGTTTGAGCAGGGGATCAGAGCAGGCAGTGTCCGGAGGCACCTTCCAGCCTCAGTGGTTCTGTGAAGTGCAGTATTGTTAGGATGGTGGTTAGAAATTGTGTAATTTCAAGTTTTCTGCCTTCTCAACATTTTCTGCGTTCATTCAAGGTCTACATCAGTCTACAGACTTGTACACAAAGAGTGTGGAAGGTCAATTATTTGAACTCTGGCTTAGACCTGGGTTCAGGAGGTGTTCTAGTTGCTCCCATTATACTTAAAATCATGCAGTAACACATTTGCCTCTCTTCTAACCATGTTAAGAACTGAGCACAAAGCCTGCAGGCTGTATAGTTTCAATTAACCTAATTGATCACAGTAGCTGTACTGCCAACCACCAAAGTGTTGATAGGACTTCACTGGAAGCTCAGCTAGTCTGTCATCATCTGGTCTCAAAATGCAGTTAAGATGAGCCTTCTCTTTCAGAACTTTTATGAAATCTTAAATTCAAGCCAGTATGCAAAAGGCTCAATTTGTTGTCATTTTCTGCTTCTCAAGTTTTGCCACTAAGTGTCTCACTGGGATGTCCTGGACCTAATTTACATTAACCAAATAGATTCTATCGAGACATAGCATGGAATTTAACATAGCATCACTTCCAGGGGTTCATGGCCAACAAAAGACTTCAGTTGCTTGCCCAGAGTCTGTGCTTCTGAAAAGATCAGAGGTGAGCTTTTACAGCACTGAGAGCTCGAAGCATGTTTTTCTGAGTGAATTCCACAAGAGGCTGTTGTCCCAGCGGCTGGGTATGTCAGTTGCTTCATTGCGACCCGATAACGTATCTTACGGCCTGCTCCTTGTTGAGGCCTATTTCTTATTTTAGCACCGAGTTAAAATGTTCATAACAAAGTAAGGCAGGGCTTGGTAAACAGTTATTTTATAGCTTCAAGGTTATTTTTGAGATATCTTTTATGGATGAAATATTTCGGAACAGATTTGGTTATCTGCTTGTCATTTCCTTCTAAAGCAAACTAAAAGGCATTAACACTTGTTTGTGAAGTTTCTAGGCCTGAGCTTCATTAGTGGAATGTGTCTCCTCTGACTGCCTTTCCCAGAAAATTGAGCAAAATAGACAGAACTAGAGATTCTATCTGAAATTCACTTTTTTTTGGTGTATAGCCCTATGAATTGTAGCGTTCTATAAATACCAGTCCTAGAGCCATCCTAGGACAGTTGCTCAAAGTAGCAATTGTCTGAACTCTAAGGTGTGCTGCTCACCCCGAGAGGGCAGATTTCTCCTCCAGAACCACATCCTAAAGCTGGACCAGGCTGCAGGGCCACCCACACGCTCCTTGCAGCAGAGACCCAGATGGCTGCAGCTGTACCGCTTGGCTCATGTCATAGGAGGGTACTGCTGATGCTCATTTAAACATTAAATACGTTTGAAAAAACAGCAATATTTGGGGGTAGCAAAGCATTGTAGGATGCTCTCACACAACACAGGATACGATCTGCTGCTGCTTCAACTGCTGTGTGGTCTCAGAAAGCTGCAGTTCCCTGCATTACCATTATACCATCAGCCTTTGGAAATGCCATGCTTTTGTCATCTGGCCTCAAAAAGAAGAGGGTGTACTTTTCTGAGCTGTTTCCTTTCCTATTTATGTATATACATTTGGAACAGCGATACATTGCGAACTGAGTGTCTCCTGTTTGCAACCAGAGACCTGTGCACTTCTGTTCCCAGAGGGGAACTTGTGGCTGTTAGCTGTGGAGCTTGAAGGGGTGGCTTGCAGGAAAAGTTGTTCTGTTCAGAATAGTGGTTATTCAGATTCGCTGTTAGGGCTGTTAATTAACAGTCTTTGTGTGACAGCTGGGTTGATAATTGAAGGAAGCCCTGTTGTGGGAAATGTTCAAGATGAGCCACTCTTTATTTTCATAAAGTTCATGTGGCTTGCATGAATGGAATTACGTATCTCACGATCACATCATCATTACAAGGTGAAATAAGTTCTGCCATTTTTGTGGTTAAACTGAAGTTCCGATTTTCTGAACAGGGAGTTTGGAATTCATCCTGGGAAATGCAGATCTGTAGGAGAAGGCACATGCAGAAATGCATCTCCTTGTAACAGTGTATTGCTGACTGCAAAGGGAGATGGGGCTGAATAGCTCAGACTGGGGCATGTCTGTCATCTCTAATGATAAGAGCTAATTGAGATGAACGCGTTTTCAATAGTCAGAAAAGATTCTGTGATATCTTATTGTATGTAAAAGGTGTGATGAATTAGCACTGTAGTGAATTACAGTAGAATGGTGGAGTACACATTGAGTATTTGTTTAAGGTTACTATAAGAAGAATTAATGCTGTTTTGTATTCAGAATGCTGTTTGCAGATTAATGTTCTATATCTCAATATTCATTAGTAACCGTAAATATATTCTTTAATATCCTTACACTTCCAAATTTCCTTACCAGTTCTTTAATCCCATTTTGTTATTCATGTAAAGATATTTTCTTTCCATTCTCAATGAATGACAAATACAAGTGCAGACTTTAAGAAGGAGGTTAAAAGAAGAGCTGGAACTTACTATATCAAAAGTATTCTTATATTGAATAAAAGTAGTAAAAGAAATAGCTGTAATTGAAGAAGAAAAATACCTTACTATGAGAGATCTCACGTATAACAAAGTGCTTAGCAAGACTATTATAAGGTAAAAGCTGATCATTCTGTATTTGTTCTTTTTTATCTAATGTTAATAATAGGTATTTGAAAACTCTACATAGATGTCATATTTTAATCATAGAACGGTCTGGGTTGAAAAGGACCTCAAAGATTGTGTAGTTTCAACCCCTGCCATGGGCAGGGTCACCAACCACCAGAGCAGGCTGCCCAAAGCACATCCAGCCTTGCCTTGAGTGCCCCCAGGGATGGGATATCTACAGCCTCTCTGTGCAACCTCTTCCAGTGCGTCACCACCCTCTGAGTGATTTTTTAATTGCAAAAAGCTCAGTGTAGTGTTTCTCCATCCCATCCTCTTGTTTCAAGAGCTCCATAGAAAAAGAAGAAAATTGCATTTTAGATGTATGCTTAACAGCGTTCAGATTCAGTGTAATGAGCACAGACTTTCACTTGCAAAGCAAAAACCCAAATCTAATCTAGCACTTGATCTAGCAGCTGGCAACCCTGCCTGTGGCAGTGGGTTGGAACTTGATGATCCCTGAGGTCCCTTCCAACCCAAGTCATTCTATGATTCTGTGATTCCATGATTTATGATTCTATGGAATATAGAAAGGGATAGCACTCAGAAGTTTCAAGTAACTGGTGGCTTTGGAAATTTGTTATACTGCTGGAGATTTCTATTGTTTTTTGTCACGTCTGTTAACATCTTGTCCAAGGGTTCTTCACGGGAATTTGAAACTTCCTTGAGCTAGCACTCACATTGTATGAGTGCAAGTCTCATTTTAGATGTGAGGTGTATTAAAATGCATAAGTTTTAATTGGATCTGTCAAGAGCAACGGTGGAGTGGTAGAATTAGGCAAAAATGATGAAAGAGCAATCGAGAGGGAAGTGTCAGTGCTGTTGATTCACATCACTGGCTCAATCTGGTGCAGAAGTTACCTAGAGATAATACAGAAGATAAGTGGATGAAGGCTGAAGTACTTCTGGCCTTGGAGTAAAGCAGTGCAGTAGTAGGAAGCAGGTCTCTTAAAGGGAGGTCCTAAAGGTGTGAAGAGTGGAAAGTGAGGACAGGATGAAGCCATGGTTTTAAAGATACATGACTGACCATATCAAATGTAGCTTAAATAAACCAGAACAAATAGGCTTTACCTGCACCCATGCATTTTGGTAATAAAGCCACCCTTGTGTGTCTTGGTGAAGGGTGGCAGCTGTTTCAGTGGGAGAAATCTCTGATAGAGTGGACCGTTTACATTTTGTTGCTAATGAGCTCTGCTGATGTGAACGAAGCTTACCAAATACACAGACATAACTGTTCTTATTTCTATGCATAATATAAATTTCACATTGTATAATGGCTGTAAGACAATCCAGAGCATTTCCGGGGGATTATTGCACATCTCGGGTAGTTGAAGTCGTCCAGCCTTTTGGCTTCATGCCTTTAAGCGCTACCAGAGACATGTTATAATCGTCCAGAAATGCACTGCCTGTTGCAAATTATGGCTCAAGCCAAAGTGTTCAATCCATTATATGTATACTCAAAGTGTACAGTTTAACCAGGTAGTGTGATGTGCATGCATTAAGAAAAAAATTCTAAATATGGAAGTGTTCAGTGTGCTTTTCCACAAGGTGGTGAGTTTTCCTGCCCATCCAGAACAGCTTTAGAAAGTCTTTCCAAGGTTGCAGTTTGTCATTTGGTTCTCTGTTTAATGATCTCTTTTTTTAATTTTCTGACTCCTTATTTTGTGATTCTGCCATATCTGAATGGGCTGTTTGGGCTCTTTGTGGGATCCCTGAAGAATCCCGCATGTCTTCAGGCAATCAAACATGGGATAGAATTATAACAATTAGGTGTAGAAGTAGTATTCAAGGCTAAACAGAGAAAACTGAAGGAATATCATCACTAAAATTCTAGGACAGTTACTACTTTATTTCACTAAATTACACTCTACAGGCAAAGATTTTCCCGTAGCAGATCTATACTTGATCTAAATACTCTTATAAATATCAGTTTTAAATGCAGTGATAGGATTAAGTGTCCTCATTTCCTTGTGTCGTTTTGTATGGGAGATCCCTGTAGGGTCTCCTATATACCTCCTCTGCGTATTTTTCTGCTGTTAGTTTGCTCTGTAACCTGCTGTCCTGCACTGTGCTCTCTCACCCCAGTGAGCAGACGTCTCAGCCTGATGCTTTCATCGATCCTGTTGTTATTAGCCCTGGGATCATTTGCTGAGTGAAGCAAGGCATTTCCAACAAGAAGGGGTTAAGATGAGGGCAGCCACACACACCTTACGTTGTTTCTTTTTCCCAGCCTACTTGTTTTTGTCAGATAGAATGACAAGCAGAAAGCAAATTACAATGTTTTCAGATATTAACTGTAATATTATGTCTTCTTCCTTGTGGGCAGTTGAGCCCCGAATGGCAAGCTGCCCATCGTGATGCACAAGGACACTGCTTTTCTGGGAGGCTGTGTCAGATAAAGCAGTTGGGTTTTCTGAAAGCGAAGACTTTATTTTCCTCCCTCTCGAGTGGAGTGAGACCATATCAGCACGTAAACAGAGCCTGAATGGCAACATAGATACCTGCTCTGCCTCATGTTCTGCTTCCTCAACAAAGCTTATTTCTCATGTGGATATTAAAATAATAGCTTTCAAGTTTGAAAGTACGCTCGTTTGTGCTGCAGTTATTAAAGTCTCAATTGGGACACTTTGCTCACTATCTGGACTGAGGTTTCCAGAGGAGCCTGGGGAGCTGCCTGCATGCAGCTCTGTCTGTAGCAGCAGATTAACTATGTCTGTGCTCTCTGATGCTGAGGCTAATGTGTGCAGAATGGTCCGTGTCTGTATGAACCCATTTTCTTATCCTTCAGAATAGGGTGACTGTCTCTCAGCTGTCTCCTACAAGTGGTTAAGGTCTCTGTGTACTCTGTGCTTCTGTCCCTGGCATGGGGAGCAGGGCTTGGACAGTTCAGGTGTGAAAGTAATTTCCAGGGCCCAGGGACATCCTAAGTCTCGAGTCTTAGGGTCCAAGGCTGCTCTGAATGCTGAGATCTTACACCTTGGCCTTCGTAGCAGCCAAATGCTCGTATCTGTTGTCTGATCTGGAAAAATAGATCCCTTCCACAGCCTGTGGCTGGGGCAGGTGCACTCTTTGCTGGGTAAAGCACTGGCTGGAGAGCTAGGCCCAGAGAGTGGTGGTGAATGGGGTTAAGTGCAGCTGGTGGCTGCTCCGAGTGGTGTGCCCCAGGGGTCAGTACTGGGGCCTGTCCTCTTCGGTGTCTTTATGATCTCAATGAGAGAAATGAGTGCACCCTCAGTCAGCTTGCAGATGACACCAAGTTAGCTGGAAGTGTCGATCTACCTGGGGGTAGCGAGGCCCCACTGAGGGATGTGGACAAGCTGGAGAGCTGGGCTGAAACCAGCAGGATGAGGTTCAACAAGACCAAGTGCCAGGTCCTGCACTTTGGCCGCAACAACCCCAGGCAATGCTACAGGCCTGGGGCAGAGTGGCTGGAAAGCTACATGGCAGAAAAGAACCTGGGGGTATTGGTTGACACTCAGCAGAACATGAGCCAGCAGCGTGCCCAGGTGGCACTTAATTCTGTGATTAATAAAGTGTAGAAGGTACAGTCTTCTTCAAGAACTGCGTGGTTCCATCACATTAGATTTCCTTCAGCAGCATTCAGTATCTGATGCATTGTTTTATAGGGTGATTATTATTAATATTATTAAAAATCGGCATCATGATAAGAGATGGTAATAAGAAAAAGATCACGGTCTCTGGTGTACCCCAATGTGCTCTGTGTGTTTATAAAAAACACGTATTGTTAAAAATATACCTGTATATTTACTCTATATTTTTGTTATGTGTCACTGATAGTCAGCAATCTGCTCTCGAGCTTCTGTTGGGTTTGGGTTCAGGCACTGGACATCTATTGCATATACCTGTAAGGTTTTTTCACAGTTTTTCTGTGTTCTGTGTCTCTATAACAAAGTCACAGTGCTTGGTGTGCGGCATCAAAGGCTGTTGCTGTGAGAATGAGCGTAATTTAGCAAACAATGACTGCATTGTATGTGTAAGCAGGGAAGGAGAAGGCAAGTTATAAAACAGAACCTTTTTTATTTAAACAGCCATGTTTTAATAACCAGTAGATTTTTTTTTTTAAAGGGCTGGAAAAATAGTTAAAAGATAAATGTACTTATGTTTCAATGTTGTGATTTTTTGACAAGTACAAAAGTTCATTTCTGCATATTAAAATAAAAAATGCCCTTGAATTTCAGGCAAGATCCTGAGAGAGCTATTGCCATGCCCAACCAATGCTCGTGGTGCGATAGCTGTACTACAAAGGGCTCCTGTGTATTTCGGGAGTCAGGATATAGCACTCTTCTGACAGAAAATGCCCTGTAATGAAGGTGAAGCTTAGACATTATTTATTCCAAATACAGGATCTTTCCATCTGCGAGTTTATAGAGGCTGAGAAATTGTTGAATTTGGAGATTTGCAAATACAAATTACAAGCTTGACTCCGAAAATATTCCCTCCTGGAAAACAAGCCCCTTTCCCTCTTGCGAGCATTATTCTTGTGCGCATTCGATTGGTACAGAAGGTGTTTCTAAAGCAGATGGCTTTGCTCATAAAGACCCAGCACCACCCTCTAATGGAACGAAGCAACTGAAACATTTTGGTCCTGTCCTTGGGTACATCAAGAAAACAGACCGTCACTTGTGCTGCATTATGGGGAGTATTTATGAGTCTCTTACCAGGTCCACTTCTTAGGCTGCAGCAGGTTAAAGTTAGAGCTGTGCAGACTTTCAGAAACCCGAATCCAAATTAAGCCTGGCACGCCTCCAGAAATGGCTGGAGCTGGCAAATTTAAATCATTTTCAAATCGGGGCTGTTTTTTTCTGGGCTTTATGTCATCACTTATGAGTTAATACTGAGGAAAAACCGGGTTGGATCTGATTTAACCTCTTTTTGCCGCCTGCCTTGGTCTAGAGACTTTCTTCCATACATGTGACTTGTTTGCTGATGGGATTACCCAATGTGCTGAGTATTTGCAACTGTAAAGCTCTTAATTTGAACATTAATAGGGCATCAATTGCTGAAATATCTGTAAAAAAGTGATTCGTAATGCATTTTCAAGTAAATAAATGATGTTTTCTGCATTGTGTTTTCAAGCATTTCAGGTGTTAAATGATAATTTTAAGGTTGGCTGGCATTACCAATGTGTTAGGAAGTGCTGTGCTTCTGGCTTAGGATCCATAGTAGATAAATTTTTTCCTCCCTTCTGTTTTTTGTGGATAACTCCTGTGTTGGGGGAATGATTTATGAACAATATGTTTACAGGTGAGATCGCTCTTAAGCCTCAAATCAGAAAGTACCCGATGGATACCCAGCTTTATGCGTGGGGATGCCTATTATGAAGTGACATGAGAGGCTGTGGAGAAGAGGGGCTGTGATTGTATCTGGGCATCTGAGGAAACAAGTTTATTGCAGTAAAAAGTAGGTGCCTGGTTAGAACCTGACCTTTGCAAGAACTGTCCAAACATTTACTCTCTCTCACAACACCCTCATGAAGTAGAGAATAAATATTATCCCAATGTTATGGAGCAAGAAAGGGAGCACGAAGAGGGTCTGGATTAAAAATCAGGAATCTGTGGTATGCAGTTGCTTGCTTAATCCATTAGGCCGTGGTGTTTGGGCTGCCAATAATCCTGTGCTCTATAAATGGGACAAAACCTTTAAAATACCAATTAGTTTGGATAGGCAAGAGTTCGGTTCTCCTTGCTAAAAACAGAGATGAAGCCATTGCACGTCACGATTGCCAAACTTGGAGGATTTTTCCACCTCCATTTCAATAAGGATTGCTCTTGAAGATAGTGGTACATCAAAGCCCTTCTTCTGGAGTTAAGGAGCTTAGAAAAAGAGATGATATTTCCATTTGATACAGCTTTCCATTCTGAAAATGTCCAAGTGGCCAACATGTCATTTCTGTATCGGAATCTAAATTTGGCAGCTCCAGTGGTAGGCTTGCTTGCTAGAAGTGGTGATATCCCCATGGGCTCACAGCAGTACTGAGAACTAGCAAGAACAGTAGTATGTTGAGAAACATTAAATTTGATAGGCAAAATGAGAAGAAATAGTATTTTGCCAGCGTACGTTGTGGTGAGGTTTGTTTGAGGTGGAAGAAAGGAGTGATCCATTTTGTTCCTAATTAATGCCGTTATGATCTATGCTACATGTATGGATATATGTGTGTGTATACTTATATGTAAACTTCTTCAGCTTTGGGACAGCATATGCCAAAAATCCCATTTAAAACCAAATTTCATTTAGAATCTGTATAAATAGCAGTCTCCTGTAGCTTTTCTGTGGACTCTGTTGACATGCTTAGCCGTTAAATAATCATTACTTTAGCCTTAAATTACCAAAGCTCAACGTTAGGGAAGCAGTGCTGCACGTGTAATTTATCTTGGTGAAGGGTTGTATCACATTTGCATGCAGTAAGTTTACATTGGTTTTATACAGAATGAAATGTATGGAGCTTAGATATATATTTATATGATTTACAGCAGTTCCCTGTGAGCGTCTGTCACCTACTAGTTGAAATGAGGCTGGGAAGCTGTGAAGAAATGACAAAGGCTACGGCCATTGTCTGTGCCAAACTACAGTGGAGCTGAAATGATACAGGACAAGAGGGCAAATGCTGAGAACTGGAAAAACAGAAAAACAGAGCAGCATGAAATGTCAAACCACATTTTTAAGGCGCTTTTTACTATATTTCCATAAATGCATGAGGGAATTATGTTGCAAATACTTGAAACTGTTTATTTTCATTTTTGGCTTGATTTTCTAGCATTGAAAAAACCATGTCTAATGATCTTGAGCATTCTTAAAGAAAAAAAAATTATATTTTACATAATGGTTTGCATGTGTGAGTTCCCTCTGGCAGGAGCACTATAATTAGCCTGTCGTCTCTTCAAGAAGAGACTATCTGTCTTAAAGATGCAACAGCAAGTCTTGGCTGCTAGAGCTAGCAGCAGAACGCTGTGATTTTGTTAAAAGATAAACATGATCCCTTTTCACTTATTCATCTTTCTCCTCTTCCTGCTTCTTTGGCTCAAAGCTGGCCTGGAGAAGCAAGGACAGCTGAGTACAAACAGTTTTCTTCCTTCCTCATTCAGCAAACCATGGTGAAAGATCTTGGCTTCTTGACATCAAAAACTTTGCTTCAACTCAACTTGGAACTGTTTGGGCAGGCTTTCAAAACTAAAAAGGTACAATAAAAGGGGACTGAACTTCCTGTTTTACTCATAAAGTAGCAGATTCAGCTAAGGCACGCTTTCCTTTGGGATTGTCTATATACTGCCCAAGAGACTCGAGGATGTGGAATATTATTTCTTTGCACAACTTTATTGTAGCTATTAAAAGACAATCAACTAGACTAGGGTGGTGGCAGACAGCGTTGTGTGTTTCAGCCTTTTGCGGTCTTGTTACTAAAGGAGAGTAATTTCGGTAGAGAGACTCTGCTGCTTTTGGGTAGCCGTGTGTGCCCTTGATCAGAGCAGGGGGAAGGAGAAGGAAAACTTTAAACCACCACAGAGTCAGAAAAATGTAACTGGTTTGAGCTGGCATCACGGCACTGGTGTGTGTTAACTCTTGGTATTATCATGCCTGAGGTTTCGTTTCCAGCATGGACAGAGAAAACTGTAATACAGGAGGTGATCATGTGTGGCATCTTTCCAGGCCCAGCTGGTCACATTAGCAGGGACTGTGTGAGGAGGTGAGGTTTCCAGTAGGGACAGGAGTGTATCAGATGTCATTCCGAAGGCTGCCGTGTACACGTGCCAGTCCATCAGAGAATGTTTTGATATGTTGCTGAAAGCTAACTGCAGCAGCGAGGGTGATTCTCCACGGATAACAATATGTGGACCAGGCTCCTTAAAGATACCAGTCATCAAGTTCTTTGAGCTGTGCCACGTCCAGTTATTCTTTCTCTTGCTTTGTGATCCTTCTGCTTGGTGCTGTCCTTCTGCCCCTCTTCTGTGTAGCATAGTTTGTCTGAACGGTGTAATTTTCTTATTCCTTACAACCTTTCTCTCCCCACCCCTCTGCTTTCTTGATCCTTTCCTTTGCCAAATAGCCAGAGATTTTCTCAATTCTCAGTTCCTATGTAAGCTGTAATTTTGTTCTATTATGAGTGAGCGCTGCTACTGCAGGCCTGGAACTGATTACTGTTTGCATTTATCCGGCGTCACCAGCCAAAGAGTCAAACACCAAAGCAACTTCTCCGAACCTACAAAGGTTTTAAAAATTACCTTGTTATTCATTTCAGATCCCTCCATTTGTTGGGATTTTTAAACTTTTAAATCTTCTTCTTGGCAACCCTCCTCAACAGTCCCAAACCCAAAAAATCTCATTGAAAATTAGCACCTATTTGCAGCCTCGGACATCTCCAGAAGATGTTGATCAGATGATCATGGGCTCTGTCCGCTCTTTTCTGGAGCGTATTTCAAAACTGTGCATTCACAGACCTTTGGTGGGAGGCTCAGAGCAAAGCTTTGTGAGTTCTGTGATGTTTCTTGGCCCGAATCGGAGGGAACACTCCCCGCTGTTCTTTTTTTAGGAATATTTCAGTACTTCAGTTCTCATCCCAGAGAGGATAAATAACATAAATGAATAAGTAAATAAATAATCCATTGAAAAGCTGGAAATAGTGGATGGAGGGAGGGGAGTTTGTTATTTTAGATTGTTGTTGTTGTTGTAGTTCAGTCAGAAGAAAGCATTAAGGAGAAGTTTGTGCTGTCCTTATTTTACGTGCTCAAATTTCTGGTTTTCCAGTTCATAAGAATTGCATGCTACTATGTTCTGCAAAGGTGGGATAATGAAGATTGATGCTATATAAGAGGTTGCCCTGGGCAGTCTCATAGCTCTTCTGCCTCTGAGCTCCTGGCAACGGTTGCGTACAGGAAGCCTCATTTGAGAGAGGGAGAAAACCATCATGATCTGAGACGGAAATAGTTCTAACTTTTGCTGTGTCAGTGCCTTCCCCGCAGAGCTCTGCCTCTGTAATAAATCTTGGTTTGCCATGAAACTCCCATGCACTGACCTTTGTACTCTCCAGGAAGTCTCATCAACAAAAAAAAAACATATTTTTTGAAGCGACCATTGAGCTAGCCATCTTCTTGCTACTCTTCGCTCCTTTCTTGGTAGTTTTTGTCCCACACGGAAACATTTATTTCTGAGGATGGCACCGCTGGTCTGGCAGATTTCAAAGCCACGGTAAAAACAGCTTTCTGAAGTGATCTTGCTTGGAATGACGTGTCTCATTTTAAGCCTCCTCTGTGTTTAGCTGACCTATATCTCTGGACTGGGTAAATGGGTGTGAGTTCTGAAGTTGTTTCCCTGTTCTTCCCCCTCTTTTCCTTTTCTCTTTCCCCTCTTTTCTCAGTGTCTCCCCTTATCTTTTCCCAGCATTCTTCCTTGCCACGTTGTCTCCAAGTTGGTCTTCTCAGAAAGGGCCAGGTGAATTAGTACACAGTATCTGCTATTTCCTAGACGCAAGTATATCACTGAAAAACAAGGAACTCTCCTTTTTTGGTTGCATCACTGGTATTGTTCTTCAGGTTATAGATTGATAGCCATCTGTTGTTCAACTAAATTCCTTCCTCCTTTACTGTTATCCTGAAATTATTTGTTACAACTCTTTTCCTTTTTTTTTTTTTTTTCATTGTGCTGCTGGCACAAGGCTCGCTAAAGTCAACCAGAATTGGACTGTGACTGTTTCTGCAAGATGTACAAACAGGAGCAGATGTGTAAAAAAAAACAAAAGCATAGTGCTGACCTAACATCCACCCTGAGAGCATTTCCATGGGTTTTGCTTTCAGTCAAGCACGAGGGCCAGCCTGGCCCTGCTGGGTGGCTGCTGGGTAGTGGTTGGAGTGCAACTTCTGATGTGGTTTTATCCAAAAGGAGTCCGGTTAGTGTGCATAGAAATCACACCATGGTGCAAACCGATGTGCACTAAGCGGGGATGAATGAAAGATTTGTTTTGAAACGGCACCTCTGATACAAGCTAAAATGCTTCTGTGGGTGTATCCTCTTGTACTTGACTCAGTCATGTCACTAAATCCAGTGAGGGGTCTACCTGTGTCAGGTGGTACTTAAATATTGTGGTGCTTGTGGTCACAACTTCAGAATTGTCGGGGTTGGAAGGGACCTCTTGAGATCATCAAGTCCAACCCCCCTGCCAAAGCAGCTTCCCAGACCAGGTGCTTCTTAATGTCCTGATTGGACATGTTATTTCCACGTTAAAGTTGGCGTTATAGTAGAGAGAGTCATCATTGCTGATCAGATAACTTGCATTTATGTAGAGAAGTAACAGCAGAGAAATTCAAGTTAGAAATAAGGCTCAAGAAAGTGGAACAAACAACAGAGGGAAATTCTGCTTTGTCTAGTTCAAGTTGACTCCAAATGGAGGTCAGATGAATTTCTGGAAAATACGCTTTTGTTAATCTGGTTACTGGCCAAAACTAGGGGCAACTGGCTAGAATTCTGTGGTCTGTGGTACACAGGAGGTCAGGCTGGATGATCTAATTTTTCCTTCTTCCTTTAAACTGTATGAATGTGAGCAATCCTCCTTTACGGGATGCTTCTGGCCCTTGAAAACTGCAGGATCAAGCTGCAGTTACCAGTAAAGAACAGCGCTGTTCTGCCATCAGATTAATTTCTTAATTGTGAGATATCACATAACAGCGTTGTTGTATTCCGATTTATGATGCAAAGACAAGCTTTGTGTCAGCAAGGAAGAAAAAAGCACTTGCTGAAGGATTTAGATTAGGGCAGCTGTGTATTGGAAACTTAGGCTTTGGTATTGCTTATCACAACTCAAATTCAAAATCGGAGCTGAAGTAGGACTTTGTTTGAGAATTCCAGTGCCAGGAAGGTTAACGGGTTATTGACAGCTTTAGGAATGAAATGTCAGGGAGGAAATTAGAGCAAACATATCATAAGCCAGCACACAGCATGGCTGGTTTTAATAGACACGGCAGATCTTCTGTAGTAACGCCTCCATTAATAGTGCAGTTATCACTGTTTCCAGATGGTGTGATCATAAAAACAGAGCACTTTTTCAGGGACCTATAATTTATCCTGATCTCTTCCTCCTCTGGATTCACCCAGAAGGAAGGCGAGTGGTACCACAGCCAGGAAGTGTGGGGTGGGGGCAAGATTACATATGGGGGTTCGTGGAGCCCACCAACAGAGGCTGTTCTCAGTATTGAGTGAGAAAGAACGTTCACTGCCTTTCTTAGCCATTGTGTTCTCACTTCAGTGGGTCACTCATACTGGGCTGATCCACTCCCCAGATGGAAGGTTGGTTGCAGCTCCTTTACACCCACCTTAAACCCTCAGTCTGGCTCTTTTTTTCTTTTAGATCAAAGTTTTCATAACCAAGTGCACATTCATTCTTTTTTTTTTTTTTTTTCACCCAACCACTGTGAAATCATCATTAAAGAGGAAGACCTGGAAAATAAGGAAACGAGAGATGTTTTAAATTATCTTCTTAACAAATAATACTCCTTGAAAAATTGTTGAAGTGCAGTAGTCTTTACAGTAAGGATGTGTTTGTACATGCTTAGGAAATGAACATGTGGCTTCTGAGGAAGAAAACTGCATCAAAAATAGGTTTTTCTTATAAAGATGTAGCACTGTGTAAAAGCAAGTGCAGAATATTCTGAAATGTTACTGTCTTTCAAAAAATGTCAGATCTTAATGTTTCTAGAAAGCATGACACAGAGATAGGTGGTTGTTTTTCCCCCATATTCCCTTGTTGTAAATGAACTGAGAAATTTTACATACCTCAGTTTAGATCATTGGGTAAACCAGAAGATAAATGTGTGAGGAAAAAAAGACATCTATGTTTGGCTTCTAATCATACAAAAGGGAACTTGTGTTACCAGTATTTTTTTTTCTGCCGTATCTATCTTCTGCACATCTGAGAAATGAGTGTGAAAAGAAAGAAACATCCAACTTTCATAAAGCTATGTGGTTTTGAAGTGCTTAGGTATATCCAGAAGTCAGCTCCAGTGCCCAAAACTTGCTTTCACCTAATATCTAGTAATTGAAAATCATAGAATTGCAGAATGGTTTGGGTTGGAAGGGATCTTTAGGATCACCTTGTACCAAACTCCTGCTATAGGCAGGGACACCTCTCTCTCTAGCCCAGGTTGCTCACAGCCCCGTCCAGCCTGGCCTTGAGCACTTCATGGAGGGGGTGCAACCTGTTCCAGTGTCTCACCACCCTCACAGTAAATAATTTCTTCCTAACATCTAGTCTAAACCTACTCTGTTCCAGTTTAAAACCATCCCCCATACTTAACTAACTTCTGGTTAGTGTAGCAGCAGATCTCTTCATATCTTGCTTTCTGTTACTTGTAACAAAACACATGTGATTGATAGAATATTCCAGTTGTTTTGGCTTTGCCTTCATCTCTTTGACCTAGAGAATTAGTGCTTTAACAACCAGTGTTCTTGTTAGTAATTTATTATGTCGCTCTATTTTTGGAAAGGCAGTTGAATATGTGGCATAGTGTGAGGAATTTCGATGTAATTTGTCTAGAGATGCTTTTGTTGCTATACAGACCTTCTCTGAACAGACTGTATGGTAACTGAAGAGTTGGACGTCTTGGGGCTTGATAATGGACAATAGATGCTTTCACTTCTGCTGCCTGTTCAGATCCTGTCTGTCAAACATTGAAAATTGTTCCCTTTCAATAGTGGGCAAATGGTCTGAGTAATTAACTGGTTGACTCTGCCTGGTGTCTGATTAAAATTTTCCCACAAGGAAAACCACCACCCCAGTTGGCACCCTTACCAGTTGTTTCAGAAGCCAAACTGTCATCAGCAAGCTTTGCTATGTTCCCTTCCCCTTTAGGACCAAAACATCATATTGTGCATCATGGACTGGCTCATTTTGTTGCCCTGGGTTTTGTTCTCTGTGAATACAGTAACTCTCATGAGGCATTGTATGAAGGAGAGCAAAACAAAATTGTTTCATTGTGGATGGATGAATCCCTCCCTCTTCAGGCAGTTGGGATCAGTGGTTCATCAACAGCTTGCTCTGGAGGAGGAGATACCAACCAAAATGCTCAGCTCCACGATACATGTACATAAGAGCTGTGTGAGACTTGCTCAGACATTCTCAGTTGACCGATGGCCAGCTAAAGACAAAGGGGATGGAAATAGCTAAAGTGGCGCCAAATTACCAAGAAAAAATTAATCTTGCTAGAAATGATGGTTTGTGAGATCATCTGGTCTCAGAGATAAGCTAGGAGTCTGCATTTCTGGGGTGAAAGCCCCTGCCAAGGGGAACATTTTCACAATGGTTAAGTATTTTTGAGCAGTGTCCATTTTGGATTAGGCACAGAAATGCTTTTCCGTAAGCAGACTTAATTATTACATTCAGAATGAAAAAAAAAAAGCAAAAGAAAACAGCATACTTCGTTTATATTTAATATCCAACATTGAACGTAAGCTTGTGGGAGGTAAGAAACTCCCTCAAGTTTTTGAGGGCTCTGTGCCTGGGATGCAAATAGCTAGCTACTCCAGATTGGTGTTTATGATCCTCCTGCTCCTGTATGCACACACTGCATTTCTCTTACGTGCCCAGTGCCCCATTTGGTAGTGCCAAAACTCTTCTGTCCTGCAGTTATCAGAAGTAATAGATCCAATTTCCTATAGTTTCGAGAATAGCTGCTGGTATAGTTGTAGAGCCAAAAGTTGGTCAGGAAAGAATGAAGTAAGTTTTGAGAGGAATTTTGTCAAGACAAAGAGCCCTTCACTTCTTCACATTGGAGATGTCAATTTCAGTAGAGACAAAGACCTGCAGAAAGGAGGTTGGAAAGCAAAACAGTAGTGAAAGAGGTGCAGAAGTGAGTAAGAAAGGCAACTTACAGAAAGGTGGGAGAGTGAGCTGGGAAGGAAGAGGTGGATAAGTTGAACTGAGGCACAAAAAGATTATATAGAATTAATTTAATAGAAGGAAAGATTTAGTTAAAGAGAGTTTGTAATAAGGAATTAGAAAAGAATTGTCGTGAGGAACAGAAGAAGGAAAGTATATTAAAAGAAAAAATGGAAAGATTTGGAAATGTCTTGTAGATCTTAAAAATGAGCCACTGGTGGTGCAAGATTTAGAAATAAGAAGGATATATATATATTTAAATGAGAAAAAGTAAATTTATTATATGTTGTGTAAAGTGTATTTCCTAGCCTTCTTAAAGTTTTAGCTGCGTAGCTCCTAGTAAAATCATTGGCAGTGGCACTAGGTCAGTAGTTGGCTTTCAGAATCTCAAGGTTAACATTTGCTTTGTAGAAATGCTAGAGACTATATTGTTATTGTACAATAACATATGATAATAGCTCAACTATGTGGCAGAATATTAATTTGTGTTACAAACATTGACATTAAGATCCATAATTGCCCAGTTGCACCTCTCTTATCATTTAATATTGCAGTTAATCATTCCACTGTTGAATAAAGCCAAAAGTGTGGCAAAATCGAGATAAATGATTTTGTACACAAATTCCTTCCTTGTTTTTGGTTCTTTTTGATTTGAGTGTTTATTACTCTTGAGGTAATTATATATTTTAAGAAACAAGGGGTTGTGATGAGAAAATCCATCCATTACAGATTGAACTTATAGGAATTCACACCTGCATTCAAGACTTGAGTGTTAGATTGGCTCCCTTCCCATCAAGGCATCCAAAAATTATCCAGCTGTATGAAAGGACAGAGCTCAGTGAGTGCACTTAGCATGATGAACTATTTTGAACCTCACAGGCATGGCGAAGTGATGCTTTGGAGCTCTATGTCCTTTTGAAGATGTTGTTCCCATCACAGGTGTCAGACATTTGGAAATACAACTCCACTCTCTTAAAAATCCGTCTGTGTCCATTTTCACTATAGCACCCCAAGTGTGGGGTGGCAGTTCAGTTCTTCACCCACGAGCTGTGTTACTGAGGAGTATGTGTGATCCTGTGTATGTGACTGGATGCCAGTGCTTAATAGGTCTAGCTGCACTGAAGTGCCTCAGATTCTTCTGCCTTTAAAACCATCATCTTGTGTGGGAGACCATTTTCTGTCTGACACCAAAGTGTTTGAGGGAGATGTTGAACCTACCATCTGATGAGGTAGTGTGATGATCTGCAGTAAACTCTGCCAGTTTCATTTGTCCTTTCTACTTCATCACCTTAGCATCTGAAGCCCAGTCTGGCTTCTCTCTGCCCCTTACTGGGGTTCTGTGCAGTACGCCAGTAAAATGGGAAGCTGAGGAGTCAAAGTCCTCACCATCCTGTGTGCTGCAATGGTGCGTATCCCTGCCCTGTGCAATGAAAATCAGCTTGTTCATTCACAGTACGTGCTGATGGAGGCTTCTGTGAAATATCATTTACAGCCGTGTTGTCTTTGTAGATGCCTTCTACGATGTGAGAACACTGATGAGTGGAGGGGGAGGGGGTCAACCTTCCACTTCCCATATGGAAAACATCTGTAACTGGCAATACATCTCCCTCTAAAGAAATGTGCTGCTGTTTCATAGTTTCTTCAAAGTGTTACAGAGACAAAAAGGTATCAACTTGAATTTTTACCAGTACTGACGCTATCAACTTGAATTTTACGTGATGCCCCAGCCTCTAGAGCCACTTACTGTAATACTGAAGTAGTCTTTTAAACGAGACAGACAATAATGTTTTACACTGTCTCAGAAAAAGAATGTAACACCAACTGCAAAAGTATAGAGTAGTCAAAGCGATCCAAAAATAAAACAAAAGAAACAGTATCGTGGCCTTTTATTGTGGCCCCTTGGCTGCAGTCCTCCGAGAGCAGTGCTGATTGATGTCAGTGATGCAACCTCAAAATTAATGTCAATTACCCAAAACAAAATGCACGTAAGCGATGTTAAGGGTCTGATTTCAGTCCACAAAAGCCAGGAAATTCAGAGCTACTGGTGGGCTGAAAACCTGGATTTGACATTCCTGTCTTACCAACAGCCACTCAGCTTGGGGAGAAAGAAGAAACAAAGAAAAAAGGGAGTTACACCATTATAATAAATAATGTGACTGAGACAACACACTCTCTCTTTGCCAAAGTCTGGATCCACTGGGTGCCGTTACTTTAGGACCAGCAACTGCAATGTGTTCTAGGTTTGGGGTTTAATAATTCTCCTACTACCCTTCTGCTTTCCCCCTTTTTTTTTTTTTTCAATATAAACACTTCAGTGAGCAATACCTTGTAATGAAACTTAACTCTTCAGTAATTGTTTATTGTTTCTGTACTTCCAGCAGTCGGAAGTGGGGATGTTGCTGTTGGCATGTTCAGTGCATGTTATGTATTTGATGTGATAGTTCTGTATCCGAGCAGGATCGACCCTACGCTCTTTGATAAATGAACATGCAGTAATCGAGCTGTTCTGGTGTCAGCATGCACACAAATCAAAATGTTCTTACATCAAAGAGCGCTCGTGGAAAAAAAAAAAAAAAAAAACTTTCATACAGCATTTAAATATTCCTCGATGTTATTAAAAAAATATGGGCTGCGAGATCATGAAAAGCCCTTGATGGAGATACAAGCGGATAATCCATCTCCCTTTTTGTAAGCCTGTATTTAATGACTGTGCAGTGGCAATCAGCCAGCAGAGTCTTAAGGCCTGGCCAGTTTGTTTCTTGGCGAGTATCAGTTTTGTAGATGCACATGTAAATACATAAAATAGGATGCAGAAGAAAAAGAGAAGGGAGACAGTGGTGCTTGAGAAACACTGATGTGATGGGTCAGAGCAATGAGGTATTGCTAATGACACTGGTCTGGACAAGCAGTTCAAAAGTTTGAAGTTTCATTTAAGTAAAAATGGCCAAAAGTAAGTAACGTGTGTAAGTGGGTCTGTGGGGAGGAAGATAATTTGAAAATTCAGATTCAGCCTAGTTATTTTGTTTTCCTTGCAAAATAAATGTTACCTCTGCCTCTGCAGACCAATCAATCAGAAATGAATGAAAGGAAATGTTAATGAATTCTAGGAAGAACGTTTTGGAATAATCCTGCTATTCTGAACAACTGCTCACTGTCTCCAGGGTGGGCCGTTTTGCCAAGGCATTAGACGTGTACCAAACAGGCAGAAAGGCATCTGTAAGTTCATAGTGAACTTGAGACACTCCATAGGAAGAGTAGGAGTCCATCTTTTCCTATCAAGGAGCTTTTCCAACAAGTGAAGATTGGTTGTAGTGTAGTTTAGAAAAAGATACGATGTTCCTTGGGACCCCAAGTTTCTCAGCCCATCCTTGCAGCTCACGGCTTTCCAGAAGTTCCTTGAAGGTACAGCGTGGCCTTGCCAACCTTGAGGGGCTTTCAGCAGTCTTACTGTGCTGGCTGGTGCACCGTTAGTGCTGTTTGTGGCCTTGGGACCCCCGTGCAAATGTGTGAGGGGTCTGTCCATCCTGCAGGAAGCCGCTGTAGGGACAGTGAGGCCTGGGAGCACTCACCTCAGCAGGGAAGCTTTGGGGCAGCAGGAGCAAGCCCTGCAGCCTGCAGAGCTCCAGGCCTGCAGCGCAGGCGGTGGTTGGAGGAGACTCCTCTGTCGACGTGTCCCCACTTGCTCATTTACCAAAGAAGCCACCCACAGCCGGGTTCTTAATGTGCTCAGCATGTTTCAGCACTGAGCTCCTAATTGCACGCTGTCGGGAGATAGTGAGCAGGGCCGCGATCACACAGCCCACGACCGCGGATCTGTTATTGCTCACAGATGACCAGATCATTCCTGTTCCCAATTGCTTCCTTCTCTCATCCACTGTGCAGATACCAAGTAAATGTGTTCTTCATACTACTTTCTTTTCCACATCCTCTTGCTTAGATCTTGCTTGAATGGGATAAATGTGTCATTGCTTTGACATGGCCAGCGAAGCCTAACGTTGAAATGAGTTGCTGTTTAAGGAGGGAGGATCTTCCTGTGATTATCACCAATTACAAGTCAAGTGTTAACTGCTCAAAGGAATTAGCTGCTCTGCCTTATGTTTTTTTTTAGGGGCACGTTGCGTTCCCTGCACAAGGAGTGGGGCAGCTTGCATACTATTAAAGAACAACTTTTAATTTCCTAAATTGTAAATGCTTCCTGTCATCAAAAATGGGGTAACTGTATCAATGCATGCCTGGATTAAGGCTCAAATGAGAGATGGGTCTTTGTTTTGAAGGGTAAGCACACTGAGCTTTCACACGGCATTTTTTCAATTTGGATTAGATCCTGGCCTTTAGAAGTTCAGTAGGGACTAGAATGCATAGTTTGATTTGGGGCTGTTTCCAGTATGAATACCGTAAAACCTGGTAGCGTATAATAATTTATTCTGCTGCTAAAGTATTGTTTTTGCTGGGTAAACTGCCTCCGCGCTTGGATGTTTTTTTCCAGCGAGCAGCAGAAATACATGTGAAAGATCGATTGGATGTCAGTCTAAAGCCTAATCCGAGGTAATTTATTCAGTTTTACCTGAGAGAAAGCTCCAAATATGTGTTCTTCTGTTTTTAATCAGTCCAACTACAATTGATTCAACTTTTGCCTGAATAAGGAATGAGTAAAAACTGAGCGAGAGCCTCAAGATTTGGCTCTTATTCATTAACCTCAGGGCAGATTTCATTTTGTATGATTTTTAAGCTATTAAAATGTTGGTTGGCTTCCATTTGAGCTCAAATTCCTAATATCACCAAATAATTATGTGTAGATGATGAAATGAAAAAACAGGCCTGTAGTCTCTGAACGCACATTTCAGTCTGGGTGGCTGAAATGGCTCATAACATTCAATGCATGAAAATGGGGTGGATTGAATAAATTAGCAGAATCACAAAAGGAAACCACTATAGGAAATAGTTTTACACGTGTAATCACTGAAATACTCTAGTGAATGTGTCAATCTGTGCTAAATAAATATATTTGTTTATAGACATGCTCTGTATTAGCTTCCACTCTTTCACAGCACTTTGCCAAACAAAATCCCACTAGAAGTAGGATGTTCGCACCCGAGTAGGAGTTTCTTGGATAAATATTTTTTCTATATTGAGACCAAAACCACTTCTACAAATTTCAGACTTTGATTGAAATAGTATA
This sequence comes from Oreortyx pictus, assembly GCA_036925125.1. NCBI lineage: Eukaryota > Metazoa > Chordata > Aves > Galliformes > Odontophoridae > Oreortyx > Oreortyx pictus. The sequence continues at coordinate 104,830,968 of JAUPFR010000002.1, read as the reverse complement.
TTTCTTTTTGCTTTTTCTTTCTCTCCCCCCCTCCCCCACCCCCCAACTCTCCTCCACTGGCAGCCACTGATGCATTACCTTAATTCCTCCTACCTCCCACCGCTCCGCTGCGCGGGAGCCTTCTGCAAACAGAGTGCATCCGTCAGTCGGTGCACATGGCTGGAGGGCCTCCACCCAAACACCACCACCCACAAGGGACCTCCGAACCTGAAGGAATTCCTCTGCTTCCAGAAGTACCGTCCCGTGTCCTCAGGGAGATACTCATTCCCCCCATGAAAATGTTTTACTGAATCCAATGGGAGAGTCGAGATGCTGTGGCCTCTGCCATGTGCATTCACACAATGACTGCAGAGGGTGTGGGAGGAGAAATATGTTGCAGAATGCCATTAGATGCTCCTTTTTGGTACAGCAATTTCAACAGTTTCAAGAAAAAAATTTAAGTGGAGTATATCTTTTTTTTTTTCATGATTTATTTCAGAATAATACTCTCTCCTCCTATCCCATACCTGCCAAGTTCAGTGTTCATTTCTGTACCTCTGGTATTTTTGCCGTTACAATGGGAGATACAATGTAATGGGAATAACAATTATTGGATAACATGTAGTATTTCCAAAGTGCCATCTATTAGCTCCATAATCAATCAATCCTCAAACCAGTCTTAAGTGAATGATGGTATTTCTGTTTCAAAGGCAGGGGAAATTGAAGCACAGCAACATTAAGTGGTTTGTCTGAGGCCACACAGCAAGTAAGTGTCAGAGCTGGGAGCGGAGCCCAGCGCTGGCTCCTGCCCTTGTGCTCAGACGACTGTACCACACCATGCTGTTTCCAAATAAATTCACTAAAAATCATATGCTGAGCTCTTGAGCAGTGGAGGCTTCGTAGGGGCAATTTAACCCTCTGCTGTCACACTCTACGTTAAAAAAAAAAAGCTTTATCCTGCAGCAGATATTGAGAAAAGGCATCCCTGGGAAGGGTGAACCATCCAGGTTATATCAAAATGAATTGTGCCATGTAGCAAGTTGAAAGAATTTTCGTTAGTAGAGGTAAATTTTCGTCTAGCAGTGCAGCAAACAAGGCTCTGTGGTGCCCCTCAGGGGTTTCGGCACCTATCCATACCTAAAGACTTTTCCATCCATCTTTCACTACTGTGTTTCCATTCAGTTAAGCATCCCCTCTGTCACCAGGGTCCAAGAGGCTGTATCCATCGGGGTCTGGGGTGTACTTTGCCAGCATCATGTCACAGGTGGTGGTTGTGGCCCACCAGACCCAGGTCTAACTTGCTTCTTGGGGTGAGAAGTAAGGCAGGAGGCCCACTTCATGTTTTGCAGCTTTGGCGGGAGGGATTCTTCTCCCTGGCTGACCCAAGGGCAGCAGTTGGGTCTGGGTAAAGACTCAGGAGACAGTTTTGTTCCAATGGGAGAGGCAATGTCTTCTGTTCTTGAACAATTAAAAATGGTTTCTTGCCCTCAAACAAATAAAGCCTATTAAAGTTGGTGGCAGTTGATGGGAAGAGCTTTGCAAAAATATGTTTGTTTTGCAAAGCTGGCTGCCAAGTGTTGTTTTATAGTTCCATTTTTCCCTTCTTTCTCCACTGTTTACAATACCCTCTGAGAAACTTAAAATGATCCTTCTCTCCCTACCAATTTTGTTCTTTTTTTTTTTCTTTTGGCAGACTCCGGTACCCCACTCCCACACCCCAGTTCTTGCTGCAACAGAAGCCATAATCCTTTTGCCTTGTTTTTCTTTCTTATAATTATCAGCCCAGCCCTGAGAGCAGTCTTTGCTAGTTAAGTGCAGCATTGCAAATTTGGCAAAATGAGCTGAAGGTCAGCAATAAAAGCCCTAGATTTTGTTCTCCTTCCACTGGCGGTGTCACACGGAGGTGTCTGAGAAATGCATTTGGGCCCGGTTTGTCAGAAATCCCGCGTTTCCACCAGCCTTGAGAATGTCATTATCCCCAGTACAAGAGAGCAGCAATAAAAGTTGGCTATTTCAGACCTACACAGTGTTCTTTAACAGACTTGGATGATATATCCTGGATATATCCCCACCCTGGACTCAGCAACACTCTTTTATGTGATTACTGAAAAAAAAATTTACACCATTGGCAGTTAAAAGCAAACCATAGCCCAGGTCTGACTTTGCTGGAAAGCGTTTTGCTACAGGCTGTTGAAGGATGGTTTATTGAGGCAGTGTTTTCATCAGTGCTCGGGGTATGTGGTCGCCTGCGTGCAGTGCGCTGCTGAGCTCTGTCCCATTGCTGGAGAACCGGTGCTCGCGGTGTGGGAGCACACCTGCACCATTCACTTGTTCTCTTTGCGTTTCTTACACCTACCTGCGATTCCCCACGGACTAGCTGCTGTGATTCTAGAACAGCCACTGCTGTTTGGATAAATGGATGATGTCGCTTTGCTGTCCAGCTCCATCAGAAATGAAATCCAGGCAATTTCTTGATTACGGCAGGGGAGATCATTTGGGGCTAAACCTGGCTGTTTACACGTATACATTTGGGATTTGTTTTTCATTATTGACCACTTACTAGACATTATATACATAAAAAGTTCCCTCACTCTCTGAGTAATATCAGACATCTGTGCTTTGGCTACTGATTAAAGATGGGTTTTTGTAGAGCTGGAGCCTTCAGTGCTATTGTTTTGAATTGGAGAGAGAGTTAGCCATGCTATTTCTTTTGTAATGTGTATATTCTTTTAATAAGGAGAGTTTATATCCACGCAGATTTATTTAGGCCTAAACAGAAGCAGCTAATGCTAAACAACATGCGGATTCTCTTTTTTAAACAATGTTGCTTATACTTTTCCTCTCTAAACTAATTATTGTTGTAATCTCTAAACAAGCTGACACTTCTTTGCATGTGGTTTGTCTGTGCAGGCTGGGAAAATTAGAAAAGTAACTTTCTAATCGCAGTGTTTTTAATGGAGATGTTTTTTACGTATAAAGAGCTATGAACGTGTCCACAGTGACTTGTTTGATATTATGGTGGGCTAATGAAATTTCAGAGTTAACATTCCACAATTAAAATGGAAAGAAGGCACCAGGAGAAAGGGAGCAGATTTAGAATTAGAGAATCTTTGCGTTTTATGGGTTCCAGGTTATTTGGAATGGAATGAAAGTTAACGCTACATCCTTTTTTCCATTCTGCCAGCCAGTGTCTGATCCAAGAATGTCTCTTGTTTAAAGGGCAGGGCTCCCTCCACTGTTCTTAAATAAAGGCTTTCACTGTCTGAGATCTAATCCTCCCTGATTTTCACAGTAACAATGTACGACTGCGCGAGGAGAATTACTTAATGAAGAAACGTTTTGCATATGATTCCCCTATCGTAAGCCTGTTCAAGTCATATGTTTCGATTTACATTTATGCAAATATCAGAGAATAGAGTAAAATTACCAAAGGGAGAAAGGACTGGGGCATGTCACAAACAAGATGTGCCTATTTGTATTTATGTTTGCTAATGAAGTTCAGCCATGACTTGCTCTTTTATTTTTATGTCTGTCTGCCATTCCACTTCATGCGCTGTAATTAAACCACTTGCCCACACACAGACAAAAGGACAGCAAAAGAGGGAGACTTCAAGTTTCAAAAATGCTGTTGGGAATTTGCTTATGAAGGACCTTTGACGTTGTCCCTCGCCACATCCTTATCTCAAAATCAGAGAGGTTATGGATTTGAAGAGTGGATTATTAGGTGGATATGGAATTGGTTGGATGGTCGTACCCAGACGGTTGTTTTCAGTGGCACTATGTCCAAATGGAGGCTGGTGATGAGCATTGTCCCGCAGGGGCCCGTCTTGGGACCGGTACTCATCAGTGTCTTTATCAGTGACACAGGTGATGGAATTGAGGGCACCCTCAGCAAATTTGCTGATGACATCAAGCTGAGGGGTGTGGTTGATATGGCAGAAGGAAGAGCTGCCATCCAGAGGGACCTTGGTAAATTCGAAAGGTGAGCCCTTGTGAACCTAATGAGGTTCAACAAAGCAAAGTGCAAGGTTTTGCACTTGGGTCAAGGTAATCCCGGGTATTTATATAGACTGAGAGGAGAATTCCTTGAGAGTAGCCCTGATGAAAAGAACTTAGGTGTCCTGGTAGATGAAATGCTGAACCTCCCTGGAGGTGTTTAAGGCCAGGCTGGATGGGGCCCTGGGCAGTCTGACCTAGTACGTAGTCTGGTCGTAGGAGGTTGGAACATGGTGATCCTTAAGGTGTCTTCCAACCTAAGCCATTCATTGATTCTGTGAACTATAATCCAGGATTTATCATCTTAATAAATTCTCCAGTGATAGGAAATTCTGTCTCACCCTTAATGCAGGTATAACTACAGAATTAAACCAGTGAAAGATTTGGCAAAATAAACCTCAGTGTCTGGGATGTCCACTGGAGATTTACTCTAGATTTTCCAAAATTTATCCCAAATAAGAATTTAACACATAAAAGCCCACTCAAATTCACAGCTGTTTCTTTCTCTTGCCAAAATTATTCTTTCTCATCATGCTGCAGCTGGGAAGTACTCTAAATTGTTAAGTGGAAACCAGTTCTAGTTAAGATATCTTCAGAAGCCTTTGTTTTCTAATCTGACGTGTTCCCAAATGTAGGAGTACTCAAATCTTGGGCTTTAGCTCATGCTTGTTTCTGTAAATCACACCTTCAGTATACCTGTGTTAAAAAAAAAAAATAAAATGATATGGTTTCTGCCACATAAGTTGGCCTTACAATTTTTTCACTGAACTGTCTCATTTGTGATGTACTTTGTGAACAGGAGTTTTGCTGCATGGATCAGTGCTTTGTGGTCCATCATAAAATCTTACCCTGTGCCACTGCAGGAGAGACATGGGGCTGAAACAGAGAGTAGAAAATAGATTGCTATTAATGATATATAAGGCATTAACAGCATTTTGTTCCAGATTGCCTTTTTACGTTGTTAGTTTTGCCTTCTTTCACCAAACCAAGGACAAAACATGATCCTGCCGTCAGTTGACTGACAGAGATGAGCACTGCTCATCTTTTCTACTTCATCGCCCCCTTCTTTCAGGCTGTTAAAAAAAAAAATAAGGTTCAATAATGATAGCATTCCTTGAGAAGATTTTAAAAATATCAGAATCCAGTATGCTTTGATAACTCAGAAGGCGTCACATTTTCAGGGTAGACTTCCTGGCACAACAGGCAAGTAGATGAGGACTGACACAGTGCAGTGTAGAGATTGGACTGACATGAGTTTGGGATTGCTGTGTTATTTGCAAATGCAAGAAACCATGAGAAAGTTCCTCGGTAGCCTGAAATGAAGAAAATGCATCCACATGGTGCAGAGATGGGCTGGGGCAAGGGCCAGGAAGTGGAGCATGCAGCAGCAAAATGGTCATGCCTTTCCCCAACATGGGAGCACATGGCAGGGGTGGAACTGGGCAAATGAAGGTCAGTTGCTGCTTTCTTTTCAGCCCACCCTGCTAGGTTCTGGTTGTGGATAGCAGCAATCTGTCCTTCTAGTAATGGCAGAAAAAAGGGTGTAAAATATGATAGCAGGGAACGCAATGGGTTTCTGTGAGCTAGATTGACCAGGTAAGGTTACATCAACTTTCCATAGCGTGAGATTTGCTCTGGGAATGTGGACTGTGGGATTTGTGCCAGCGAGGTGGTTTCCCACATCTAAAAGGTGGTCTCTTTCCCACCCATACACATAGAGGGTGCAGTAAGAGGCTGAAGGACCTTGAGCCATGGCAGAGAGTCAGACCCATCAAAGCACAGGCTGGGAGTCAGTCCGTTTGGATAGAGAGCACACACAAAATTTGGATGCAGTAGATGCCTTTCCAAACAGGGCTCCAGAAAGTACAGCGGACTTACATTATCTCCTGACACAAATACATACCAGCAAAATGGGTACAGCTACGGCCTGCCATTTTGATTTCACATCAGGAGTCTGCATCATCCTCTAGCTCTAATTCTGAGACAAAGAATCCTTCTTTTCTCTAGAGCTGGCTACTTCCAAAGTGGCATAAAGCACCTAAAAGGCCAAACCACAGCCACAGTGAATGACTGTCACATCCATACACGCTCTCTCTTGCAAAGGCATGTGCACGTACAGGGTTTATAGAAAACTTCACGCTATTTCTTCTCAGAATTCTTGGCATGTGAAGATAGGTCTTTTAGTTTCATGAATTCATTCAGCTGTACACATCTTTGCAATAAATGGTATAGCTCAGAACTAGGGAATGACTGTAAAATAGCTTTGTGATGCATAAACTTCTTCTGGAGGTTAAGCTTTATTATCTAGTAGTGTATCAAAATAGGAAAGAAGTGTTATCTTATTATGGAATGGGATGAAACGAACTTCCTCCTGTGAAATACTGATTTCCAAACCAATTACCTTTAAGCTGAGGTTGAAGATAAAGATTGTTTCTGGATAAAATGCTTCAGTTTATTGCTAAATTCCCTAATAAACTATACATATATGAGAATGACTTTCTCTGGCTTGGGACAGTGAAGTGTGTTGTTTTCATTATTGCTGCATTTCAAAACGGCTTCAGGAGTTTTGTAGGCCCTTTCCAGAAAAACTCCACTTCGGGCAGAGATTAAAGCAAAGGAAATTTCAGCCCGAGGGCAAATGTTTCACAAAGTTTAAAGTATGCGAAACAGGGAGTTTAGGAGGAAATAGTTCTCAATCCTAACTATAGCCACAGTAGCTATAATATATGGCTAAATATAGACTAGTGGGTGTGTCCAGCTTTCTGAAGGTGTTATCCTTCCTCCTCTAAGACTTGCTTCTGAAATGACCTTTCCAGGGTTATAACTAACCGTGTCGTATTGCCCGCGTTGGAAAATGTTGAGCAGCGTTATTTCCCAGGTGAGCACAGCCAAGCCCGACCAAAATTCCTTTCGTAAAATTCAACCTTTTATCTTTCATGTGAATCCAGCTTTGGGTTTGTTGATCTCCAAGCAAGCAGCACGATAGCCCTGGATATTTTGTTTATGTGTTAAAGGTTGTCACTTGGGTCGCAAACCTCTGCAAAAATACCATGGTCAGAGAGCTAAAAACATTGCTTTTGCTTTTGCATCAACTTCGAAATGCCAGCCCTAATGGCCTGGGCAGGCTGCAGATCCAAACTCCCTTGGACTTGCTGCTTGTGGTTGTGGGAATATGTTGGACGCATTCAGAATTGTTGGCTGGTCTGTTTTTGTGCATTTCATGTTTGGGTATAGAATCCTTGGATTTATTTTCTTTGTTTGCGGCGATACTGTCGTGTCTGATGAGTTGCTCTGTATCTCCCAGCTCGTGTTGCACTCTTTGGCTTTAGTACCATATGTTGCTAGGTCTGTGTAGTGAAGATGGGTGTTAATGTAAGGGATGCTGCGGTGAGCATCTTGTACGTGTTTCCTTTTCCATATTCAGTGTCTGCAAATACACTCTTGCTGTTTTTGAAGCGATTTCCTTTCAGTTCAGGAGAAATCCTGCCTGTGTACAAAGCTGTTACCCTTATTCTCTTCCAGTTTAACTCTGATATTGCTGAAATTCATTAGGAAATTGCTAGAGAGTGGCTGAAGCCAGCAGCTCTGTGCAGCACTGCCTCAGTACGTGAATGCAAGAGCTACAAAACACAGATCTGATGTCTGTAATTTCATTTTCGAAACTGGATGACTGCTGAAGGTGAACCAAATGAAGTAAAAGTACTGGAGCTCCTTTCCTGTTTGAAAATGCCATTAATATCTAAAAACAAAATACATTTTTAAAGCAAGAATATCCCCTGAAAATATAGAGTTTCCAATGTGCCTGGGTTAAAAAAAGGCAGAGCTTCCTATATTGATTCAGAAGGAGATGTTAAAAATGCATGAAAGATATTTGAGGCAGGGTCAACGTTTCTTGTACATTTTTTCTCCTCTTTTCTCAAACACTGTTTAACTCTTGTGCTCCTTTATCAGTGGAAATGCTCCAATCTAGGTTGCCATGTGCAGGATTCACATTATTTTGTACTGACCAGAGTGTCTTTAAGATCCGTTTGGTTAGGTTGGCTTGGGATTACACCAGTGTCTGTTTACATAGCTTTAGGCTCGTGCTACCAACCAGGCTTGGAAACCTGTAATGATCCAGTAATCTCTGGGCTATTAGGGCAGTTAGGTTAGAAGCAATTCTCGAGCACAGTGAATAGAGAACACATGCTTCTAAAGGACAAGCAGATTCGGCATAATAGCTTATTTTTGGACTCATCTATTTTGCAGGCAGTTAACAAAATAGGATGTTACATTTTTGCATATCTCTTGCTCTCCTGAAATAGAGTCACTAACCACTTGTTAACCACACTGATTTTTTAATCGTCGGAGTGGTTGCTTGCAGCTTCCCCACCAGAAATGTTCAGATTAAGCACACTATTAGATTGCAGCCAGAACAGCCTACAAAACAGGAAGAAAGCCTTGCCTCCCTCCCTGCCTTCTTCTCTTGTTTAAGTTGACATGATAATTCATTACAGATTTTCTCTTTCTTTGACAGAGTGCCTACCGCAGAAACGGGATGACTTTTCTCGCCTGCTAACATGGATGTGGCTGCAGCAACAGAAGAGGCAGCGTTACATTAAGGTGATTTTCTCTTCCTCTCCACGGAAGGAACAAAAAAACACAAGCTCCAATGTCTCCGCGTGGCAGTGAGTGGGCCGGTTTGTTGTGACTATCTGCTGGCTGACTCCATCTCTCTTTCCAGCCCCCTCAATCGTTATTCTTGTTTACTAGCTGGAACATTTAGCTAATTAATGGCAGGATGTTTGGGATAGCGTGTAGGTGGACAAGAATGCGGATCGCACCAGTTTGATGTTTGCAGGGGACTTGCTGCTGTCAGCCCCTTCTGGAAAACGCCATGTCATCTTTACTCAGTTGTTTGGAAGCCTGTGAGCTTCGGTAGCAGTTTTGTTCTGTGAGGAAGGATGGGGCAGAAAGAGGCCAAAGATATAATGGGTTTTTTTCACACAAAAAAAAGACAAAAGCCTATTTTCCAACTGGTTTTCCTCCAGTCATTTTTACGTGGCTCCCGGGCAGCACAATGCAGGAAGGGGCTTCCAGGCAAGAGCAACATCAGAGGAGAGCTCGGGTAACCTAGGCTTTATCCAAGGTTTGTCACATACCTGGCAGCAAAGCGGCCAGCCCCGAGTTCTCAGCGCTGCCACCTCTCCCTGCTGCATTCCCACAGGGTCCCAGCCCACCAGGAGAAGGCTCTGCAGCCATCGGGCACCAATCTGCCCCACTCCCTCTGCATATCCCAAAGTATCTGAACAGCCACGGCCACCTCAGCAGGCTTGGTCACCCCAGCAGATGTTTTCCCTGTCACTGCCAAAGGCGGCGTTGCTGTTGGTTTCGATTGAAGAAGAAATACACCTTCACTGCCTTTCTACATTGTAGCTCGCTTTGTTTGTTTTCAGATTCACTTTTTCAATCTCAGCCCCTCGCTCTACGATTCTTCCCGTCTCCCCGCTCCTCCACCCGGGGCTGTCCTCACCAACGGATTCATTTCTTCACATAAAATCCGTACAAATACAGAGCTAACCGCAAGGAGCTGAACCAGAGAGAAGGGCTTATGCCTCAGCCCATCCCCGGGATCTGCCTGTGTCCCTGGGGCAGCCCAGGGGTCTGCGTCAGCTGCCCGGAGCGCAGGCTTCAAATCTGACTTAAACCTCAAATTAAGACGGAGCACTCAAGGGATCAAGGGGAGATCAGCAAAATATTACTTTTATATAGTGCAGCCGTCCTCCTCCTTTGTGCTGAGTATGTGAGGTCTTAACTTTTTACTCCCACCGCATGGTATTGTGGTCATTTGTAAGTGGTTTTCTTGCCCGGCTTTCCTGGACCTGCTTGCGAAAGCTTTAGAAGTATCTGTATTTTAAATAAACAGAAAAAGACCTCTTCTCTTTGCAACCAAAATGCTGCCAGCGTGAACTTTGTACGTCAAATATTACTGCCGTTCCTCAGTTGCTGTTTTTTCCTCATACCTGCTCACCCTTCTGTTTGCTGGAATTAATCTGTGTGCAAAGGACGGCAAGCGATGTGTACACCTCCGGGTATTAAACTGAGGGGGGGTAAGCTTTCTGATGTTCCATCTGTGCTTGTTGAAATATATGATTAAACTTTTCTTTTTATCATCATTCCTATTTTGGTTGGCATCCTTGATCACAGCAAATTATATGCTTGCCGTAAACATCCCGACTTTTCAAAAGGACACCAGCATTTATTGTATTTAGTTTCGATCTGCAGGCGTATGGACAGAAGGGACCGATTCAGGCACCGGGTAATGGAATCAAAATTCCTTCCGTAACTGTATCTCTCTCAGATTTTTACATTTTAAAATATGCACGAGCAGGGAAAATCCTGGCACTCAGTTCTTACCAGTCTACTGGAAGGCCCAGAGAATGAAGACTCAACATACATTTCTCTGGGAAATACGACAGGCCGTGTTTTTGTTGGTCTGCCGTGTGTTTGTCTATCTCGAGCTGCCTGACAGGCAATTATTTATAAAATCTGCATTCGCCCAATAAACCCATTTAATAACCTTTCGCTTCTCTGCATGAGCTAAACTGGGAGTAGAACAAGGTGGGTTATGTCTCCCTGCCCCATACTTGCCAGGTTATTCTTACAGTGGGAAGGAAGAGCTTTTGCTCATCCTTGAGCTGTCTTGTGCTGGAGTGTGTCTGACCACCACCTTGCACACTGCAGAAGCAGAGCTGTGTATTCAGCCTTGCCCTCTTCTCTTTTTTTTTTCCTCACAGTCTGAGATTGCATGAATGGCTGTGTCCAAATGCCTCTGTGCTTGTGAGATTCCGGCTTGCAGGTTGTTCTCATTCTTCATAAGGATCTGTAGGAACTGAATCGGGTTGAGCTGAGTGAGATCGCCTACCCGGCTCGCAGAAACAGAACCGACTGCAGCAGGATTTGAGACTGCACAACTCCAAGGGAGCAGGAGTTTTGGTCCCATTTCAATGTCTACCTGGCTGTGGGGTTATATTGTCCAGCTTTCCTGATTCTTCATCCATCTGTCTGCAAAAAAAGGGTGAGGGGGGTTGTGAAGCATGAGGAGGATTTTCATAGCATCAGAAAAATATGGGTTGGAAGGAATCCTCAAACTCAAAGACCATCCAATGCCAGCCCCCTTCCATGGGCTGGGTGCCCCCCACCAGCTCAGGCTGTCCGGAGCCCCATCCGTGGCCTTGGGCACCTCCAGGGATGGGGCACCTACAGCTCTGGGCAGCAGTGCCAGCAGTTCTGAATTTGGTTCATTGCATTCCCCACACTGCCTGACCTCTCCTTCGTCAGGCTTTGTTCTGAGCAAGTGCAGCTCATCAGAGCACATCCCCTGTGAGGTCAGGCTGAGAGAGCTGGGGCCCTTCAGCCTGGAGGAGAGAAGGCTCCGAGGAGACCTTATAGCAGCCTTCCAGGACCTGAAGGGGGCCTACAGGAAAGCTGGGGAAGGACTTTTTATAAGGGCAGGTAGTGACAAGATGAGGGAAAATGGCTTCAAACTGGATGAGGGCAGATGTAGACTAGATATTAGGAAGAAATTCTTCACTGTGAGGGTGGTGAGACACTGGAACAGGTTGTGGGTGCCCCCTGCCTGGAAGCATTCAAGGCCAGGCAGGATGGGACTGTGAGCAACCTGGGCTAGAGAGAGGTGTCCCTGCCTAGAGCATTGGAGCTGGAACTAGGTGATCTTAATGGTCCATGCGTAGTAAATAAATACTTCTACTAAATAGATAGTGATATTTGTCACAAGTCTAACCACCAGTTGAAACTTACACTGTTAGAGAGGGTTTTTTTTTTGTTTTTGTTTCTTTGTTTGTTTGTTTTGTTTTGTTTTGTTTTGATTTGCAAATCCCCTTGTCCAAGGTTGGGTTCTTTAGACCTCTCCTGTATATCCAGTGAGAGAGGCAGTATGAGTGGGGAACCGTGGTGGCACACATTGAGTCCAGGGTTTTGTTCAGAGGGCACAGAGCCAGCACAAAGCAACAGAGCTATCCCTGAAGGAACTGAATGTAAATGTGATGGTTTAAATCAGGCCAGATGCCTTACAAAACTATTTTGAAAGCTGTATCTTCTCATGAAGCTCCCCCCCCCCCTTCTTAAGATAATGATGTTGCCTTTAAAAAATAGTAAGAGAAAACAGCTCTCGTCTATTGTGGGGAGACAATAATCAGATACTTTAGCTTCCATAAATCACTGAAATGTTGGCAACTGAAACAAACTTTTAAAAGGCAGATGACTGCGAATTCGAAGGAAACCTTCATATTTTACTCTTAAAAGTCTTTTAACTGTCTAGAGAGCACTCTGAGACACGACGTTAATAGCTATTCTCAGTAATCAAGCTCCACTATACTTACATACTATTTTTCCTAAACAAGATAGATTAGTGTTGGAAGAGAACTGGAAAGATAAATAGGGAAAATCAAGAACTAAAATTATAATAATACAGTTTCATTTTCTGCTTTATAACTCTCTTCTGTATTTGTGATTGATAATTCCTCCTAATTCCTGTCAGACAGAAATGTTGGCACCAGGTCCTACAAACATCCCGGTATTTCTGGAGTAGTCTTCATCCAGATGCTTTGCAGATTTTGTGATGTAAGCTGTCAGTCTTAGGTCCTAATGTAACTTCTACTGCTGTAATGTCATCTTCCATATATTGATGCCTCCAGTGCCCTTTTTTGAAATGATAGTGTTGCTGTCTCCATTTCTTCTCAGGCAGGGATAAAGGATTGGCCCTGTGCTAGGGATCCTGGCCTGGTTCAGAAAACCCGGATTCCCTGTCCATACTGCTGCTCTCAGCTCTTCCCCTTCTGATGATAATGACACGTGGCAGAAAGCACACAGCCCAGCTTTGCAGGTTGGACCCTGGCAGTGTTCAGGAGGTGTCTGGATGAGGAGCTACGAGATACGGGTTAGCAGCTTGTGGCAGCAGTGGGAATGGCTGGGCGGTTGGACTGGATGGTCTTGTAGGTCCTTTCCAACCTTGTGGTTCTATGATTCTATGACAGAAGGTGGCCAAAACAGTATCCACCTGGGTGTCCATTTCGACCTGGTCCAGGACAACACTTAAAATCCTTCCTGCTGACATGTTGCCACTTCGTGGCACTTCGTGGCCTAGTGCAGACACAGAAACATCAGCTTTCTGCCAAAGGGCTGTGGACACTTTCACGCAGTGCTGGATTTCTGCATCAGGAATCATCATGAGGAAAATTGTTGCTCCAGAGCTCCAGATTCGTGCTCCAGATGCTCTTGATCCCTCACCCTTGCTGAGCACGTGAGAGCTGCAAGAAATAATGGGAGAGATGCAATTAGTGTTGGCTGTTTACACAGATAACGTAAAACGATATATTTAATAAACGAACTGGATCTGAATGGAATAAAGCGCAGCTGAAGCGCGGTGGCTGCTCTCCACCTGGAAGGAGGGAAGGTGAGCAGCACCTGGAGCCATAGCGGGATTCGGATAGGCAGAGCCAATAAAGCAAGTTGGCTCAAACCCATCCTGTTTAACTCTCATTTCCATAAGTATTTAATTAATCTGCAAGAAGGAAATAAAAGGAGGAGAAGAAACTACTGCTGTTTCTTGTACTGACATGAGTTCTTCACATCTGCAAATGAAATGGCAGCAACTGGGTGTCAAGGCCAGGAGAAAACAGATCTGCACCAGTACTGCAGGAGGAGAAAAATGACTTCCATAGGAGCAAGGCTCCAGGTGACCTGCTTGCACTTAGCACTCCACGTGTCTGGGATATTTCTGTTTTGGAAATGCTAAATCCTGTGCTACATCCTATATTTTCACTGTTCAGTCAAATTTGGTGTAGACAGAACACAAATTAAGCCGTTACTATGAAGGGCTGCTTTCAGCACCTGGGAAAGGATGCCTTCAAAAGTCAGCTCCTCCATAGAAGGTGTTCCTCTTGTTCAGCTTCTTTGAGATGGTGCGAAAAATTGATATATGGCTTCTCTGCATCTTCAGCTTGTTCCACTAACAGTTGAGGTCAGCTTTGTGGTCTTCCTCAAGCTCATATGCTTCCTGCTGGCCTCCTCATTGTGCAGGTTAGTTGGACATGTAGATCAAGCAGTTAGCAGATTTTAAGGGCAGATGCATTTTGAAGCAGGCTGAGTTGGTTACTTTTGTTCATGGTACCCAAATAGGTGCAGGGGACTGTACTGTAGTGCTCAGCTGGGGCTGGTGGAGGCATTGGTGTTGCTTTGGAAGCAAACACACACCACTGTGAAACCAAACAAGAGGTAAAGGCTTGGCTATTGACTCTAACAGGACGTGCCAGACTCCTTGCGAGTTACAGACTTCCCCAGTGCTGTGGTGATGAAGATAACAGTTGAAATAAGCAGACAGACTTTTCAGTTTGGGTCCAAAGTCCAAATGTGCCCAGTTACCACCATTGCTAGTTTTTATATGGAGTTTGTTTTTGTTTCTAGGGGTATGGAAGCTGGGTTTGCAGATATTTCTCGATTCATTCTTGTTTTGCTGGGACTTGTTCCCTTTGCACTTTGGTATGGATTTCTGGTGTATGCTCTGGAGGGATTTTGCATCTCAGTTTGTTTCTTTGGTGGTCCTAAAGGCAGAGCAAAATTTATGCAGCACTTAAAGAGGGCATTATTAAAACTGTATTCAGAGGTGAACAGCAGAGACATAGAAAATGCATTTATTTATATGCATATATATTAAGCACATATGAACGTGTGTACATATATATTCATGGTTTTTCATGAATATGGAATTCTAAAAACAGCTCTGGTTTTACCTGTCCAAACCTAAACTTGTTTTTGTTGTATCACTCTCTGCAACGAGAGGAGGTTTACCCCATAAAGATTTTTACTTTGTGAATGTAATGTGATTGTAATTTTTTATTTCCTTCTCTCTTTACCACGCACTGTTCTTTTTCACAGAGCTTACTGTCACCATCTGTGGCAGATCATGAACCCTCACAAATTTTAGGAAAAATCGTGTCTGACCTATGCACGAGAAAGGCATTCCCAAATCCGCAAGTGCCTTTTATTTATTTCTCTTACAAAGTCCAATAAAACATTGCTCGAGAGGTCTCGTAGGGCTGGGGACGAGCCCTGCTGCATGCACTGAGGGCAGCAGTAGCTATTTTCGTAGCTCTGTGATGCTGAAGGGAGGTGTCAGCACTGGGTACCACGGGGCCACCTCACCTCTGCCTGAAGTCATCTCTGAAGTTTTCTTACACTATTACTGTACATGAGTTGTGCTCTTGGCTGCCGGCTCCTTCCTTCAGACTCCCAAAGGTGAGTGCATTGTGCCCTCTGGGGGCTCTCTACTGCGTTAGCTTTAAGATTTTTGCTGTTGTTTTATATATATATATATTTTTTTTTTTCTTTTCTTTCTTTAGTGTAAAATCTTGCATTGATTTTTTTTTCTTCCCCTCCTCCTTGTGTCTTATGAAGGAAGAAATTTATGGCCTTTTTACATCAGGAAGTCTAGCTTTTTCCTGACGTTTTATTGCTTTGAATATTTGAAACATTTCAATCCCAGACAATAAATATTACATGATTATTGTTTTCATATGGATAGGCTATTTCCCCCCTGTTTTTTCCTATCCAACGTTTTACTAGCAAGTGACACCCAAAAATTTATGGATACTAAAAACATTACTGTTAAACTTCCCTGGGAAGGTCAGGGATAGTCCTTCAATTTGCATGTGATATATAGTGAAAATAGTTAAAATCCTCTGATGTGTTCTGAGTCCTTAAATAAGAGAAGAAGCGATCGCTATTTTTTTTCTTGAGCCACATTTCCACTAAATTAAGTGATAGTTCTTGGGGTGTAGGTAGGAAGAGGGGTGAACCCCACCTGAGCACTTCCCATCTCATCAACTGATAACTGCAGGTGCAGGATGTGGGAGTCTACTCGAAGTTGATGGGATTGTAGGTTTCCTGCAGATCCAGGTCAGTGCCTCATTGCTCTCACAGTACAAAGATTTTCTTTGTCAGGTGAGACCTGTAAAATGCAATCTGAGTATATTTTGTAATGCTTTCTCTTTGGGAGGCGGCCCCTGGCTCCTTGCTGCATGGGTCATAGTTCTGCATGCAAGCCATGGTGGCCGAGTCTATCTCACTCTCCCTGTGTTGATTTGACAGCCAACAGAGAATCAATACATGAAATCTCTATCAAACAGCAAATCACAGAATCACCAAGGTTGGAAAAGACCTCCAAGGTCATCCAGTGCAACTGTCCACCTATGACCAATACTTCCTCACCAGTACTTTACCAGTACTGCATCTGCACGGTGCAGGAACACATCCAGGAATGGTGACTGCACCACCTCCCTGTGCAGCCCTTTCCAGTGCCTGACCACTCTTTGTGAGAATTTATTTTTCCTAAGGTGATAAAAAAGGAACATAAGGAACAAGGGTTCTGCTTTATTTTTGTGTATGAATAGTTTTTCCTGGATACCAGGAAGACCTTGTTCCCCTGCTCCACAACCATGGCTTCATATTGATCCTGGGAGCAGAACTGGATCCCCAGGAAACCGATCAATCTGTCTCTGTGTAGTTCTGGACTCGATGGTTCATCCAAAGTCATCAGCAATGTATGGAACTATTAGGAGTGTAATCTTAATATATTCCAAAAGTAGTTCAAGCTATCAGGTTGTGAGACAGTAAATGTAAGTATATAGGTCTTCAGAAGTTTATCTTTAGAGATGTGTCAGACCGCTCTCAGAATGGACAAAGGTTTGGAATAAAGATGAGAAAAAGGGCCAAAACTATTCTAGGTCTCAGCTGTGCTGGTGGCCATGACCCAGTTGTGCTTTTTTTCCTTGCCTTGTGCAGACAGAGGGAATTGGAGTCTAAATCCATTCAGAAAGAAACACTAATAGGTATTTTCTGGGGGGGTTAAGTGGTGTTGTGTCTTTACACTCTCTCCTGCCTCATCCCCTTTTAGGAATGCTGAAAATAACATTCAGTTCTATACTGCCTTTGTCTGTCCTTTTCCATTTAGTAAACATGGACTTCTCCCTCCCTGTTTCTTGCAGACTTTCAGCCAACTCAGCTTTTCCTGTTTACTTCCATGTAAAAGGCATCATTGGTGATAACACTCCGAGCCTAGAAAAGAGGTTTGTGCTGCCTTTCCTAGCTGCCTGCTCCATTTGGTATTATATCAATTTTACACCATGTCAGATTTTGTATATTCACTGATTCTCTTCAAGAAAAGAGAACACGTTTTTTTCCCCTTAGCACTTCATACTGAAGGTACAGGCACTGAAATTGGCTTTTGTACACCTGGGTTCCCATCCAGACTTCTGCATTCAGCATCTGTATTGCTGGTGTGAACCTGTGAAGCCAACCTTTCTATAATGATAACGAGAATAATGACAAGCCCTTTGACCCCAAAAGTCAAAGGAAGAGATGTCAGCGTGCAGGCTGCAATAGCTCTGGGACTGAAAATCTGATGTGCCCCAATCACACAGCTTTGAAAAACCTTCTTGCACAGGCAGGGATGAATGCCATAGAGCAGCTGCTTCATCAAATGCCATGTTTATTTCTTCTGATCTGGAAAGCCCAAATATTTTAGTAGCTCAGGAAGACACTGAGTCCTGATAAAAGCAGTTACTGGCTCAGAATTCCCTCTGTAGTTTGTCCACAGTTCTTATATTATACACAATTGAAAGCAAGAAAACTCAAGTGTGGTCTCATGTAAACCCCACGTGATTGTCAAAACAAACTGAGTTTGTGTCTCTGTGTCTACGGCTTGCTTGCTGCTCGAAAATAAAGTTACTGCATGTAAACTAATATTTGAGTTTTCTCCACGGATACTGTTTGCAAATCTGCAGAATATTCCCTGTTAAAATCACTAACTGATTCAAGGCTAAAATCAGAGCTTTGTTTTTCCTTTTAAGCAGCCCTCCTGCTTTCATGGCATAGCTTGGAAATGTTACCTGCATGTAACCAGTTCACCAGGCCTTCCTCATGCCACTGGCAGCTTGAAACAATGCCTCTGAGAGGAAGGAACTAATTCATTTCCATAGGCAAGGCCATGCCACCATCAGTGCTTCTGCAAGAACCAGAAACACTTTGTGCCTCTATGGATGGGGGGGCATCCATCATCCATTGAGGCACAAATTTGGCCTGACATTTGCTTTAATTACTTTAAACTAAGACTGTACATAGAAAAGTTTTCTTGAACAGAGGTCTTGATCAGGAAAGAAGAAAAAGTCATGGATAAAGAGAGGGGAAAAAGAAGTGACCATTCTGCAAGGCAGTCAGCCACGCTGCTGGAGGGCGGTGATCTGCAGCCCCCAGTGAATCTTGCTTGCTGGAACTAATGCTTCAGCCTTTGAGTCTCACCATTTTATGGCTGCTCTGTAACAGGATGTGCAACTGCTCTGCACTAATACGTTATTACAGATTGGCTAGTGTAAACTCCAGGTGTTGAGAACATGATTTATTCTGTTAGTTTTAGAAAGGTGTTTTCTATGGTCATATTAAAAAATTATACTAACTGTTGGGCTTGCCACTGCTCTGTGTGTGGCACATGCCAATTTAAACTTGTCGTTTCCCCTAATTTAAGGATATGTCCTCAGAAGATCATTAATTTGGGGTGGAGCTGGGGATCATAGTGCAGCTGTGGCCTATTAACCTCCATGTGGCAGTTAATCCCTGCAAAGCACCTTCCCCAAGAATGCTTGCTACTGCCTTATAGCCAGAGAAGCAGTGACAAAAGAAATTACATTTTGGGGCGTATTTTATACCTTAGACTGCTTTTTCTTTTCAAATGAATTTCTCTTATTATGCAGTGTATGACTCCAATAACCGATAGTGCCATGTTTTTATTGAGCTGCACAACTCCAAAGCAGTTAGAATCTGGGCTGCAGGCTGTTGGGCTCAATGGTAAATGGCTCAGTAGGTGAGACCTTACTGTCTAATCCATAGAATGGTAGAGGATCCAGCTTCCTTTTCTGATGCAGCTCAATAAATGTCAAATATATTCTTTTTGGGTAATTCTCATCAGCTCATCCTCCACGTGCTGAAAGTGGAGGGTCAGGAACACTGTGTCAGCACCAGGTAAGTTGCATTATCTGTCTGACACCATGCTGTCAGATGATCAAAGGGCTGATTCACCTCTGTTACCAAGAGCTGGGGTTGTTCAGCCTGAAAAAGAAAAGGCTGTGGAGTGACTCATTGCAGCCTTTCAGCACATACAGGGGCCTGCAAGAAAGCTGGGGAGGGACTGTAGTGATGGGACAAGGGGTAATGGGTAAAAGGGTAAAAGGGTAAAAGCTAAAAGAAGGCAGATTTAGATTAGATATTAGGATGGAATTCTTTGTTATGAAGATGATGAGGCTGACCCAAGTTGCTGTGGAGTTACTCAAGGCCAGATTGGATGGGGCTTTGGGCAGCCTGATCTGATGGCAGATGCCCCTGCTCATGGCAGGGGTTGGAACTGGGTGGCCTTTAAGTTCCATTCTGACCCAGTTCATTTTGTTTCTATGAGTTGTTCCAGTACTTCATGCCTCCTATCCACACAATTTAGACATAATTCCTTGCTCCACAGCAGGTTGCAGTTGGCCTTGAGGAAAACACAATGGAAAGACTCAGAGCTTCACGTGTGCCTTACCTGCTATGCCTTTTCCCAGCTGCCCATGTTTCTCCATCACAGCCACTCCTAGAAAAGCCACAAGCTTTCCTACTGTAACACCAGTTCAGGGTTTTTTTAGCATCTCACAAGTGGGGTATCTCTGCACACTGTGCTGGTGCACTGAGCTGCCAGCAGCCTGTAACCAGGAGATGTTGATGCCCAAAGCCCAGCCCAGCTCATCGGGATTCAGAACATTATTCACATGCACAGCCAAAGCTTATAGCATGGTCCCTTATACCTGTTTTTCCAAGCAGGATTTTATCCAGCCTCTGTTCAAAGACCCCCATGGATGCACATTTTGTCCTGAATCTAGTGATGTCCTTGACCCTCATAAATTTCTTTCCTTATCTGGTTTGAATTTTTCTTTATAGCAGTGTAAACAGGCTTCTTGTCGAACTGCTGAGGACAGATCGTACCGGCGTGCTTTGTAACACTAAGACTCTCTCTTCTGGCTAATAAATGTAACCTGATCAATCTGTCCTCCCAAGTCGCGTTTTCTGGATTTCCAACACTGCTTTCTATGCTGACAATGAACCATTGATAACTGTTCTCTGGGTGCATATATCTAAAGCCTTGTCCCCCGCCTCCAACAGCTTTATCTAGACCCATGTTTCCCTCACCTGATTAGGAAAGTGAATATGAGACAGTGTCAAAGCCTGCAAGCGCCAGTGATGAATCTATTGCTTTTTCCTTCACTGTAAACCTTGTTACCTGTCACAGAGATCCCGTGGTGAGAGTTCAAATGGCTACCAAGAGTCTGCTCTTTGCTGGTGCCGGAGCAGAGAAACGAGTATTTAAAAAGGGGAATTATTTGACCTGTTGGTGAACCGGGTGAATAGAAAACGTCTCAGAGATCCCACGTTTGCCATATAGCATATTCACATCCATGCTGTTCGCCCTGTGTCCAGTTGGTGAATGCCAATAAGGAACAATTTCAGCCTTTTCTGTTCTAATTTGCAGCGTGGATTGAGTGTCACCATCACCTTGATAATCAGATGTTTTTTCCTTGACTCAGCTGAGCAGGTGAACTGAAATTAATAGCCTTTGAAGTTTATTTAATTTGTAGTGATTAACCAATAGCTTTTTAATTTTACCTGAATTTTATGGCTTTGAGTTTGTTAATGCATGCATGGAATGTTTCCATATGTTTCTCCTACTGACCTAGATAAAAGAGATCCATCAGTTTAACTTCCAGGTTTATAATATCCCGTGTGCCACTCCACCTGAGGCTGTGAAATGAAGGGAGCTTCATCCCACAGGGAGCACGGGGGATAGGTGTCAGTACTCATGGACTCCATTTCCAGGTATCTTTCCATCTTCAGTACCACCTCTCCCTGTCCCAGTGGTCCCATCCAGTGGGATCCCTACATCTCAAGGGAGATTTCTAAGGAAGAAGTCATCTCAACTTAATAGATAGAGAAACTGAGGCTTCCTGCAAGGGACGGTGCCTTTGGCATCACAGCCCCCTGTCCAGGGCTGCTCCATGGGACCAGACAAGTGCTGGGGTGGAAATAAATATTCTCCTGATGACTGTGGTCTCTGTGGTCAGAGCTGAGGGTCGGAGTGTTCGCACAAGACCTGCACACAGAAACCACAGAATCCCCCGCAGTTCCACTGCACTTTATTAAAAGTCACTGCTTCTGTGAAAAATGGGTTTTATAAGAGTTAGGTGCCTTAATTATAAAGTCATGTGCGTTTGAATGACTTCTTCCTGCTAACTGCTTGTGACAGCCTACAAATGTGAAAAGTATTACCAAGCCTATTTTTAACACAGCTTTGGAGGGGCTGCAGCTCTGGAAAACCAAATCCTACAGGATCCTAATGAGAAAGACCAGTGATTCTTTAAATATGGTTAGCCTTGCGTGATGCTGTTGCTGTCTGAGAGATGGGAAGCACAGGAGTCTTTTGGTAGCAATCATGCTAAATAAGCAACAGGAGCAATGTGCTGGGCTCAGGCTTAGTTTTTGGCTTGAGTGTGGCTGGACTGACTGTGGATGGAGATAAAAGAATATTTCAGAGAGATGCTTATGGCCCATAATGTGCTGGTCTTACCTCTCCAGAAGCTTCTTCCAACATCTTTACTAGACAAACTGCCTTCTGTTAAGGCACACAAATAACACGGAGTTCAGGTGTTCACTGAATTGAGTCCTCGATCATGTTTCTTTGTGGGTCATGGCAGACTAGGGGCCCAAAGCATCACTTTTCTCACCAATTCCTGGTCGAGGCCTCTGCAGGGAAGAGGAAGACACACATCTCTCCATCAGTCTTACTGTTTCATGCAGTAATAAGGATTTCAGCCCTTCCTATAATGGAGCTAGATACTAGGAAAGGAGAGAGAGTCAAAAGCAATACTAATGTTAGAGCAGTATGTGTCAAACTTGTTAAAAAGGAAACTAAATTGGTGAAAAGGAAATATTGCAATTAGGAGGAAGGAGTGGGAGAGAATGGCTTCAAGTTGCACCAGGGGAGATTTAGATTGGCCATTAGGAAAAGATTCTTCTCTGAAAGAATGGTCAGGCACTGGAATGGGCTGCGCAAGGAGGTGGTGGGGTCACCATTCCTGGAAGTGCTCAAGGAATGTTTATGTTTAGTGAGAATGTTTAGTGGGGAAATACTGGTTGTAGGTGGACGGTTGGACTGGATGATCTTGGAGGTCTTTTCCAACCTTGGTGATTCTATGATTCTGTGAATGATGTTCTTTAGTTAAAATACAAAGAGTAATTTTGGGGAAGATGGATAAAATGCTGAATTCCTTGTGGGTAAAGGATTTATCATGAGTTAGGTCTAGGATAGGTGGATGTTGTAATGAGAAACACCTCAGATCAAACATATAACTTGTTTTACCCCTCACCCTCTGATTCTTCCTACATGTGTGACTTCACACATGACTAAGGAGTCCTTGATCTTACTGTAAGTTCCTCAAAAATACTGCTTCATTCCTGGATAAATAATTTTAATGCTTAGCGACAGCATAACACTGACACCCTATTTTCAGTCAAAATTTTATCTATCCAGTTCTCCCCCATTGAATTATATTGATTTTGAATGATAAATGAATTATCTTCCCCAATACCTTAATACTCTTCACATTTCTTGAATAAATAAAAGATTATAGTTCTGTATCAGGTTGGTTATTAGGAAAAATTTCCTCCAGGAGTGGTGATGCATTGGCACAGATGCCCAGCAGGTGGTGGAGTCACTGTCCCTGAAGATGTTCCAAAAGTGTGGAAATGTGGCACTGAGAGATGTGGTCAGTGTGCACGGTGGGGGTGGGTTGGGGTTGGGCTTGTGCTTGGAGGTCTTTTCCAACCTCATTGATTCTATGATTCTAAGTAATGGTGAGTCTCGTCCTTGGAGGCCCTCAGATGCGTCACAACCACATCAATGTTGTGAACATCCCATTCTGACATGCACCAGTGTCACACCTAAACTGACAGTGAGGAATGGGCACTGGACTAGCCCTCCTTCTCAATTGTTACTAGCATGAAGTTATATTCCACACATGTTCCTGTGTATGTCATTCATCCTTAGGTGTATGTATTTTCATTTCTAAAGATAGTATATCTATATGCCCTGGAAAGAGGTGAGTATGCACATGTGCACTTGTGTAGATAAGAATACATAAATGCAGTGCATAGGTACACACCTCAGATGCTCATCTGTTTTTGTTTGCTTAATTTTGGAAATATTCATAAAATTAATTACCATCAGTGCTCAAACATGTCAAAGTAACTATTTTCTAAAAAACATAATGGATCTTGACTGGCTTGACTAGCAGCAAATACACTATATCAAGCATTCAGGTCCCCGTGGTATCCTAATTACTCCCTTTAAAATAAACCTTATTACACAGTATTGACAATCCAAGGCTTCATGCCACAATGACCAAAACTTTTTTGGTGTAGAAGGCCCCTGAAAAGACCTCACAGCAATAGATCTCCTTATCTTTTGTAGCTGAGATTTAAATACTGCCAAGGTCCAGAGCCTGCATCTGCAAGGGGTGATTATCACTGTCTGCATTACTGAGGACGTTAATCGTACTCGGTGTTTAACAGTAGATCTGAAATCTGTCATGGGTCATTATTCCCAAGGCCTGGATAATGGCTGCAAGAGAGGTGCTGTCCAGATTCCCCTGTCCTAATTAATCCAGATGTTTTGCTCCAGAGTGGATCGGCAGTGGGTGACACAGAGACCAGAAAAGAAAAAAAAAAAAAGTTTCTCTTTTTCTGTTGTTCATTTCACATATTCTTGATACCCACTGTATTTTATCTATGCCCCTACAATGCCACCCTTCTTCCTATTCACAGATCTCTGTTTCTATTGGCATAAGGAGTAAAAATGGAGCCATGGCAGCCCAAGGAAATATAATCTATGTGCAACATTTCTCAGTGTCTCATTACTTCTTTAAGTTGTAAGTAATATTTTAGAACTTCTGGATTAAAATTACATGTTATTCATTTTTTTTTTTTTTAAGGTAGACGTTGGATCTGGCGGTCATGACATCTTAAATATCACAGTGGAAAAAAGATAAGTTGATTGTTTTCCTTTCTGTAGCTGGGTAGCATGAATGTGCAACTGGAAAGAACCTGTTTCCTTTTCAACACATGTTGAGGCTGAAGTATATCTGATTGCTTGAAGCAGCCCTCGATAGCAGTGTGGCAGAGCACTGCCTACAGTGAGACTGAAACAAGGTTGGTATGTCATCATCTTCCTAACTTCTAACCCAAATCTCTCCTTTTGTAGTTTAAAGCCTTTCCCCCTTGTCCTGTCACTATCAGACCACGTGAAATGTTGATCCCCTCCTGCTTACAATCTCCTCTCAGGTGCAGATGAACATGTGAGGGAAGGCAACACTGTTGAAAGCTTGCATCCCCACACCAGCCAAGTGAAGAGTGGAAGAGGAATAGGACACAGTGGCACACGATTTAACCGATCTCAAGGAGACAGACCTGACTTTTTAATGGTGCAGTGTCCCACGGTTCCCTCACTGGGTACTGAGCATGCTGGATAAACATGTTGCTCATTTGCATTGACTCAAGAGTCTCACTGAGCATCCGCACTGGAAAATCTTGGTTTCCAATCTACTGTTTCTTTTCTTTTCTTGTTTCCTTGCCTCATGTTTTGGTATCAGTGCTGAAATTTGAATGTGTACATATATATCTGAGGAAACAAGAATTTCCACCCCATTACAAGTTGCCCAGAGAGGCTGTGGGTCCCTCATCTCTGAAGGTGCTCAAGGTCAAGTTGGATGGGATCCTGGGCAGCCTGATCTAGTGGTTGGCAACTGGATGATCTTTAAGGTCCCTTCCAACCTAAGCCATTCTATGATCCCATGATTACACCTAAGATTTATTTCATGGAGCCAGTCCTCATGAAGGAAACTTGTGACGTAAGTTTGAAGACAGTATGTAACAGAGTAGAAGTATACTACAGGTGCAGGATTTTCTAATTTGCAGGGTGTTGTTTTTTTTTTTAATTCAGTGACATTATCAATGTAGTCTTAAGCAGAGGGGGAAGTGAAAAGGGAAATAATGCACAAGAGTGGGAGGAAGAGTAAATCTGCATAGAGTTGTCATCAGGTTGAGCTCTCCCATCAATGTTTGTGCAGCAGAAACTGCTGTAATTTGGGGTAGAATTAAGTCAATAGCAATAGTATCTGATTGTGTATATAGGGAAAACCTGCCCCTTTTTCTCTAGCACGTTATGCTAGCTCTTCTTAGCACCAATGTAATGGAAGCGTTATTTCTAATTATTTCTCCTGTGATGAATCCATTACTATCCAGTCTGGGAGACCGCAGCAGTCCTAGACTTTTGGATCGACTGTGATAAAAAAAAATAATAATGATTTTTCTAAGCAGTATTTTTTTAAAAAGGTCTGCATGCACCTAGGGTAGCTTATGGTTACAGATGAACACTGTGTGAAACGGAGTGATTTCAACCTGAAACCAAGCAAAACACATTGGCTTGAGCTGGCTTTGCTTTGACTTACATAGTTCATAGGAAACCAAAACTCAGAAGGGGATATCTCAACAGAAACCAAAGTATAAGAAGGGATTTGCATGAGTTCTCCCAAAAGGAGCTGCACCAGAGGTGTGCATTGCTCCATGCCTCAGCTCCAGCAGTGGGGTGCTCAGGGTCTGGCAGTGCCTGCAGCAGTTCTCAGCTCTTTCCCTGACTGTACCAAAGAGTTTTCCATAACTATGATGAAGCTTGCTCAGCATAGACCCACAGAGTCACTGCTCCTTCAAGTAGAACGTAGTGTTGGTTTTGTCTGCCCATCTATTTGTGCATCACTTTGAAAATGTTCCTCACAATTCACGTTCATAGTGAGCTTTGCATTTGTTTGCAGATTTCTGTAGAAAACATTAGCTGATGTATGTTGGTCAGACAATCAGATTCATTAAAATCATTGTCTCCATCCACAACAAATTAAGTGGAGATGCAGTATGGAATGAAGAAATTTCTTATGTATGCTACAGAAAAATCAGGATAGAATTATGATGACTACAGCTAATGGAATAACTCAGCAGAAATAATGTATTCAAATGCAGCCCTTTTTTCCTGCTGAGGGAATAGCTCTGAGCTAAGTGCAGTTTCCTATGCAGTTCTTGCTTGGACAAATATCAGTATGAACTTTTTTGCCCTCTGGCTTATTCATGAATAAGAAAATTTGAGCTGCACTGGTCAAGCCATCACGTGGTGCTGTTCCTGCTCACTTCACTGAAAGGCTGCTGCATATGCTTCCAGTACAAACACCCAGGTGCATGTATTTAACGCTCTGTTCCTCTTGACTCTCTTCCATTCAACCCTGAAATACACTGTGCTGGCCCATTTAGGTCTGTAAAGTTCAGCCATAGGAATGTTCAGATGGAACTGAACCCAATCAATTAGGGAGTTAGTCGTAGCAAATATTCACTTAATGGAAAAAAAAAAATGCAACCTCTGGATTTATAAATACATGGAAGCTGCCATACCCCATCCTGGTCATTGAACTGAAGCATGCAACGCCAGCTCAATCACCCATGTCCAAGTTTTACTCTTTATTTTAAGAAATAAGGTGAATTCTGTTCTCAGTCCATTTTGTTCTGATGGACACAATCTTGTGTTTCTTGCAAAGCACAATCTTACGTTGTACATACATTCCAGATGGACTATAATGCTATTCTTCTTCACAAGGGAGGATTAACAGCACTGTAGCTATTTAACTGTGAAATTTCAAGTCTGATATCATCAATCATCAGTGTATTACAGTGCATACTACAGACGGGGCTGGTTGCCTATTATTAAGGTTGTCTGACACTTCCCATTACATGACTCTGTTTTCATTTTCTCAGAGCTTTGCCAGGCTTTAACCATTTGGATTTAAATTCTTCATGCTGAGTGTCTGCCTCGGGCTGAATAATTTTAGAAAATGTCAGCCAAAATAAGAAAAATGCATAAAAATTCTGACAACTTTTATTTGAGCAGCTCTTTTGCCCCCTGTACTATGCAGGATGTCTTGACATCTGGCAAACAGACTGACCTTTGAGGCAAAGATGAAAATACTCTGAAAATCTTTAGTAAAACTCGCAGAATCCCAAACTTACACGTCTCCAGCTTTTTCCTGAGCTACAGGGCCCAGGTGAGACTTTGCATCCACATTTGATGTGCTGATCCTGCTGTCGCAGGGTCCAGGAACGTTAATCATCATCACTTACAAGGGAAAGACAGCCCTAAACTCTTCAATCTTCAGTTGTACTCAAACCATGAGGGTTGTTGGGTTTTTGTTTGTTTGTTTGTTTGTTTGTTTGTTTTTCACCTACCTGGCTAAAGAGAAAGATTTTTAATTATTTGCATTATTAATCATTTGAGATGATCCGTGTCTCACTTCCGTTTCTCATTTTATTCCCACATTACTTGGTCAGTGAGCCATGGCTATTCCATTCCCTAACTCCTCATAGACAAGGCTTACAACCCAGTTCCAGTCCTTACAGTGCAATTCAGTTTTCAGTCCCAATAATGAAACTCAACAAAGCAGAGACACCTAAAACTAACTCTGTACTAGTTAAGCATAGCACTTAATAAAATGCTTGAAGTGCAGTTTATTGTCCTTCAGTCACTTGAAGTAGATGTGGTATGAACACCAATGTGGTGAGCCACTTTGAGTAGCTTTCTTAGAGGTGGCAATTTGAGTGGGAAAAAGGATGTCACCCTTCTATGACGTCCCTTTGCTATGTGGAAAATTGTTGTGTTCCAGACCTTGCAATACACACAAAGTACATATGAAGTTCAATATTAAATTCAGCCCTCTCATGTAAATCTCTGGGCCGGACAAATTGCAAGTGAAGGAAGTAAAAGTCTCCTAGCAATCTGCTGTGAAAAAGAATGATGATTGCAGCTGAGATTCCTTCTCTATGAGAAAACCATCCCTTGGCTGACAGCACGGCTGCATCCTGAAACATCAAACACAGTCTTTATGTAAATCTCCGTGTTCTTCTGCTTGTTCTGCTGCAAAAGCCTTTTTCAGTGTGACACAGAAGGAAATCCAGTGAGACAAGGTAATAGACATGGAAGGCTGCTAATGGAAAGATTTGGTCTCCAAGCTGTCAGACTTGACTTTCTTAAGCACATGTTTATGCTTTATGTTAAATAATACAGTGTGCTTATGCATGAAAATATATACGTGTGTATCTCATGTATGTAGATGAATGTATGAATGGCAAGATGCTGTGCTGTGCAAGCACATTGCAGCGGAAACTGGTTTCACGTTTTAATATATTATATTACATTTCATTACATTTATATTACAATGTAAAAGGCTTCTCCCTTTCCCCAGAAAACACAATCTTAGCATTCACGGGTTCATGTTGAACAAGCATGTGCTTACGAGGGATCTTGGACAGCAAATCGTTTTGGATGTCACTAGAATTTTCTTATCCTGCAGATGGTTTCTGTGATGCCTAGCTCTGGGTAAAATATGCCTCCTTCATTGATGTGAGGGCTTCAGTGCTGAACTTGGTTCCAGTCAGAACCAGTGTGTCAAGGCACTCTGTACTCCAAGTGTTCTTGGTCTT
This sequence comes from Oreortyx pictus, assembly GCA_036925125.1. Taxonomy (NCBI): domain Eukaryota; kingdom Metazoa; phylum Chordata; class Aves; order Galliformes; family Odontophoridae; genus Oreortyx; species Oreortyx pictus. The sequence continues at coordinate 104,802,294 of JAUPFR010000002.1, read as the reverse complement.
TTGTTCCATAAACCCCCCCCCCCTTTTTTTTTTTTTATTTAAATGCTCCTGGCTCTGTACTTAAAAAAACACAAACCAATACAAAAAAAAAGTAAAATGTGTATCTTATTCTGCTTTAAATGGGCATTTCCCCACCCACAGATGGAAACCATGCTGTTCCTTCCAGCAACCCCTCCTCGCTGCAGCACTTAGAGACCAAGTGTCTCCATTAGTCTCTTCTAGCAGGACCAAGAATTAATTAACTGGAACACAAATTGTTCCTTGGGTATTTATTTTCTCTTCTTTGTAGAGCTCTTCAGAGACATTCTGTAGCTCTTAGAAGTAAGAGCAGGGAATGGGGGAAGCTGATTTTTCTTCAGCTTCATCCTTCTCTTCCTACTTCTTTATTCCCACATTAGGACATGAAATGAAGAGTTCATGCTGTCTCCATTTTAGGGCACTGTGAAACCTTGACCTGATGTGTGCTGAGTCGGATGGATATTTGTAGAAGCAGAGAACATCAGCAGAGGTTTCAATACCATAGCCTCAGTTAAGATGTCCTGATTATATTGCATATTGTGGGTAAGATGAGAAGTACTAACACAAGAAGCCAGGAAATGAAGTATCAGGTGAAAATAGGTTTATCTGTTGATCTAATCATTCCCAGACCAATCTACCTTACCTTTTCTCTCTGAGTTTTCCTTCTGTGAGCCTTTCAGATGAGATTTTAGAAGCCTACCAAACATTAAGCACTCTTCGGACCAAGAACTGTTCTCAGCTACATTGTAGAGAAGTAGAAGGTGTTCAGTGCAAATGACGAAGTTCATCAGGCTGGGGTTGGCGGCTGGTTTCAGTTCACTTTTTTTGTGTCCTGCAACATGGGGAGAAGCGTTGCTCTCCCTTTTCTTCTCCCTGTACACCTGGGCAGGGAAAGGGTGAGCCACATGAAACCTGACCATGTGTACAGTAGCCATGTACTGAAAATCAGGCCAAACTATTTCAGCTCTCATGAAGGGTTTATACCTGTTTCTGGATGTGTGTATTTTTGTAAATTAAAAAAAAAAAAAGAAAAGAGAGAGAGAGAAGACTCAAAAATCCAGATGTTTCTGTGTCTCAGGACAAAAGTGGCTGAATGTACAGTGAAAAATTGAACATCTAAATGTGTTGTAAGAAGAAATATGGTGTGCATTTTAATAAAAATATCTGTAAGTCTCAGTTGGTTGTTCCATTGCTTTCAGGTTGTACTCCTCTGTCTCACCCACAACCTACACTGCCTTACCTAGTTTAGAATTACATCAAATTATAAGAAATATATTGCTGGCAAAATACTACTTGGATCCCCAGCACTATTTTGTTTTTAAGCAGGTTTTTGCTGCATTTGATTCTGCTTATGGCTGTGTTCTGCTGTTAATGGGGATGAGCAGGGAGAGCTGGAGGCAAAAGGAAAAAAATTCCATCAAAATTATAAGAGAATCTGAAATATAAAGTAACAATTTTCCGTGGCATTTGTATTGAATGAATTACATGAATTAATCATGGTCATCACAGTGTAATTCTGTCATAGAATGCTGGCTGAGAGCCTAATCAGAAAACAATTTACAGCTGAGTAATAAGCAGAGTAATTATTGCTTTGATACTATTGTCATTACTCATGGTATTACAATGAGTGGTATTTTGGCTTCAGAGGGGTTGCTTGTTGGCTGAGGCATGCCAGGAGTGGATGCGAGCAGGATAATCCCATTGGGCATCTATCAATCAGAGCAGAGCAATGCCCAGGAGTTCTGAATGACGGCAGAGTTGGCCTGCTTGAGGCCCAGCACTGTTTTTACTAAGGGAGGTGAAGCTGGGGAGGTTGGAAGAATCCTGTTCGCCTTTGGATTTGACAAGACAAATAATTGGGATTGTGCTTGCAAGTGGTGAAAGAAAGATCCACAGGGATTGTGGGCTCATTCTAGCTGGAAACTGAGTTTTTTAGAGGAGCGAGGGACGCAATCAAAGTCAAGGTTTGGGTTTGTTCCACTAAAACTGGTTTGCAATCCCTGCTTGCTTTCCTGATGTGAGTAGTCCCATCGAGAGTATGAGTATTTATGTAGCTGAAAGAAGCTAATGAAATGAACTCAACTGAAAATGGGATTGTTCGCATGCCCAAGAATTGTATGACAAGGGCCCTAATCCAACCATTGTGGTTTAGGGATTTGTAAAATTACTTATTTTCGCTATTGCATCTATGTCATTTTTGCTAGCTCTTCACCCAGTTCAGGCTCTCTCCTGAAATGTACCTTGTTTTCTCTCAATGTCTGCTTCCAGACAGCCGTAACAACTTACTGACCTAATTCTTCAGGTTGTGCAGCTGCATACTCACTGTTTTAAGAGATAAAGGAACAACAGTCTCTTGATTCCCCGGTGTAAATTGACCAAAACCTCTTTAAGTTAGAGAAGCCCAGTGTGAAGTTGGGCAAAACAGAAGCCTGAGGCAAGATGTTAGCTACAGATTAAAAGCTACTCCTTGCGTAGTGTTTGCATGGACCATACAGCACTTTCAGGTAGGAATGGTGATCCAGTTGATAAGAAGAACAATGTCTGGGCTGAAGGAACTTTGTTGTTAATTTTCACTGGTGTATCACAGGGAAGATATTGTGATACCCAAGATCAGAAAGTGATGTTTTCTGACGTTTCAGTTATTCACTTTTTATCAGGGATATATTTTTTGAAGGTGTCTGTACTCTTGTTGGCTGCTGGACAGCTGTATCACAAGGATTTCCCTCTGGTATAAAACACAGAGCTCTTCTGTATCAGTGTGGAATGCAGTAGCAAATCACAGTACAGTGGCCCATAAGGATACCAGCTACTCTTATAAACTTTTTATAACTTAGGAAAATAAACATGTGGTTTCAAGGCTCTACATAGTCCGTACTGAGTTGGAGCTTGCTTTACAGAACTAAGAAAGAAAATATTGGTAGAGCTAATAAATTTCTGAGGGAATCGGCGAATAGTACTCTGAAATACCTGAAACATTTGATGGCATGTGGATAACTTTGTATTTTATCTCCTGGAGCATCATCAAATTTGAGCACTAAGGTACAGTGTTCTCCATAACCAGTACTGTGGTACTGTGATCTAGGAGTTCCTGTGGGACTTTGGCCTCATGTCGAGTTATTCACAGAAAGACCTGCTAATCCCGGGGATCTGATGTGCACTCTGCAAGGCCAGCAGATTTGTATCTCTTGCTCAATCGTAGAAATCGTAGAAATACGTAGAATCGTAGAAAGATTTGAGTTGGACAGGACCCTGAAAGGACATCAGCCCTGCGATGCACAGGGACCCCACAGCTCCGTCAGTGCTCACAGCCCCGTCCCCTGGCCTTGGCTGTCTGCAGGGACGGGGCACCACCACCTCTGGGCACCCTGTGCAGTGCCTCAGCGCCTCATGGGGAGCAGCTCCTTCCTCACATCCAACCTGCAGCTCCCCTCTTTCATTACCCATCATAGCAACATCAAGAGAGCAACCATCTCAATGTGTACATCTGCTTAGTCCTGTTATTCTCAAATGACATTCCATTTACAAAACGCTGTTCAAGTATTGTTGGTAGGTACTGGGGTGATCAGAATTGAAGGGTGCAGGCTGTGATAATGGTTGTTGTCCACTTCTCTCCAGCAGGCTGTATACATCTTTACTTTTGCAGCACATCTCTCAAGTTACTAATTCCTCACTGCAGGGACAGGGTGCTCATGAGGGATCTTTGATACATGGAAAGTGGATATAAGAACTCACACTTGGGTTGTGTACCACCCACTCTACAAATTCTAGAAGTTAAAGGTGTAGACAAAAATTACATCGATGTCCAGAGGAAAAAAAAAAAACATTGGGAAGCTGTAATTCTCTGTGATTTCCATCAGCTCTTACCAACACAATCGATTTCTGTGCTGTGTGCTAAGTGATACTTTCTGTCTTTGTCTTCACACGTTTTTCCAAGAGAGGATATTAAAGGAGCAGAACAAGTTGCCCAGAGAAGTTCTGTATTCCTTGTCATTGGAATTGCTCAAAGTCAGGTTGGATGGGGCCTGGAGCAATGTGATGCAAAGCAATATGTCCCTTCTCATGGCATGGTATTGCAACTAAATGTCTTCAAGAGTCCCTCCCAAACCATTCTAGGATTGTATGATTTTTAATGGAGAAAGTTGCATTTAACAAACCTATTTATCTATTCTGAGCTGTAACTCTGGAAAGCAAAAGGGTAAACCATGCTGTGAATTTTGAGTGGTCTTTCCTGGTGTCACCATCGTTCCTTATCTCAGGCAAATGCTGCAGATTGTCCTTCTCTGACGTGCTGTGTGTCTTGGTGAGTAAAATTCATACAAATATGTATTTTGGTTTGAGGTCCAACATTGCTTATTTTGAATGTGTGGACTTCTGGATTTCAGTGGAGACCTTGGAACTCCTTCCACACAACAAATATCGCATTTGGAGTCTAAGCCAGATGCATTTTGGAAACATTCACCTGAAGGATAATAATGTGCCTACAGATAATTTATTTACTTCTGCTTTCTGAGTCCTGTGGTTTGTGATCCAAAATCTAAATCATTTTTCTGAGGAACTACCCTTCAGTCTGTGACCTTGTCTCCAACAGCCAAGCATGGAAACAGACAAACTCTGAAACCAGAAGCATGTCTCTTCCCTGCCTATCTGAAAGCATGAGCCAGCCAAAGATGTGACCCAACACCTTGGACACTCAGATGCTGTTGCATAATGCAGTTCTGTGATCAAATGATCCCCTGGCAGATCCCTCTTACCCCAGAGAGAAGTATGGCAAGGGACTGAGAAAAAGAGTAATTTCACTGAGACACAGATGGATTAAGTGACTTGCCTGGAGTCCTGCAGAAGGGCTGTGGTAGAGCCAGGGATAAATCAAAGGATTCCCATTGTGGGTTTAGTGCCTTAACCACAAAATCACCTCTCTCTCACATCAGAACATCCTTTGTCACCACAAGCTGGGAATAGCAAGAAGTGGGGACAAAAGAGCTGGAGTTCACAACAGTAAGAACATATGTTTGCTGTGTTCAGGTACATTCACTTCCTGATAAGTGCATTAAGGATATCAGTGTTTTCACCTGAAGGTGAAAGGTTCGTCATTCTCACTGTCAGTCCCTTGGGTCTATGAAAATCCAAAGCAGGAGAGCTACAAGAAAAATAGCATTCGTAAAAAAGTAATAATAGCAGAACCACAGTACAACAAGGAGGTGAAATTAAATTTGGATTTGTAGCCTGTAAACGGCTGTGTGAATGCTGAAACATTAACTCTGTTGTTTAGCTCAGATAAAGTTATTTTGGTGCCAGTAGAAAATACCTTTCTTCAGGAAGGTCTTCTGGGCTCTAATTTGGAAATTCCAAAAGACTCAAACGTATCCAGTTGTGCACTTGTAAAGAGGTGAGAGACCTGCCAATAAGTGATTTACAGTATGTTTTCCCATGTTTTACATTTTGGTAATTTCATGTTGCAACTCAATACCTAATAATGTAAAATCCAGCTCCTCCAGCTAAGCCAGGAATGAACTTATGGAGGAGTGTCCCATAGGGAAGGGCATATACTACATTACATGTCTGTGTGCCAGCACCGGAGATGCAAAAACAGCTCCACGGAGATTTGTCATGCAAGGTCAGCCTCCAGAACTAACAGGGTTGGCTGAGTTCCCCTCTTGCTACTGACTGACTGCAACTCCCAAGACTCAGACATCACCAAAGAGTGTGCTGAGGTAGGGTTGCTAACCCTGGGATTGGAGCATGCCTTTGGATGAAACTAGTTGTCGAATAAAAATGGAGGAAATTCAGAGAGAAGCCTGGTCTGAGCACAGTTCCCATGTCAGGAGTTTCAGGGGAGCACAGCTCCACCTCCGAACCATGAGATGGGATGAGAACTGGCACCCCAAGAGGAATATCCCGAGTGTGGATCTGTATGCCCAATTATGCTTTGCTTCAAAATGGGGAATGACCTCTCAGACACACCTCTATGGTGCATAGAGAAGACACAGAGCACGGCAGGAAAATAATTTAAGGGCCATGGAAAGTGTGTTGCATTGAAAGATTTCATCTGTCATGCTTGTGAAAGTCAAAGTTGGTGGTTTGTTTATGAAGAAGAAAGGGATAAAATGACAGCGTTAAAGAGGTCCTGCTCACGTACAGTCAGATAAAACAAAAGGTAGGAAGTGAAGCTGGACTCAAATTCTGATGAAAAATAAGGCCTGCATTTTTAATAGTTTAGTTAAACATTAGGAACTCCTAGCAGGGAAAATGGTAGACTTCACATCAATTTGGGTCTTTCAATCATTCTATATTTGCATTTTTACCTCCAAGTTTCCCATGCTGTTTTGTGATGTCACCATCATTTTTGACTGCTGAAGGCTGAAGGCACTCTAGACAAGAATCTTTGAGAGCTTTACTACCTAGCACTTGTGCATTTTGCTCTTACTACAGCTCTCAGAGAATGTTTTAGAGAGACTGATGTTGGTTATATTTGTTACATAGATGAAAAATGCAAGTGAATTTATTCTCCATATCACAAATCAAAGAGAGAGAATTGAAACATTAATTGATTCCATCCCTGTGTCCAGCAGTCTTCAGTTTGGCCACAACACTTATCCACACAACTTAATGGTAACTTAGTAAGCTATCACCATAGTACTCCTTGCTCTTCCTCCCAGCAATCTTGCTTTTCGCCAATTTTGTCATCCAGTGGATTTCCATTAGACAACAACAGATCAGACGTTTCTGTCATATATTGGCAGAAGAAGAGCTGCAAAGAGGGTATTTTCAGGTACAACAACAACGTGATGAAAGTAGACCTTGCTTACCACAGCAGGAGTGGCTCTTAGTTTTCCAGGTTTCTCACTGGGAGCCACAGTGAAGACAAAGCCTCTACTCTGCTGAGAACTGTGCAGTTAAGCAGGTTAGTTCCACATGCTTTGCATCTTCATGTCCCTCTCCCTACTTTGAGCTGATTGAACAGGGTAGCTATCTCAGAATTTTTATCAGGACCAGTCCCTAGCTCATGGCCTGGACTAAACCCTAAAGCAGTATAGATTATTTGGGCAGGTTCTCAAGCTCGTTGCTTGGCACTGGTTTATGTATTGGAATACATCTAGCCCGTGAAATAAGAACAGCAATGCTGCTTTTCTCCCAATTTTCCTGTCTGTTTGATGTACTTGTGGAACACACTGGAGGAAGGATCTACCAGTCATCAGGTAGACATGCCGCACTTAGCTGTGGTTTCAACTGCATCCTGTGACAGGTGCTATTTGAGGACATTGCTGTCCCAGAAGTAGAACACGAGAAGACGAATTAAGCGATACCACCTTAGACTCCAGGAGCTCTCGGCGGAGTTCAGTATCTGGGCAGAGCTTACTCAGCAAGGGAGTTTAAAATTGCTTTTTGGCTAAGAAAGCAAATCCTTCAGCGCCAATCGGAAAATTGTATTTTTGATTTATTTTGTTTAGATAAGGGTTAAGACGAGCAATTCAGAGCCCCTTTATGCTCTGATGTGGGTGGAAGTTTGTTCAGCCACTGAGATAGACCAGTTGCTCCCTTCCCCTCCCCTCACCACTTCCCTCCCCACTAAAGCTGCTCTCAGTGCGTTTTTCTGAAACATATGGGCCTAATTCAGGTTGAAGACTAAAAAGTTTGCACAGCGCCGGTTAAAAATTATGGCTTCTTATAATGAAATCTTTGTCGATGGAAACTTGAAAAAAGCAGCTTGGCTTGTGACTTATGGGGAGACCGATGATGGAAATCAATTAATCATCCCGTTTCCCAAAATTTTAACGGGAGGGCACACTTGAATCAGAAAGGGGCTCCAGTTTATGAGCTACTTGGACAGCTTCAAGACTTTGATTGAAAACCTCAGGAGCATGAGTGGGAACAAATATGTTAGGATTTAATGTTTTTCTTCAGGAAGAAGAACAGCAATAGAGATCTTCTGTTTGTGAACACTTGTTTTTTGTTTTAGAGAGCTTTTGTTACTTGAAAAGTGAAGTCTTCACATGGGCCTCTGTTTTTAATGAAGTCCTAGCAGGTAATTGTACTGGAATTGGCTAATTCTTGGCACAAACTACTCAGCAGGCAGCTGTGCACTGGCTTTACCTGTGCTGCTCTGGCTTGGTGGTGTCTACCACCTCTGTGATAGAGCCCTGCAGCTGCTTACTGAGACCCCAAATAAGTGGTAAAAAACATGGGATTTCCTTCGGGAACATGTGGAATGTCCTATATCTGGGACTTTGGCAAGGCACAGGACAAATTTACATGATGTCCAGATCCAGACTGGAGTCCACCATTTCAGTAGCCTGGGGCTACGATTATACTGTTCCACATCTGCTTATTAAAAGAAACCATAGCATAATTAGAGCAATACATGTAATGGATTCCTTGGTTCAAAGGGTGAGCTAAAGTACTGGGGAGACAGGCACATTGGCTTGGATTGGACCGAGTTTTAAAATTTGGAAGAGGAAGGTTGAGTCTGGGACATCATAAAATGCTCCATGTGACCTGAAATGACATGTTTTATTTTTCCTTCTCTGAGATTGTTCAACCCCTTTTTTATTTCTCTTTATAAATCCAAACCTGGAACACTTGGTTCAAGCACTTTTTTAGAATTTACCCATCAATGCACCATAAAACAACAAAGCAATTAATCATCCCCAATCTCTTAGCATCCCATGTGTATATCCTACTCATTATCTTGCCATAGCAAGAGATGATGTGATAGTTCAAACTAATATGAACCAAACACATTATTCTCCTGCAGAATATCCATGATTTTGGGGGTTGCTGCAACCTAGTTCAGGCCCCCAGTTTCACTTTAAAGTGCATCAGATTGAGTCTCCACTTACCTGACACAAGCAAGTCAGATGACTGAGGAGTACAGAGAGGAAAGGGATGAGGGACTGGAGGAGCACTGGAGCAAAGGAGCCTGAAGAAATCTCACTATTTGGCACAAGGACGATTTCCTTTGTCATCCTGCTTGCTTCCTGCCAAAGGGTTGACTTTAATGAATAATGGGAGATGAATGATAATTTTGGTTTCTGCCTGGAGTGGGAACAGCTGACAAAGCGTTTAATGGAAGCTGACAGTTAAGTACCCAGCCACAGCAGTAAAGTGTCAGACAAAGCATATGAAAATAAACAGCCCGAATGAAAGCTATTTCTGAGCAGATTGCTGGCACACTTTCCCAACCCCAGGCAGGTTATCTGAGATGGTAATTGCTGCCAAAAAATTCCTCCTCCTCTCTCTCTCTCTCTCTCTCTCTCTCTTTTTTTTTTTCAATATACCTTATGAGACTTACCTCAAGGGAGCGTAGAGCATATTTATGGATATGCTTAACTTCAAAATAAGCAAAATCAATACCAGAAAAAGCAGAGCTATTTTATGGAGCTTGTACAAAGTTTGTTTGCACGTTTTAAAAACTTTGTTGCTCAATAGCAGCTGATGTATAGAATCTGGTTATATACATGTGTATTTATATATTTAAGAGGTAGAAGCTAGGGTTACCAAGAGGCTTGAAGGAAGCTACAGTGCCCAGCTGTCCCTGACTTTCTGTAAGAGCCCTGGTCAGAATGGTCTGGGGACATGAACTGTTCCAAGTGGGTCTCAAGAACCACACAGCCAAGACTCCCATTCAGTATTTATGCATCTGAAACCTCAGCATCACGAGCTGCGGCCAAAAGAGACTTCTCTGATCTTGTCCTCTGACATCCTGCATACAGCACAAGCGCAGGATAAGTACTGTTATATGAGGGTTAATGTACGTGGTGCCCTCGTTTATTAGCTTTCTACTCACTTTATTAGCTTAGCTGTGAAAGCAGGTGACTGAGAGTCAGCACTCCTGTCCTAGACTTGGCCAAAGCAGGCTGTGAAGTGGTTGTAATAATATTTCTATATCTGTGATGCTTAACTGATTCCTGCACAAGAAAGGCAACAGGCTTGTGGCGACTTAACAGTTACTGCAAAGAATAATCCTGTTACAGAAAAAATAATAATCTAAATACCAAAAACAATCCCCTCCCCATATCCCGGCTTAAACAAAGATTAAAAAAATATGCTTGAAATTCTGAAATCTTGGCCACTTTAAGCCTAAACATTTTAAAACACTGGAGTATGCATTTTCCATTTCTACGCTTGACTCTGACCCCACACCCTCCCGATCTACTGGTGCGATTCATCTGTAGCTACAAGGATTGCATAATTCATCACAGATTCTTGCCATAGATATAATTACAGTAAATCCTTTAGCTTGAACAGCATGAAGCCTTCTTTAAGGTGAGCACAAGAGGTGCTCCTAGGTGGTGCTGCTCTGGTGTGGTTTGAAAAGCAGTAGCTATGTGTTTTGTGGTGACATTTGCAATGGAAAAAAACCAACAGAGCACTGCTGTGAAATATATAAGGAGACGGAGAAGCAGCGAGTTGTTGCACCATGCTCTTGAGGGAAGGCACTTGTGTTGGTTAGTGGACTGAAAGCAAGAGGTGGGAAGTGGTTTCCTAGCCATGTATGGGCCATCTGTACTTTTTCCATTTGCGTTGGAAATTAATACAGCACATGAAATTGCAGTTTTCTGGTTCACTGTGAAAGTGTTGGGGACAAATGGCTCAGAGCTATGGGTATTAGAGGAGTATTAACTGTGTTTCTGTGTCTATAAACTGATTTACCAGTGTAATTTTCTGAAGTGTTTTATTATGATTGCTTTTTGATAGGTTGGTCTTTGAAAGCTTAACTCTCTCCGAGCTATTTTTATGGGGAGTTTCCTGGAGGAGAAGGGCTACTTAATCCAGCTCCATTCATACCTTCACCATTTCAGTTCACTCTGTAGTCTCCCTGCATAAAACAGACTCCTGCAGGACTTATACTGGTAAAAGTAAAGGCCTGAAAAGACAATGAGATCACTTAACCTGAGTTTTGGAATATCTGAAGCCCTTGAAATGCATTCAGATCTCCTGTGTTGAGCTCAGAGTATTGCATTTCACTATATCAGATCTTCCAGGAAGACAGACTTTTTTGGTGTGAAGGCAATAAGTGATGGAGAATCCACCACTTCCCTTTAGTAGTTCCTTCCAGTGGTTAACCACAATCACTGTTAGAAATTTGTACCTTGTATTTAATTGAAATTTCCCTGGTTTTCAGTTCTTATTGCACCTTTCCATTTCTGGCTACTGAGTTGTCAAGTATTTGGTGTTTCTTCGCACAAAGGTATTCATGTGTCACCATCATATAATCTCTTTCAGTCTCCTTTCCAGTGAGCTCAATAAGAAGGGCTCTCAGAGTGGAATTCGCTCCAAGTGGATTGGCTCTTGGGCATTGACCAGCACCTCTTCTTTCCATTTAAGCAGTCTGATTAATTTCTGATTCAGTTTCTGAATGGTAGTGGTCAGCTCCAAGTTCATTATTTTATATGTAAAATGCTTTTTTTTTTTTTTTTTTCCAGTATGCCTTTATCTGCCTTAATTTCATCTATTTTAACATCAGTCTCTGAGTTCAATAATCTTCAGTTCTTCAAAGAAAAGCTTGTCATTTTGGAATCACTGTGTCATCTGTGAATGTCACCAACTCATCTCCCTTCAAAAATCATGTATAAATTAGTTGCCATCACGGGTCCATATGGCTCTCACCAGTGACCCTCCTCCTCAGTTACAACTTCTATGGTTTCTTCATGGTCTTAATCCATTTCTGCTATCTGCTATCATTATCCATGCAAGGATCTTTAACACACTATTTTCCTGAGAACTTTGGCTGAGATGGGCCTCCAGTTCTCACTGAGAGTTTTTAATGCTCTTTTGTTGATTTCCCAGAAGAAAACTACACCGTTGAACCCAAACTCTCTTTCCGGGTGTCTATGTTGAAAGCAGAAAAGTTCGAAAGTGCTTAAGTTCTTGATATCACAGAGCCATAAAAGGCAGTCAGATTGGAGAACTCTTTGCAGGTGCTCAGTGATGTATCCCTTTCCAACCCAACCACATTTAAAATTAAAGCCATGAAAGTATTCACCATCATGCCCTGCCCAGGAGCAAAACACCTGCATTTTCTTCAGGCAGTGCCTCAATGAAGGGTTTACCTGAGGCACGAGAAAACCTCTATTGCAAATATGGCTTGTATTCTTTGTTCCTGGTGCTGTGCTTTCACATTCAGCTCATTTTTGGGCATTTTCCCTGAACAGAGCTGGCATGTCATGTGAGTCGTATGTCACAGTCCTGTGCTCCTCACAGTTAGTCCTCCAAATTTCCTTCAACATAGCATTAGTAGTGATGCTCCATTTTTTTCTTTTTCAGAGATCACTGACAGGAATGCTGAAATGAATCACAACTTGGAGCCATCCCTATGGAGCCTGAGCAGCGTCCCTTCATAGAGAGAGGACGTCCCATTAATGACATGAGTAGAATAAAGCAATTGTGCCTAATATTTCTGGTACTGCCATCTATTCAGTCCCTAAGTCACTTTGTTTATGCTCTACTGATTTTACACTGTGTTAATCTTAAATCAAGATTTCAGTCTTGTGACTTCAGGAACACATATACTCCAGTTCTGCTTTGGCATTGATTTATTTCTGCTTACTCCCAATTCTCCTCTCCACTTTTCACTCTGAGGTCTTGCTGTCTTTACCCAACGTCAATATTTTCAAGACTTTCCCCACTGCAATGACATACTCAGTGATGAGCCTGGATGTTATTTGCACTTATATACCTTTATAAGGGGCAGGCTTTGCCACTTATGTCCACATTAAGACTAACTTATACTATTGGAGAAGGAAAAGAGCCCTTCGTGCAAATGCATGTCAGGTCTTACTACATTTTACTTCAGGTTATATTACAGTCAAGTGAGTCAGAGACGTGGGAACTACAGACTTATGTCACAGGGGAGCGTTGCGAGTGACCTGCACGAGAAGCCAGAGAACTGCTGTTACTTGAAATTTAAAATTAAACAAAAAATCACTCTCTCTCATTTCCCTGAGCTGGACCGCATGCCTCCCTGGAGGAAGATCATTGTTGAAATATGTTGACTGTTATATTTTCTGTTAATCTGAATATTCCTCTCTTGCTCTCAGCTCAGGGATGCAGGCAGAAACCTCCCCCATCTGTTCTGGAGTGATCTGTGCAATCTGTAAGCACAACCCTGCTGGAGACGATAGATGTCCCAGCACGCTGCACTTACTTCTCTAGGACTGCATGGATGGGACAGGTCTGTTTGTACAATTTAATCATGGAGAGCTGAAGGTCAATGGAATTTGAGGGCAGTGAATAGAAAATGAGGACCAAGGCTATGTGGTCAGCTGCGATTGGACAGTAGGATCACACTGAACAGGGCCCTGCAGGAGAACTAAGCTTACCAGCCTACTTGTGTACTTAGGATCACAGAATAGTTTGGGTTGGAAGGGCCCAGCCAGTCCCAAACCCTTCTGGAGGCTGGGTGCCCCCCACCAACTCAGGCTGCCCAGGGCCCCATCCATGGCCTTGGGCAGCTCCAGGGATGGGTAACTCAACTTCAGGATGGATGTTAGGCCTGATGAGCCAGACTAGTGCCAGATCTACTGGGCTATTTCTTCTTCAAAAGCCCAGTGCCAAAGATGATTTCTGAAGTGTTGATTCTAGTCTTGGCATTTTACCCTGAGAGGTTTAAAGCATCCGTGTGAGAGCATCCCTTTCATTTTGTCTTCTCTTTCTTTACTACATAGAATGCTCTGATGATTTTCCCCTCAACTATTATTTCTCTCACCATATTTATTTATTTATTTTAAGAATGTGCTTTTTCTGCATCTTTTGCTTCTGGATTCTAGAGCAGTCCTGATGCGTTTACCATAAATCCCTGGAAATACAACAAATCCAGCACAAAAATTGTTGGACCCCAGAACTCATTGGAAGCAACTTTCACACATGTGTACTGTCTTTTTCGTCAAGGTGCTAGAGGTACATGATTAACTGGATGAAGCGGAAATTTCTCAATAAGTAGTGTCAGCAAAATTACAGATTTTAGACATTTTTACACTAACAATTCCTCAGTGTCTACCGTGTTCTGAGTAAGGAAGAATGATGGCAAGGAGCAGAGTGGAAGAAATGTTCTAATATGAAAAATCTGGAGATTCTTATCTACAGGGAAAAAAAAAAGAAAGGTTTTTCTATGAAGGCTATTAGACAAATAGTGAATATTTTTGTGGACATCTTTTGTGTATACAAAAGTCTTTATCTGCTTTCCACTAGTTCCATCATCTGGCAAATGTTTTTCAGCAACTTTCCCCAGTCAATTTTTCTTCTTAATTCTCACATTTTCCCCTCATACAACACTACCCTCTGGCTCTGAAATCTTATTCTATTCTTTACCTGCTCTTTATTTTATAAAGTGCTCTACTTTCTCAAGAAATTATTCAGGCTTAGGGCAGAGAGTGCAGTGTTACATCGGTCAGGCAGTGCAGTGGATCATAAGACCTAGAAGTCACAGCCTTCTATCATTTTTACTGCTGCCTCCTTTGGTTGGTGTGTGTTGTGATCCCAGCACAGGAGAAATACTAACATAAAGTAGAGAAATTATATAATTTATCAGATGAAATCTCAAACCTTGGAGAATCCCAGTGTTGTTACTGAGTGTAGGACCTGCACTTGTGGTGACATGTGCATGGCTATGCTGCATGGTATGGAAATGAGTCCTGCAAGGGCTGATGGTCACAGATGTAAGAGGGCATCAGTCAAAGTACTAAGGCTTCCTGTTTTTCCCAGTATCTCTGCTCAGTTTTGCTCCAGAACTATGCTGAGGGAGTTCTGTTGTCCAGTTAATCCCATGCAAGAAGAACTGGACAGAGTGAAGGTGAATTTCCTTCACTCTACTTTCTATGCAGATCTTCTAGGTCTGTTGTATTCTTTCAAGGAGGGATGTCTAGAAGGCACGCCTTGGTTGAGAGACACAGCAACAAGCCCAGATTTCTACTGCTTTTTTCTTTGCTCTTTTTCTCCTGGCACTTTATCAACCTTTCTGATGACTGCTGAGAACTGTGCTAATATTTTCAGAGAACTATCCATGAAACCCAGAATGCCTGTAAACAGTCATAGCTAATAAAGTCTGTTGTAACACACGTATAATTAGGATTATTTTTATCACATCCATTACTTTTTATTTATTAATGCTGAGTTTCTTTCAGTGCCATGAGATCTCATCAAGAATGAGTATCACTCAGTGTCATGAGATTCTAATGAGATCCTATCATCTGTAAACTTTGTTGCTTCATGAGTCATTCTATTTCCCAGATTTAATGGGTATGTTGAGCAACATTCATATATATGAAACTCCATGTGACCTATATCTCTTATGCAAATTGACTCTTAATCCTCTATATTTTTAGCCAGCTATTAAGTGGGAGAGGCAATGTCTCAGGGATTTTTGGAACCTTTTGTAATCTGAGCCTATTGCTTTAACCCATACTAATACAACACTTTTCTTCAAAATGTGAATTATGACTTTCTTCTGCTTATCTGGGCTCACCCTCATGACAGGGAAATCACAGGAAGGACAAAAGCAACGGAAAGAAGTTCTGCATTTCTCAGTGTACCTCCCTTGCTCAGACTTGGCAATCAGTGCTGCTTTATCAAGTTGACTTCACCACCACTGCTACAGCATGCTGAAGTACTCGTTTCTTTTAGAGTAAAAGAGTCCTCTAAAATGAAGACTGCCAATGCCTCGGCTTATTTTTTCAGATAAACATTCAGGCACGCAGCTCACAGACAAACAAAACTAAGAGTGAGTCTTGCATGCTGTTTCAGAAAGGTCCTCAAGCAGATGTTGGGCTGCATCCTGGCTAGACTCCCCCATTGTGAAGGGGCCTCTTGTTAGCACAGCACTAAGCAAAACCTAACACATGGAGCAGTCACATGTATGTTATTTTCTTTAGTATGTCACTGGAAATACTAAAGGGAAGCTGTTGGCTCTTATGCATATATATACATAATTGTATTTCATTTTACTTCTCATTTATTTCTAGGAACTTCAGTTATGCTTCAGACTGGTGTGGAGTGGAGAGGGACTCTGTTATACTCAGCCCAGACTAACCCAAATGCTGCACTCTTCCTCTCTGCAGAAACACTAAAGGAGTTTCTATCCCCTTCTGCGCAGCCGGTGAATTCTCCGTAGGGATCTCCATCTATCTGGCAGGTCACATTACAGCCCTGCTGTTGTAACTGATCCGTCCATAGGTTTCTACAGAAGAAGTGCTATTGATGAATTACTGCACATGGCGCTGAGAGTTATGTTGCAGAGTTGTTACTTTTCAACTAGGGAGCTTTCCTGGGAACTTTCCATGATCTGTTGTATGGCTAAGGAGTTTTGGACACTATATATATATAGCATGCAGCTGCCATAACTCATTATGACCAATAAACAAGGAAAGCAAAAAGGATAGAAAATGTGAAGATCAAAGAGGCCAGCAGGACATGCATATTTTGTGATTAGTGATGAATTTTACTATGTTAGAGAAAGTGGACGGACTTCAAAAGACTCTGGACCTCCTGGCAAGGCTGAATCCCCCAAAGTCAGCATGTTATGACAATTGCAGTTTCCCTCAATGGGAGACAGCACTGACTGTGCTGCCAAATGCCAAGTGAAGTTTTATTTTCCCGGGGACCATTTACCTTTCCATTGATTCCTTCCCTGCACTTCCCCTTGAGATGTAGTTATAAGAGGAATTGTTAGCATTGCCCTAGAGTATGTCCATATTACAGCTGTGCAGAAAACAGTTGTTATTCTGTTACGATATTTCACATACTTCAGTCTAGCCACCTGCCATGTAGGTACAGAAAAACCCAGCAAAACTAAGATCAAATATAAAAGCAAACAAACAACAGTAACGAAACAAAAGACAACAAAAAGCCCTGAAAAATTAAAAATGTCATTTTTGTATTGTTTTGTTTTGTTTTTAAGTTTTACTTGTACCAACCAAGTGAAATCTGTGATTCAGTAATTAGGAAAGATTTTCTTATGGTCATTTTCAATTTTATTTATTAATTAATTTTTAATTCACTGCGCATTCATTTTTCTTTTGTGTCAGAATGCAGTACTTCAGTAATTCCTTTTTTCAACATACTTTGAATCAAGAGATTAACTGAAAACATTTTTCCATGTTTCAGTTACCAGGCATTGTGTTTTTCTGATGAAAAATAGTCAAAAAATTTCCAGTCGACAATTACATTTATCCTGGAGTGATTCACAGCAATGTCCCATAGTGTCTTACAGCAGAGACATCAACATGATTTCAGTATTTCAGAGAAAGGTCAGATAATGAGGGGAAATAGAGTTGTCCATCCTCATTCAATCTGTTCATAACAACCTTCAGAAAAAAAAAAAAAAAAAAAAAAGAAGATGACATCATCCACAGAGACACAAGTGGATCCAGTTTTTGGGACAGTACTTGGCTCCTGTCCTCTGGAGGTACCACCTTCAGGGTGATGAAGAGTGAGCCCTGCTTGTGTAAATGGGAAACGAGGAAGATTTTCCTGCCTGACAAAATGGCTTGTGAGACCCATTAACCCAAGATGGAGTAACAAACCTTGGCTATGATTCCCAGCTTCCACAAATGGCATGAATGTTCAATTTTGGGCTTGGATTCAGCCAATTTAGAGAGCAATTATCCAGCCATGTTCTGTAATTCAGTTATAAACTAGGCTTCAAACTCTCCTCAGGTTAAGGGCTGAGTTTCCATTTATTTGGATTACAAAGTCAGTTTCTGCCATTGCCGTCTTGCCTTTGCCTCTTACTATAAACATTCAAGAAGTCTGTAGGTACCGGGAAAAAGAGTTTTATCCAATATCTTCTTTATTTAAGACAGGAAGCGTGTAAGCAGATGATCTATTAATGCAACGTGTATTAATACCCTTCTGACACTCAGGAACCAAAAATCACAAGGCTTGCTTTGAAGCTGGGGCTCTCTCACATGCATTGAAATGGATTTCCAGCAAAGCGCAGGTGCGTGCCATATGAGCAGCAGAAACCCTGGGACTGTGAGCAAGCAATTTGATGACTGCTGTGTGTTCAGTGCCCGGAGTACATTCATGTCAAGGTGACACTTCCCTGGCTCAGAATTCCCCTTGTCTCACACTGAAGAACTGTAGATATTTTACCCTGGCAGGCTCCCTTTCTCTTTTTAGTGCCTGATAGATGCTGTTCCTAAACACTTTTGCAGGTGATTACTGTGGGGAATTAGTAGGCTTCTTATTCACACCTTTCTGTCCAACCCCTCTTGACTTACATAATTCATTAAGCCGGAGGAAACGAGGGATCTCACAAAGCCTGCTGAGGCGAACACATAGCCCTGGCCGGTCCCAGAGGGGGGGTTCAGTGGTTTAATTTAATGATCGCTGTGGGAAATGTGTGGATGTCAAGCATTTGGATTCCCCGCCCATTCTTTCCCCAGTTAATAGGTGGTTGTGCCACTGAGACATTCCCTAAGAGGACTGTTAATGTGAAGTATGAGCTTTGTTGCCTGTTAATGTGCTGCCTAACAGAGATAAGGCACCACGCTCAGCTTCCTAGCAGGGGTGCCTAAATTTCTGTGGTTTTCAAGGATTATGAATTTTGCTTTCTAGCAACCGTGGAGTTTGAACCTCTGTGTGTCCCCGGTGTCCATTTCAGCAGTAGGGACAGTGGTAAAGGAAAACACAGATGTGAGGCCCTTAGGCATGCCAAACTCTAACCAGTTTCTCCTTGCCTCCCCAGAGTGGGCATGTGGAGCCAAGGTACAACTGAAAATACAGAGATTTCTGGCTAAACAACATAACGTAGCCACACCTCTTCAAGGCACTGACATCAAACTCTTGGTCAGTGTGTACTCTATAGAATCACACCACGCAAAGGAGCATTCCCAGGTGCTTTACATGCAATAATTTGGATCCTCAGACTGGTCCCTTTGCTTACTTTTGGCCTTAGCTCACTAGCATCCCTCCAAAGAGCTCTCAGGAACAGTTCTGCAATCGGCACAGCCGGGGACCGTTCCCAGTTGGCAGCGTGGATAGAGCCGCTCTGTTTTGGAAAGCGGGAGAGCTTAATGAATGGATGCAGACGTTTCTGTGCCAATTGGCCTCCAGGATAAAGAGTGGTCCCGGCTGTGTTTAATTTTCTATAACAGACATAGCCTCAGGTCTCCTCCTTATCTCTGCCATTGACTTCCTGGGCAGCGAGGGCCTGGCTGTTTACCTATGAAAACGACTTTGTGAAAATGGATAGTGCATGAAAGAATGGTTTCAAAGACTATTTATTATGAATATGGTTCATTTTAACTTAACAAGTCATTTACAAAATGATCTTGGCTTCCTTGGATTGATTTAGTGTTCGGAGATATTCACTGATCATTTACAGCAAGAAACATTCGGCCTCCGGTCTGTTCACAAATGGTTTGTTTTCTTTGCTCCCTTCTTGCAGTGGGGACTGGCCAGCTGAGAGATCTGCTTTTGTTTTCCCTCTCCTTGATTTGATGATTGAAGCTTTTCAAACAGAACTACAGCACACTGCAAATATCCACTACGAATTTCTAGACAAATAAACATCTGGGCCGAGGTTATTTTGGAAGAATGGCAGCCTCAGTGACTCCAAATGGCAAATAATAGAGTGAAACGAGCCCAGACGTTTTCTTCTGGAGTTGGAAGGCTACTGCTGTCCTGCCTGTTAACCTGTGCTGTTCTGCTTCCTGGCTTTGCCCAGCATTTCTGAGCCACGGAGAAAGACCCCGCCAAGCGTGGCCAGGAGCAGGGCCGGTCCCTGTGAGAACAAGGAGCCTTTCCACCATGGAGGCTCACCCTTCCCATGGGGACCCACGTGAGGTGACCTCTCAGCTTTTCCCAGACGAGGGTGTGCAGGGAGGCCAGTGTGCATCACTATGCACAGCGTTTGGCTTCATCGTTGGCTCATCTGTGGCTTTGCCTTCGCTCACTTGTTTCCTTAGAGGAGATCCTCTGACTGCTTATTTGTGTTAGAAAAATTATCGTTCTTGTATTTCGGTCTGTGTCACTTCCTCTGCGTTTTGTTATTACACAGAGGGATGTCTTTAATGAAATGGACGGAAGGAGGAGGACTTTGGGCTTATTTTTATCCTATACATAGGAAGTTGGCCAGAACAGGGAAAAATAAAGCAAAAAGTCCTCAGAGCATTTCCATCTCTCAGACCGGGAGACCGTGATCCCCACAGACCTTACTCAAATGTTCCATCACTTCCCAGGGATGCTGCTGAGGAAAATTTTCTCTTCTGTTTTGCTTGTTTGTTTTAGAAAGGCAAGCAAGCTGCCCGGTGCTTCCTGTCACGGCGGTGGGGCATTGCTGCCATCCAGGTTTCTTTTATTAATGAACCAAACCTCAGACCACTGGGCTAACTTTGAAAAAAAAAAAAATTTAAAGGATTTTGTATACATATTTGTAGTTTGAGAGCACCTAGAGGCCCTGGAGGAGGTTTGCAGTTATGTCATGCATTTCTAAAGTGAGATGAGAGATGGCCCAAGGAGCCCCAAGCACAAATGGAAGAGAGAGGCCTGATCTAGCAATTCAGGGCAGAAATGGACCTAAATATAATGGTCACTCTGCTGTTTCAGAGAGGGGAAAGGAATGAGATGAAGGTGGGACCATGTAGTTTTTGTTTCAGTAAGTGGTCATGCTGCCACACTGTAAGTTTTGAGGAAACTGAGGCATGTGTTTCAGGACTGGATCTTTTTTTCTCCTCCACTGCTGATCCTGGATCACAGCTGGGCTGTGATGGGGGATGCTCCTCTCCCATGTGCTTCAAAGAGAAACCAGGAGGCACTGAACAATTACTCCCACTCACAAGACGAGGGGAAATCCTCTTCTAACTGAGGGATTATCCTGTTAATATCAGGATGTCTGGCAATTTATGACTTGCTGCTTGAAGTCCTCCTCCCCCTACCAAAGAATTGTGGCAGACAGCGAGGCTGGAGGCAGAGACATGGTGAGCTGGCATTGGCAGCACTTGAAATATAGTGGGAGAGATGGGAAAAGCCTTTCTTGCTGTCCTCATTAGTGTGACTTAATTAATAGTTATAATCTTATCAAACAGAGGCCGCTGTGCAGGAGGGATGTGCAGGCTGGGAATCTTTAATACTTAGATATTTTAAGACCAAAAATCACCGCTGAGCAATTTGACTTCCTGTATAATTGATTCCAGAGGTAGAATTTTCCACTAAAAAGAGGCGCATTTGATGGAAGGTGTTATCCGTGTGACATTTTTTGGTAATAACATTTAAAAGAAAATGTTGACTGGTTTGTTTCATAAAATCCAGCTTTGGCCAGCGCTTGCTTGGCTTCTATTTCCATTTTCTACTCTTAACGTGTCTTCTAAACCCCAAAGACTACATGTTCTCTGGGGGTTAGACTTCCCTATTCTTCCTTTTATTTTCCTACCATTGAATCCAGCTTAAATATATATGTATATTCTCAACGTGGATCGAAGAGAATGTCTCATTTTGACACCATGAGAACCCTGAAGCCTGCATTAAATAGTCATGCACCTCAATGCAATAAATCACATCGAAAGATTGGCAGTCTGATATCCTCTGTCTTGACTGCCTCTGGGTTTGTTATTTCTCCATGAGCTTACAAATAACACACACGATACTCAGATGTGTCTCACAAATCTTTTACCAGCCTCTATAGGCTATTTAGGACAAATCCTTTTTTGAGCATACAAAAACTTATTAAAATTGTCCTGTGCTTTAGGTCTCTTACCCAAACCTTTCACCAATCACTTTCACTAAGCACAGCTTTAAAGAAGCCTAGCTTTTCAAGGCATTGTGTTATTAAGGGGAAAGCCACTCACCCCACTGTTGTCTGCCAGAGACATCCTGCAGTCTATGGGGAAATACTGAGACACCACTACTTCCATGTTACTTGGATGAATAATCCTGGTTAAATTACTGCCAGGGCAAAAAAAAAGACTCTGCTATTGAGGTGGGTTTTTTTCTTTTTTATCATCTCTGATGTTTTTAGTGATAACCCAGCTCATTTCCTTTGTATTAGCTTTGGCCTGGGTGTTGCTCAAGACAGAGCAACATAAGGCAGAGACCACCAAAATAGACCTTGCAATGGGCTGTGCATGGAAGCAGAGGAAATCATCCAAGCTGCAACCTCTCCTTGTATCCTACATGGAGCAACTCATCCAGACTGGGCTTGTCCACGTTCAGTTAGATTACTCCATACACTCACACGTTCCAGGTATTTCTAAGAAAATGTTCTAAGTGAAAGCTTATATTCACCCCGAATACTTCTTGAATATAGAGAAGTCATGGTTTTAGTGCAAACTGAGTCCACCAGTCTCAGAGGATTTTATTCCAAAATCACTGAGATTTGAATTTGTGCTGGGACATTTAGCACAGGCTGTTAACAGGACAGATTTCTTGATTCTAACAGGAAGAAGGGTGACTGTGAATTACAAAGCCACATCCTTGCTGGCAGCTATAAATTTGGATAAACCTCCTCCCCCAGTGCTCTGGATTCTCACATGCTGTCTCCTCTGGCTGTTTCCCTCTCACTTGTGAAATATATTACAGTAGCCAAATTACCAGGGGATGAATGACCCCCATAAATTCTCTTGTTCAGCTCAGAGAGAAGATACCATGCTGTGGAGAAAACAGTGAGAATGTGTATCTTTTACTCTGAAGTTGCAGTTATTCCCATTGTGTCAGTTCTATTTTCAGGTGATTTTTCTTTTCCCCTTTTGGTTGGCCTCAATTTGAATTTTTCCATTCTGTTTCCCATTGTAAATGCCTTTTCCAATTACTGTATTTTATCCCTGTATCAATGAAATGTGTATGAGGGGAGGGAATGACAGGAAAGGCCTTCAGCTGTATGTGTGCCTTGCTCAACACATTTCAAGTTGGGAGTCTACTGCTCTCAGCGCAGCTCAGGATCCGTGCAGCAGTGATGCGAATGCTGAACATAGTCTTACCACAGTTAAGCTGGTTACACATGAGAGAAACACTTCCCCCGATTATTGGAGAAATGACTGAATAACACTGTTTCTTCTTTTGTGCAGCATGCATTTGTGGAGATGCTCCTACAACGTGACAAAATTCAACACTGTAATTTCTGGAGATGAGAGAAGATTTCTCATGCAGAAACAAAACCATCCCATTGTCATCTAAAATTCAGCAGAAGTGTTGATCCTGCCTTCCCTTTTCTTGGTAGTGGCTCAGTGCTCTAAGCAAAGGGCCTCGAGGCAATGGCAGCTGAGAGGTTCCCAACAGCAGCAAAAGAAGTTCAAATCTCACTGGGCAAAATGCCCTTGTGTCCCCAGGGTAAGCTTCAGAATGACAGTACAGGTGGAAAACAGCTTAGAATAATCCCACCATGAATCCCCAAGCACTGTGTTTTTTCACAAGATCTTGTCAATATTAATGTAGATTCTCTTCCAGATGGGAAAAACAACAACAACAAAGAAGGACCAACACTTGGTTTAAACAGCCGTCTCAATAGTTCCGCCTTTCTGAGGCATGATGTACAAACCTGGTGCTGGATGCAGACAGAAGAGATGCAATTTCCAATAAAGAGATATTTTAATTTATTTTTTTAATAAAAAGATAACACAAACTAAACTCACTATTTGTATAAGGTGCTCATGGGCTCATGAAACACAGAACCACAGAATTGCAGGGGTTGGAAGGGACCTTGAGAGATCACTGAGTGTTCAAGTTTTAGGCCACTGCTCCTTGTCCTATCACTACACACCACTGAGAGGAGCCTGGCCTCATCCATTTGCCTCCCACCTCCCTTTAGATATTTATGAACACTGATCAGGTCCCCCCTCGGTCTTTTCCCCAGGCTGAACAGACACAGCTCACTCAGCCTTTGTTCATAGAGGAGATACTCCAGGCCTTTTATCATCTAGAGGTTTTATCTCAGAGGTAAGGATAGGCACTCTTGCCAACGTATCTGGAATCCTTCACCTTCCTTCCTTCTTCCTCTGCCCCACTGACCTTCCCTACATCTGAGTCATGGTCACAAAGGATGGTTTCCAAAACGCACTGTTTGTAAAGGTCAGAGGCAAACTGGGAATACAGACAGTTGTGTCTAGTCTGTATTGGTGTGAAAAAGAAAAAAAGGTAGCTGATGTGGAAGCCCCGGGAGAGGTGTTTCACCTTGCGTTGTCACTGTTAGAAAAGGGGAAATGTTTTTTGCTTTATGTTCTCTTTTATGACATCTGAAGGTTGAGAGAAAACAGAATACAACAGTAATAGATAGCTAAAGCAATTACTTTAAAGCCAAGTGCTTTCATAATGACCTTAAAATCTCAATGACTGCACAGCTTTCAGGGGGAGGCAATACCTCCTCTTGTCTGATTTCAACTGATAAAGTCGTGGGGATGGAAAAATGAACTTCGGGGCACATGACCACTTCTTCAAATCTCTATAGATTTTGAAATGTCATTGTTTCCTGATTTACCTCGTGAAACATAAACTTTACTCAACATGGTACATTAACAACAAGGTGTGCAACTGTGCCTTTTCAACTTGGAAACAGAGTTCCTTCTGTTCCAGACAGAGCTACCTCTTTGGACCCAAGATGACAAATAATTCAAGTTTAAACATACGTAGTTGTTTGTAGGCCCCAAGACACTTCGTGGCAAATTCGTTCCAGCTACTTTTCTCAATGTTCTCATACAAATAAGGCCTAAGTATCAAGGCCAGCAACAAGGGAGGAGACAGTGACGTACAGTCTGAGGGTATGAAGCCACAGTGACTTTATATACGCACAGATACACGAATGTGTGTCTGTATATATATATATATATATATATGTATATATATGTATATATATATAAATTAGGTACCCTGAAACTTTAGTCTGTACGCAGCAAAGTCTGTGTGAAGAAAAAGAGAGAAAAGCTGAGCTGAAGGCATTTTGGAAGAAAAGGATATTTCTGCCTGCCAGCATGAATGCAAACTGAATATATGTTTGCTATCTTATGCTTTTGGGGGTTGAGATTTTCAGGCGGATTGCTTTCATCTAAATAGAAGTCAGGTGTTTTTTCAAAAGGCTTTTTCTCTTTTTTACTCCATCAAAGTATTTTTCCAAGTGAAAAGGATTGGCTTTTCAGCCAGAATGGAAATTTTTAATTTGATCTGAAATTTTGTTTATTTTAGGAAGAAAAAAAAAAAGGGAGTTAAAACCAACCATGCCAACCATGGAAACATTCTCACTAGAAATGCTGGCTTTAGATCAAGAGCTCTTTTGAGATTTTTTCAAATGAAATAGTTCCCTTTAACACCTTGGTATTTAAGAGAGCCTAAACCTATTCTAATTTCTTACAGTTTTTAATTGGGAATAGAAGAAAAGACCAGCAGGCTGTAGGTAGACCCAGGCTAGCAAACTTGGATGAGAAAACTGAAAAATAAGCTGAAGTGACAATGATGGTATTTTCAACATCCAGTAATTGCTGCATTGTGCCCAACCAGCAGAACATCTGCCTGCAGCTGGCCTCTTGCTGGCAGGGCTGTGTAGGTGGCTCCTGGGGCTGCACCGCACCGGAGATGTGTGGGTAAAAGACCTGCTGTCAATAAAAACCCACTCTGAGCCATTCGCTTCCTACTTCCTCCTCACATGTTGGGCTCATTAATGGAGCATCAAATCCTCAAATGTAGAGGTCAGGATAGGGAATACATGGGAAGACATGCCTAACCTCTGATACGAGCACCTAAACACTGCTGGGGCCTGTGCTTGAACAGCAGGGCTGTGTTCGGAGAGTTGTAAATCCATTCTTTTTAGACTGAAAACAAATTTCAGTGGATTTCTTTCTTTCTCTCTTTCTTTCTCTCTTTCTCTCTTTCTTTCTCTTTCTTTCTTTCTTTCTTTCTTTCTTTCTTTCTTTCTTTCTTTCTTTCTTTCTTTCTTTCTTTCTCTCTTTCTCTCTTTCTCTCTCTTCTCTCTCTCTCTTTCTCTCTTTCTCTCTTTCTCTCTTTCTCTCTTTCTCTCTTTCTTTCTCTCTTTCTCTCTTTCTCTCTTTCTCTCTTTCTTTCTCTCTCTCTCTCTCGCTTTCTCTCTCTCTCTCTCGCTTTCTTTCTTTCTTTCTTTCTTTCTTTCTTTCTTTCTTTCTTTCTTTCTTTCTTTCTTTCTTTCTTTCTTTCTTTCTTTCTTTCTTTCTTTCTTTCTTTCTCTCTCTCTCTCGCTCTCTTTCTTTCTTTCTTTTTCTTTCTTCCTCCCTCCCCTCCCCTCCCCTCCCCTCCCCTCCCCTCCCCTCCCCTCCCCTCCCCTCCCCTCCCCTCCCCTCCCCTCCCCTCCCCTCCCCTCCCCTCCCCTCCCCTCCCCTCCCCTCCCCTCCCCTCCCCTCCCCTCCCCTCCCCTCCCCTCCCCTCCCCTCCCCTCCCCTCCCCTCCCCTCCCCTCCCCTCCCCTCCCTTCCCCTCCCCTCCCCTCCCCTCCCCTCCCATCCTTCCTTCCTTCCTTCCTTCCTTCCTTCCTTCCTTCCTTCCTTCCTTCCTTCCTTCCTTCCTTCCTTCCTTCCTTCCTTCCTTCCTTCCTTCCTTCCTTCCTTCCTTCCTTCCTTCCTTCCTTCCTTCCTTCCTTCCTTCCGAATTCCTTCCTTCCTTCCGAATTCCTTCCTTCCTTCCGAATTCCTTCCTTCCGAATTCCTTCCTTCCGAATTCCTTCCTTCCTTCCTTCCTTCCTTCCTTCCTTCCTTCCTTCCTTCCTTCCTTCCTTCCTTCCTTCCTTCCTTCCTTCCTTCCTTCCTTCCTTCCTTCCTTCCTTCCTTCCTTCCTTCCTTCCTTCCTTCCTTCCTTCCTTCCTTCCTTCCTTCCTTCCTTCCTTCCTTCCTTCCTTCCTTCCTTCCTTCCTTCCTTCCTTCCTTCCTTCCTTCCTTCCTTCCTTCCTTCCTTCCTTCCTTCCTTCCTTCCTTCCTTCCTTCCTTCCTTCCTTCCTTCCTTCCTTCCTTCCTTCCGAATTCCTTCCTTCCTTCCGAATTCCTTCCTTCCTTCCTTCCTTCCTTCCGAATTCCTTCCTTCCGAATTCCTTCCTTCCTTCCTTCCTTCCTTCCTTCCTTCCTTCCTTCCTTCCTTCCTTCCTTCCTTCCTTCCTTCCTTCCTTCCTTCCTTCCTTCCTTCCTTCCTTCCTTCCTTCCTTCCTTCCTTCCTTCCTTCCTTCCTTCCTTCCTTCCTTCCTTCCTTCCTTCCTTCCTTCCTTCCTTCCTTCCTTCCTTCCTTCCTTTTCCAAATTCCAAATTCCTTCCTTCCATTTCTCTCCATTTCTCTCCATTTCTCTCTCTCTTTCTCTTTCTTTTTTCCTACTTTTTTCTACTTTTTTTTTCCCCACAAAAGAGTCTTTTACTTTGCAGCACAAGCCTGCGTTGCAACAGGAGAATCTGCAAATCCAGCTCAAGCTTGAAAGATTTCCACTGTCACTGCAGAGCTCCACAGTCAGAGCCCCTCGGTGCCAAGAATAAACACATCATCACTGCCACATCATGCAAACATGGTGCTGTGTAATCAGCTGCAGGACACTGGGAGTCTGCCTCCTGGGAGAGAAGCAGGGAAAGCCCTGGAAATCTTTGTTGGTGACTAAAGCCATTTTATTGCCAAGTGTGCACAGGGCTGTCTCTCCTTTCCAGGCTGACTTCCCACCTGCAGTGCATTGTTGATTTAATAAGGGCTGAAAGGGATTATCAAGTTGTGAACTTGTTTGCATCCTACCGGGATGTAATGAATGAAGGTTTTTGTTCAGCTCAGCCTAACTGAATGCTTCTTGACGAGATTGTAGTTGGAGAAAGGCTGTAAGTTATCAGTGCTTTGGTGCATGGTTAGTACTTGAGAATTACATGGTGAAATGGGGAGGACGTACTAAACCTCTGTTAATTTTGTAGTAGGTTTTTTTTTCCTCTACTCCTGCCCCAAAACTTGCTTCAGGCTAAGTCCTTGCAATGCTTGTTCAGTTTGCTTTGGTAGTTCAGCATTCAGTGATACATTCAGTGAAACAGTAAACTCAGTTTCTTCAGCTCCCGAATTAATAAGCACCACAAAACCTTGCTCTTTGTGGTGCTTGCAGGTCTTGATGCTCCTCCCAAGCTGCCTCACCTGTGGGGATTTTACATCAGTCGCTGCAGTTGTGCTCAGAAATATAATACTAAGAAAGGTGCTTATTCTGTGCCAATTCCTGGTAAGCTGTTCACACTTCCGCTGAGAAGGACAAAGAGTGCCACAGGCATAGCGGGGTAAAAGCCTCCTAGTTCAGCTCATTTTCAAACCAATAAAAGAGCAGAGTAACTGCTCAGTTAACAGTGACAAAACCACCTGTTCCTTGGAGACCAAGGTCTCTGAGAAACCAGAGTTCAAAGCTCTTCTTCCTGGACTGAACCCTTGGCCATGCTCTGCACTAATGCTCATACCAACAAAGTGATGCCTGAGCATTACTAGGCCAGAAGATTCATAGTATCTGATCTCTCTCCATCCAGGACACCTGGATGCTCAGTTTGCGTTTCTGCTCTTGCCTCAAATGTCCTTCAAATTGTGTAATACAACACTCAGAAATCTGGAGAAGTGATTAAAAGTCTGATGTCCTCCTAAACTTTCCCTTGGCCTAAAGAAAATGAACTTCACAATCTGTTCTCTCATAGGTCTGGTCCTTACCTATACATCTCCGATATCTTTTCCTGTCCCAGGTTCCTGCAGCCTACCTCCAGTAGCTATCCTATTAAGGCCATTTTTCACTTGCTCCTCCAGCTCCTGCACCCAAGCATTTTTTCCTTCCTGCAGGTAATGTTTGGAAGGGATCTCAGTGCACTTCATCAATGACAGGACGAGAGGGAATGGCCACAAGTTGCTCTGGGGAAGATTTAGATTAGATTTGAGGAAAAAAAATTTTCTCTGAAAGAGTGGTCAGGCACTGGAATGGCCTGCCTAGGGAGGTGGTTGAGGCACTGTCCCTAGCGCTGTTCAAGAAGCGTTTAGATGAGGTGCTAAGGGATTTGATTTAGTAGCTTGGTGGGTAGGGATGGTGGTGGGAGGATGGTTGGACTAGATGATCTTGTAGGTCCTTTCCAACCTAATGTATCTATGAATCTATGAATCAAGCAGTGTGTTCACACCACACAACTCTAGCTCCTAAGTCAGCCAACAGGTCTTTCCGTACTGGTTAATGAAGAGAAAGAAACCCCTCCCTGGGTTTCATGGAGGGGGCATCCCACATCAAGCTCCTTTTCTGAACCCTTCAGATGCTTGACTCTTGCAAAAAAACCCCAAAGTACCCTTAAATTGATACTGCAATATCACAACGACATCACTTTCTCTCATTTCAGATCCTGCTAAATTATTCATTTCTCAATGCCATACAGAAGGTATATGGCAATTATAGGTAGAAAAAAGAGAATAAGTTGAGAATTCATAGTGGGTTCCACCCTAGCACAGCAATAAAACAGGGCTATGCATGCCAAACTAGCTTAACATAAATAGCATCACAGAGTAGTTCCAAGAGGAAGAGACCACAGACCATGTGGCTCCAGGTGTTCTAGTTGCTACACTTGGAGGAAAGTAGAGAAGGCAACATACATTGTTCCCAATGCAAGTCCCAGCTTCTGTTTGGTGGAGATAGAGAAGTGGAATGGGGATGTGTTCCTGAAGGTGTGTTATGCATGGTGGAGTCCCAGCTCCACTGACTGCAAACATTTGATATAATTCAGTGAAAAAAGTAACTTTTGTGGATGTTACTTGATCGTTTCACAAGTAGTCTGGATGGTGTTTGCTTCCCAGTCAAGAACAAGCTGTATTGTGAAGTCAGAGGCAACATCAACCAATGTAAGTTGAGCTTTCTTTGGCATTTCTGGCAAGCTGGTTTTTCAACGCTCAGTTCTCCCCTCCCCCAGAATTTGTTCCTGACTCATGTTTACTAGCTGGGGAAAACATGACAAAACAGTGAAAAAAAAAAAAAAATTAGGATCTGCTTTGAGCATTTAACTTCATAGCTGAATGACTAGAAACTATTGTTTGGGTGGCCAAGGCTTTAATTGTCAACTTACATAAGACAGGCCCTCATTTGTCCCTGTTTGCCTCCACCAGGGGGTTCACAAAACAGTTACATTCTAGTGACACTCTTCTTTGGCCTTTATTCTCCCACCATCCCAAAATATCACATCCAATCGATGCTTGCTCACATGTGAGGTCATTGAGCCACTGACTGGCTGTATAACTCTCTGACTTTATTACTATTAATTGCTTTTATTAGTTACTGCTACTGCAGGGCACGTGAGTCATTTGCTCAATCCACAGTCCTTGAAAGCGTCATTGTATTATTCCGATCAAATCATTCCTTTATGTTTCTCTTTCATGTGATGTTCAAAGTCATATTTGGATGTCCTGAAAAAATAAAAATCTCAAAAGCAGTTTCTGGGCTGAAACAGAAATCAACAGCTCAACACTTTTGATAGCTGGAAGGCTGAAAACTTACGCTGTTAGATTGTCATCTTGTGAACAGCTGAGGACAGGCGAGAGACGACCACAGATCCTGGCTGGAAGTGAATCAGTGGGCTCTCCTTGTTATTCTGGGAGCCTCAAAGCTGGGGAATGACAGATTTGGGCATTTCAGGTTAGCTTGAAATCATTACTCAGACTGGATATTTAGTTATACACTTCAGTGAGAACCAGTTGCTGAAAATCCCATGTTGTGTGCAAAACAAAAGGGATAAGAATTTATACCTGTTTTGTGTTCTACTGCTTGGACGTCAGCTGTTTCTACTGCAGTATTCCTGTGCTTTTTAAGACAAACTCTTTAGGTCAGACCTTTACACAAGACACCAGTTCAGGCCTGAATCTGGGATGTTCCAGCTCTTGCAGGGCAGTGTAGTATTTCAGCCTCAAACTTTAAACACTGCTCAGACAGGAGAATAAGGAGCATTTTTTCCATGGAGATTGTGATATGACTTGTTAAAAATCTGAAGCATGTGCTGAAGTTTTCAGGAGAAGCAGAATGATCTAAAAGTCCTGAAGTCTCAGCTGAAGCATGTGCTGAACTATTTTATCAAATGTCTGCCTGGCCTTCTAAGTATGAAATGCATGTCACGGGGGCAAAGCAGCAGGATTTGCCCTTCCCTCTAAGTTTGTACCTCAGATCTGTAAGTAGCATGGCATCAAAATGAAGTCATGTTGAGTTTTTACTTTTTTGTTCTTTGAATTCTCCCCACAAAAGTGGAGGAGAGAGGGAATCCAATGGAAGAAGCTACATAGCAGCAATCAGTTGGCATCTGCTTTTTGTTCCGTGGATTGTCGCTTCATTTTAACTCTGGATAGGAAAGTGAATCTCTCATGGGATTTGCAATTGTGTCATAATAAAATAAAATATGCTTAATTAAAGATATCTGTCAGACACATCTATGTCTGGAGGACAGTATCTGAAAATGTGACTTTTCTGTCTGAAGAAGGAATTAGCCTTGAAAATGAAAAATGATTTTGATATCAAGAGAGTGGCTGAAGATTCCGTCATTTGTTGCTTCCAGGATCAGAGCAATTTCCTCTGCTGTGTGAGAGGAGGAATTCTTATTTACCTTTTATGTAGTGATGAGAGAATAGAACTTAACGTAGTGGTAATAAGATAAGCTGCTAAAAGCTTTTAAATAGAGACCAGAAATTTGGAATGGGGTTTTCACCACCAAAACTGAAAGCTGGCCCACAGTTGAGGGGTATCTTTGCTTGAGGTACATAGAGAACATATATTATAATTGAATGGAGGTAATGATTTCTCACTTCTAAACAGAACTGCTTTTTTCTCTGTAGTTATGTATCAGCCAATTTGTAGTGTGCCTTTTTGCACCACCAGCCCCTTCCCCCCAATAAAAAAAATCATACATGCTGCTTTGACGTA
Source organism: Oreortyx pictus (assembly GCA_036925125.1). Taxonomy (NCBI): domain Eukaryota; kingdom Metazoa; phylum Chordata; class Aves; order Galliformes; family Odontophoridae; genus Oreortyx; species Oreortyx pictus. The sequence continues at coordinate 104,770,476 of JAUPFR010000002.1, read as the reverse complement.
TTTGCTTTAAAGGCAAAATTTAGTGCAAGACACTAGGTGGAGAGACAGAGCATGAAACTTTAAAATAAACTTGTGCCAAAATTTTACAAAAAGAGCACAGGACTTTGCAGCTCTCTCCTCTGTGGCACATTTACACTTTGGGTGCCTGAGCTCCCACTTTGTTCAGGGAGACTTCCTCCATTCACATTCCTCTGTGGATCATGCACCAAGTTATCGCTTCATAACTCAGACGAATTTTATATTTCTGTACTCTGGACAAAGGTCCTGAATTAGCTTTTCTTTCTGCTGATCTCACCAGAGGTCCAAGTATGGCCTCTCCAAGATGTAACCAGGAGACCAGGATTTCACAAGGCTGAAGGGAAGCTGCTCAATGGCATCATCCTTCAGTTACTACTTGGCAGATGTAAGGACTATGGGAAGAGGTGTTCTCAAAAACAGTGAGCACAACTGTGAACTTCATCTTTTAAACATCACAGCTTAAAGATGAATTTTGGCTTTGGCCTTTGCCAAAGCTACTTTTTAACAACTGACTTGAAAACTGCAAGGATGAACTGTCTTTTTTCCTCCCTATGGGGCAACCGCATTTTGACATTGTCATTCCTTAATGACCAGCAAATAATTTCATATGCTGGAAATGGAGAAAAGGAAAGGGAAGGAAAGAAAATAAAAGATGCAATCCTTTTCTTTTCCTCCCCGCTAAGTTAATGAATTTTTTATAAATGTGTAAGCATGTCACTCTTCCAAGCCACATCAAATCATTCCTGAAATCTGTATTTTAAAACTGGAATGTGTATAATATGAATGGCTTAAGGAATAAAATGCAAAAAGATGTTGATGATGCTAGATTACCAGCCAGCTGGAGGACTGAAAAAGAGAAGGAGAGAGTGATGAAGAAGAGAACAAAAAGGTCCGTGTTCTATCAGCCAAGTCAACAACCGCGTTGCTGCAATTGCCCCTCATTATGGAAAACTCTACTCAGGTTGTCCTGGAATCTGAGTTGACTGTTTTTAAGGAGCCACATCAGGAACGAAGCGTGATGCAGTGCAGAGTTTACGACAGGGAACATCTGGACACCAAACTACCGAAGCTGCCATGTTTTGCAGAGGGATGGCTCTCAGGATGAAATGGAACGAACTGTAACAAATACGGGATTTTGCTGGCAGCTTTAATTTATTTAAATGCATCCCTGGCTTTTGAGCGATTTCTTTGTTTTGGATAATATTTAAACATGTCAAAAATCCTCTCTCCTTCCTGCCCTTCATTGCACATGACAAGGAGCGGATTGCTCTGGCCATCTGTAGAGCAGGAATGCACAGAGCTACATCTGGATGGGCTGGGGATTGTATTAATGCTCCCAGCAAGCTCTCAGCAGATAACTCAAAACCTGCCTTTCCTGGGATGAGCTGAGACACTACTGCAGCTTTCTCCAGGATTGTGTGAAGTACTGGTGGAGTCTTGTAACTTAACACGTCTAGAGTGTGTTTGGGGACCCTCCCTAAAGCCAGGCACCTCTGCCAGGCTGGCATGCATCTCCGGACTCTGCTTGATAATAGCATTTGGCATTTATTGTGTGACATCTTGAGCTGTTCCTGAGGCTTCACTGTAGCCTTACTGTGATTATGAAAGCTTCAAGGAAGGAGGCAAAAATACAGATGGTGGTGTTTAGAAGAGGGAAGAGTTAATAAGGGGAAGGACTACCTGAATGTTCAGAGGTAAATCTTTTGCCAAATCTGTATTGTGCCTGCAGAGGGCTCTGGGGGAACCAAAACCCCGCCTGAGAAGAAGCAACAAGAGGGGACAGCTGCTTAAACTGCCACCACTGACCCTACCAAGAGCCCTGTTCAGAGAGGGAAAGTTGGGTTATAGGACCCATCACCATCACCCATATGAATTCCTAAATTCTGTGGTGTATGGAAGTACTCTTTGCAATCTTTTCTAAAGTGAAAATGTGCACTGTAACTATAAAGCTGAAATACACCTCTCTTGTGGTGGGAATCTAGAAAAAAACTTTGGGGTATATTTTAAGATTTGTCCAACTAAGCAATCTGTTCCAAAGTTGTAAATTATTGTGTTGTATTGTAGTTCACTGATTTCATCTTATCATTTCATTTCATTCTATCATTTCATTTAACTTTTTTGTTTTATTTACATTATTTATTGATCATGGAATCATATGATTCTATGATCTTTTCAGTCCTTCAACTGCAGAATTTTTGGTGTGTGACTGACAGTAAAAGACGACCATATGAGACACTGACCCACTGGCTTGACCTGACCTGACCTGACCTCACTTGCAGACAGAGAAATCATCTCTTTGTCTACAATGCAGGCCTTGACCATGCTGGTGAGCACGTTGAACAAGGGGACAATTAGTCATAAATGCTCTCTTTCATTCTGTGGATATTTCAACTTTTGAAATAAGACCCAAACTGCCAGCTCAGTGTTTCATGGGGTAATTCTGTGCTGTGCAAAGCAGAGACGGCCATGCATTGGTGGTGGTGCTGTGAAGCCCCCTCTGGTGCAGTGACTCGTGGTGTCCATGGCTGTGCGTTCATGCACTACTTTGTTCCATGGGTCAGAAAACATGTTGCTCATCACAGCTCAGGTACCTCGTCCAAATCATAGAATCATACAATCATAGAATCACAAAATGAGGTAGGTTGAAAAAAACCTCAAAGATCACCTCAGTTCCAACCTCCCTGCCTTTAGGCAAGGTTCCCAGCCACCAGACCAGATTGCCCAGGGCCCCAAACAACCTGGCCTTGAATACCTCCAGGGTTTAGGCATCCACAACCTCTCTGGGCAGCCTGTTCCAGCACCCCACCACTCTAACAGTGAAAAATTTCCCCCTGACATCTAATATAAATCTCCTTTATTTTAAAACCATTTCCCCTTTTCCTGTCGATATCTCCAAGACGGAGAGGAGGGCATACAGGGAATCATGGCCAATGCTGCTGATGGACTGAGGGACAAATTCACTCAGCTCTGCTACAGGGAGAGGTCAGCACCTCTAATAGAGTTTTGCAAAATCTACTTATCTCCAAGTCCTGTCTGTGACCAGGTTGCCAAATGCTCTGAGTATCCTTGGGGATTTCTCCTGCTGTCTGGGCATGCTGTGATGCTCCAGTTCCTCACCGCTTGTATCTGCTACTGGCTGGGAGCTGCAGCAGTTACTGAGTCAGGAAAATTTGTGAATGTAGATTACACCTACACAATTTCACATTAGAGATAGAACGCAAACCACAGCTTTCCCCTCGCTGAGGTCAAGCTGTAGACATCCTAGAGAAAATGTTTTCTCTTTGTATTTAGACAGATTAACAGATTTATTACCTCCTCCCCAACCCCTTTGGATGAAGGTCACAAGGATTTCCACAAAGCTGGAGGAGCTAAGGCTTCGGGACCAGTAGATTTCAGTCAGCCCACTGGAATGATCAATAAATTGGCACTGACTGAGCTCCAAGCATGAGGGCGTCCATGAGGTACAAGCAGCTCTTTCAGGTCAGCTGGAGTGAGTAAGTCCAGTAGCTCTGGAGCCAAACCCTAAAGTGGATGCGAAATCACACGGGGAGCCAGTGCTGTGATTTTCAGTACAAGGGTGATGTAATGATTGAGTGCAGTTCAAGTAAGTAATCTAGTCATCTGTTCACAATTTTGAATTATGGTTGATGCAGTCTCTGCCTGCAAGCCAGCAAAAAGAGTGAGAATTACAGTTATTGAGTCAAGCCAAATGCGGGGATAAACATTTTGGCATCAGTGTGGGGAAGTGGGGGCGGCTTGGGGGTGTACCACTGAAAATGCAACTTGGGGTCTAGAACAAGAACAAAATTTCAGAGAAAGCTGGGATCTGAACAAAGGGTGGCAGAGTACAGTGTACAGGGAGGTAGGTAGACCTGTGTCTGGTCATTGACCAAAGCAGAAGGGAGATGACAGTCCTGAGCACCAGAAACCGAATCTGAATCCATACTGCCCAAGACAACTACTTTGAATACACGCTCATCTGTGGTGTTTGAATTTCACTCAAGAAATTTTAGAGTCACACAGGGCCTGACCTTTAGCAAACCACAAAAGCAACCCATAAACCACAAGGCTGGAATCAGCAAGAGGGGACAAGCAAATCCAACATATTAGACTTCCAACAGCAGCTGGTTACCAAGGATATTACAAATGGAAGACTACCAGTAGCATCCGTGTGAGAACTGCGAGCGTAAAGCTGGATTCAGTACAGACTCCACTGAGATCATCACCCAGATGGGAGAATAACACAGCATGATGTTTAATAATAGTAAGTGGCTGACTTCACCACTCAGCGGAAACAAAATATTTTTAAGTGTCAGAAACCAGAAAAACATGACATGATTCATCTTAAAACAAATAATTGCTCATGTGAATATTAGAGTGGAGGATACATGGAAAGTCCCAAGATGGAACCGTCTCTGGGTTACCATCATTTCATGCAGAAATCACATTTAGTGACCTAAGTGTTGTAGACCTGTTAGCTCTGGGATACTAAAAGATGTATGAATAGTAGGGAGGTTAAATTCCCACTAAAAAACAAAAGCAGAGTAATTCTGCAGGACTTTTTTGTAAGATGGACACCTTCTCTATATCGCAGTGGATTTGTCCACTTGAGGTGGAATATTTGGAGGCAAGAAACAAAACTATAACAAAGAACGCACTGCCCAATTCATTCCAATTAAACACCCAATCTCTGCTGACAGGGATATTTTTCCCACTCTGAGTTCTAAGCTGACTACAGTGAATAAGAAGAGAAAAACCATCTCTCCTAAATTTTTTGCTTAGAAACACTGTGCTTCAAAATATTCCAACCATTTGTCAAATAGTGTTACATGTAATTAAGCTTCAAGGTTGCTGCCTTTCTTCCATGACAGAAATAATACACTGCGCCTTTTCTTTGGATATCTAGTGACCTTTTATTCTTGCTAAAGGCGAAGTGATTACTCAAAGCTGTAAGGTGTTTGCACTGATTGTTTGTGTTTGCTGTGGCTGCTCTATTTAGCTCACCAGAGATGTGCACGTAATCAATAATCAGTAATTGATGTTCCTGTAAAGCATCTTACTCAAGTAAGATGTTGTTCCTACCTATCTCCATTAAATATAATGGTGTGTTTTTTTCTTAATTTCTGATAACCTTCTAGGAACAATAACCTCTGTGTAGACAATTAGATGTTCCTTATGTTCCTTCAGCTACAAAAACCAGCAACAAGAAAGGCCAGGGGGTCACAAAACCCAATGATTTTCCTTCAGACTTGTCACTCCACAAGCAGCCGTATTAATTGAACCCAGTTTTCAAAGGGCCTATTTTCAAGTTAATATACTTATTAGCTCAATTACATTGAGACTGTGAAATAATCCTGCACTAGACATCAGATGGTCCACACCACACAAAAAGAGGGAGGTAGGTTTTCTAACAGGAGTGCTGGTCCTTGGGCTGCTTGCACATCTATATCTGCTACCCTCCAGAAGGAGTCTTAGTTATCTAGTAAAAGCTGGGCTCACAATGCAGACTTTCCTTCTCTGAAAAATTAAGGTTTTCCTTCTCCACCCAGCCACCTGGTTTTAATTTTGAAAACTATGAGACTGTAATATAGTAGAGACCTCTAACTTGCCGTAAAATGTTGTTGAAATGGTTGAAAAAACTCAGTGTGCAGATTGCTGGGTAAGGAAACACAGACAAGTGACTCAAGAGAATTGAACAAGAGTCTGTCCTTCAGAAAAAGTTGTTTTCCTCTGAGGAAAACTCTCATCTAATTCATTATGGTATTTTGTAGCCTGGTAGATCCAAGTCTGGAAGGTTGTTACTACGACTGCAGGTACCTGGATCCAACAACAATTTTTGGAGCACAGACTTTTCATGCTGTGTGGCAGTGCATTTTCAGTTAGCAAATTAAATATGGCAGGCCTTACACTTTTTACTAATTAAACAAATGCTATGCCCTTTAGAAGTCTCTGGATCCTAATGTCTCTTATACAAACTGTGGATATTCACATTAACAACTCTTGGTCTCACTGCATTTGTTTCCTTGTCCAGGGCTTAAGAAGAAAAGGCTTAAAAGAACTAGAGAATCACAGAATCACGGGGGTTGGAAGGGACATCAAGAGATGCATCAAGTCCAGTCCCTCTGCTAAAGCAGTACTCTACAATGCATTGCAAAAGTTGGCGTCCAAATGGGTCCTGAGTATCTCCATAGAAGGAAACTCCATCACCTCTCTGGGCAGCCTGTTCCAGTGCTCCATCAATCTATTTACTGTAGAGAAGTTCTTTCAAGTGTCAGCACAGAATTTCCTATGTTCAAGTGTTAGGCCATTGCTTCTTGTCCTATTTTTACACAACACCGAGAGAGCCTGGCCTCATCCATTTTCCTCCCACCTCCCTTTTGATATTTATAAATCTCTTAGGGGATCTAAAGGGATGAATCTTTCCTGTTTTTACATAAGCTGTTCGTTCCCACATGACTTTTAAAGTACTGTTTATGTGTCTGCTGTGTTTCCTTCAGAAGCAAAACTGTGATGCGTTTCTCCTGGATGCAGAGTTTGGATGACTGAGGGGTTGAAGTTCATTATTTCATTCTGATACAGAGGTGGCCAACAAATCCTTGTTGAAATAATACACTGCTTTCATCAGAGAAGTCCCCTTTTTCACACACTCTTTACCTAAACCGAAAGTAGTTTATGAAAGAACAGCACTGACATAACAATATTTCTCTATCAGGTTATATAGTCCTGTTCCTCTGAGCACTCCCCCTGACTAATGGGATCTGGGCTGTGGAGTTGACTAGGGAAAAAGGCAAATTCTATGATGCTTCACAGACATCATCTATTTTGTTGTATCCCATTGTTTAAATGTTGGCCCCAACATATCTGAAAGACTTTTTCACTACTCAGCTGTACTGATAATTGTCTCATCTTCTCCCCAGTTACTCTACTGAAAGAAAACCCCAGTTTGCCCACAGCAATCCTCTCTGTCAACATACTATACATTGTTCTACTCTATGGTGACCAAAAAACAAGTCAGAGACAAAGCTGACTAATCTTCACTGAAACCGTGAAATCAGTGAATAAAAATCACATGGGTACAATTTCAACATTGTACCCATTGGCCAACCATAGTTTTTAACAGCTTTCAGAGCTACACAAGTAGCTGCAGTCACTAATATCATTGATATTATTGCCTATATTAGTTGCTTTATACCGCAATGGACAATGAATTCTTTCTCATTCCATTGTTTTCAGAGCTGCTGTGTTTGGTACGTTCCAGGACTGCTGTAAATTGATTCAATTCTTTTCTAGCACGTCACTCACTTAATGTTCAGGGAGCACTTCTCTAATCCTGTCCAGATGAGCTGTGGATTCCAAGAAGTTTCTATTTTTGTATGTAGGCTTCAGCCTATATGCTACTGTTGGGCTCTAGTTCATTCACAGGAATCATATTAGAGGGTGTGCAGCTTTATTTCTTCACTTCTGCTGGATTTCAGCTGGAATTGTTGGATTTTGCCAAACGTCTGTCCTGTGTGTGAGGATCAATGTCCTTCCTTAAAGTTTGCCATAAATCTGAGTTCCATTCTGACAAATGAGAGCTTGACTGCTATTAATTTTTCATAGAAACTGCTTTTCCTTTCCACTGTATACTTTAGTGGGAATTTTTAGTATTCCCACTTCTTGAAAAAAAAAAAAAGCATCACGGGACCTCAGATGGGACTGGAGATTCTCTGAAACACATGGAAAGAGCCAGTTCCTGCCTCAGAAATCTGAATTTAGTCATAAAAGGAGGATATGAAATCATATCCATGGTTCTCCATAATACAGGTGGGCACAGAGACTGGTGGAATGACATATTTACTCAGTGTCATTCAAAAAGTCTGTTGACAAAATCACGCTGTACATCTTTCAAGTCATGACCTCCTGACTTCCACCTCTGTTCAGTCTGTGGGTATCTTTCAGATCTAAAATCATGAATCATGATCCAGCTCAGAAATTAACTAAACTGAAAAGGAAATATCTGCTAATGAAGTTCAGTTTTATTGATGTGCTCAAACACGGTACCCTTCTCTCAGTTGTACACAGTATAACTGGTATCTCTCTCCATGAGCAGAGCTCTTTTACAAAAGTAAAGCCAAAATTATACTTAATATCAGGAAAAAAAATTATTTGCTGTCTCGATAAACAATTGAACAAATGAATAAATAAATAGATCTAATCAGATGTTTCATCACAAAACTCTAGTAGACATTCTGTGGAGCAAATACTCAACATTTGAAGTGGGATGCCTTGAAGCCTTGGCTGTTCTGATGAGATAGAAAAAAAAAGAGTTACTTGTTTGTTCTCCTCAACTAAAACAGCAGAGGTTTACTCAGATTCTGAGACATCACATATTTGTGAACAGTCAGATTTGTTGCATTTTCCAATCAGTTCTAGCATAGCAAAAGCAGGTGGGGGGAAGTGTGGGACTAGGAAAACTTCTGCCAATAATGCTCCTTTAGAGGAACTGGGATCCTCAGCACAAAATGAGCTTGCACTTCTTCATCAGCAGTTTTTCTTCCTCCTTGCTTAGTTTAGGAAATGAGTCTCCAGGGTCTTGTTTTCTTTTCTTCCAGAAAACACACAACTAAATCCTAAGCATGCGGACAATCAAAGGAGATGCTGACGTGTGTGCATAGATGAGCAGACTGGACCTCCACAGCTGGAGCTGTCCTATGAGGTGGTTCAGCTGAGCTTACTGGGTTATTTTTAGCCATGACTTGTGCTACTTCTCTACTTGTTTAATAATGTGCCTTTCTAAGGATGAAGATTTCCCTTTTATTTAGTGTAAAGAGAATTTCTTCCAGAAAACATCACTAGTGCAGGTACTGAAACCATATGCACATCTTTAGAAGTGAGGTGTTTGACTTTTTATGGACAAAGGAACAACCGCCCAGAATAGGCACCTACAGTAACCAGTTTACACTGGGCAGTGCAAACACTGCCCAAACAGTAGTCTGAAGAAAGCCAAGCTCAGCATATCTGCACGCGAGCAGTCCATGGTAGATCTGGTATTTCCCATGCTCACTACATCCAAACAAGTCTGCAGATATATAAGTATATAAACAATTAATTGGATATGAGCTCATTCTAGAGTAGAGGACTGGACTGCATATAAGATGAATAGTAGTTCAGGCCTATTTTTCCAATGAAATCTTGAACCTCTGCCAGCTCATACTGCTTGGGAATCTGGCCTCTTACTTTTATTTTGCACACTAACTTCGCTTAATTGGTAGATTTTCTATGCTTCTTAATTATCAATGTATAAGTAGGCCTGTTTGTTTATGCTCATTTATGCAGAAAAGGAACTGTTTCAAAGAAAGGACATTTTATGAATGGTCTGACTTCAGTCCCATATAAAATTATTGGTCTGTGTCTACCATGTGAGCAGTGGAGGGGGTATTCAAGAGCAGTAAGGCAGTATTCGTCTCCTAGGCATCATGGAGAGATGAGTTCAGATCTCTATGAATTGTACCCACACCCTATATTCTCCATCTTGCATCTGCCTCTGAGTGACCAGAAATGAATATCGCTGAGAGTAAGTTATAAGGAGAATTTTGAGACTCAGATATACGTTCCCTCCTTGAACCAGTGCCTTCGTGTGGGCTGCATATTGCAAATACATATGCTGAGGCTGCCCTGGATTCCTTCAAGCTTGGCACGTTCTGGTTAAGATGAACTCATCACCCAAATGTTGACACGAAAGCTGACTACACCATATACCATGGCCCCATGCCACCTCCAGCTGGCCCGGGGCCATGCTGGCATTGGCTTTGGTTACTTGGTTTAAGACACGGCTATAGAAGAGGGAAGGGCAAAAGGTGCCTGAGGCGGGTTTGCCTGGCACCCCAGCTGGAGGAAATGGCCTGCGTTCTTCTCTAGAATGAGGAGAGAGGGATGAGTGGGGGGGAAATAAAATAAATAAAGCAAGCCAATGGTGTCATTAAAGAGAGGATGTATCACGTTTACCATGAGAAGCATGTGACTCAGACATCCAGACACGAACATTCCTGCAAAGCCCCAAATGCACACATTGGAGCTGAAATTTTTTGGCTTCACAGTATGGCTTAAATTTATGATTCTGTATCTCATTAGGAAAAGCAAAGTCCTTAGATGTGTTGCACCAAGACCCAGTAAACACCAGTTGGATGGTGGCAGCAGGAGGACGAATGGCTATACGAGGGATGGAGGGAGGGATGAAGGGAAGAGCAAAGAAACAAGGCTCTTGGACTCTTGGCCCCTCTTTTCCTTCTAGTGGTTTTGTAAACATGCTTCTTTCTCTTCCCTTCTCTTTTTAAAGATTGGAATGGAGGGGTTAACAGAGGTCATGTTAGTTTAAAAATTATGGTTAACCTTACAAGCTGGGTTGCCTTAGGTCATGGTGATACAATTCCCCTCCCCTCTCCTGTGCAGCGGTGGTTCACAGAAATTCCACTAAAGCAGGGAAGGACAGGGCCTGCCAAGGCTATGAGCAATGCAGAACAGTCTTACCTGTTTTTATGCACTGCTTAACTAATTATTTTAAAAAGAAACAGCCAAGTTGGAACAACTACCTTTTTCTTTGAGGAGGAACATTTTCCCCTTTCCCTTTTTCCCCACGTCCCCCATCTCCCCTCCTCCCTCCCGTTGTTTTTTTTTCCCTTCGTTGCTTGCCTTGGCATCTGAAACAGGTTCTCGATATCTGACACCTCTTGAAAGTGTAGCTTGGCAAACAGGAACCAAGCTCGGCTCCAAAAGGCCCCTGCACAGGGTTTGCTGTGAAAACACCTGGGTGTCTCCTGTGACTCTCAGACCCAGTTCTGCTTCCACAGAAATAACAGCCACCCTTCCCCTTCCCCCAGCCCCTGCTCTCCCTTCAAAATTAAAAAATAAAGTAAAATGCTGGTGGTGGAGGGCTCTGTTCAAAGGATAAAGGCCATCTCAGTGACAGCACATAAAAATCTTGTGCAGAGAGGGTTTTGTTTGCAGCACGTACATCTGTAATTCGTTTTCCCAAGCTCAGGACAAATTAGGAATCTCCCAGCAATTAAGGGCAGAAAGCTCTAATGTGCAATCAGCAGTTCTTAAAAGAATATGCACTGGGCTTTGAGGGAGGCTAATCCTGCGCTGCACTGGGTTCCTCTCTGCAGTGTGCATTTTCCAAGGCCAAAATTTTGGCCTGCTTTTCAGTCACACCATATAAAATAACAAACACGCAGTCTAAGGAAAACAATTTTTAAGACACAGTGGAACCCACTTTAATGAAGAAAACTGTTAAATGCATAAAACCCCCATGTGCCAATGGATAAATGTGCTGGAAGTGTGAACTGTTAAACCAACAAAATTGTTAACACATCATACTGCTGGGCAAAAAAATAAAATAAAATAAAAATATAGAAAGGGAGTGAAACGGTTTTCTAACATGCAACCCACTTTGCCTTTATTGTTCGCATTCCTGCTGACATAAAGTTTCCTGATTTGTCCCCTGGGTTCAGAAATATGGCAAAAGTGGGAACATTAATTGTATTTGCCCCCTTTAAACTGCCCTCCCTGCTTTCTAGCATGCAGTGGCCAAGAATAGCTTCATGGAATGGGGAGAGTTTGCCCTTTTTTATTCAGGGTGATGACTGAACAAGTTCATGTGGATTTTTTTTTTTTTAATGATATAAAACTTTAAACTACGCCTGATTCTTTTTTTTTTTTTTTTTTTTTTTCCTGATCTCTGTGTGTGGGGAACATTCGACCTGTTTTCTTATTTGCTGGTTAAAATTCTCAGCTCCCTCCATATTCCTGCTTTTCCCTCAGGCTGATGCTCAAGCACGGCTGCTCTTATGGCCTTGGTGCTCCATCTGAAGACCTGGAGAGAAACCTGATCTCCCAAGAGCTCCAAAAGCAACCACTTTGATAAGCATCCAGCACTGTGGCCGTGCTGGCATGGTGGAATCTGGATCCTTGCCTCCCTCCGAAACACGAGAAATTACAAATCAACCCACTGAATTTATCTTCATCCGACTTCTAAATTACATGCTGTTCTCAGTTTGCGTGGTAACAGGTGGTCAACTTTTTTTTTTTTTTCTGCAAGAATGGGATTTCAAAAGTTGACCTTTTGTCACCGGTGAAGATTTTACCTGAAAATAAAGAAATATAAATCAAGGAAACACGTGGAACCGTGGAACGGTTAAGTTTGGAAAAGGCCACCCAGGGCAGTGCCCAGCACCACGGCCAGGGGCTGTTGGAGATCACAAAGAAGGAGAACCAGCAGCCTCTCTGCCCCCTGTGCCATGGACCTTCCAAGGGCTGCAGTGCTTCTGATAGGCAGGGAGAGATTCTGGACTCCAGTCCACGCCCAGTGCCTCTAGTCCTGGCAGTGGGCACCACTGAGCAGAACCATGCAGCAAACCTGCACCAAACTAAGTATTGGCTGAGCATGGAACGTTTCGAATGAAAAGGTTTACCAAAACTAGAGGAAGGGTCCGCAGAACTGAATAGAGTCCATATTCTTTGTTATTTCCTTTGCTGGTCAATCAATGAAGAAAATGCATACGAACTTTAATGAAAATTTTAAAAATAATAAAGATTGATAAAAAGTAATTTAAAATATTAATCTCTGTTTCACAAAATGGGTTTTAAAATCATAAAGTCTTATGGCGCAGCCTTTCAGGTCTGATTTGTGCTCATGTTTGCATGTCCCTGTGGTCTCTGAGGTGCTTCTCTATGAAAACAGGAATGAAAGTACACTGATGATGACTAAACTCCAAATGCGAGCAGTGACAACAAGGGGTTTATTCCTGCAGTTTGGAATGTTCACATTTTTCTGCATTTTTCTGTGTCCCTTGCAAAATAACACGAGGTCGTGCCTGGCTTGAGAATGGCTCCTCTTTTTCTTGGCACTTGCTGGTTTTGCTTCTTAGGTTGGTGTTTGCTAAGACATTCCTGTCCTTGAGGACCACTGAATGCATGTGGCAGGGTCTCCATGGGGCAGGTTTTCATCTCGAGTGTGCTTGCTCCTGAGGAAGATTTCTGTGGCTGTAACATGCACTTGGGTTCATTTTAAACACCGGATAACTTTCTCATAAATAATAACACTTAGGCTTAACTCCTTGTTTGGGAAAAAAAAAAAAAAGGAAAGAAAAAAAAAAAAAGAAAGAAGATGGAAAAAAAGAAGCAAAACTGCAACATAATATCATAAACCTTAAAGTCTGACCCTGATCATTCCACTATTATGCATTAGGGAATCCCTGGGGCCCTTCTTCTGCAGCTAATTGTCTTCCCATCTGCCCTTCACCTGGAAGATGCAGTTTGCTAGAGTGCACCAAGAGCTGGTTTTCCTATTCTAATTGCATCTGAAGCCTGTCAGGATGCCACTGTGACATAACTGCATAGGCTGCTGTCATGTCCTCCGCTCTGTCATTGCCAAGATTTTTTTTTTTAAACTCTTTCGATAACTGATTTCTGAAATCAACTAGTTGCACCAGTTTTCAACTGTGCTGATGCTTATGAGCTGATACTTTCATAGAGGTCTGCTCTTTGAAGTGAACACTTCAGATGAGTGGGTGCTCCCTTTCTGCCAAGAAAGGGATTGAATATCCCACTCCCAATCCCAGCCTGGCTGCAATGTCTCTTATCCAATATCAGAAACTACAAAGTCAACAGAGTGATGAAGTTACTTGCCCCAACTTGCTTTCATCAGTGGAGGGACACAGAGGGCTACTTATCCCCATCCTCAGGGACAAATCCGACCTTTTGCCATTGATTTATTGTCTTTGAGGCTTCTGCACAATATATAGCTTCTCAACACTGGAAAAAAAGGTTGCACTTATAATTCTTTGATCTGTTATAGACTGGTTCATTTCCATAAAGACCACACATAACTGCAGGCTACAGTGTGAGGAAGGGGAGAACTTCAGTTCTCTTTTTCCATTATCTATAATGGTTTTGGATGCCACAGGGTCTTCAGATCTGTAGCAATGTGATCCATAGAGGTTGTCTTACTACTCCAGAAGTCAGTGTCCTCACTGTACAAAATGTGGGTAGCCAGAGAGATGTTGGGCAAGAAAGATAACATCAAAATATTCCCATGTTCTGTGGTGGGATCAGGAAATCTCATTTATTCCTGACAGCTGTCTGTATAATCTGCTCTCAAAGCCCTCCAAAACCTTCCATAGTGAATCACTTTGAAATCTAAAGGCGAAAAATGCTATGTAATACCTGAATATTGTTATTATTATTAACAGTGATATTGTTCCGAGGACACAGCTTAGCAGCACAGTCCCAGATGGAACTTTTTAAAAGAACCCAGAAGGAATGAGTTACAGCAAGTGGCAGCAGTCCTGGTGGAAGTGCTGAGCCAGCACGGCCTGTGCTCCTGCCTGCTGCCAGCTGATGTTGAAATGAAACTTCACAGCATTTGCCTGTGCACATGCTTAAAATCAGTGTGACACCGGCCAAACACTGCCAACAGTTACTATACTGCAGGACTGAACTGCACTACCAGAGCCACTGATGGTATGCCTTACTTATGCTCATTATTATGAGAACTGGATGTTGCTTATTTCATCCATTGTAAGGTGCCACGTGCAGCATGCAAAGAATGGCATGTGGTATTCCCTTTAGAAACACGGTTCTTGACACTCAGATGAACTGGCTATATAACAGAAAAGCTGGCAGTTTTCCATCTAATCAATGGCATGTGTTGGCTCTGATCATTCACTGCCAGCCACTTGTGTTGCCCCCAATGAATGACCCCAAAATAAAATTACCTTCCAGTTCCCAGCCAGACTACCTCTCTATCCATTTACTTGTCAGTGTTCTCAAGAAAACTGTGTGTATGTTAAATGTGGATCTAGCATTAAAAGTGCCTTGAGAAGAGGATGAGCTATTGGCTCCTCCGTCCCCATCTTCTGCCTAACAGACAACCCATTCAACCTCACAGTTTCCCTTTTCCCCGTTGCACTTTGTGCCACCTTCAGCAAACCCAGCTTTGTTTAGACAAATCAGTGAAACCATTCTTGGATACTGCAGATGACATCACTTGTATTAAGGGTCCTTCTTACTTCCTCACTAGCTAGTAAATCCAGTCCCAAGATAAAGATTCAGTCTCTGGCACTGTGTAGGTAATATCTAACACTTACCTGAAATTTGCAACATCCAGTGATTGTTCTTGATTCCTGTGTTGGATATGGCTGTTCTGTTTTAGAAACTAAGAAAAATGAAGAGTAGGGGTGTTTCTTGTCCATTAGATTTCAAGCCAGTAAACCGATCCATTTAATGCTTGGATCTCTATTGTAAATGAGAGTTTTTTGTTCATCTTTTGTTCTTATAGAAAAAAAATGTGTGTATTCATATTCTTATATTAGAATAGCACAAAGTGCTTGAGAAAGGGATTCATTCCCTTCTGAATTCTTGAGAAAGGAAGGATAAAAGGCATTATAACATTTTAACAAAGTCTATCTGATCCAAGTTCCTGACAAATTCAGTGGGACATTCCTTAATTAAAGAAAAACAACAGTGTGCTATGTCTAAATTTAACCTTGTAAATAGCTGTCTAGGTAAAACTGGCATGGTATCCAGAGCTGCACATCCAGAGCAGGATGGCAGCCAAGGCACAGCTGTTCGTGGCCGATCGTGGCTCTCAGACTGAGCTCTCTCCCCCTTGCAGCAGAACTAATTCCGAGTCTCTCTCCAGGCTTTTGTTCAGTGAGCTATCATTTCCTTGTCAGGGATCAGAGATCATGTTAGTGTAAATGGGTGAATAAGATTAATCCAGCTCTGTTTCTTGCATTTGTGCCAAGCAACACACTACCTTGTCTCCTGCTCTGTGCCTTCCACATGCCAAATTTGAAAAGTCAGTAGGTTTTAGGTTCACTGTGTCTGGTGCATGGGACTAAACAGCAGAAAAACTGCAACATTTTGATCCTCAGAATGGCCATGCATTTGACATGAGCAGGAGACAGGAACCTCTATCTGCCTACACATCCATTTCGGTAGATGGACATTCTTTGTAGCTCCCCATGTTGCTAAACTCGCACAGCATTCATAGCCAAACACCAGATAACCCTCCCCTGCTCTGGACACCGTTTTGCTGTGGGTCTGTGCACTTCAGAACAGCTCCTGTCTGTCATTCTTGCAATTATGGTACTGTAAGTACATGCTTTAGAAAATATGTGCATATATGTGTGTATGTGCCTGTGCGTATGTCATACAAAAACAATCAAATGGGTCAGAAGCCTCTAAAACAATGATCAAGCATCCCTTGGCTTCACGTTCCTACAAGTAAAATCATAGGTTTATTGAAGCTGCCATAACTGGTCTCCCAGCATTCAGTCTGTGTTCTCCTTTCTGTAGCTGGAGTGAGGTATCTCAGCTGCCAGCCTTCGAAGAGGGAAACATTTGGAGCTCCATTTCTCCCTGACTTTAACCTTTGTATTTTTTTGGCTGTAGATTTATGCTCCAAGAACTTGGATTTACATAAAGACATATCTATTTGCACATAATTTGCAAGAGTTCCTTTTAGCCTATAATTGTGCTAAATACAGTTGTGGAGGCCACAGCATACCTAAAGTATTGCCGAATGGATTTTTAAGAGCAATTTTTTATTTTTATTTTTTTCAAAACTGTGCTAAAATAGAAAGATTGGAGAGGAAGAAGAAAGAGAGACGAACGATGGCCTTGTGGTTAAAACCTTGGCCTGCAATTCAGCAAATCTGGGTTCAATTTCCAGTTCTGCCACTTACTTCCTGCGTGACCTTGGGCAAGTCGGATAATCTCAGCATGCCTCAGCTCATGGGCATGCTAATAATGTTGCCTTTGTCTCTCATGCTGCCTAGAGCATGAATGCACCACGTGTTTATTTGTAAAGCACATAGCACAACTGGGACCTGGTCTCGGCACTGCCCTCTTGCTCTACTGTAATGGTAACTGTAACGAGAATAACATTTTCCCTCAAGATGATGCACTGAAAGAATGAAATTGGTGACATGAATGTTTTGGGGTTTTTTTTAGAGCCTTCATTGTGATAACCAAGGCAGGAGGTTCCTTTCTTATGTCCATTGGTGTCACTATCATGTTCAACTCTGCTGAAGTTGGGAACCGAGGAGAGGCTGTGGGATATTAGTCATATCTTCTAACAACTGTATTTCTTTATTATATATCTCTTCAACAATTTGATACCTCAGGTTCTAAGAGACAAGTGTACAAAATCCTAAAAAATTAGTATAGAGCCATGAAATAATAATGAGCTGTGGGCTCTTAGGGCAGCTGTGGCTTCAGCCATATTTCATTAGAGGATCTTTCTCTCTGTCCAAGTAGGTATCACTACTATGAGCTCAAACTAAATCAGCCTGAGTACTTTACTTCTCAGACGAAACAGGTTGAAAGCAACCAGGATAAATGGGGCTGCTAGCATGGAGTACCTTAGCCAGATGTGACTGGTTAAGCTTTGTGATGCTAAATTATGAGATTAGTGCTGGGGATTTAGATTACTGACTGATTGGGCTAAGAATAACTTCAGCTTCTGAGCTGTGTCTTGGTTACCTGAGTTTCTGGAATAAGTGTCAGAGATCTGGAAACAACCTTAAAATAACAAATAAAAAGTTCACTGAAAGAAAACATCTATCGTGTGTCCTGACAAGCTGTCATCCGTCTAGCCTGTGTCATTAAGAAAATCACTTTTCTTGGGAAGCAGAGGAAGGAGATTAGTCAATGTTCCTATGTAAAGAAAAAGAGTTAAACAAAATCGAGTAGCTCCTGTGAACTACTGTTGACACACACTGCTACAAAATGAGGCCAAGACGCTGAAAATGATTGGTGGTTTTCAATGGTTGACTTGCCACAAATTGAAGATGTGACTTTGAGGAGCTGGACATTCAGCACTGTGTGAAAAGCAGGGCGAGGTAGACAATCAGAATAAATATTAGCAACACAAAGGCCTGATAGATGCCTTTTAACAAAAGGATCTTTCACTTCTGCTGTTCCTGCACCCAACTGAGGGGTCCACTCAGGCTTCTGCAAATACATTTGTCTTCAAATGGACATGGTACATTGGAACTTATTTATTTCTAAAAGGGGCAGAAAGGACGATCCAGGGAACCACTGACTTCTCAGCCTCACCTCTGTGTGAGGAAAGATCATGGAGCTTCCAGGAGCAGCTGCTAAGGCACATGGAAGAGAGGGAGGTGATATGGGACAACCATCATGGCATCACCAAGAGCAGGTTCTGCTTTAGCAACCTCTTGGCCTTCTGTGATGGTTTAACTGCATCAGTGGATGAGGGAAGAGAGCGGATGTCATTTATACTCAAGTACTGAAGTAATGAACGCAATTTGCCGTGTGAAAAAGGGAGATGTATTAACTCAAAAAAGGAAAAGACTTTGGCAGTGCATAAAAGTCCTTTTCCCCTCCCTCTCATTCTTTTTCCCTTCTAACAGTTTTGTGGGGATATAAAAGACACAAAGGGAAACCAAAAACTTTTGAGAGAAGTGCTTTATTTTTTGGGTTTCCAGCATCTCAATAAAGCTCAAAATTAAGAATGAAATACTTGGCTACACTTTCATTACTCTTTCAAGGAAATTACTTTTAGGATTATTCACATATGTCAATTTTAGTAATTTCCATGTGCAAACTTTCTGGATTACACACGTGTAATTCCTACTAATTTCCATGTCCAAACTTTTTGCAAACTCATTACACTTCAGCCCTTTCACAAGTACGGAAAAAATATCATGCTCAGGAATTCTTCTTAATAACATTAACTTTGTAACTCCTGCAGTTTTGGGACTTAGAAAGTTTCTCCACCTGAGCTTTTTGTTTGTTATTCCAAATTTACTGCCAGAAACTTGACACTTACTCTAGAAACGTTTGTCCAAGATGGGTTCCAGAGATTAAAGACTGAGTTTGCTTGAGTAGTGTGAATTTAAGACTAAGAACTACTTTCTCTTTTATAATTCTTATTTGCAAGTCCAATTTATGCTCATGGGTGTGATATATGGCAAAAGTAATTTAAAAAGGAACAGTTCATTAGCTAATATGGAAAGAAGTATGTTAGAGGTGGATTAATCTTAATTTCCATGCTAACAGACACGAGATTAATCTAAACTACACTTTTGATGACTCTGAAGTTGCATTGTACTGGCCTTAAAGCACTGTGAAATCCAGATCTGTCCTTTGATCCAGCAATTACTGATAATCGTAGATTTGAATGGGGGAGAGGGGAGAGCAAGGGGCAGTGTGTGGAGGTACTGGCACAGCAAAGTATTCTGGTGTGGAGATTACCTTACTGAACGTCAGGTAGATATGAAGAGCTGAGTGAGCAACACATAGGCTCTTAGGAAACTGGAAGAGAAGGAAGTGCTTTTTCAGGACACGATTCCTTCAGTATGTTTTAGATGTCCACTTTAGGATGAGAATCATACGCTGAAGTCTTTAGACCTAACAGGCCCAGAGATGGCTGTACATTCTTCTGCAACTCTTTCTGTTCAGAGAATTCTGCTTGGTCAAAACTAGAACGGTTTCTTCACTGACAAAAAAAAAAAATGCTTCAGATAGTTTCATCTGAACTTCTTAAAAGTTGGAAATTTCTGTAAATTATGTTGGCGTGATTCTTTGCATATCAAATGTGCACTGGTAGAATTAATCTTAGAAAAAACTACAGTAGGGAGATTCATATATATATATACACATATATATATATATGTACATAGATACAGCTGCTTAAAGTGCACTGACATGTGCCTGTGCATGCACAGATGTGCTGAAATGAAAATGGAAGATACACAAAATGACAAAAACCCAGTGCTTTTGTTGACCTGATGCATGTAGAATGGAAGAGGAAAAACAACAGTGCAGAGAGTGATTTGTTCCCTGTGGAAACTGCGACTTTCTACATTGGTTTGTAAGGAGATGCCCAGGCTCTGACAGGACAGGCACCCAACTTTCCACATCTGCCTGAATCCCACTTCTGCCACCAACTTTCTGGAAAATCTGGATTTAGAAGCAGCATGTTTAAAAATGGCACTGTTTTCCATGCCTTGTCTGGGATGCAGGATCTGGTACACCTTCAGGACCGAATCACTCCAAAAATACAGTCCTTTTGCTAACCTCCTCATTTTGGTTTCACTTCGCCTACAGATACCCCCAGCCAATAATGCTCCTTTGTGTCCTTGGGCAATGCTGACAAGCATGAGCTTGGCTCCAGGAGCTGTAGGCACACAGTCAATTATCATCACTGGTGTATATATATCTAAAATTCTCCCAGAGCAGAAGTGTTTCTCCAGCTTGCCTTCAAATAGCGGCTTAAACCCCTCTCCAGCCCCGAGTAAGAAAGAGTTATGTCTGGAATATTTCACTCCAGCTTTGAGAGAACAACTCTGTGTATTCCTCAGTGTGTGAGCACTGGATGAATGGCAACAGCAGTTCAAACTGTTTATTCCTTTCTTAGCAATAATGTTTAGGTTCATGAAAGCCTTCCAAGATATATAGAATTCCTCATGCTGAGTAAGGGCTCCTTCACTTATTGCTGCTGCTACACACTATGGACCATTCTTATTATACCTCCCTCCTCATTCATACCACTATAGTTAGGGGACTCTCAATGTTGTCATTATAAGCCCCTTATTTTTCAGGGTGTATAATTCAGCTGTAAAAAATTTGCCCTGGGCTGAAACTTGGCACATGAAGGCCAGAGAGAGGATTTTTGTGTTGATTATTTTTTTAAAGCGAGTTTTTAAAATAAAATAAAATAAAATAAAATAAAATAAAATCCGTTCAGCCATATTATGTTGTAAAAAGTGCAGGAAAAAATAGAAGTTAGTGGTTTCAGATGCTTTTTTTCAGGCTTCTCCTGTGTAACTCAAAGCCAGCTTTGTTTTTTAAACTGAAATTTTCCAGGCTATTAGTCCATAATGTGAAATTGTGCCTTTCAGGTTTCTCTTTAAACCCAGGCACACACGAAAAGAAGAGCCGGGTTATTCCAATTAGGAATGGGGACTGCTGTAATTTATTTTACGTGCACTTTTTCACGAGGATTTTCTTTGTTTTCTTTTTCCTTCTGGAAGGTTCATGGGAGCACCCCACCTGAATAAGCGGTGGGTGAGGCTTCGGGTCCCGCCTGCTGGTGCCCTGAGGCTCCTTGCTGGGGGTCTGCTTGATCTTGGTAGTGAATCCAGACTCTTCCTCACACTGAATAAACATTAGAGCAGAGCAGAGCTTCCCATTAAGTGCCTCCTAAAGGCTGAAGTATGTCTAAAATTTAGTCTGTAGTGCTTGGTCTTTTGGACTCCAGGTCATTGTCTTGGCTACAGATCCATCCTCCTCCTCTTGAAGTGGGTTGAGTGATATTTCATTTTTACTGGATGGCAATGTCACGAACATGAATATTTCAAAACTGTTGGCACTTGAGGAAACTGTGGCCAGGAGTTCAGGTCCTGTATTAAAGTGCAAGTTGAAATGCATTGATTGGCCAGTGACCACTCTAGTTCAACAGTCAGAAACCACAGCATGATGGCAGACTCTATGTGGCTGGACTAGCAGCAGAGAAAGGCTATACACAAGTAAAACTGTCCACAAACATCTTGGGCCTGTGTAGGGCCAGCTTATCAGACATTCTTAGATCGTTGCTTTCCACAGTAGTTTTTGTCTTCAGGAAAGAGAAGTCACTAAGATATAGCACATGATGAAAACTGGTCTTCTGTTTCATTACAGAGTGCTCACAGCATCATAGAAGGGTTGGAAGGGACCTCTGGATATCACCTAGTCTAACCCCCTACTAAAGCAGGTCCCATAGAGTAGGTTGCATAGGAAACTGTGAGCAAACATCCTGCTGTGAGTACTTGGTATAGAAATAAAGCCTGATGCAGAGATTGCCACCAATTTTTATTGCATCCAAACCAGAACAGGTGAAAAAGATTTTGTCTTAGTTTCAGAAAGTGTAAACAGTTCATAGAAGACGGATCATTATGGTTAGTAAGTGCATGCAATTTTTATTTTCCCAAATATATCACTGTTACGAAGGAAAATCACTGAATGGCAAAGGGTGATGGAAGCCCAGGCTGGTGCCTGAATACATGGAGCCATGAGCTGTGAAGTCACTGACCAGGGGGTTGTGATATTAGGAAGAGAAGACTGAGATCTTGCTGACCCTCACTGTGTGAGTCCAGGCACCAGTGCTGCGTGGGCTTGTGCCTGACCTCTTGTTGGTCACAGCTGTAAGACCTGGAGCTCTGAACGAGGACATGGTTGGGTTGTGATGTGGGGCTGCCAGCAGCAGATCTTGGTGTTCTTCCCTCACATCCCACAGCACCAGTGAGAGGAGAAACCTCCCAGCCCCAGCCCACTTCACAGACTGGGGCCATGGAGGTGGAATTGGACTGGACCTGCCCTGTTGGTTGATACAGTTGGGGTGATGTCACCTGTATGACCCTCTCTCCACCAGCTTTGTTCTGGCGGTGCAATCTGGTGGGCAAAGAAGCCCAGATGTGCTGTATTTGGGCAGTAGATAAGGATCAACCATTACTAGTTGAGGTAGGATGGTGATTACCTTGAGTGTTCTTTTTTTCCATTTATACAAAGCATACATTTCTGAAAGAAAATATATGTTTTCTTAATTTTATCTTCCTGGCAACATTTTATTTTTATGGCAAATTCTTGGCTTTTACATATAAAGTAATTATTGTTAGTGGAAGTATTTTATAGAAGACCTGTAGGAGAGTAAAAAGATCAAAATAAGAAAATAAGGACACAATACCCAAAGATGAAAACATCTGCATATCTTTTCCAGTGTAATGATGCAGCACTGGAACAAGGATTCAGCAGTACTTGGAGGCATGAAGGGCTGATGTCCAGTAAAACCTTAGTGGGGAACCTAAGGAATATTCACTTCAGCAAATATATATTTATCTAAGGGACCAAAAGCAGTGAACTATTTCTTTGTCTAACCTTAGCTGTCTGCTTATCCAACACTGGGGTTTCCCACCAGCCCTATTGCCCTCTCTCCAGAGCAAGCCATTCTCTCTGCTGTTTCACTAGCTGTGAGATCAAGATACAAGTTGAACTATCACTTCTTTTCTCACAGCTGGAGAAACTTGTGTGACTTGCCCAGAGGCAGAAAAAGAGCGAATGGAAGCACTTGGTAGATAACTTATCTTTTGTTTGTTTGTGCATGCGTACGCAGAGGGCGTGGGGAGGAATTGCTCGCGGTTGCCTTTTAACATGTTATGATCTCCCAGCACGGCTCTCATGGCTCCCATCAAAGCCCACAGCTCCGAGTGTTACCACAAATTTGGGGTTTCCAAGCCAGACGTGGCTGTGAAGTTCTACAGAGTGGAAAGCGGTTGTTCCTAGCCCTCACCTCACCTGCTGGCACAATCTGCACGTGGGTTTTTTGTTCGAGCTGGGTGGCCAATGGCTGACAAGCCCAGACACATCAGCCACGCAATTTTTGCAGAGTGGAATTCTTCAGCATTTCTTGAGTTTGAATTTGCTCTTTTGTATTCCTTTTGGCCAATTAATGCTGGCTCCAGGCAGGATTTGGGGTTTTTCTTTCTTTTTTTTTTTCTTTTTTTTTTTCTTCCTCCTTGTTAATTCCACACTCCTACTGCGGGCTGGTAGGCAGGGAATGCCACACACACACACACAGGCATGGGCTCCTCCTTGAGCCCCATGTTGCAGCCACCATTCCTGCAGACAAGGAAGCCAAAATGAAGCTGCCTAGAAAGCCTGTCATCGCGGCTCGCTCACCAGCTGGAAGCCATCCTGCCGAGCGAGGGGAAGAGCAACCCCTCAAGCACAGGAGCCCAGCTCCAGCCCTGGCCAGTCCTTGCGGGTGAAGCGAGCCCACAGGGAGGGCCTGGAGGTTGTATTTGGTGTGTGACGGCACTCAGAACACAAGCCATAACAGCAGCACTTTGAAAACAGAAAAGAAACCAAAGTGTCTAATATTGGGTCAAGCCAACATCTATAAATCAACGTCTGTGAATTTATAAACTGTTCGTAAATTTAAGTGCTTTTTGGAGAGCTGTTTGTTATTATGTCAGGGCTAGGAAGGGGGGTGAGGGAAAGTACTTATATTCACTCACTGTCTCCTGCTCTGGACTTGCTCTTACATTGTTCAAGTGAGCAGGAAGGAGCAGAAGTTGCTTGAGAGAGGGGAGGTGTTGGGGGGATGCCTCTGCGGTGCCCAGATCATTCAGCACAAGATGAGCGGAAAAGACGAACCAGATTGAAGCCACGTTTTTGCCTCACAAATTCCCCATCTGTCCTTCGTCTGCTTAAGCCATCCACCAGCTAACACAGCTTGAAAAACAGGGGAAGACTGCAGGAGCACCTCAGCCACCAGCTCCCTCTTCCCCCAGTGCTCTTAGGAGGGAGCAGAGGTACAGCATCACCTCAGTGACACTGCAGCACCTCTTCTGAAGATGCTCCAAGATGATGGAGGCACTCTCATGACACCGAGACATGCTGTAAATGACAGAGTAAACAGGAAATGAGATGCCACTTTTATCAGTGGGAACTGCTAAACAGCTCTGAAGGGGAAAGAAAAACTTCTGCAATTTTGCTCCACCGCTCGCTGAAACTTTTCCTGAAGTTCCACTATATTTGGATAACTTTTCCTCTCACCTCTATTCATTTTTGTTCCTTTCACCACCTGCTGTTTCCACAGCCATGCTAGGGCACAGAAATGTCCTGAGAGGAGTTGCCCCAGCCTGGCTGGAAGCAGGAAGTATTGGAAGGCCTAAGAGGGTGTGAAAAGTTTTGGAGGTTATGCTCACAAAACAAGACATTGTTCTGGTACGGTGCAGCTCATTCAAGTATCTCAACACTTTGCACACATGAATGAGTTAAGCCTTATAAAACAACTTCAGGGAAATGGCATCCGCCATTTCATAAGTGATGAAATGGAAGTACTGAGGGAGCCGAGGCCAGGTTTCAAACCTGGATACCTCCAGTTAGGCTTTTAAATCCAAAACAAGGCAATGAAATAAGCACTCAGAGTCTACCAGGTCATGCTGATATGAAAGGAACACCTCTGTGCTTAGCACTATCCAAACCCAGGCTCCTTGTTGAGCAACTTATTTCTGAAAACCTTGGCCTGAAATCTTAGACGTGCAGTCAGTGGAGACAAGCAGTGGTCTCAAAACAGTCCAGTGCTAACAACCAAGAGTGTGCTCATATGTCCTCCACGCCATGTGAACCTCTTCAGCATAATGAAAACGCCCCAGAATGCCCACCTTAATTTTGAACAGTAAAAAGGTACTCTGGAAAGAGACATCTTCCTGGAACTCCAAAGCCTGTGGGCAGGCAGAGTTTAGTGAATTTTCAGAAGACCAAAACGTGCTAATCAAAACATTTTTTACAACTCTAAAAACTAGTTTTGGCACCTGGGCAAAGATTTGAAGTTAATTATCTACTTCTGTCAAACATGACATGAGTTGAAACTCCTCATTTCTTTATTTCATGTCCTGAGTTGACCTCCTTGATTTCTGAGATAGTCCAAAGCTTAACAACTTTTTCTGCTCCTGCATGTTGCAAGAATAACTTGTCATGGCCTGTTTGCCAGTGTTTACGTTTCTTCATGTTATTATGATAGTACGATCTGGTAAATTTGATTCATTTCTGTAGGGCTTGTTGTCAGCCTCTCTAAGAAAATCAGCTGTCTGCGTATGAAGGGACTAACCCATTCCAAGGAATTAGAGGTTTTACTACTGTCATATTTATGGTGACTCTCTTAGCTCTTTTATGAAGTTGCCAAGCAAGATTGTACTTAATGAATTTCAAATGTGTGGACTGGACACTCAAATTAAACATGCTGCTTGCATGCTCAGGTGGATGCTTCTCCCTTATCGGTATACAATACTTGTGGTCTGGGTTTCAAGGCTTTAAAACAAGGTTTTTTTCCCCATAAGAAGCAACACAAGGACAGTTCTTATCATTTGGAACAAAAATGATTGATAACTTAAAAAACACCTTGAAAGAGTTTACACTTATGTGTCAAGGTCTGGTGGCAAGACACTATTTGAGAAGAGGTATTACATTAAACATAACCCCTGCTTGCTTTCTTATGTCTATAATATCAGCACTTGCAGCCCTTTTTCCCTCCCTGGGCAGTGCCATTCATCCCACCACCTCAGTCTTGGTTAACCCAGAGGTTTTTCTTTTCTTCTGGGTGGAAGTAGCAAAGGAAATAACCTCTTCAAATTCTAAGTCATTGTGGTTTCTGTCATCACCATGCCACAGTTTTTACTCCCAAATGCAGAAGACGGTGTAGAGAGATTTTTTGTAGATTTTGTCTTTGTGATACTGTGATAGAGAAGGCAGCAGCTAAGGAATTACAGAATATCCCAAGTAGGAAGGGACCCATAAGAATCATCAACTCCAACTCCTGTCCCCACACAGGACCACACAAAATCATTCCATATGTCTGAGAATGTTGTCCAGATGCTTCTTGAACTCCACCAAGCTTGGTGCCATGGTCACTTCCATGGGGAACCTGATCCAGTGCCCAAGCATCTTCTTGGTCAAGAACCTTCTCCTGATATCCTGATCACCTGTCTCTGTCTTCTCTTAACCAGGAAAATGCAAAACACCATTCTAATTAAAATTAAAAAAAAAAAAAAAAAAAAAGAAAGAAAGAGGGAAAACTGGTATTGCTACCTGACTTGTGGCACTTTGGAGACACTGGGGCCACATCTCCATGCACTGCAAGTTGCAGAATCAAAACATTGCTTGGATGTCATCTAAAGGAATACAGCAGAGGAAAGGCAGGTCTCCAGTCAGATTAGGATTAGGCCTTCCGAATAGGCTCAGCGTAGATTTAATAGTAACACGTGGCAGAGCTTGAATTTTCATGGAATTGCTGCTCATGAGTAGGAATCAGCTCAAGGCAAAGTCAGGGAGACAACTCTTGCCTTCTGACAGCACTGTCTACTGAACTTATCCAAAGGACTTCACATGAGTGGGTAAAAAAAGCATCAGACTCCTGGCTCCAAAGTGCAGTTCTGCATAGTCCCATTTGCTAGACACACTTGGTCCTGGCTTCCGCTGGAATAAAAGGTGAGTCAAAGGAAAATGGTGTCCAGAAGTTCGGAGTAACCCAGACAGCCCTAACCACATGACAGGCCCAGAGGGAAGTTTTAAACCGCCCACACAACAGCTTGCACAGCTTGCCAGAAAGTCAGATCCTTCAGCTGGGGAAAAATAGCTTGCATCTGGATTCTGTGTTTGAAGCCCATGGTAGGAGAGGAAGAGAATGAGGACAAGGGGTGGGAAATGTGTTCTGCGCAGACCAGATTGCAGCTTGATTTGAAGTATAAAGGAAGGAGCTTATTATTTTAATAGTAATAAATCATTTCTCTCTATAAGTGTGGTACAACCTTCTACAAGTGACAGATCAGCCAAAAACAGAATTAGAGTCATTCCTACCATATTTTCAGTCCAGCCTGCCTCTGCTTATTTTAAAAATAAGACACAGCTCGGTGTTCATTTGAATGGGTAGAAAATAGAAAAATAAGTTCATCAGCTCCCAGTAGTAGGATAGAAGTGAATCCTTGGCAGCTGAACCCAATATAAAGGGACTGTCTATGGAACAAGCCAGTGTGGTTGGGTTAATGGCCAGGTATCTGTATTTTGGAAAGGTAGAGCTGACCAAGAAGTACAGCATTATCTTGGGAGACACAGGACCAAAGTGATGCACTTGTTTGTAGCACTGGAGTAGTTCTTGATTCCAAGTAAGTTGCGACTTTCAGTCTTGTTTTTGTCTATATGCTCCAGGCTGAGAGGGAGTGATCTCTTTGCAAAGTCTTTGCAAAGTTATTGAGGACATAAAGGTATTTACATTGTTGGCTGTAGCTGGGGATGGGTCAGATTGGCTAATTTGTGACTAAAACATCAAATGGTGTCAGGATCTGGCCTGAGCACTGGGAGACAGTTTTTTTTTGTGACAGTAAATTGCTAGAATTGTACCTGGCATACATTTGGCCTGGAACAAAAGTATTGTTATCATTGCCCAGCCATGATCAAGGATTTAGCCCAGGCCAGGGGCTGTTCACCACAGGCATTTTGGCTATGGTCACCTTGTTTGGGAGACTTACTCTGTTGAGAGTTGGAGCAAAGGCATGGGAACACCACCCCAGGTAGTGTCAGTGGTGGGGAATTGGCCTTGGTCATGCTTATCTGTTGAACCAACACAGCCAAAAGGGCTATAGAGTGGTTAGAAAGAGGAAGACGTTATCTGTTGGTGCACTGAGCTATGTGATTCCTGTGGTTACAACTGCTAGGTCTGGAGGATGTGGAGTAAGGACTTAGACCTATGCTGTAATGCAGAACCACAGCAGAATCTTTGTCCTGAAGACTTGACAATGCTGTTTTTTGAGCATGGGTTATGTAGGTTGGCATGTATATAGGATTAGTGTCACAGCCACAGTGGGATGCAAGGCAAAATGTGATTTTTCACTCCTTTCTCTGTTCATGTCCTGTGTTCACAAAAGATGAAACTCATCTTTTGCTTGTGCAATGGTCTTTGAGCAGCAGATGACAGTGCTGCAAGAGGAAGATGCGTGGTGGAGCAGAGAGTTGGACATTCTGTTTGTGGCTTTGTCATCAGCTTGCTCTGACCTCAGGCAAATTATTTAACCTCATTGCTTCCATTTCCCTTGCTGCCACGTGGTGATAATAATATCATTACAGGATGGTTGTGAGCATTAATTAGCGTATGTAGTGCACTTTGAAGATAAAAAGTTTCTAATGACTGCTGGGTATTATTAAAGCTGTTCTCAGTCAGTGAATGTTATTAAAAAAGAAACCAAATCTGAATGCTCTGCACTGAACCTCATCAGATCCTGGGGTTTGAATACTGGTGGAAGAACGCCTATACCGCACTAAATAATTCCTCAGTAAATTGCTTGGTGGTTGAATTTATCACTGGAAACCACAATTCTGAGTGCTAGCCAAGAGAACTGAGCATCGTCACTGTGACTCACTTCACTTTCATCAAAGGAAAAATGACCATGGCATGGTTGTGTCTGGGCTTGCCTTTGGTGCATGATTTCTAGCACTCCTGGATTCATTGAGTAGCCTGGGAGTCATCTTGGGGCTGTTTAAAGCAGGAGCTTCTGTTCCTCTTTGAGACAGTCAAGAAGCTCTCATGTGAAACCTGTATAAGAATAGGTTCAGAGATGCATGGATGATGCACTGTGGACAAGTTTCTCAGAGTTATCTAGCATGAGTGGAACGCTGTGAGAAACCAAGAAAAAAAGCCAGCAGAAACATTTCAAGTATGTGGTAAAATACTAAAATACAGACAAACATGTTAATCAAAAGAAGAAGGAAAAAAATAATAATTTCAATAATCCGAGTCTTGCCTTTACCGATGAAATGGAATACCTGAAAGACTGTATTTTGCTTTTGAGCTTTTGTATTTTCTTGGGAGGTACTGCTGTGCATGAGGAGTGGTGCTTGTATCGTAAGGACTCATACTGAACTATCTGCAGGTTTGAGTGCTGTGGTTTCATGGTGTGAGATTATGGAAGTGATCCATAATTCATCTCTGCCTCAGTTTCCCCTTATACTCAATGAAGTTACAACATAGAATCATAGAACCATTAATGTTGGAAAGGCCTGTGACTGCTCTAGACCACATGACTCAATGCAATTTCCACCCTTTTCTAGAATAATTCCAAGGATGGTGACTCCACCACCTCCCTGTACAATCCATTCCAGCACCTGATCACTCTTACTGTGGATAAGTGTTTTTTCCTTATATCCAACCAGAATCTCCCCTGGCACAAGCTAAGGCCATCACCTCTAGTCCTATCCCTGTTACCTGGGAGCAGAGGCTGACCTCCACCTCACACAGCCTCCTTTCTGGCAGTTGCAGGGAGCAATGAGGCCTCCCTTGAATCTCCCCTTCTCCAGACTGAACAATCCCAGTTCCTTCAGTCCCATAAGACTTGTGCTCCAGACCCCTCACATCTTTGTTGCCCTTCTCTGAACACATTCCAGGGCCTCCATGTCTTGTTGCGTGGGGTCCATATCTCAAGTTTGTGCTGCCCTCAACTCTGTGGCTTGTCCAAGTTCTTCAATGCATCCTGTGGATGTAGTCAGGAATAGCTTCTACATTCTTAATTATAAAGGACAATATGTTGGCATCTCGTAGTGACTCAAGGTGACCATAATTTAATTCCACTAGGACTTTGTCCAGCAGATTTCCTCACTGATTTTCAATGAGAAGTTGATGACAAATTGGCCAGTTGTCTGTTATGAGCTTTCTTAACACCAAGAGAAAAGAGATTATTATTACTGTTATAGTCATTGATCTTACCATTGCTTTTAGGACACTCAGTTAAGTCTCCTAATTAACCAAACTATCTTACTGCAAAAAAAGAGACATAATAATGCTTGTGCATATACTTCCTCAATCTATTTCATGAAATTGCTTCATTTTAAAGTGTATTAATTGTAATCTATAGCTACTAATAGCAATAAATAATTATAAAGATGGCAACGTTGCTGTTTTTCACTCTTGCCTCCAGATTTTCATACTGGATCTCATGACTTTTCATGTGAGTCTACAAGAGAGACTGGTATTGATGTCCATCTTGCAGACAGGAATGTTAAGACAGAGCAGTACAACTTGCAGAGCTCATCACTAGTGCCTGTCTGTGAGTAATGTCTTTGCACAAATAAGCTTCAGTGCTGATTCCTTTTTGCAAGACTTAGGGAATAAATGTTAGCTACCTTAGCACAAACAAGCACCTGTGAATCCAGTTTGCAATTTCATCAGCACATCAAGTTTTCACAGGTTGTAAGTAACAAATGTAACTAGAAAACATTCCTCAAAATGAAAACTCTCCCATAGTCAAGATCTTTTCTTGACTTGATTGGGTTTAATATGGTCAGAAAAGCAGGAAAGATCCTACAGGGAGTCCTGAAAATCAGGTGTGCTTTTCATCCTTGAGCTGAAAGTGGAACAGGGTTGCTGTTCTGATGCTGCATGGAGTGACAGCCTGACTCTTTGGCAGGGCTTTATCCGCATCTGTGGATAAACACAGGTGTATGCTAATGGACAGCTCTTATAAATTCGGCCTCAAGTGTCTTGTTCTCCTTGGCCCAAATTCATCCCACCCCCCTGAAACTTCCCATCTTTCCTGCCTGGGATCCAAATCGCCTCTTTGAAGTATCTTTCTTTTTTTTCTACTGATGTAGGAAACCTTGACATTTAACTGTGATGTCTATGTGGGGTGTATGAATTCAACTGTGTTGCAGGATAAATATGTCACTTCTATTTCCCTGGTCTCTATCCTCATCACCATGGCCACAGACATGGATTCCACCCCAAACAGAAACTGTGCGTTTATGGGAAATGGATTAAAAACCTGTTGGGTTGTGTTCAAGGGTCACCTTCACCCACCCTTCTGAATCTCAGAGCTTGTCCAAGGGAAGGAGGTGTGCTGTGCTGAGGGCTGTTCTTCTCAGCAGCTGAGTTGCAAAGCAGGAAAGAGCTGCCAGAGAAAATGGAGTTAGGCTGGTATTAAAATGAAAGGGCTTGATTCTGAACTCACACTGTCTTTACACTGCTGTAATGCAGCTCTGTTGAATGGAGCGTTTTTCCTGATTCATAATGATGTCAGTGAGGAGAGAAACCTAACGGACTCTAATTTAATCCCAGGCTTTGGCAAGAATGTTCATCTGCCTTTAATGAACGGAGGTCCTTTTCATTAGGTTCTCAAATACCCCAGTGATGGGTGCCAGTATAAAACCCTAGATAGGCAGACGTTTATGTAATGGCAGCAGGCACTGTTCTTCAGGGAAATGGAAAAGGCATTTTAATCATGGTATTAGGCTAGATTCCACAAGACAGTATGGAAGGCATCAAGATGCGAATGCCATAACAATCTGGAGTGTGTTACCACCGCATTGATCTAATATTGTGATGCAGTAATAGTAATTTCAGGGATATCTTGCAAAAATTTGCTCTGAGTTACAGTGGCAAGAATAGAGAGAAGGAAGAAAGGAAAAGTTAAAGTGTCCTCAGCAGCTCACATGCAAGCACTTTCCTTTTCTTCCCTTCTAGCTTGAGTCTATGCTCTCTCCCTGTGCACCAAGAGCAATGCCCAGGAAGGTTCAGGTGATAGTAAAGAGCTGAGCTGCCCTCTCTCGATAATGTGTGTCCACTATTGGGGCATCTGTGGGCCCTGTGGCCCCTTTAAAAACAAACATATGGTTGTTATCCACAAGGAAAACCTTGGCTTGGGCAGAAACAGACAGAGCCCATGGAAAGTCTCTGCTTGCCCATTCGTTTCAGAGCAGCAGGAGAATTGGTGATTGCAGTGGGATTAATGAAAGACATTGCCTGCCTCTTATCTTGGGGATATATCAGCAGTGAATATGCTCCAGTCAGCACTGATTCACACAGAGCTAGAAACTTTTCACCAGCACAGGGCTTGACATTGCCAACAGACTTTTGAAACATGCCTGGCTGTGTGCTTTGGAAGGGTTGATCTGAGACACGTTGCCTCCATAATAAACCTCATCATGGCACGCTTCATGCATATGTTTTGCATAATATAGCTGATTTGCCACACTGATTTGGAGAGCCAGTACCACGCACCATGTTCCCCTAATGGGCAGCCTGAAGGGAGGCTGAGTTTTGATTGCACATCATGCTGTTATAGCAGAGGATGTCATGGCATTTTGACAAAAGAATATGCATATGTCCTCCTCTTATTGTCTCTACAAGGGCAGCTGGGAGAAAAGCAGCTCGCATGAAAGTTGCAAAACACGTTCATCTGCCTCTGCTACCACCCGAAGCTGGCAATGAAGATGCCTTCAAGGGATGGAGTATCTACAACAGGTTAGCAAGGTGTTGGGCCATCCTTGGGGTTGCTTCAACATAGCTGTACCTGATGAGATAAAAGAGCTCTCAGAAGAGAGGGCTGCTGATGAAGAGGAGTGTGTGTTGCTGTAATGGTACACGAAAGTTGCTTGGATTCACAGTCCAGATACAACTTGGTGAAGCCTTTCATGCTGGTGGGATGCTTGGGCTGAATCTCCTGCTCTTTGGACCCTGACATTGCCCAGCATGGCCACAGAGAGATTTCACTGTGATCTAGAGGAGTTAATAGGGTATATGTGCACATGCCATACTATTTACAACCTTGTTAATATCAGAGTATGCGCAGTTCAGAGTTTAACTGTAGGGGCTTGCATGTGTCTCTAACTTCACCACACATTTATTATTTTCTGAGGGTGGTTATTTTCAGATCTTCTACATCCTTGGTACTGTGCAGGCCAAGCAGAGTGTCTGAGTTAGGGTTTTTAGGAAGGTGGAGTCCTTCATTTCCTTTCAAGCCATGTTGTCCCTGGTGAAAAGCAGAGATGTTGTTTAAGAGATCAGAATGACTGCACAATTGTTTAGAGAAATAAATAGAAGTTAGGAATGCAGACAACAGAGGTATAAAAAGACAGTCTATTAGGCAGAGTGTTTGTAGATGTAAAGTCAGGGTCTGGCTAAAAACCCTAAACCAATATTTGGGTTCTGATCATCCCTGAGGATCCAAGCTCAGTTTTGGCTCCATTTCTTAATTTCAGCCACTTGGGATGTGATCACCAGCTCAGTTTGAACCTGCAGGCTGCTAAGCCATCCTCCTTGTGCTGAGCTACTCAGAAAGAGCTGCAGTAAAAGGGATTGCACGAGTCTTATGCACAGCAGAATGTTCAGAAGTTGGCAAATGCTGTGCTAAATGACATATTGTGAAAACTCAACAACGCTGAAAATGGGAACAATGGTCTTTTCCCTCCCTCTTCATTTTAAGCCGTCTGAAAAAGCATGTTTGAAATTGCTTGAAAGATAGGCAGGTTTGAACCATCTTGATGCCTTGCAGGACCCCGTGAGCTCTGAAGCGATGTTGCCACCTTGTGGAACTGAAATCAACAATGTTCATTGAAGAAAGAAAGAAAAAGCTCTACCTTTCACTCCTCATAGGTTGTGCAACATTTGAAAGAAAAGTCCGTGTGCTGGGAAGGAGGCAGCCCCAGCACGGCCTGTGGGATGAAGGAGCTGTGCTCATTCCTCTTTTGCTTAATTTCAAAATTGAGTGTGCCTTAAAATCAAATATTCCTTCTTTTTATTTCCCATCCTCTCTACCCATTGTATATTTTGTCCTAAAAGCCTGGTGCAAGAAGACTCTTCTTTTTGTAAAAGTCTATGGATTATTGTCCTCAAAAGGACGACAGAAATTCCACCTGCATTTCGTGGACTGCAGTCCCTGCACAAGCAATGCTCTCACCGACTTAGGGCAGATTTCTGTCTGGTCACCTAAGCCACTCTTCTCAAAGAGATTTATAAAATAAACCTTCAAAACCTGTGGGTACATGCCCAGCTTGTGAGGGTCAGCATTTGGGAGAACACACGTTACTTTCATGCTTGGGAAATCAAAACTGGGAAATGATCACTTCAGCTTTCAAAAAGAGTGAGTGCCTGAACTGGAATTTGCAGTATTTAACTTCAGTTTGGATCTGCCTGCTGCAGCGATGGGACTGCCTTCAGCAGGAGGACACACACCGGTCCCACTGACCATGGCTGCCGAATCTGTGCCCTCCTGCTGGCCAGAGACAAAACCCAAACTCCTGACACCTTTCCCTTTTTCTTTCCTTCTCATAGCAGTACCCATGGCTAACTTGCAGAGAGGGGAATTAGAGGATGACTCTCAGGGAAGGTTCATAGCACGGAAAGATAACCTTTTCTTTTCCTGAGAGTTTTAGCTTTCCTAAACTATTCCACCACCCCAGGGCAAAGAGCATTTTGCATCTACTTGTGGGCCCCAAACACTGGTAAATGGTGATTACCAGGGATTTTTGAAGCAGTTTATTTAATAAGAAGAACTTACTTCTATCAAAATCAGAGTTTTCTTTTAGAATCTATATTTGTTAGAAACTGGGATTAGGATTTCAACATATGCTCAAATACAGTGATTTTCCTGCATTTCTCCTGCATTTCTCTATTTTGCTTTTCTTTTCTTTATTCCTTCCTAATGCATCTTGTTTGTTTGCAAGACAAAACAGAGCAAAACCAAAAATAAATAAGATTATAATTATGTGTATACATAAAAGTTAAAAATGAAACAATATGAAATACGAGAGGAATACAGGAGTGTGGAGGAGAGAAGAAAATATCAGTAACAGCATACAACGCTTTAACTCTTTCCTACCCTTAAATTAAGAAGAATAATAATATTCAGGACTTTTTTTTTTTTTAATGAAAACTCTTCAGTGTTCGCGTTTCTGGTCAGCACTATTTATAAGCGATCGCTGCTGAATGGCTCAGCCTCTGGCAACCTTGGAATCCAACCCGCGGTGGGTAAACAGCCAACTCCCCTCGTACAATGTGAAAAACAAACTTCCATTTACAAAATATGTTTACCCCACTGTGCGTTTGGCCATGAATGCTACCTTCTTTTTTGTTTCCAGCTCGGTATTTCCCTCCGAAGAGTCCTGGAGAGCCCTACGTGCTCGCACGCACGCACACACAAGTGTGGGACATGCTTCAGCAGCTTATAAAACCAAATCCATCCCAAGGACGAAGGGCCATACAGGCGGGCATTCCCACTTGGTGCATCTCTTGAATAAAGTCCAGTTCTTCCAGGAAGGGAAATGGAAGAAAGAACATTTGCCTTCAGTGTTACACAATTTTTACGGGGCCTAGAGACCCTAGAGAAACAAATTTATCTCCTGAGCCCACTTTCTGATTCTCAGAAAGTTTGACCTGGAGAATGGTTTAATAGTAAAGATAATTACTTGTGAGGTCATATTTTATCAGGAACTGAGTTAGTACTTATAAAAGTGATACAGCAAACTGACAAAATAATCCCTGCATTTTTCTTTGTATGAGGAAAGGTTCAATGACCTGGGGTTTCGGCAGTGATTTTTTGTTTTTTTTCCTTTCCCACCACAGGTGAATCCTTCCTCTGAAATAAGACAGTCCCTCTCTGAGCCAATGAGTAAAACCCGTGGAGTTTGGACTTTCATATTTTTCCTTTGGACCAGTGAAGTGTGAGGAATTAAAAACACCGCCTACCACTAGACGAAGAAAAATTCAATCATCACAATGAAATAAAACAGAAGCATGGCAAAGCTGTTTTTAATGAAGACCATTACAGGGAGAGGTGGTGCTTTCCTTCCCACTGTGTGTTTGTGCACATCAAACCCTTTTCTCTCCAGTCACAATCAGGGAGCTGAAATATCTGTCTTTAATTGGCAGTGTTGTAAAAATAATCACATAGAAGACTAAACTAGCATTAAAAATGTGGATTCTTGACTTGTTGCCTTGGCGTGGAACATCTTGCTATTGAACTTATAAAGCATTCAACTCTGAGTCAAAATTTCTTCAAGAAGACGTCTTTTCTCGTTACAGTTACTTTACTTCAGAGGGCGTTCCCTGGCTTTGCCAGAAAAAGGAGATGGTGGGGAATGTTTGTTCTGCCCTGGAAGACAGCTTTGTTTTTAATTAGCCTTGCTGCAGAATACAGCGAGATCTTTCTGCTTCCATTTTTTTCTAGCTCAGATAAAATTCTCGGCATTTCAGCAATTTTTCCTCCTCCACATCTTTTTCTCATTTGTTCTGTTATTTACTATGCCTTTACTACCTTTCACACAGCTAAATGAATCTTGATGCTTACCAGCGGAAACGTCCCAAAGGAATTTTATTTTATTTTGAGGGGTAACACCGTCCTCACGAACAATCTCCTTCCAAACAATGAGAAATTGTTCCTCCTGTCTCACTTACCCTCCTCCTTCCTGACTCTTCTGTTGAGTTTCGATCCCACTAGGGGAAAAGGGGTGTTTTGTTAGTTTGAAATCGGATTGCTGTTGCCTTTTTAGTGCCTTTATAAATCCAGGAACATTAGCTGAAATGAAGTCTAGTGCAAAATGTTTCCTTTCTATGGGACCTAACACATTGAAGGGTGCCAGTAGGTGGTCACTGTTCATAGACTTTAAAATGCAGATTAAGCCCAGCTGAACTGTGCCAAACCTTTTTCAGCCCCGTCGAAGTCCAAAATAAATTCACACCTCCTCATTTCTGTCCTATTAATCAATCAATTCAAGAAACTGCAGTCTGTGGTGGGTATCAGTCAGAGACTTGTCTGTTCGCTTGGGCTGATGCACAGAATAAATGTTTTCATATATTTTAAAATTAATTTTATTTCCTGTGTCTATAT
This sequence comes from Oreortyx pictus, assembly GCA_036925125.1. Classification (NCBI taxonomy): domain Eukaryota; kingdom Metazoa; phylum Chordata; class Aves; order Galliformes; family Odontophoridae; genus Oreortyx; species Oreortyx pictus. The sequence continues at coordinate 104,733,259 of JAUPFR010000002.1, read as the reverse complement.
TTTTAATTTTGTTTTCTTTTGCAAGAATGCAACTGTGACTACCTGTTGTCAGGAAGACCATAAATTTCAAAGTTAAAATAACATTATATTCCAGTATTTGTTTTTCAGGGGAAAAAAATCAAAATAGCAATCTAAAAAAAATAAAGAGGAAACTGTGAACCCTGCTTGGTATAAATGGACAATAATAAGATTTATTTTTCATTTGGCTGTTTGAAACTTGTCTAAGTTTATGCCAACAAACATAGCTAGAGTCCTAGAATGATCATAATCCATCCCCACCACGTACAAAGAAGGGTTTCTCTTTTAGGGAGACTTTACTTTCCACAGTTAAATTGTTATGTGGAGGAAAGGCAGCTTTAGCTAACATTTATGACCACTGATTTTTTGCATTTTTAATTTTCAAGTTTCCAGCAGCTTTGCAAAGAGCACTTAGATAAGCATCCCAGGAACACCACAAAGGAAGAAATGTTTTCCCTGTTTTGAACACTAAAGCTGAAGCACATAGAAATTTAAGCAAAATCTGATGTTAAAGGAGAGGCTAAACCAGAAGTAAGACTTAGACGACTTCTTACTTAAACCACATGACAGAATTCCTTCCTCATGAATTAATAACTGCCTTCATACAGGTAGGATGGCTAAGGAACACCTCCTAAGCTGGCATTTCCCTCGGCATTTCCTGGTTTGCATAAGTCCGTTGAGAAAAGATCAGCACTGCCTGTAGACATCTGTCCCCTGTGCCCAAATGTAACAAAATTCATCACCTATCGTCTTGCTTAAAGAGATTCATGAACGAAACAAGTCAATACCAGTCCATTCAAGATATTGCCAAAATGAGGTACATACAGTCATGTAACCTTTCTGCTTGCATATGTGATTCTTTTGTTTGCTTCTTGTTGATGTTGGCTTTTTGTTGTTTTTGTTTTGTCAGTTTTGTTCCTAATAGGTACTAATATGCATTTTCATTTCCTTCGCAGAGTATGGACTTGGCTTTCAGATCTACAGTGACTCAGGTATCATTCCTAATAAGAATAAATGTGTACTCCATTGTTGGATATAGCTGAGATCGCATTTCTCCATATGTGCCTTATTTTCTTAATTTACATTGAAATTCCTTTGTCCCTTTATTATCTGGTCACTCTGTTTCATGAATACATTCCAGTTTTGATCACATCTATCATTATTTGGTCACCTCAGTCCTTTATCTAGATCATTTGCAAGTAAATTGAATAGAGAAGGTCTCAACCCTTCTCCCTGTTAAGCACCATTATTAAAGCCAGCCATTTCTTTTAGTCCTGAAAGTTTCTAAATTTTGATAATAATCCATGTCAAGTTAGTTCTTCTTACACCAAAAGGTTGATTTTTCAGAAATACTCTGCTAGGGAATTTTGCTGACAGTTTTTAGAAAGTCAAAGTATTCCAGTAGGATTTCAGTATTCCACATCCCCTTTTACCCCTCTGTAGAATTCTAGTAAATTTACTACTCCTGACTTTTAAGAAGCATAATGCCACCTTCCTTATATTGAGTGTACTTCTGCCTACTAACTTTACTAGTTTATATAATGTCCACTAGCATGCATTAAAGAGGAGTCAGGATATTATCTGATGTTTCCAAGATGATGTTTGGAGCTGTATAGAAAAAAAAACACCACCACCAACAACAACAAAAAAAGATTTTATTTCTGCAGTCTTCCTCTTAAGTAGTACAGGGTCATATTTAAGTGGTAAGGCGCATACCACAATTAGAGGTTTTACTGTTTTGTGAGTGAATTACTTCAGAACTTTTGAGTGAACGACATCTGATCTTGGCCCTTCCTTAACTGTTGAATTTCACTGGGTTACTCTAAAATGTCTCCTAATAGCACTTCATTTTGACACAGTTCTTGAGCTTAATCTGCCACAGAGGAAAGTTGTGTTGCAAGAATCTCTCACCACTATCCAAAAAACATATTTTTATTTATCATTTCTGCTAATATCTTGCCTAATAACATTTTTTTTCTCCTTTAAATCACCTCTTATTTTTCTGGTAAGATGTTTTACAAGGAAAAGTATTTGAAAAGTTTCTATTGAGGTACTGTTAATGGTTTGTGCATAGGCTTCTTCCATTTCTTGACCAGTTCTTAATGTTTCACATTTAACTTAACATAGTGTGTTCTTTTTTTCCTTCCTTTACATGGATTTTCTATTTGCTTTTTAAGGAGTCAAAACTGGAGGAAATCTTGGGAGAAATTTTCATTAATATCAGTATCATCAGGGTATCTCATCATCAAATGTGACCGTGGCCAATGCAGTCATCCGACCTCTTTTTTTGCTGATACTTTACACTTCTTATTTAAAAAACAAAACAAAACAAAAAACATAAATGCAAAACAAACAAAACAAAAACAAACAAACAAAAAAACCCACCAGCTTCTGAATTTTCAAGCACTTCCATTCTAAAAGTTAAATATGATAGTGTTAGGTATATATTTGTCTTTTGTGTTTGTTTGTTTTTTTACAGTATGGATGCTCTGTACTACTGCTGAGACTTAAGCAAATCCTTTCAGCTCTTCCAGTCAACATTCTTCTTTTTGATAACACCTCATAATGCAATATTTTCCATTGTTGTTTAGAATGGGAAGGAAGTGCTAACATTGGAGATGATACTTTTTTTTTGAGAAAAAAAGTCATATTTAGAAGGGATTGACTGAAAAATACCTCATTTTTCTTTCTGAAGAAGTACAAGAAAAGATGAGCAAAGCAATGAAGGATAAAACATTAAAATAAAAGAACAATTTTTTACTCTTTTCAGATGAAATGAAAGACAAATTTCCCAATCCATAGTGGACAAAAAGAAAAACACTTTCCAATGAGATCGTTTTCTTTTCCTTTGAAAACTTAATTAACAAGACTGGACAGCAAAGTCAGTGACACTTTGCTCTCCTAAGGATATAAGGAATTTGGGATGTTAGGACTGCTCACATAGTTTGGAAATGAGAGAGTGAGTCCTCCACATGCCTTTTTTAGGAATGTGCAGTAGCTTATCAAAATCCCAACTCCTTGTGGAGTTCTAGAGAAAGACATAAGTAGCTAATTAAGAATCCCCAAGAGTAGCCATTAATCGTCTAATGAGGCTTAATCTTGTTGAAATTAGAATTAGTTTCCTTCAGTCCCTTTTATTTACTCTTTGTATACAACTGCAAAAGGTTTAGCAAAGTGACCTCATGCCACAGTAAGAGCTGAATTTGGTACAGCATGTCAAATAATTGCTCTTACCAGCTCCATTCAACCCCATGAGATAAAACTTGCTAATATGTCTTGAAGTGTCTGTAAGTCTTCCTCCCTCAAATGCAAAGCTTCACAGGCACAACTTAGCTGCTAAACATAAAGGATGTGATGCAGAGTGAACATAAAAAAGAAGCAACCTCCAGTGAATGTAAAGGAGGTGGAGAAACTTTTATTGAAAGGTACCAGCTATCAACAGGATTGGCATCCTCCTAGCTTTGAGTCTGTGAAGCTGAAGCATGGGATCTTCACCTTGGGAGTTCAGTGTTTCACTCCTCATCATTTTTCACATGGAAAACACTCATAAACCTCATTCATCTCGTAAAATCATAAAATCATGGAATCACCAAGATCATCCAGTCCAACCATGCATCTACCACCAGTATTTCCCTTAATACAACACCTAAAAGTTTCTCGAACACCTCTTGGGACAGTGACCCCACCACCTCCCTGGGCAGTGCATTCCAGTGCCTGTTCATTATAAGGCCACTGGAGGAAGTCAGCTGCAAGTATGAAACCTATAATGAGGTCTGTCGGGTTGCTGTATTGCTGACGACGTTGTTAATGGAAGAGACAAATAAAATCGGTGACTAACAAAGTCAAAGATGCGCATGCAAGAGTTTGGTTTTCAACTTGTGGCAAATCTCAACAACAGTCAGAAGCCTCTGTGGAACAAGGAGGACTAATCATGGCTGATAAATGTGGCTGTGACATTGCCCTGATGTTCTCAGCTGCCTGGATATAGAGATGCATACAAATCCATAAGTAAACCAGGGCTGGCTCCTTGATTGTCTGTCATTAACTCAAACTTAAACTGAGAAATATGCCCTGTCTTCATGAACAGCTTCTGTTGTATAGAAGATAGCAATTTGGGCAGGAAAAGTGAAAGGGACAGGGCAGAGCATCAAAAAGGGAACATCAAAAAAGGCCAGGAAGGGGCTTTAACATTATGGTGCTTTAAAAGTTGGTAAATATTCCTTGACAGCTTACATACAGATGTGAGGAGAAATACTGGTCATTGCTGATAGGAACTGTGGATCTGTCAGTGTGGAGGCAGATTGGAATAAAAAAATCAGTTTGGATTATGTGACAGTACGAAATGCAGGATAATCTGCTAATGTGAGCTCTATCTATCAAAAGCAGCAGACTTCCCTGTGGAGAAGGAAGGAGGAGGAGCAACACTACTAGTTACTCATGGTATGACCAAGGACTAGAAAAGAAAACTGTTATAGCAAGAAGAGTGTCTGCATCTAAACGTGCATTTCATAGATGTTGCCAGTAGCAAGTAAGGAAATGTATGTTCACTGAGTTATAAATATGGTGCTAGATTTCAGCTGAAATGATGCACAGCAGTGCTTATGTATGGAAGGAAATACTGTCTTTGTTTTACAGTCTGTGCTTCTGTATTGTTACAGTATCTGTGACTGTGTGGTGTTGAAGGTGAGATGAAATAAACACCCAATACCAAAGCATCCAACCTAAGGTTTGACTGAGAAACTGTTTAAGTTGTACACTGAAACTGTCAGGCAAAAAAATGAAGAAACTGAAAGGTTTTGGGGGGGTCATAGTCCTAGCAACTCAGTGATTTCTTGCTCAGCAGCAGTCATGTGTACCAGTTCATTTTGTGGATGTGAGTGGGGAAAATGCAGTTGTAATGTGTTATCAGCAAGAGTTGCTTCAGACACGCTTGTGGTTGGGCTAGGGGACTGATAGATGTTAATAGTTCAAGTTATCCCTATATGACCTTTCAAAGGCTTCTCTTGTGGTGAAATAGAAACCTTCAGGAAGTGTTTGCACAAAGTCAGCAAGAAGAGAATTTGTCACTTCAAGTTGTTGTATAGATCACTTTCTAAAAATGCCTAGGAGTTATACAGGGCTTTCATTCAAAGACATTTATCTGTAAAACAATTCTTATCCTCTGCCAACTGAGGAAACAGTGTCACTGGTTTGAGTGGTAATCTCAACTGATCAGATAATTTCCATTAGCTTAAGTTCTGTGGGATCCAGTCTACTGGTTAGCTATGTCTGTTGGTACCAAATTGTCATCATCCCCTACCCCTACACCCACTTACAGGTGTCAGCGTACACTCCTTAGCACAGTTTATTTTCTTCATTCCATCTACAAAGAAAGAAAGTGCTATTAAGTGAAAACAAAACTGGGAGAGTTAGTCAAATTAGGAAACTCAAAGTTATATTAGGAATCTCATCCAGGCTGTGAGAAATTAAGAATATTATTTACGTGTTGTTTATATATACATAACAACAACATCAAAGAAACACTTGCACAAATCCATGTGGAAATTTCCTACAGATCAGATCTGTAGCACTGTATCTAGAATGTGCCTACATCTCAGAGTTGTGATCTTTAAAACCCCCCAGGGTGTGGGAAGCCATCCATATGACAGATTGAAGACTGTGGCCAAGCACATTTGAATTCTGCACTTAGATTCTATTTGACTGTGGTACTACTCCTCTTGACAAAACAAAGCAATGACAAGGTTGGCAGTAACCACACACTGCAGAAAAGGACCTGGGGGTCCTGGTGGATGAAAGACTGAACATGGAAGGCCATGAAGTCCTGGGCTCCATCAGAAGAATGGAGTCCAGTGGTGTTCAGCAGGGGAAGGGAGGTGATTGTCTCTCTCTACTCTGCCCTCATGAGGCCCCATCTGGAGTACTGTGCCTGGGTCTGGGGTCTCCAGCACAGGACAGATGTGGAGCTGCTGGAAAGGGTCCAGAGGAGGGCCACAAAGATGATCAGAGGGCTGGAGCACCTCCTCTGTGAAGACAGGCTGAGGGAGCTGGACTTGTTCAGCCTGAAGAAGAGAAGGCTCTGAGGACAACTCATTGTAGCCTTCCAGTATTTAAGAGGGGATTATAAACTTCTTACTTGGGTAGATAGAGATAGGACAAGGGGGAATGTTTTAAGCTCAAGGAGGGAAAGTTTAGAATGGATGTCAGGGGGAAGTTATTAACAGAGAGAGTGATGAGGTGCTGGAACAGGCTGTCCAGAGAGGCTGTGGATGTCCCATCCTGGGAGGTACTCAAGACCTGGTTGGATGGGGCCCTGGAAAACCTGGTCTAGTACCATATCTGGAGTTTGGAGGCCCTGCCTATGTCAGGGGGTTGGAACTTAATGATCCTGGGGTCCCTTCCAACCCAAGTCATGATTCTATGATTCACCCACACATGACAAAGTGCTCAGAGAACAAAATCAGGATTTGTGAAGTAAATCAAGCACTTCTGAATTAGAAAAGTTTATACTCCCTCTATCTTTGTAAGATTTTTGAAGTGATTACATGAACACTATGATTTTAGTTACTAATGTTTTCCATAAGAATTCTCTAAATTAAGGACATCTTTCAGAGTGACTGTAGGACTATAATAGGCTTGGACTAACATTACCTCTCTAGTCCTTGAATTGGCCCAAGATTTTGTAATTAAGGATGGGAAGGTGGAATGTCACAACTTAAATTTGTTATTCTATAACATTTCCTTTTGGCTCTGCACACATTCATGGAGTTCAAACAAGCTGTTCTGCAGTTACTGTACCCCTTAGTTGTGACCGTGTCATAAGTATTAACATATTCCTTCTTCATGAGATGCCCCACAGAACTTCCGAACAATTTGCCAAATCTGATGATCCAGAGAGATTTCAGTAAACAGAGCAGCTGTTCACTGCTATATAAAGCAGTATGAAGACACCTGATGTTCATTATCTACCAGTATGATCTGGACACAAAAAGCTCTATAAACAGCCACTGGATTGTCTTAGCTAGTGTATCATCATTGCTTCAGTGTTAGCCCTCTACTATCTGTGATAAGTAGATCTCAAGGAAGAAACAAAATACTGTGCCAGAAATTAAAACAAAAGATTCTGAAAGCCAAAGCAATTTGAGGCTCAGTCTTCAAAAAATTCACTGGAAAGAGGAGACAGCTGTAGGGCTCAGCTGGTCACACCTGAATCTCATGAAAGAGGATGGAAAAGGATACCAGTCAACTAAACAACACATACTAGCTTATTGTAACAGGAAGGAGTACTGAGGGACCAAACCAACATGAATGTAAAACCATTCCATAAGAAGAGGACTGAGGTGAAGTCAGGGACTTACAGATTTGCAATAAAGTTTGACTTTGACAGTAGGCAAGGTCTTGCAGGCATTAGTATAGGATGAGATCACAAAACATCTGGAAAAATACGAGCTGATATAAAGGAACTGGGATAGTTTCTGGGGTGGAAAATCATGTCTGACAAACCTGATGGAATTATTTGAGGAAAAACAGTGCATATGAGAGGTGACATGGTGAGTTTTAGCTGCTTTGTGTTTCATTAAGGTCCTTAGCACTTCATCAGCCAGTGGTTGTAACTGTGGTTGCAACTGTATTGAGTGCTGCCTGTGGTGCACATCACTAAATGAGTAGAAGCCTTACATGTCAATCAAAATATCAAAAGTGACAGAAGAAAAAACTGTTTATGAAAATGCACATTTTGACTATGATGTCTCCTGCATCTTTTTCTTGAGTGAAGCTCAGGTAGCAAGGATGACAGACTGAAACTCAGGATCAACCATGGGAAATAACTGAAAGGTCTTTTCTATTCTATTTTTAATATTCACGCTTTTGAATTTGCTGGGTACATTTTCCTCTATTTTTAACAGATGTAAACATTCTTGCTGCTCAGACTTGGAATAGTCTGCTTCATTGAGTGGAGGTCTCTCCAAGTAGTAACTTGGAGAGGGGACATACAAGTGGAGACCACTTATCTATTGAGGTCAATGCTCAGCTAATGGAGAGAGATAAATACTTCTAAAGACCCACTTTTCTTAACCATGTATCTCTTACCCTGAGAGCACACAGTAGAAGCAAACCATAGGTGATGTGTGTGTGTGTGGAATCCAGATCCATACTCTCACGGTGAATGCAAAATATAAAATGAAGTCACAAGTCTAAATTTGATGTAATAATGACCTCATGTCTGACAGCCTCCCCAAGATCCTGGTCCTGGGTTCTACTCACTCTCAAGGGAGTTTTGTTCCCCTTTGCCTACAGGAGTTCTCTGAACATGAAGTCAAGGGCAAGCATGGAATGTTTTTCCTCCACAAAGCTTCCAGGAAAAAGGAGGAGAAGGAAAAAAAAAAAAAAGGAAAGCTTCCCTTTCCTCCACAAAGCTTCCAGGAATACACCTGTCATATGATGTTACAAGGAGCAGGATCCCATGGTCCTGTTCTTCTCTAGATTCTTATCTTTTTCTGGCTTTTCCAACTCCTGTGTGCTTGGCTCCACAACTGACCAGATAAAATAAATTTGTGCTGTTCCAGTACAAGCACTGTGTAAAACCTGAGCTCACTTCCCTAGCAGACAATATCTTTCAGTTTCTATAGCTTTCAGATTCCTCAGAAGAAAATGAGTAGTGTCACGTTCTAACTAATTCTAAAAATAAAGACCTTTCTAGAAGACTTAAGTGGAGAGAAAGAGGTATAGGATCTGAACTAGAACTTGGATCACAGCAGAGTTTGACTCACACATTTAAGGGAAAAACCTGGAAAATACCTCCTATGAAATAAAGATGTCTTTAATGAATTTAGAGAGATTTATAATGAGCAGTCCAGAAAAATATGTGGACTGATATGCTGTCTGTGAAAAAAAGTGGGATTTCAGTGGACTGGATTTCATCCCAGGATGACTAGCTCTGCCTCTCAGCTAGCCAGCTGTCCTGGGCTCAACCCTGGGCTAATGCAGCTGTAACAGTTTCATTTCTGGAATGAGTTCATTTGATTCTTTCCCAGATGTTACTTCTCTATGCTGCTTTGCATATCACCAACCTCTCTTGAGTTGTCCATTAATCCTTGCACACTTTCTTTGCGTATTTCATGTAAGTATGGGAGACATTGGTCAGATTTCTAGTAGGACAAAGTTAAAATAGGTACTCAGCAAAGTCTAATACAGAAATCTTACACAGGATGTTATAAGCACTTTGTGAAGACACGTACTTTATAAGACTTAGTTTACCATATTTGTTCACTTCTGAGCCAGTAATGTCACAACTTCAACTATTTCTGCAGTTTTCCAATCATTTAATTATTTGTTCAAGAGGGTAATAGCACAGAAGTTGTAGGTGCAAAGGAAGAATATTTCTGCCCTTACAGTTATACAGAGAAAGCATAAAGGCCAGTTGAAAATTAAACTCTAAAATTTTCTCTTAAGTAGCCTGAAAGGAATCTTGTGGATCATCAAATCCAGCCACATGCTACCTCAGTCTGCCATGTAACATAATCTGTTCATAAATTTAGTGTGTTCCTTCATAAAAGTGGTTAGGTTTCTTGCCATAACTACTCCCATGGGAAAGTTGACTTCAAAACCTCACTCTTCTGACAGTTTGAAACCATCTTCTAATGTCTCTTCGAAATTTATTCATGACCAGTTAATACACATTTGTCCTTATGCCAAAAATGTCCTGTAGTTTCAATAGCCATATCATCTTTCAGCTTCTGTTCTGATAGTTAAAACAAACCTCTTTTCTCATATATGACTTTCCACATTTCTAAGATGGCCCCAGTTGCTCCTTCGCATCACGCTTATTTTCTTGGACAAAGGTGACTTGAATTGTGACTAATATTCCAGAAGGGAATAATTTTGCACCTGTGCAATTGTACTCATCTAGTCTACAGTTTCCATTTTGGTTCAAGCAAGCAAAGACGCGTGAAAAAGATTCTGATTTTAGCCAGGCTGTATTTGTAATGAAAACAAGTCCCAGTATGTTTCCACAGCACATTTAGCTCCAGCTTTAGATGAGAGACAGGCTTAAGGAGCTGTAATAAAAGCTATCCTCTTCCATCAAATTCTCATCAATCTACATTAGAATTTAAGTGCCTTTGTCCTTGATCTAGCTAGAATGCAAACTGAATGTTTGCATCTGAACTATTTAAGAGTTATGGCTCAGGGACACAAACAAGTTACCATGCTTTTGCAAGCTACTGTGTGCCAGCTGAGCTGTCACAGTTGTCTGTATTTGTTGCAAATGTGATATAATGCAATACAGTTTAGCTCACAGTCAAAGAGGATGAAGACATTCTGCATAAGCTGTTGGATACTGTGGGTGAGGATTGGAAGTCATCTCCACAGAATGACTGGCTTTAATAAGCTCCAGACTAAGACACCCAGATTTAGTGATGATGTGTATCCAAACTTCTGTTACAGTCAATGTGCATCCCATCAGCCTTAGAGAGAAGGAATAGGTGGTGTGTGTAACTGTCCTGCCGTCTGCTAGTCAAATGGGCTGTCTTAGGAACATCATAAAGCATCCTGAGTTGGAAGGGACCCACAAGGATCATCAAGTTGTATTCCTGGTCAGTTCTGTCTCCTGAGGCTCTTTAAAGTCAATGGAGAGGGTCACTCATAGGTAAAATCTGATGTCACTTATCTTCAGACATCCAAGTTAAATTGTGCCATATAACTTGGTACAAGGCAGTATTTAGATATGCATCCAAGTGTTTCAAGTAGAGTTTTAAGTGTTTTAAGGGTCAGCTGCAGTAATAACTTTAATAACTCAAGAAGGATGAGGCCTATGTGATTCTCTTCATATCCAGAAGAAGTTTAATCTAAGGAGGGATTGCTGTGTCATGCATTATTTTCATGCAAACCTACATACTTTATTAAAGAGTAGAGGTCCCAGATGCTTTCAGGTATTCTTTCACTTCCTTGCAGCAAAGGACAGGTACTTGCTGTTATTTCTCGCTCTTCATAGCAATTTCCAAACAGGTGTTGTGGACAAATGCTCTCTCTTCCTTTGTTATTATTTCAGTCCTTTGACAGAGTCATTCAAAGCCTTTAATTCAAGTCAGGCCACAGTTCAGAGTTGAAAAATTGTTTAGATCTGCAGTATTTTTTTCCTGCATGCTTCAAACACGCAATAAAATAAGAAAAATAAAATAAATGCTGTTCTGTATTCCTACGCTTTCTTAAAATATATATATATTCTCTTGTTTTCAAAATGTTTTTATTAGATTTCCTTGAAATATTGCAACACCAAAAAAAAATTGTTCCCCAGCTGAGAACCTTTTATATCAAGTTTCATCTCTTCCTCTGTTGCATTTTTTTTTTTTTTCCAGGAAAACTTACAAAGCACTCAAACCAGGAGGGTTTATAAAGTAAGTGCTGGCAAGGACTTGCTGCAGCATTTCCAGATGCGCTGTTGCAATTTGGGCTGGGCAGAAAGATTGGGTCATTTCTCATTTTATCCAAAAGTCTTTGCTAAAGCCTTGAGCTGAACCTGAAACTCTGGGAAGCTGAAGATATTTGGTTGTATTTTTCTCCTCTTTGTTTATTTCAGGAGAGACTATATCCTGTCTTAAGATGGAATTGCATGCAAAACCTGTTTCCGAATTCCATTTCAATTCCACTCTGGATTAAAGCTCTGTAGTACGAGCACATCTCACAATAACTAAAGGATCTTATTATGGCTTCAGAAAGGTGCAACAAATATCCTAATTAAAGCCATAGCAATTCTGAGTATGCATCTACAACAAGATAGTCTGATCTCTACATTTTCCATGTTTTTGCAGTTCCTTGTTTGAGTCTGGAAAGAAAATAGATAGATGGGGAAGAAATCGATACATTTCCCAGAAGGTGCTCTTGGGTTCCTGCAGTAAATTTGCTGCTTTGCATTGCATGCCAACATGCAGCACGGAGACTTCAGAGAAGTAAGAGAAATCAAATGGAGCAGAGCTTGCACATATCCTTTAGGATAGAAGCTATGGGCTGTGCATATCAAACTTCTCAGGAAACAAGGAACCAAATCAATTCACATCAGACATGAAAATAAAAGCTGGGGAAGGGTCAAGGGAACCTCTATCTATAGCTGAAAACAAAGGTCCCTCATACCAGGGTGTAACACGATGCAAAGTGCAACAATGACAGCAGAGCAGCAAGATCCCATGCTAGAACAAGGGAAGATTCACTCAAACACTACAGAAATAAAGAATCTGATTACCTTCAAAATGCCTCAGACACACATGAACTCCAAACAGTTACCCTTTCTTCCGCTGTCAACCCTTAAATGAAGTCTGGAAAAGAGTGGATCCTGGCTCCACCCCTTCTGGTCTCTCAGGTTGTATGCTTGCACCTGAGTTCTGTTGGGTCAGCCCTGCCAAAAAGAAATGGATAACTCTCTTACTTCTGTGTTATATTCTCAGTAGCTATGATGAGAATATAAATGGGAGTGAGAGCTGCTACTCTTGCACCTCTCACTTTCCTGCACATGCAATAGGAGAATAATGTGATATGTGTCTTACAACTTCATATGGCATGAAGCAAAGGAATGCCATCTCAGTACATTCTGAATCTGCCCTTCCTGGATACAGTTCATCTCCACATCTTCAAAGGTGTCCCAACATGTCAGCTCAGGTCCTCAGTGCTGGGAAGGGTGGTTTTTATTTTATTTTGCTTTTTTTGCTAGAGGTACTCTTCCTTGCAGAGCTGTGAAAGCTATTGCATGCATACAGATATGTAAAAAACAGATCACAGAATCACAGGGGTTGGAAGAGACCTCAAGTTATGATCAAGCTCAACCCCTGCTAAAGTAGGTACTCTACATTAGATCACACAGGTGGGCATCCAGATGAGTTTTGAATATCTCCACAAAAGGAGATTCCACCACTCTGTGGGCAACCCAAGGCAGTGCTCTGTCACCCTTACCATAAATAAGTTCTTCTGCATGCTCACATGGAACTACTTACATTCAAGTTTTAGGCTGTCGCACCGTGTCTTGTTGCTACACACCACTGAGAAGAGCCTGGCCTCATCCATTTGCCTCCCACCTGCCTTTAAATATTTATAAACATTGATCAGATCTCCTCTCTTTATTTCCTCAGCTGAACAGCCCCGGGTTACTCAGCCTTTCCTCATACAGGAGATGCTACAGGCCCTTCATCATCTTTGTGGCCCTTCACTAGACTCCTACTAGGAGATCCCTGTCTTTTTTGAACTGGGAAGTCCAGAACTGGACACTGTAGTGTAAATGTGATCTCCCCAGGGCAGAGCAGAGAGGGAAGATCACCTCTCTTGCCCTGCTGGCCACACTCATTGCACTGCACCCCAGGATACCATTGGCCTTCTTGGCCACCAAGGCACACTGCTGGCTCATGACCAACCTGTTGTCCACCAGGAGTCTCAGGTCCTTCTCTGCAGGGTTCCTCTCCAGCAGGTCATCTCCTAATCTGTACTGATGCATGTGGTCATTCCTCCCCAGGTGTAAAACTCTACACTTGCTCTTGTTAAACCTCATCATGTTCCTTCCTGCCTAACTCTCCAGTCTGCCCAGGTCTTGTTGAATGGAAGAACAGCCTTCCTATGTGTCAGCCACTCCTCAGTCCTCCAGGACTGGAGCATTTACCAGACCAGAGAGAAAGCTGGTTTATTGGATCCTAGCCACTTTAAAGCTCATGATTATTTCTGGTTACTGAAGTTTGACCTCAAATTTTGAATTGGAACACGTACTCCCTGGCCTAAATCAAAACCATTCTGTAGCGTCACTGTGGTTTTCTTCCAGGGGTCAGCAATGGCTTAAATCCGTGCCCTGCTCAGTAAATTAGAAATGGCAGAAGAAGATTCTAGGGTGGTGTCCTGAAAAGAAAATGAATACATCAGTCTCAGATAATTGCTGCTCTTTTGGAAAAATTTAAGAAGTCTTGAACCTGTTCTCATGTATCCATGTACTTAATGTACAAGCTGGTGATAGGTGGATGGTTGGACTGGATGATCTTGTAGGTCTTTTACAACCTTGGTGATTCTATGATTCTGTGACACTAGGCTGGAAATAAAGGCTACATGATTAAAATTGTTCCCTTCCACTGTAAAGAGTTCACAAAATTGGTTAGCTCTGTTTGAAGAGTTCTTTAAAATTTCATGGGAAAAAAAATAATGCAGTAAAGTAAACCTGCTGTGCTCAAGATATAATGAAAGGATAGCATAAATACACTTCAGTATAAGCCTGAAAACCTGTCGGTTGCAAGCAGTGCATATTCTATTTAAAATACATGTGGTTTCCTCCTCCTTCTCCTCCTCCTCCTCCTTTTCCTCCGTCTCCTTCTCCTTCTCCTTCTCCTTCTCCTTCTCCTTCTCCTTCTCCTTCTCCTTCTCCTTCTCCTTCTCCTTCTCCTTCTCCTTTTCCTTTCTCCTCCCCTTTCCTTTTTCCTTTCCCTTTCTCTAATTTTCTTCTTTTTTTTCTTTCCTTTTCCATTTCCATTTCCATTATTTCCATTATTCCCATTTCCATTTCCTTTTCCTAATTTTTCTTTCTCTAATTTTATTTTTCTGTGCTATCATCATCTGTGTTGAGTTACAGGAAGGAGATGAAAAATGACGTAGTCAGTCATCTTTCCACCCCCAAATTCAAACAGAAAACAGGATTAAATACAAAATGTTCCAGCTATTGCGAACCTAGTGCATAATGCAGGTCATTAGTGAGTATATTGAAGATCAGATCCTTAAGGAAACCTATTAGGATATATTTTTGCAATTTGATAGTATGAACAGCAGTATACACAGTTTACTGTAGTCCTATCTACATCATGTTTCTTCAGGCTGTTCACAAAAAGTTTCTATTAGAGAAGTTAAAAACTTGATTGGATTCTAGATATGATGTACAGGTTTTTTGCTCTTATTAATAAATATTTAATTGGTTTGGCTTTATTTATTCTTGAAAATTTTTCTCTGGTATGTTTCATAATTTTCTGCATTTTTACAAATTGAGAAATAAATGCCTTTAGTCTTCATTTTTACAAAATGTGCTAATATTCCTGGAATTTTCCTGAGAAATAATTTTGGACAGTTGAGAAAAGTGACAAAGACTTCTTGATCCTTGTTTTTTCAAAGATAGGCACTGAATTTGGACTATTTGTCTGTAATTTCAGCATTGTTCTAGGAGTTAGTGCAGCTATAGCTGCCATCACACACATTGCTAATTCTGACTATTCTGAACTGAACTGGACAGTCTTTCTTACTATAACTGTTCTTAAGTTTCATTTCTAGAGTATCACATGCAAAATTAATAAAATAAAAATAGCAGCAACAGATAAAATTCCCAATGCTTTCTGTTCCTCATGTTCTTCATATTTTAATATGTTTTTATCTTCAAATTGCTTGCTAGGTAAAAATATAGTATTATCAAATAGTGATTGGACATGTCTCTTTTCACAGGAAGAGAGATGAAGCCTAGAATAGGCTTTCAAAGTGCTTGAGACTGATGCCTGCATTTTTTTTTTTCCCAAAATAGCTTTATTGAACTGTTTTATTTGAAGTGAGAGTGCTCAGCATTAACTTAATGGTCCTTGCTGTGTCAGCTGCGTAATCAGAAATGCTGTGTGCACTCAAAAGCTTCACTCTTGATTTTGGAGTTTTTAAGAGTATACGATATGTACAGAATGCATATACCATGTCAAAAAAGCAGGATTTATAACATTTTACTTCCCTGGACCTATGACATTTGTATTTGTTATCCATTTCCTATAAGGAATATGGTGCAGCCACCTTGATTTGTAAAGCATGAGAATTTCATGACCAGAGTGTTCCAGTTAATCTGAGTTAATGCTTGTGCCTTAGCAATAGATCACAGATATAGATGTGCCCCCAAGTGTTACTTGAATTAATGTGGGTTCAGGCTTTTGCTATTGCAGAACAATAGGGGTACATCAAGGGGTTGACATTTTTGACTGGCTACACAAAGAGTGTTACTTCAAAATGGATGTTGGACCTGGAGCATCCAAAAAGCATCATCTACTCTGCCATAGGACTCCTTGGGTGATATCTTCCTTCAGTGTTACCCACAGATCTCACTTACCTGTTGTGGGCTGTTGATATCTGAGCAAGCAAGCACTCTGAAATTTCAAATCTGAAACACAAGGACTGAGCATTCTGTAAAAAGCTCATTTAGTTGCAGGAGAAGATGGAATAAGATTGGAAGCAAAAGAAAGCAGTGACAGTATGATGAGATGATGGCAGTTTCAGGAAGATATGGGTTGGGTGGATAGAGTACGAAGTAGGTGGAAAATTGATAGGAGCTCTGAGTTCAAGCAACATTGATTATCAGCTGGAACTCCAGCAGTGACCAGCTAGCAGTTTTATAATATATTTATGACATATTATGATGTATTTTTTGACTGATGATGGGACAGAAAGCACCACAGCAAGGTAATGGATAACATATTACAAGGAAAAGCTTTATTCATGAAATCAGAAAGGCTTGGAGAATTAATTTATATTGTAATTTATATTATTTATATTGAGTTTCACTTCAAATGTAAATTGAATCAGAGGAATGGGAGCAAGTCCATTCCACATTGTCTCTTCTCCGGAGAAATCCTGAATAACAGGTCAATATAAATGATCTCCTCCAATAATGGGATTTTCAGGACTTGAGTAGTTATTACTGCAATTAATCAAAATGTTTGTGACTGGGAGTCACTGGGAGTCACTGAGCTCCTGGAAATGGGGAAGGAGAAATGACAATGACTGCGATCAACTGAACCAAAGTTTCTTAAAAGTAGTCCGGTGTCAAAATAAACCCTCTAACAATTGCTACTCATCCTTTCTACTCCTGTTTGTAAGAGTTTTCCCTTGAAATGAGGATGGATTGATATATTTTACAGACTTTTCTGACGAATGTGGATTTTAGCAGCAGGAATAAGGTACCAGCAGTGTTTACACACACATTAGTTTGGATGCCTAGCACCACTTCTGTGTTGGCTAATCTTTAAGGCTTTGCTTTTTGTTGCTTCTAATACTGTCATACTTCACCTGTTGGAACAACAATCTTGGCATTACTTTTTTGAACTTTAACAAAAATAGTTCCATTATTTCTAACACAAAACTGGGGATGGGAGAAGAAGAGATGGAAGAAAAGGCAGAAATTGCTGTTTTCTGTGTGTGAAATTCAGGTTCAGCAAGGAGGTGACCACAGAAAACAGACAAAGTAACATAATCCGTGACTGACTGAGAAGATGAAGAGCAGAGAAGAGTAAGAGTCTTTAGGTACGGAAAGACACTGAGTGTGAAACAGTAGAGGTCTGGGGTGGAGATGGGGGAAGAATGGAAATCTGATGGGAATATGAAAAAAACACACCAGTAAAGGTATTGAGAGAGGAAATTCTGGGCACCATTGGCTCAGAAGATTAAGGGATTGTGTAAGCCAGGACATTTGGGTTCACAGCTGTGATGACTACCATGAAACTGGGACCAGGATTGAGAGTGGAGACTGGGACTGCCTCAAGGACACATACGGGACAAGAAAATAGTGGTGATAAAAGGGCAGACCCTGCAGTGCCATACAGGATATAGATCTGTTGAGTACTCTGAGGCCCATGCATCCATAAATTTGATTTTGGTGCTGAAACACATAATCCATATACACTTTGAATCTGGTAAAAGGATAAAACAAGTTGGGCAGATAACCCTTTGGGTGGTGATTCAATGCCAAAATCATCAGTTATGAGTCAGTCAGCTGATTATACTAATCAGCTAATCATACTTAGATACTCTTCTCACTCAATTTAAGTATGGGTCTACACAGCTTTGGTGTTTAACTATGAACAGGCGGGCACTTATAAACATTTGCTTCTTTGACACAAGATCACAGCTGGTGCTGCACCTCACTCTGAGGTTGGTAATTCTGTCCACCATGTCCTTCTTTAAGGTGACCCATGAGTCACCTCATATTGGGCTGGAGTTCATTATAGGGCTGTACAGTCCTTGTTGCCTGTTAAGGGCTTAGGAGTGACATGTTCATTTTGCTGTTGCTTGCTACATTTCCAGGAGCTATGGATGATTTTTGGGATGCCAATTACCAGTGTATAACAAAGTGAGTGATAAATGCAGGTTATTTGGACCACGGAATAGGTGCATCTGAACCAGAAATCTTTTAAAGGGTTTAAGTGTTTAACAGAGTTTTGGTAGGTGTTATCTGGCTTGCTGCAAAGCCCAAAAGGCACAGTGTCGAGGTACTGAGTAGAGCAAAACACTACGGGAATGTGTGTGTGCATTGCCAAATCTCCTCAAAGACATCAAGAAGAGCCAGCAACATAGGCAGTATCAGCTAGGTCTCGGTTCAGTGCTTAGCCCGCTGGTTCACACTCAAATTTTTGTCTGAAACGTCAAGCTGAAGAATCATTCAGCTTGTCACACGAGGCCAACATTCCTCTTCTTGTCATCATGAAAGTACCCTAACAATGTCAGCATTTAATCTAATAGCATCAGAGGCAGCATCCTTTGCTGCTGAAAATTCCTTCTCCTCTCAGCTTGTCTTCACTGCTTGTAAGAAATCCCATGTTCAAGGGCAGACTGGAAACATATGGAACAAACCTATGTACATATGCATTTACCACAAGAATAAAGATTATGAACAAAGCCAGGCTGACTGTCGTATCCATTTGCATACCTTTCACTTAGAAACTCACTGAAAGCTTCCCCAAATGTTCTGCCAGAACAGAAAAGATACTTGAAACTGTATATATGCATTGGAAGAGAGGGATCATAACCCAAAGGACTGCTAGCATCAAGAAACCAGACAAAAGGGGGAAAAGGTAATGCAGGAATCTCACACATTTCCTCTCATGCAAGTTACTCCTCGCCCACTGTGTCCCTGTGCCTTCCCTGCCAGTTTCTCTGCCTTAGATAGCATAATTTGGGGTGGAGTGTAGCTTTCTGGTCAGTGTCCACCCAGCTCTTGTCATGACAGCTCTCTGCTTTGGGTGTGAGGTTGCTAGAAGCAATAACAGTACTGCCCAAAGTAATAATTATCCCATTTTCCCATTTTGTATTTTAACCTTGAAACTGTCTTTCAGGGCTCAGCCCATACTTGTGGGAGCTCAGTTATTTTAATAATAAGAAAAAAGCGCAAATAACAAAAACAGAATTTGAGAGAAATTGGCCCTTTTCTTATTTGCTTTGCATAGACAGTGATAAACTTGCAAATCTCTTGGTCAGACAATCTGCCTGATGAGCTTCAAGGTGAAACACAGACACTGAGTGTCTGCTGTGTGTTCATGGTGACAGGTAACATAGAAATGATTTTACCAGCTCTTGTGCTGAAATCCTGAGGGGTGGCCATAGAAATTGACACCAGACCCAGCAGGGTCCAGAGTTGCAGTGTCCACAACAAAACTCCTTCAGTCAAACTGCAAAAAGAAGAAGGGTGTGGGGGAAAGAAAGAATAATTGCTACAACCATCAGCGCGTCTGACATTTGCATGCTGGAAATGCTCCAGATAACTTTGCCTCTCTTGGAAGTCGCTGTTTACTCCAGTTGCTTTGTGCTGTGCTAACGGCTCCAATAAATTCAATGCTATTCCTATGGCTCAGAGTGGCTGTCATCTAAGTTTATGAATGTGAGATTTGTTTGGCTCTCCCCACCATGAGTGATTGGGGTTAGAAAGTGAGATTATATTTGGGCAGAGGGAGAGAGATGCTGCTAGAAGGCAAACTGAACGGACATTGTGAATTTATTTTCTTTAGATGTAAGGCAGTTGTATTTATGTGGAGTTGTAAAACAGAAAAGATATTGGGTTCTGGTGCAGGAATTATATACGAACTCTCAAAAATGTATACAGTGAGAGCTTATAATAGAAACTTATTCCAGCAGAATCATTTTTTTTCAACAAACATGTAGATTGGCATGTGGAGCATGCTGTGCTGAAGAGATCGAAGCTTGATTGTGGTTTCATATCTGGCATTCCTGAGTGAACAGAGAACTGTGCTCCTTATTCATAGTATTTTGGACTGGGGGTTGGAGAGGGGACGCTGCCATGCAGAATGGCTCTTGGTTTTGCAGAGGAATGGGGAGCAAGAGGAGAAGAACCTTCCACTTTCCCTCATTTCAACTTCTTTTCTCTCTGAAGGTCTTTTGGATGGGGCAGCACTGAGGTAAAATGACAAGAAAAAGTGGAAAACATAATCCTTCTAAATAATATCCATTAAATTCATTTGTTAAAACAGGCTTAATAAATGTAAATGTGGTAATGCCAAATCAGGTTCTTCTATCTCCATGCATTTCTTAGGCTTCACATGAGCAACAGGGAATGGGATTTGGTTATGGTTATCCATGGTGAAATAGAGAGTATTGTTATATGCTTATAGATTTCAGGAGAATAAGGTATTTTCAACTTTGTCTTTTCAGTATTTGCAAGCCCAAGGCCTTATGAAAGAGATAGCTCTTTCAGTTTGTATTTAAAAAAATCTCTACCTTGTCAATATGCTGCTGCAAATGGCCTCTTGTGGTAAAACACATCATCTGTCACCTGCTGAAGAGCCATGAAGATGTAATCTAAGCCAAGATGTCATCACTATAAATATAAAATTTCATATGGTTATACTGAGAGTTATTTCTTTCTTAGTGTCAAAGAGAGACTATTGTGCCTTGAAGGTTAACAGAATGACATAACTCTCTAAATAGACTATGCCAGGGGTTCAAGTGTAGGAACTGAAGTTTGGGGACCTGGGCAGGGTTCCTAGTTCCTTCAGCAGTGCTGATCTCTCATACTGCTCAAACTTCCCACTCTTACTTCAAAGGAACTGATAAGGGGTGTGGAAAGTTTTTAATTTTTTGTCCATTCAAATAAAATCCGAGATGATTTCAGGCATCATGGTTTATTATTAACTAAGGTTTTGAATCAGTAGAAAAATCTCTCATGTTGAAAGTAGATACTCTGATCTCATACCATTTTGACTTCTTACACAACAAAATTGCTGGGGCTTTTAGGCTGGCATCAATTAATAACCTATATATTTCTAGGCTCTCAATGACCCTATCTCAGCCCTGTTCATGTTTCTTAGGAGCAAATTGAAGATTGTTGTTTGGATGTTATTCAAAAGATGTTTTCTTTCCTGCTTCCTACTGGGTTCACTAACAAATGCTGTAAACAAGGGACCTGGGATACATGCACTGCACAACACTTTGTTGGGGGAGGGGGAGAGTGAAGCTGAAGGAATGTAGGATAGAAAAACTCAAAACAGAACTGAGGAATCTGAAGTATTCCAGAAATTTTCAGGGAGGCAAAAGATTCATCTTTTGTTGCAATACGTGATGTCATCATTCTCAGTTCTACTTTCTACTCCAGATCTCATACAAAATGATGCATAGGAAGTTCTGCACAATTGTGAGTGGGAACTTCTTCACAGTGCAAGTGATGGAGCACTGGAGCTGCACAGAGAGGTGGTGGAGTTTCCTTCTCTGGAGACATTCAAGACCCAGCTGGATGCCTACCTGTGCAGGGAGGTTGGACTAGATGGTCTCTGGAGGTCCCTTCCAACTCCTACAATTCTATGATTATGTGCTCTCAGATATAACATTTTTTCTTTAGATCTTTATATATAGATAGAAAGCTGACATGTGCAACTCAGAGAAATTAAGCACTGTCCCATTAATAGGATTCATATGTAACAACAGTACACATTCCTACAGTGCAGCTCTGTTCATCTAATCTAGTCATCCTGGGCTCATCTCAAAGACAGTGGAAAGGAAGTGGTTTGTCTATGAAGTGATTTTTGATGCCCGTTTTGTATTATTTTAGGCTGTGCCTTGGAGGAATCTGTTCATTTCCATGCCCTAAAGACAGAGGCAACCACCACCTGTATGGCAGGTTTTGAGGAATCCCACCCTTTTTGTTACAAAGAGTCCCAAACCTCTTATAAATTGCTCATGCTTTTTCTTAAAACCATCTTGATTTTTTGCTGCCATTACCTCTGTATAATGGTTTCAGACCTTGACCTTCTCAAAGCTTGAAAACTGCATATACATTTCATCATCAGTGTACTCCCAGTGATTAACTGGAAGTCTATTTGCTCTTGAGCTCCACCACTTGTTCACTCATACTTTCTCCTCAATTTGAGAGACACCAATCTCCACTGTAGTAGGCTAGAAGTCAATGGATTTTAGATTCCTTACAGTAGAAAAATTTAGTTAGAAACCTTTTTCAAATTTTCTTAACCAAACTCAAGATGAACATGACCTTTCACTGAACATGACCTGAACACTAAACCTTTCAGCTAGAAATATTTGAGCGATGTCTGGAAATATATGAAGGATGTATTCATTACCCTAGATTAGCAATCAACTAGAAGTATTTCTGGCCACCCTCACTTTTATTCAGAACTTACTGAAGAAATTTGGTTCATTTCTGATGTAATCTTTACTTAGATCAAGATATTCCAGTTTGTGGGAATCTCTCAAGATACAATGGGGGTCGTCATGTTATTTTTTTCTTAAAGAGAGGACTTTTTATTGTACAGTATATCAAAATAGAGTGCTGTGTTTCAACTTAGCCTTCTGAAAGACAATATGAGGCTGAACTGACATATTTAAAGGGGTAAATGATATTGAGTCTTCAGAGAAAAACTACAGAAAAATTAAAGCCGTCTGCTTGAGTTGCCATTGAACATATGGATGCCAGATTGCAATGGTGAAAGCCCTCATCTGATTTGAATGCTTTGACTTTTCACAGTGGCCTAATTATGATTAAGAACTGCCCTCTATAACAATGTGCAAATCAATAACGTGTTTCTCTGGGCAAGGAGGAGGAGGGATCTTTAGGTTGCCTGGTTGGCCAACGATCAAGGACGTTGTTCTTGAGCACTGATTACCCTTCATGGTACATTATTATTCATGGAAATAGTGCCTCCCACTCTCCTAGAGGTGACATAATGAAATCAGTGAAGACAAGCCCCCTCTCTCAGCAGGACGGGTGCCAGGGTCGGATGCAGACATGACTGACTGGTCCCAAGTCAGATGCTTGCTGTTTTCTGAGCAGTGCTGGAAAAGGCAGTTGCAGGGGCTCACCAGCAAGCTGAGGTGGTGTAGGACTATTTGCAGCCCACCATAATAGTACATTTCACTGTTCCCTGATCATGGACTTGCCTTCATCATCTTAGAAACTGGATTTGTGGAAAACAGCCTCACAAAATTATAGGTAGATGAACTGCAGTTTATTTGGCCTTAAAACTTATAAATAGGAGTCTAAAATTCCTTCTGGCAAATTAACCACGAAGAAGATTTGCTACACCATTACTATCCCCCACAAAAAATGTCACTGAATTTCTTAACGGTGGTTAGACAGAATTTGGCCAAGTGGAGTTACAAAGTGGCTGGGTTGGGTAAAGACCACTGATGATTAAATCTGATGACTGGAGAGAAGCTGAACACAAATCCAAGTATTTGAGAGAGAACACTGAATCACATAATCCTTAGGGTTGGATGTCACCTTTGAAGGCCATCTAATCCAAATCTCCTGCAATGCACAGGAACACCACAGTTAGATCAGGATGCTCAGGGCTGATCCAGCCTCACCTTGAGGGTCACCAGGGTCAGGACATTGACCACATCACTGGGCATCCTGTTCCAATGCCTCACTACCCTCACTGTGAAAGACTTCTTCCTTATATCCAACCAAAATCTACCCTCTTTAAGCTTGAAGCCATTACATTTGGATTTGTTGAACTTCATGAGGTTCACCTGAGCCCACTGCTCAAGTCTGTCTTGGTTCCTCTGGATGGCATCCCATCCCTCCGGTGTCTCGATCACACCCCGCAGCTTGGTGTCATCAGCAAACTAGCTGGGAATGCATTCAACCCCACTGTAATGTCAATGACTGCTGGCCCTTGCACCACCCCTGGGGCCACCACACGTCATTGATCTCCGTCCAGGCACCGAATCATTGACCACTACTCTCTGGACTTGATCCTGCAGGCAGTTCTTCATCCATCAAACAGTCCCCTCATCAAATCTTTCTGATTTGGTGAGAAGGATCTGTGGGGTACCATGTCAAAAGCCTAGCTGAGGTCCAGACAGATGTCATCAGTGGCCTTTTCCATTGACACGTGACACCATCATAGAAGGCCAGTAGGTTGCTCAAGCAGATTTTGCCCTTGGTGAAGCCGTGCTAGTTCTCCTGTGTCAACTCCCTTTTTTCCATGTGCCTTAGCATAGCTTCTAGGAGGATCTTCTCCATGATCTTCCCCGCCACAGAGGTGAGTTTGACAGGTCAGTAGTTCCCAGGTTCATCCTTCTTAAAAATGAGTGTGATGTTGCCTTTTTTCCAGTCACCAGGGAATTCACAGAAAATCTCAAGAGAAAAAGCCCATAGAATCCAAGAGTCTTTTGGACAGAAATAGGGATGTTCACAAAGGCTGAAATCAGGAATGAGAACAGAAGGACACATTTTGCTGCAGTTAATAAAGAGAAAGAATCTTGCCAGTCCATCTAGGAGCTATATCACTCTGTAAGTGCTTGTTGCTTTACTCTGATTACAGAAAAGCCAAAGGCAATTATGTTACTAATTATAGCAGCTCTACTGTGTACCTCAAGTTAGGCAGATGAATATGGGCTTTGGATTCACATTAAGATTACTCATTTCCAAAATCTTTTTGTAACATATTCAGACTAACACACTTTTCATTTGCTTCTCTCCTTTGACTGTATACAAAGTGGTATAAAAATAATGGATTCATCTGTGTTTGGGGCTAATCCAGAAGTCTGTCAAGTGCCTGCAGCAGGATAGGAAGCTGTCTGGATAGGACCATGACAGAATCTGGGAGGATCTAATTATGAGGACCTCTGTGAGCCTGCAGTCTCCTGAAGCAATTGGCACTGTAGTTTTCTCTGCATCTGCTGCTTGAACTGCTTTGATTCTCTTGTCACTGGAGACACTGCAGTGACCCAGACCTCGTGTTTCACCCCAAGGACAACTTCTGGCTTCAAAATGCCTCTCAGGGGTGAGCAGCTCTGAAGAAGGAGTTGTCTCCAGCAAGCTGCTTCATGCCTTCCATCCCCAATGGCTAGCTCTGTGCGTTTGACCTTGAGCATCTGGCTATATATAAATATATATATATATATATTTATACACTCCAGACGGTTTGCTCTGTACTGCTTACAGTGCAGCTTCATTTAAGTTCTGTGTTTTAAATGCTTCCCAAGAGCCATGGTTTAAATTGAGTGGAGTTGACTACTTATATGAAAAGCCATCTTCTCCTGACTCCCATCCATATCCTGGCAAGTGTCTGCCAAAAATATTATACCCAACCCCTGCTCTCATGAAATATGCATATAAAATGCCCCCAAATGATACCTAAAAAATTCATAGTCCCTGACCACATTATAGCAATGAGCATGGTAGAACCTAGCAGTGTAAAAGATGCTTTGTGACTCTGACAGAGATGATGCCCTATTCAGGAAATTAATATACAGGAGAAGTCTAAACACACAGGCAAGACTCGTGTATATTATTCTGTAAGGATTATTCATGTCTTCAGAATGATTTACAATATTTAGTGTGCTTGATAAATATTTGCAGTGCAAAAGAGAATATATGCATGTATATGGACATGTACATACGCGCATTGCAACATACACATATTCTACTATGAAATGAGATATTTGAAAATTCACAGTCTTTTAATTGAAATCTCACTTGGAATGAAGGGAAGAATAGCCCTGTGGTTGATACATATGTATTTTCTAAATAAAACAAAAACACCAACCTGAAATTGACTGAATTTGGAATTTATAAATATTTCTCTCTCTCTCACACGCACAAACACAAAATAATGGGAGGACTAGAAAAACTCTTGTTTCTCATTCTGACTTTCCTGAGACCTTGGGGGAAATGTTTGTTGGGCTTTTTTGTTTTGAAAAAGAGAGATGATATCTGTAAGAGCTCTGTAACAAAGATTTGTGTTTAATTCCCAGCAGCTCCACAGGGGATCTGGAACCCAAAAACTATACATTATTCTTCCTATCACTTTTCTTTCTCTAAATTGACAATAACTGTGTTTCTTTCTACACGGAGCTGTCACTGTGGCCTTACCATGCTCTGATTTTTAAATATTCAATAGTTTTAAGCTTCCAGTAAAGGTCAGGTTTGCTCATTTATTTTCTGCAATAAACTGCTAGGGGAGTTTTGGGATAAGTGGTTCATCATTACAGTAGCACCTAGGAGGCAGTTTGCGACCTGCTGGGGGCGGCCATTGACTTATGTGTAATAGGACACACTAAGGGTCTTGCATGCCCTTTGACTTTGAGAGGTGAAGGAAATCTGCCATTTGTTTTTCTCATTGAAAAGGAGAACCCCAGATGAATCAGTCATTGGGCATCATACCAGCATGCTGTGGGACAGCCAGAACTCTAACCATCATCTCTTGTCTCATAGGTCCATAGGATCACAGAATGGTTTAGGTTGTCCATCCAGACACAGCTCCAGCCATGGGCTGGGTGCCTCCCAGCAGCTCAGGCTGCCTAGAGCCCATCCACGGCCTTGGTACCTCCAGGGATGGGACACCACACTTCTCTGGGAAAGTCCTAAAATTGTGTGTTGTCCCATTGGATCTCCTTTCTTTCCTGGTGATGCAGCCTGCTCATCATAGAATCAGAGAATCACTGAGTCATAGAGACATTGAGTCATTAAGTCATAGCATCATAGAATCACTGAATCACAGAACCACTGAATCATTAAATCCTTGAATGCTTGGGTAGGAAGGGACCTTTAAAGTCACCTAGTTCCAATCCCCTGCTCTAGGCAGGGACACATCCCATTAGACCATGTTTCTCACAGCCCCATCCAGTCTGGCCTTGAGTGCTTCCAGTGAGGGGGCATCCAAAGCCTCACTGGGTAACATATTCCAGTGTCTCACCACCTAACAGTAGAAAATTTCTTCCTAATATCTAGTCTAAATCCATCCTCTTCCAGTTTAAAACCATTTCCCCTTATTCTGTCGCTACCTGCCCTTATAAAAAGACCCTCACCAGTTTTCCTGTAGGCCCCTTCAGGTACTTGAAGGCTGCTACCACATCTCCCCAGGCCAAAGAGCCCCAGTTCATTGAATCACTGAATTGCTGAACCATTGGATGACTTGGGTTGGAAGGGATCTCAAGGATCATCAGGTGTCAGTCGAAGGTGTAATTTTTCATTGTGGTTGAGATCTGTTGAAGAATGAAAAACTTATAATATGAGAAGGTGAGGGAGGAGACAAATGTAATAAACATGAAGGCAACCTGCACGGCCACCAGGTTGCCTTCTGCATTAGTCACCACCATTAGCACTTCCCTGCTGAGTGAATGAGGAGTTACCAAACTCATGCAGGACTCAGTAGGAAGAGATCACCTTATCAGAAAGGCCTTTTCTGCAGCTCGCTGGGCACCACATCATCACAACAATGCGTCAGACTTAATAAAACAAACGGAGAGAGTGTGAACACATCCACTTAGCGACAAGTGAATAAACACTGCTCTGTGCGTGCGTGCTGGAGGTCAGTGGGTGCTGCTCCAAAGGCATCTGTCTCTTTTGCTGGCAGAGACTTCTGACAGAAGCAGCATGCTGCATCTCTGACTTGTGTAACCACTGCCCAGTGGCCAGCGTGATATCGGAGGTCCGAGAGGCCAAGTCAATGCTTGGCTTTCCTCCCAAACCCTATTAAGTCTGACTGGGGCTGTTTGCATATCATTTTCCAGCAAAGCGATTTGAATTTGTGATTAGTTAAAATATTTTTTTTTTCTAGACGCAGTCTAATAAAGCAGGGACTGTAGCTGTGAATAATTTAACTGATGAGTTTTGCACTCGTTTTTTGAATCATTTGCTCTGGGGACATTTTGCCAGAAGTCAGTGTAGCTGCACATGCTGGTGGGGAACAGAGCCCACATTTCTGTCTCTGGAGCCCTTTATCAGTTCAGATAGAGCAGGGTTTTGTTCAAATTAGTCGATTCCTTCCACTCATACCTTGAGCACACACACACTGCTCTAGCAAAAAGCAATGGTTCAAGATTTTAGGGATTTTCTTCCTCCCTCCCTCCCTCCCTCCCTCCCTCCCTCCCTCCCTCCCTCCCTCCCTCCCTCCCTCCCTCCCTCCCTCCCTCCCTCCCTCCCTTCCTTCCTTCCTCCCTCCCTCCCTCCCTCCCTTCCTTCCTTCCTTCCTTCCTTCCTTCCTTCCTTCCTTCCTTCCTTCCTTCCTTCCTTCCTTCCTTCCTTCCTTCCTTCCTTCCTTCCTTCCTTCCTTCCTTCCTTCCTTCCTTCCTTCCTTCCTTCCTTCCTTCCTTCCTTCCTTCCTTCCTTCCTTCCTTCCTTCCTTCCTTCCTTCCTTCCTTCCTTCCTTCCTTCCTTCCTTCCTTCCTTCCTTCCTTCCTTCCTTCCTTCCTTCCTTCCTTCCTTCCTTCCTTCCTTCCTTCCTTCCTTCCCTCCTTCCTCTTTCTCTCTCTCTTTCTCTCTTTCTCTCTTTCTTTCTCTTTCTTTCTCTCTTTCTTTCTCTCTCTTTCTCTCTTTCTTTCTTTCTTTCTTTCTTTCTTTCTTTCTTTCTTTCTTTCTTTCTTTTCTTTCTTTCTTTCTTTCTTTCTTTCTTTCTTTCTTTCTTTCTTTCTTTCTTTCTTTCTTTCTTTCTTTCTTTCTTTCTTTCTTTCTTTCTTCTTTTCAGTTTCCACCTTTAACTTATTTATCTTTCACATTTGATTTCTGTCTATGTTGGGTACGAACCAAAAAAAAGTGTTTTGAATTTCCAATAAACTTCCGCTTTCAGAACTCCCAAATCACGACGGCTTTGAAAAGAAGAAATGGGCTCTTCAGACACTAGTATTTGCATTGCACCATCAAGCTCTGAGTGCCTTGCTGTGGCACGCATGCTGACACACTGCTCCCTAACTCTAGCTGTGTCCAGAAGAAGAGAACCTGCATAGGGACTTGGTTTCTCAGCCTCAGCACATGTCCCCATTGCCTGGCTCTGAGTCGCAGACCTGAAGCAGGGAACTGGCATGCTCTGAGCCCTCTGGCTCCGGCCTGGCTTCTCCAAGCTTCCAGGCTCCCTGCTGTGGACCTGGGAGCTGAGCCCAGATCAGATCTGTTCTTCCAGGCTCTTGGCTCCAGGAGAGGCTGTCTGGAAGTTTTGGCATCATTCCCTGCCCTACAGCTACAGACCCTGCAATGCTGAAGACTTTGGCTTTGGGGAAATCTTCTTGGAGGGTCTATCCAGGGTCTGTCCTGCCTGGAAAGCTCTCTGTGTGTACTTGATCTTGGTGGGTCTAGACGGGGGCTGTTCCACCTGGAAAGCTATTTGTATGTGTTTGAATAGCTCTTTAGTGCATGAGGATTTAGTTAAAGAAATCCTGAGCTGTCTCTTGCAAGGGAGCACAGAGGACAGGTCTCCCTTCTCTGTCTCTGGTTCAGTCGCAGAGTTGACATGATAGCCTGTTGGTCAGGGCTTTCCTCTGGGAGGTGAGATGGATGGTTTGGAAAAAGCAGAGGCAGATGGTAGTGAATCCAGATGTGCCACTGTTGGGGTGGGAAGAGTAGTAGTTGGTGTAGCTTCCTCAGACTACCAACTACACAGTGCTCCCTGCTGTCCGTTATGGTCTGGGGTCAGAAATACCCACAAAAAGACAGACACAAGCCTCAGTCCTCCCAAACAGAGCTTCCAGATGGAAAAACAGGACTTGTATTGGATGAGGAGGTCTCCTAAATCCAAGCACAGAGGGGAGATAAATGGAGAATTCAGGCTGTGAATTACAGCTTCAAAGAGGTATTTAACTCTGAGGCCTGTTGAAGGCAGCCTTCAGAGACAATTTTAGAGAGACTGTCTCATCTTTCAGTGTTTTCTACTAGTGGTAGGCTTCATGTCAGTGACACGTTGGAACTGCTGTTCCTGACTTGTTGCACCTAACTCCATTTGTGAGATCTAATCCAAGGATCAGGTTCCAAAGAAGTTTGGCTCTGACACTGCTGGGGCTCACCTCACGGATCTCATACTGGGGTGGAAAATAGGTAAGATACTTTAATTCCCAATGGATTTCACAAGACACTTCTCTCTCATCACACAGGCCCAACAATTCAGTCAAAAAAAAAAAAAAATCCGGAAGCTGTAAAAGCATCTGTTGTTGTAAAATCTCGTTGATGTTTTTATTATGAGGCAGAAAATTACCATTAAACTAATAATACAATGGACAATCCTTCACTCCTTTTTCTCACAAATCATTTACAACCACAAAAGAACAAAAGTGGTGAGTCTTTCCTTCTCTCCAAGTCTTCTATGGTAGGCTGTAATCTTCCAAGTATAGTCAGGTCTATCTAGATTTTGACTGAAGTGATATTTACTGTAAGATATTTACTTTTAGAACAGTTTAGGAATTCAAAATAGAGACACTCTGCCCTCTGGAAAGTCAGAAAACAAAAGCACTGAGTACCTATCAGCTCTAAGATTGCACTGCTGCAATCTGAAGAGCTGCAGTCAGCCACTCCCAAGTCACACTCTCATTCATACATCCTCAGACAATCCTCAAAGCATCCTCTACTTTCAGGTGGGATGGTATCGTGAACCTTTATTTCTCTCAGTGAGCAATATGTTAGTGCAGTCCTCTCGAACCCTTGCTCCTCTTTTCCTGTGGCTTTATTTCTGCATGAAATTCACAGAAACACTGAACTGATTCAGTTGGAAGTTAACAGTAAAGGCCATCTGGTCCAACTCCTCTGCAATGATCAGGGACATCCACAGCTCCATTAGGTGCTCAGAATCCCATCCAGTCTGACCTTGGGTGATTCTACTCAATGAAACATTCAATAGAGAATTAATTTATTTGGTTGACCCCTTTCTTGTTCTGTTGAACTGCAGATGGAGCAGGCTGGTGTTTCTTTTTTCCAGGGATGATCATAGCTCTCAAGAAACCAGAGTGCTCCCTTGAAGCCAAGAAAGCAAAGCCAAATGAGTACCATAAGTGGGGAGCTGTTCTCAAAGGATTCTGCAAAATATGACAGTCTCCAGCTTGTTTTCTTGAACAATAGACAAAGCAGAGGTGTTCCTCCTCCACAACAGTGTGACTTTGTCTCAAAGTTAGCAAAAAAGGAATAATTAAGAAATTTGTAGACCAACATTAAAGAAGAAGATGGAGGTTCTAATTTCTTTGCATTCTTAAAGAAGACAATGGCAAAGAGCACTCATTCTCTGTGGTCTGAAACTGCATTAAAATTGCAATTAGAGGTTGTTTTAGATGGTATATCCATGACTTTGGGGGGATTTAGAAGCTTTGTGACATTAGGCTGCTTCTAGACACTTTGCTCGATTTGTTTTCTGTTTCTGTGAATATGAGGAAAGTTTTGGGAAAAGGGAGTGTCCCGTATTTAGCTGGGCAAGTCTGGTGAGCCCAGGTTTTGCAAGCTTCCTGAAGAAAACTTCTCAGGTTAAAATATAGCCCCAAGAGCCCCAGGCCTGTGTGTAGTCAAGCCATGGCACTGATGAAAAGACAGTGGATAACTTTGGTTCAGAATTTCCAAGAAGAGAGGACCCACTCTGCACCTCTGAGAACTGATGGATGGCAGTCCAGTCCTGCTTGCTGAGGAGTGAATACGGAAAATCCACAGGGGGGATGTGTGATGGAGTTCGTAGTTTGATGCTAGCTTGAATCACAGTCTGATGAGAAAGAGAGAAAGAACAGCCAATACAAACCATCCTCATCCTGTTCTCCCAGCAGTCTCTCCTGTAAAGCATTGCTTGGAGGTGAGCATACTGGAAATACTATTATTACTCAACTCCTGCTACTGTGAGACCGCCAGCGCCTGGTGCAGAAAGAGCCAAATTAAATGACAATAAAGTAAAATCCTTGGCAGCTGTGAGTGTTTGCTTCTCAGTGACTGAAAAGGGAAGCCTGGCCTGTGCTCTGCCCTCATGCTGTTTTGGAAACTTGAAGTTGTCCATAAGGCATCGTCTATGCAGAAGCCCTATCGCCAAGCAGCGGGAGATGTTGTCCTTAGCAGTGACAAATGATTGCCAGCAGTGATTTCGGGGAAGAAAGAGCAGCTTTCAGATGTAGAGCATCTAGCAAGCCAGCGAGCTGAGCCGAGCAGCAAGACCCTGCAGTCATGCAAATACAGTAGTGCCACTGCGATGGGCCAGATCCTGAGAGCGTTCCCCTCTCCACGTGGGTGGCAGGACCTGGCTCGATGTCAGTCATGTTGCATGTCATTTCCAATAATATGGGGCCAAATCCTGCAGAGCTGTGCTGCACTGGCTGAGATGGAGCACTGTAATTAAGGAGAGACTGAGTTGCTGCCGATCTGGCTGGTCCTACTAGTGCAGCCCTCCTCACCCCACTGCATCTCTCAAATCCAACCTGAAAGGGTGATGAACACCTTCCTGTGAGTACTTATCATTTTTATGAATTTATTTGGGAAGGTCTGATCCAGTTTTCAGAGAGCCTCTCCATTGACTGTAGTGGCTCTTGATTCCTTGATTGCATAAATTCTGCTATTTCACACTTTGTTCCCTTCCATGCCCATGGGTGAAGATCATCAGCTCCCATTGATTTACTGCACTTGAGCTTCTCGGGTTTCCTCATAATACTTTTTCTCCAATTTTTTTTTTTTTTTTGTAACTTGGATTTTCTTTCAAGGCTGCATTCACATTTCTCTATAAAAATTCCCCAAGAGCAGGATTTTCCCTATTATATTTTATGGTCAAAGAATAATGCACCTAAAAGAGCTGGAAAACAAAGAAAAAGCCTTTAACTTCCCTGCTTCTTTTGTCTCTAATAGCCTCTCTTGAACCGATTTTGTTTCATGCTCTTGTGGATATCACTAAGCTTTTCCTGGAAACACTGTAATTCTGCTGTACATAAATATGAGGGTGCTCACAATTAGACACTGATTACAGATGTACCTGATGAACATTCTTCAAAACCATATAGTCCTGATTACTGGCCAGAATCAGGAAAGTGGAAGATGTGGAGATCTCATACCCTGGTAATGTCTATCTCACTGCCTTCATGTTGAGCATTAATTCCTGTATAGCCTGCTCTTCTTGCACATCTAAAATCCTGGAGATGCAGTATTCCCTCACTTGCATTTGGAGCTACAGTTGCACTCTCTGCTGATTCAGAGGCAGCTATTTTTGTTCCTTTAAATGGCTCTTAGAAAAGCTGATAGCTAAGGCGTTCTCAGCCTCCATTCCTATTTCTGCACCCACTCAGAGCCACTGGCTTTTGCTATTACAAGGCTTGTAGAGCAAGTATAGTTAAGATTGTCAGCTGCTTTCTGCTCCACATGCAGTAAAAAAAAATTATTTTCCTTTCTGTTGTTTCTAATTAAACCCACTGGGGTTTAATGGGTTGGACACATAACCTGGAATATCACATTGAGTGTGTAAGGTAGGAGGCTATCATTTATTCTGTAGGACCACATTAAAAGAACGCTACAGGAAAGGAGCTGACCCCTTGCATCTCAGATCTGTGGCAATGCTTGCAGGGATGGAAAAGAAAATAATGTCCTGCCTATTGCACGTGCAACTGATTACAACAGCAGAGTTAGCGTGTGGTCCTGTGGCCCTTTTGTTGCCATATGGCAAACACTGCTAGCGATGTCATTGGAACACTGGTTTTCACTGTGTATATCTCTGCACCGTGGAACAGCTGGGCAGCACAAAGGGCTGGCTGGCCACCTGGATGTAGGCTGTGCATGTCACCACACAGACGCTTTTACCCCCATTCCCTCTTAGGTCAGCGCTTCATATGTCCCATTCTCAGCTCGTGATGATAGCCAAGACATCCTAGGGGATGTGCTTTGTCACTTTTGGAGGCACTCACATGCTACTATTCTCAAAATAAAGATGAGAGCTGACATACACAGAACGCATGGGTGAAATTCACTGATCCATTTCACTGAGATTGACAGCTTAGGCACTTCTCCACACTCTTGCTGAATAACTTGCCCTATTGGGTCTCTGTAAATACGGAGGAGAATATGATCATGGGACCCTCATATAAACTGTCAAGTGATAACTGCAAAGGAGAAAACATACACTGTCCTTAGGACAGCTGTACTTATCCTGAAGATCCATTGATACTCACTTGATAAGAAAGCTGTGACTTCTGGGGTGTGAATTACTGCTTCCTCAAAGGCCATGGAGAATGAACAGAGCTTCAAACCTCATACATCAGACCTCTCTAATGAGCTGTTACTTTGACGAATTCACTGATGAACCTACAGTGAGGCACAGGCTGTGGTGATGAACTCTTCCCAGACTTGGCCTCTTATATCAACTACACTGCTTGAACTCAGAGACACGGGGGGAAGAGGAGCAGTAAAGGAGAGCTCCTCATCCTCCTCCCCATTGTTTCTAAGTGCTGGCATCACCATCACATAAAACCAGACACTGGGAAGAGATAGCAGTACAAAGAGGAGGGGAGACTTTCTTTTCTGACTTCCCCATCATTGCTGGGCCTTGATGTTAGCTGAGTGTCAGCTGCCATGGAATTATTAATAGCAGCTTCCCAAGCTCCTCTTAGCTGCATCACACCTCTTCTTCAAACCCAAAACCAGAAGAAAGAAGCTCACAGCCAGGATAAGAAGCTGTTGCAGCATGGACCATCCTTTCTCATTAGAGCTCATACCTGAACTTGGGTGCGGGCCTGCCATACAGTTTGAGCATATAAAAAAAATGCATTCAGTGAAATATCACAGTATCACAGAATCACAGATTCTTTATTGTTGGAAGGGACCTTTAAAAGCCATCTAGTCCAGCTCCCCTGCAATGCACAGGGACACCACAGCTAAATCAGGGCCTGATCCAGCCTTACCTTGAGGGTCTCCAGGGTAGGGGCATCAATCACATCTCTGGGCAACAGGTTCCAGTGCCTCACCACCCTCACTGTAAAAGACTTCTTCCTGATATACAACCTAAATATTCCCCATTTAAATTTGAAACCATTTCCCCTTGTTCTATCAACACAGACCCTGCTAAAGTCCCCTTCTTTCAGTAGCTCCCCTTTAGATACTGAAAGTTACCACCAAGGGTATCCTATAATATTTACTTCCATCGTGAGTTTTCTACAGAACTGAAAACCCCGAAATGCAGCATCTGAATCATGGCAAGACTTCTGCTTCATTTCTTTCTTTCATGCATATCCTGATTAGATCCCAGGACAGCCTCACTGCAATCTGGATGTCAAGACTGATGTGCGTCTTGGTAAGGACCTGTCTACACCTTTGGTGCTGGGAAAGGTTTTCTGTGGATGCAGGCTTTGAAGCCATTCTTTGCTTTCATTTGAAGCAGAGCATGGGAGCTCAGCTGCTGAGCAGAAAGATCTGTGTTCCATGGCTGGAGGACAAGCCAACGGAGATGTGTTAACAGCTGCTAATATGCTGCAGCTATAGCTTTATTTTCAGAGCATTGTGTGTTAAAAAAAATAAAATAAAGAGCACAGATATTAACAGTTGGAAACAAGAGAATATTTCACCAGTGTATCTTTTGACATAATGGAGGAGGAGGCTTGGTGAAGCAGGAAGGACTCCATAACACAACATCCTGAGGCTGACGAGGAGCACAGAGCAGATGAGAATGCTCCTACACAGTCTTTAATTTATAGCAAATCTAATTTTGTGACACAGATCACAAAATTAATTAGAAAAAAATCATAACTATTAGGGCAACATTTACTGAGGCTCTTTACTGAAGGAAACAAAACTTGGAAATCACCTCAACCTACAAGGTACCAAGATTGCAACCAGAACCTATTTCCTTCACCCTTCTCCTCTCTGGATCTGAACCACATTTGCTTCATTGTGTAGAAAAACACTGTGATAGTTTTATTGTATTGCACTTTGATAAATGAATCAAAGAGGCTTTGAAATCTGATATTCAATTAACCCCAAGAGGACAATGGGAGAACAAGCACATCCGCACACTGCAGAGGTTGCATGGATGGTGGATGTAATTTGTAATAGTGAAGCAGAGTCTTCCCCTGATGTAATCAAAAAGAACAACTCAGCCAAGCGATGTAATTGCAACCATCAAGGCTGTTTGCCAGCAATAAGCAGGAAAACGAAGTGTAGGACTTGGCTCCGTGTCTGTATTGCATTGGTCTGTTCTTGGGTTGCACATTTGGTAAACTTCAACAAAGGCATAGGACAAATGGGAAAAGTTCAGAAAAGATTTAAAGTAAAGTAACTCCCGACCTGGAAAATACAGCTGCTAATGAAACTGTTGAGTTTTTCCAAAGGGCAATTAGAGAGTGGTTTAATCTGGGTCTGCAAGGTGGAGCTGGCTTGGCCTCATCCTAATATTTCAGCATGCATTGCCTGCAGTGTACCCCATTAAAATTCTATGCCAAGGCTGTTGCTGCAGCTGGGAAGCACTCTGAGACCAGACCCTGAGCTCTTGTATACAGCATGGATGATGGCTTCTCATATCACATCCAGACTGGGAAATTATCCCTGATGACTTTGCCTCTTTTTTCCCCAGTTCGTGGCTTGGTGATGTTGAGTAATATCAGGTCCATGTCTTAGCGTGATAGTAGAGTCATAGAATTATAGAATCAGTCATAGAATAGCTTGTGTTGGAAGGGAACATCCAGTTGCAACCACCTGCCATGGGCAAGGCTGTCACCCACATGATAGAGCTAATGGTTATTGAAGGTTAATAGCACTGCCTGCTGGCTGAGGGTGGGATACAACGGCAAACTCCTCCCTAAGAGCTGGAGTAAAGAGAAAAAATATGTCTCATAGCGAGGCAGCAGGAGCTTCTCCATCTCTCAGCTGAAACCAGAGCCAGACTGTGCAGCTTCTCCCCCCACCCACTATTTTGGGATATTTCTGTCAGCTGTTTTGGCTCTGGTTGCAGCTGAAAGATATCATTTGCTGATGGTTGCTACATCACCATCAGCCAGTGCCACTTGCTTCTCAGATGACATTTGTCCATTTGGGCTTCAGCATTCAAGCCAGCAAACTGCTCAGATGAATCTTAGGAACCACAGTCCTAACTGTGGCTTGCAGAAGATGGTATGTCTTCTAAAGTTATAGCAACCCTGCATGTTTTGAGCTGCTATCTACGAGGGTTCAAGGCAAAAAATGGACACAACCTGTAGAGGTGAGACTTATCCATTAAGTTTCTACGCCCAAGGTTGTGATGTCTGCTGCAGGACTTGATGCTTGGGTAGCTGCCCAGAAAGTGTCACCTAACTAGCACAAAATGCAGAAATCACTGGCTGAAATTCTATGGCCCGTGCTGTCCAACAATGAGAATAGATGGTCCAAGTATTTCATTCCTTCTGGCCTGCAGAACTGTGACTACTCTAAAAATAAAAACCTTCAGCTTCCCACTCTCCCATTCTGCAGCGAATGCTTGGAAGGGGGAAGGAGGCTGGATCTGATTTGGATTTAGGAGACAGGTTAGAAACAAAATAATAAGAAGCATTAAAGTGAAAATGAAGAGTGGCCAGATTGCTGAATTTTAAAAGAAAAACAAACACACAATAAAGCGATACCTCCACTGCTTGGACCAGCTCCTACTCCAAACCACCTATCACATCTCATTAGAACAATGTTGAGCGCTTTGGAAAAGAGGTGCCTGCCTAGGATCCTCTTTCAAAGAAAACTGCTGGGAGTTTACTTAGAGATGAAGGAGAAAAAAAAAAAATTAGAACTTTTATAAGAACCAGAGAGAGTAGAATTCCTCACTCCAAAGCAATTGTTGTATTTTAAATATTCTATTAAAGAATCCATTTTCTTCTCTTCTCTTTCCTTAAATGGATGGGGATAGGTTTCAATGTACATCTTGAACTGGGCTTCGCAACGTTAGGATTTCCAGTGGCATTTGGTTTTGATAAACCTCTTTTTTTTTTTTTTTTTTCTTTTTTTCCTTTGCCTTGAAGCAGTTTGTTCTCTTGGCAAGAATACAGAGACTGGCAATTGTAACTCACTTGTTGTTGCCAGTAGTAAGGAAGGCTTGAGGTCCTCTTTTTAGCTGTAGCACATTTGGATGTTTGGAACCAGTGCAGTGAAAAGAGGGGGAAAAGAGGAGGGAGAAGGAAAGGGAAAAAAAAGGCCCCTAAATCTGTTCTCTTCTCTACTGTAAATTACAACCCTGCTTTTTTAATTTCCTTTCCCAGCACAATGTTATTCATTCACTTCCAAAATAAACAGGGGGCTTAGAGAGCGAACAGCTTGGGAGAACAAACTGTCCTCTTTTCACAGTCTTTACCTGTCAAGAGCCTAATTAAACACATATATGCTGATGGCAAGCAGAGTATGATGGCCTTTGGGAAGCTTCTGCATCCCAAGGGTTACACTAGGCTGATCCTGAACTCAGAGGGCTTGAGAGAACCAATAGGTTCTTGTTCAGCTGAGCTACTGAATGAGGCTGAAAACGTTCTTTTTCTGTAAAGGCTCTGGTTTTCAAGCACAAAACCTTTGGGGATGGATTGGAAGAGATCGTAAAGAAAGACTTCCCAGTTGGTGAGCCTCTTGAGATCCCCGATTTGGGATGATGGATGTTTTTCTTCAAGAAAACTGATTTGGAAGATAGAATTCCTTTACTGAAAAACAGACAGCATTAAATTAGTTTGAAGTACACATATATATATGTTTGTGAGATTGTGTGTTTCCAGGTTCTGTTTGGCATGACAGGCAAGTTATCTCCAGCACAACTCCACAGACCTGCTAGAGTGGCGCCATGGAAAGATCGTATTTTCTGTTCTTTGATGTTTCTGCTTCATAATTTCTATCTCCTCAGTAGATTTCAGTATTTCTTTTATGGAGTCTGAATGGGTAAGAGGGAAAGCTAAAGTGGGACTTGTATTGCACAGGTCCCATTCCACCCATCTCCTGAACACAGTGTAGTACTCGGAGAAGTACAATTCACCATGCACACAATTTGTAACCAGGGTTACAAAGTGGAGGTATTCATCTCTTTGACACCACATCTGAGATCTCAGCAACCTTGAGTGAATTTATTATCCTGTTGCCTATCTTGACATGGAAAACACCATGGCCTGAAGTCTATGATTTTCGATCAGCAGTCAGTCTGGTTGAAGTAAATGGAAGCAAGAGTACTGCTGGGAAGGAAAGGCTACCCAGAATCTGCCCAGAGCTGTTGATCTTGATGTTCTCTAGTGTGAGCTATTGTCCCCACCTTGGGGTCAGCTCTGGTGAGCACTTAGAAATGGGCCAAGCGTTCTTAGCACTGGGGGTGCTCAACACAGAAGTGGGGTGCAGTGGATGTTCCTAAAGTTTGTTATGCCAATGGTGGTGGTGACAAAGTCTAGGACAGATCTGTAGAAAACAAGAAAGCATGGAGGTCCAGTTCTCTAAGAGGTGAGCGCCTACAAAAATCTATTTTCAGTCTGAAGGAAGGAAAAAGGAGGAAAAGGCCATAATGTCTTTTTTTTCTTTTTCTTTTTTTTTCCCATTTACTGTGTATACCTGGTGCAGCTGACTTTATAAGTTCATTTTCTTGATGATTTCTTTCTTTTTTTACTAGCATGCAAGGATTAAGAGATTCTGGAAAAACTTTTAGATTTTTCCCGTTTACGTAAGTTGGTTGCTGTTGTGTGTTTCTTTTTTGTATATGTATTTATACGTAAATAATGCTGGAATACAAAATAATGACTAGTTTGTAGAAAAACCATCTGGAAGCTCCTCTGTATCCAGCCTCACAGAGCAAAAAACAAAGGGGGTTGCTGCAAGAGTTTCACAGGCAACAAAGTTAAAATGGATGCAAGGAAATACTTCTGCTTAAAGCATATAATCACCCTGAGGAATTCCCTGCCACAGGAAATCATTGAGGCAAAGAGTTGAAGAAGGTCAGAGATATTTTTAAAGGTTTGAATGTTTATATGAACAAGGAACTCATACTGTTTACTTCTTCTTACTGGACAAGAAGATGAGTCAAGTATCACAGAGATTCAAAATACATGCCTTCCATGTAAAAACTATGGCCATAAATCAGTGATCTTAAAGGTCCCTTCCAACCCAAACTGTTCTATCATTCTATGATTGTACAAAAAAGTAACCATCTCTACAGTGTGTTTCATGAGGCACCAGTCAAAAAAGAATCATATGTTAAATCAGTGTGCATAATAGTTGGAAACA
This sequence comes from Oreortyx pictus, assembly GCA_036925125.1. Lineage (NCBI taxonomy): Eukaryota > Metazoa > Chordata > Aves > Galliformes > Odontophoridae > Oreortyx > Oreortyx pictus. Next base: position 104,693,133 of record JAUPFR010000002.1, on the reverse strand, counting down.
CGCATTTTGAAAAAAAAAAATTAACTCTGCTCTATGGTGGTACAACGATACTTTCACACAATTACCTCAAAGAATACTGGAATTCATAGTGCTAAATAATTTTCTTAAAGTTTGAACATTAACTTTTCTCACTTGTCTTGTTTTTCTATAAGAAAATCATAAAAAAAAAAGAAAAAAAAACTGTCAACCTGTACCACCACTTCACTACCCTTAATAAAAAAAAAAATCCTTATTTCCATTCTAAATCTCCCCACTCTAGGTTTGAAGCCATTTCCATTTGTCCTATCTCAGCAAATCCTGTGAAAGTCTGTCCCCTTCCTTCTTATCCCTTTAGATATTGAAAGGATGCTTTCCTGTGCCTTCTCTTCTCCAGGCTACACAGCCCTAGCCCTCTCAGTCTGTCCTCACAGGGGAGATGCTCCAACCCTTGGTTCATTTTTGTGGCCCTCTTCTAGACATGCTCTAACAGGTTCATTTCTCTCCTGTACTGGGGTCTTCTTCACAAGGTTTACCTGGGCCCACAACCTTTCCTGTCGTGGTCTCTCTGAATGGCAACCTGTCCCTTGAAAGTGTTGGCCACGCCACACATTTTGGTGTCTTTTGCACGTGGGCAATGCCCATCAAATCCATATCTTTCTGATTTAGAGAGAAGGATGTTGTGGGTGACCATGTCAAAGGCTTTGCTGAAGTCCAGACAGATGGCATCAGTGGCTCTTCCCTTGTCCATTGATGCAATTATGCCATTACAGAAGGCTACAAAGTGAGTCAGGCAGGATGTGTTCTTGGTGAAGCCATGCTGGTTCCCCTGTATCACCTCCCTGTCTTCCAGGTGCCTTAGCACAGCTTCCAGGAGGAACTGCTCCAGGATCTTTCCTGGAACAGAGGTGAGTCTGATAAGCCAGATGTTCCCTCAGTTATCTTTTGTATCTTTCTTATAAAATGGGTGCAACACTGCCTTTTTTCCAGTCAGGAACATCACCAGGCTTTCATGACTTTTCAAATATCAATTTCCAAATTAGATAACTCACATATGCTCAGACTCTGTTCACAGGACATGATTCCCAGCTTTTTTATCAGCCTTGTTGCCTTCATCCGGGTGCTTTCAAGGACAATGACATCTTATTCATACTGTGGAGCCCATGCAATATCAGAGGTGAAGCTACATCAACACTAAATATAGGAGAAGTGAAGCTCATGGCATTTACTGAGTCCGTTCCACTCCTGCATCCAGATCACTAGCAAAAATGGTGAAGAGGACTGGCCTTCAAACTGAGCCCTGAGGAACATCCCTGCTGTCTGGCCACCAGTCAGATGGAGACCATTCACTTCAATGCCGTGAGCTCTGCCACCAAGACAGTTCAACACACAGTATAGCTTGAGGCTGTTCAACTCACAAGTAGAGAATTTCGTGGAATCATAGAATCACAGAATCATAGAACCACAGAGCTGGAAAGGACCTCTAATGGTCATCTAGTGCAAATACCCTGCAATGCACAGGGACAGCACAGCTAGATCAGGCTGTCCAGGGCCTGATCCATCCTCGCCTTGAAGTTCTCTGGAGATGGGGCATCAACCAGATCTCTGGGCAACCTGTTCCTTACCATCCTCACTGTAAAAGTTTTTTTTGTCCGGAAGGATGATGTGAGGGACAATATCAAAGGTTGTACTGAAATACAGAAAGATCACATCCACCACTTTGCCTTGAACCAACAAGTGGATAGAGACATTACATGCAGAGCAACATCTCCACTTCTTCTGCCCTGCCAAGCCCTCCTGGATAGCCAGCATTTATTTCATCACATCCTCCCAGTATCAGTGATATCACAGTTCTGGGGAAGGATCAAATCTTCCAGTTTGTCCAGTATGTTCCTCATACTGCATGTACCGGCAAACATCTCAGATGTGCACCAGAACCATAAATGTACTTGCTGTTCTAAATACATGTGCCCTCACTGTACTTATCAAAAAATGTATCACTCTCTTTCTCATGTCCTCATGTTAATGATGGGTATTCTCCAAAACACGATGAAGGAAAGAAGCACGTCAGAATGATTTTAGATATGAGCTTGAAGTGAAGTTTTGCCTCTGAAGGCTTCCAGTCAATTGGGTATGACATTTATTTAACCAAGATAAAAATCCTGTGGCTTTGATTTCATTGTCACGCAGCAGCACAGCTCTGCAGAAACTAAACGAGGGTCTGTTTAAACTTGACTGTAGTAGGTCCATTTTTTTATCCCCTTGAAACAAAACTGGCTTAAAAAATAAGACAATACTAAATGCTTATTACTCCCATGGAGAATTAATGAACCGTAGCATCAAAACTATTGAGTGGTCAGACCATATGTTATTAGAAACGGTGGATGCTCTGCATTGGTTAGGGCTGTTATGCATTTGTGATTAAGGCCATGAAACTTTACCAATAAACACAGCTGAGAAATAAGCGTAAACAGTCAATCCATATGAGGGAAGTGAGCCACGTGCAGTAAATGTAGCAAAATGCAATTTAATGAGCCTTGTAGAGCAGACTAGCTACATCCAAGAAACTTTCCCACAAACTAATATTACTCGAGACCAACTGCTTATCAAAATAATCCTTGGTCTTACTGGACAGTGGTTCTATACATGTGGTGTGCAAGAGATGTCTGACGTTAATAATCTTCATTACTCTGGGGATATTTACTGCTAGCAATATGTATCCTCCCTACTACAGCCTGTAAGGCCAGGCAGCACTGGTGTAATGGCAGAGGGATCAGTGCAAATGAGGAAATGCTACAAAAAGAAGGAAAGGAATACACATCTGCCTCCAAGGATCTAGGTTCACAGAAAAGAACTCAAAGAGGAAGGTTCTCCAACGAGAGACCTTTCCCCAGTGGCACTCAGCCCTTAAATGAGGTCTAAGAGGGGTACAGCCTGGCTTCACCCCTTCTGGTCACATAGGTGAACTGCCTTCACCTGTGCTCCCAGAGCTGACCTGGTCTTTCCTTCAGATGCTCAATCTGTGGTTCAGGCCATGACTCAGCAGTTGGTAAACTGCTAAGATGATTCTGGTGCTGATCCGTTCTCCTGGGTGACACCAGCAAGCCAAGCCACTGTTCTGAGCCCCAGTTTACCCATCACTCTAATGTGCTATTAACACATACAAGTAATACAACCTCACAGGTTTGCACTGAAGGGGATTTTATTAATGTGATGCCATAGAATGTGACCACATCTATGTCTAAAGCTAGGGAAAGCTACGAAGCACGTATGTCCATAGGGCTCAGGGCCAACCCTGAGCTACTGTGGTCCAAAAGTAGCATGGCGTATCTGATGCTAGCTCCAGAAGATAACCAGAAAGGTAGGAGTGTGCTACAAGTTGTATTGAAACTTCCTTCAAAAACCAAGAAACCAAGTTTTTAAGAATTTGGGGAAATTGGTTACCCTTGCTGAACTTTGCTGAATGGAAAAGGGAATGGTGTAAGGCTGTCATGGGAAGGCCTGCTGAAATCCTGGTGGCAGCAACGCTGAATTCCTGTTACACTCACCAGGCTCCCTCCAGCTTCTTGCAGCTTTCATGTGTTTATTATTCTTACTTGGTTTACAAGCTCCAAAGAGACTTGACATAGATTATTATACAGAAACAATCTCAATGCATCTTGAGATAGATTATTTCCTCCCTTCACAGCTACAAGTAAGGCTGGTGTTGCTTATGGTTGAGTATCTTTTGGCATATCACTGGAAAAGCTTTTTTTCTTACACAGTAAGGCTTCAGTGTAGCAAAGCCTGACCAACACAGACCTGTTTACAATCTGGCATCTCCACTGCTCTGAGCTGCAATGGGACTTGCTGTTGCCGTCATGCCTTGCACCTGATTCTGCTGTTCAGGAATTGTTTGCTTTGACATACTGATAGTAATTAGAAGCATTTCTATAATGTCTATTCCTGTGAGGAATGCTTTCAAAAAAGAAGGATGTAAAAGACAACACAAATTAAGAGAAAAGAATGAAAAAATAAGTAGAAAAGGCAAACGAGAAAAATATCCGGTGGTTTGTAATAGTTTATAATTAGGATTAAAAAATGTCTGAGCTAGGAAATTAATCATCATTTTGGGGTTTGAACTAATATTTAGGCTCATGGTTGTCTCTGAGCCATTATTCAGAGCATGAAGATTCCAGGCCCTCTGGACAAGTAGATTTGTCTTAGTCTGAAACAGTTTAATATGGGGAACCTTCAGTTTTCCAAATTCAAAATCAGAATATGACTCAGATACTACTGGTGCTGCTAATACTGCGTCACAGCTCACAGAACCCAGTAAGAGACTCTACATAAAATCAGACGCAAGATTGAGTCTGGAGCACAGATGGACCCCATGGCATTGCAGTGACTCACACCCCAGAAAGAATTGGGTCCTGTTTAAAAATCAGTGCTCAGTAGGATTATGTTGACCTGTGAAATGCCCCTCCTGAAAACCTCATCTGACACTTGTTGGTCTGTCCTGTCAGAATCTGAACTGAGCTGATCTCCAGTGGCACTGAGGTACCTTACATGCAGTGAGGCAGAAAGGTTCAAGCAGGACTCTGTGTTGCAAATTAATGTGATTTTTCTACTGCACTGCACTGAACTAAGCCTTCTATATTATTCCATTTTCCAGGGAAAAATAGATTAAACTACAGCATGTGTTCTGTTTTTAAAGCAATTATACTTGAATATACTTGCTGTTTAGTTTAATTTTCCTTCTGAAAGCACAGCAGTCATCTTCTATCAACAAATCCATTCCAGAATGATTTTGCTAGCAACTAAGACTTTTTTCATCCGAAGTAGAAGCTTAGGAGGGATATGATCAGGTCTCTAACATGGCTAGAAACAATTCCAAGACACTCAAATATACAATGAACATTATATCTGCCTTTTGGATGTGCTTTTTTAAAGAATTTTTAGTAATTCTGTCTTTGGGACATTGACCTCATTGGCTTCTTGTCCTTGAAAAGTAGGAGTCCTTCAGCAAGGAAGGTACAGCTCTCTGGTCTAAGCAATCAGGGGTCAATGCAAGAGCAACTGGAAGAAACTTAATGATGAATATCACGCACAATGATGAGATTGGGGTGTGTGGCCCAGAAAAATGCAATTAGGGAAGATTGCCTCACAAAATTGAGTTCTGCAGTTGATGTCTTGTCCTGGATCCCCAGAGCTGCTCAAAGGGTCCCAGTCAGATGCAAGTGCAGCCAGGATTTGCCCTGAGGGCAGTTTTGGCAGTGAATGCTGAGTAGCAGTAAGTATGTATCCAGGAACAAAAGCAGAGCATCTAAGAAAATGGTCAATCAAGACCCATGTGTAGTCCTTACTGTTGACATCATCCATCTTCTTACTTCGATTGAAGCCTTTAATTTGCTGATAACTGGGAAATGTTTCTTCCATGTTTCCTATCCTTTTCACGTTGTAGGGTATCAAGTGGCATAAACTCACTTCTGCGCTGCTTGTGGCTGAGATCTTGTGCTCGTCAGCCAGCCTATGGACTACATACGTGACCCCGCTCCCTAATTTGTTATAAACAATGATTTTCATTAGTCAGCCTTCTCATAAAGTCTCTTTTTCATTGTGTCTGTGTGTCTACATGATTTGTGAGATTTGGATTGCTTTTGAGGTTTTCTATGAGCACTGTTTCAGATGACTGTGATGTTATCAGGAGTAGCTGGAGAAACAAAGGCTTTTGTACAGAAAAATTGGCAGGTAAATGAATAAGGAAATTATTTTCAGATTATTTGTTTTAAGGTATATTTATCACACTCAAATCTAAATATATTGATTTACTTTATGGCTTTGGAATCATAAACATTTGATAGGATTACTCATTAAAACAGTGCTGCTCTTTTTTGGCTTTCCAAAACATACTTCTAATAAAACATTTAAACACATGCATGCTATGCAATTGGCTGACTCAGTTGGCTCACCCCTTCAGCACAACTGGATTGCAGGAATATTCACGCGTCTTTCACATGGAAATCCAGCACTCCTGGGTGTACAGAGATCACAGAATCACACTTCTGAGCTAAAGCTACAAATGGACTTCAGCAATACTTCCAACATGGGATTTTACAAGGATCCTTCAAATTCCCAAGGCTGAGGGCTACACACATTCACATTACTTCTGGCTAAGTCTTGAAACTGTCACCCTGCTCGGAGCTCTGTGTCAGATCAGAGGCAAAGCAGAGCCCTCAGGATGCCTGTTTGCTCCACAGTCCTTTCCCTAGGACTTTTTTCAGGATACCCGGTTCTGTGAACACCGCTATTGTGTCTGGCTTTGTAGCAATCAGAGGTGGCAATGAAGCTTTTTGACATTGCCATGTGTAACCCATCATATCCCATAACCCAGTGACTGGACTTTACTGCCCACACTGCTGTGGAGAAGCCCAAAAAATGACACCAAATATCAAGGTCTGAAAACCTTGCTTCAAGAAAGTGTAGAATGTATTTGACTTCTCAAACAACGACCGACTGCTCTATTTTACTGTTAAGGGGTGATGCAACTTCAAGTTTCCATAAAATTGGGATCGTGTAATTTAAGTTTTTAATCTTGAAAATGATTCACAGCTGAAAATCTCATCAAGAGTTTCTCTCAAGGACCAAGAATTTAGAAAACCTCAGTCTTGCTCACCTTCCTGTTTTCTGCAGGTTGCCCTACGCTGTTTTACAGTCTGTCCTCTGGCTTTGAGTTATTCACCTGCTCTACATACAGAGATCCTGTGTGCACGATGCATGAAACAACCCATCTTACAGACCTAGTTTTAAGTGACATAGAATCATAGAATCATTGTATGGTTTGGGTTGGAAGGGACCTCAAGGATCATCAGGTTCCAACCCCCTGCTTCAGGCAAGATTGCCATTCGCTAGATCAAGTATTAGATGAGGCTTCCCAGGGCCTTGAGCACCACCAGGGATGGGGCAGCCACAACTTCTCTGGACAACCTGTTCCAGAACTTCACCTCCCTCTCAGTGAAAAAAACTTTCCCCTGATATATAGCTTAAATCTTCCCTCCTTATATTAAACCATTCCCCCCTGTCCCATCACTATCTACCTGCATCAAAAGCTGATTTCCCTCAGAGTTCTCTGAGAGCAGGCAGAAATTGAATGCAAGAGCCAAGAAAGGAAGCCAAGTTTCTCGTTTCATGGAGTCCTGAGTTAATCACTTATGCTCATGAGTCAAATACTGGGAAAATAAGAAAGAAAGCGTAACAAAAGGGAGTGAGAAGGAAAGCTTTCAAAGGCACAAAACCAACACCACCCGTTCAGATTTCTTGAGTGTCTTGTGGGGCCGAACATTTATGGCTTTGAGCATTGTTGGAATTCCCAAAGCTGGTAAATGATTTTCCCCATAAATTCTGTTACTTTGGAATCTCATTCTTACCCATCTTGGTTGGCCCTGTATTTTCCCCAGAGACTGAACAGAGCCCGTAAGTTCTGAGGACACTGAAAATTGCCAGTTGGAGAAACTAGCTTTTAGTTTGTTTTCTTTTCCTAAATAAGTAAATAAATAGAGACACGCATATGAAACCCACGTTGCTCTCTGAGCTCTTTTCCTTGTTAATAACATTTGCTTTCCCTGCTCCTATAAACTTTTCCCTGTTGTACTACCCAAATATGACAGAACTAGGTAACACTGAATTAGAAGCAGATCTAGTGAGAATTTCTCTCCTCAGATCACTTTCCCACCAGGTTTGCTACTATCTGAATGTTTCTTGGAGCTGCTTCAATTCTGGCAAATGTTTTAGGGGACATAAGCAAGAAGTGACACTGAAATCTGTCTGAGATGCATGTTATTTTCTGCTGGCTCAGAGCAATGCTTCTAACTTCTTTGCAATGAAAGTCTTTAGGAAATCGTGTTGAGCACCTGGGAGCACAATATCCTATGTCTGCTGGTCTTTCTGTAAGGAAATAACAGCAGTTAAATTGTGTCCACACCTGATGGAATGCTTTGGGATGAGCAAGAAAAATAATTAATTACTAAAAGAGTAGAGAAAATATTGCAATGGGCTCTTTTTATTCTTTTTTTTTTTTCTTACTACAATTTAATATGCATGGATGCAATTTCCACAGCAATTGCTACAATTGCAATGCAGTCTCTTTGAAACAGCCATCCGCTCTATTTCTCAGAGAAAGAAAAATACATAAATGACTGAAAACAGCAGTAGTGAATAAGTAGAAGCATCCTGGCTTCTGATCAGCAAGGGGGGAAAAAAAAAAGAGGAAAAAAATTAAAAAGGTGGCTGCTGTGAAACACTAGGGAGAGGAAAAGAACAGTAAACAAGACAAAACAGACCTAATTGGAAACAGTGCCTCAGCAGCACTCTGGGATGGAAGGTAAGAAGGGAGAATGGAAGAGCTGTAGAGAAGATTAGAAGAACTGGAAAAAAAAAAAAAAAAAAAACTGACGGAAACCGTAGGGAATTGAATAAAAACAACAGTCTGCTTACAAAAGTAAACATGAGGAGAAGGGAAAATATGCAAAGGGAAAACAGATGCAAAATGAGACAGTACTCAAGAGACAGAATGAATTGGAATTGTCTAAAATGAGGAGTTTAAACAAAAACAAAAAAGCAAAGAAAAACAACAACAAAAACAACTAAAAATATTGTCAGCCACCCCTTTTAACCTTCACACACTGAGATGCCTCTGCTCGTATCAGCCCTGGAGAGGTTGGTGCCATTTTATCCACACTGAGGAATTTTCCATCGAGAACCAGACTGAACAACCTGAAAAACGAGCATGTTGTGCTCAGGGTTATTTATAACATCTCTTCTGTTTGTAACTCTGCTCCCTGAGTCAGGCACATCCAAGATGGAGTGGGTGGGAAGGAGCTCTGTAACCATGTCAGGGTACCCGTCTGAGGTCTGGATTCAGCATCTCGTGGGAGCCTGGTCCCCCAGCAAGGCAGCTCAGCAAGCCCTCCCATGGGCTGCAGGTGCACATACATCCTACATGCTTGAACTTGCAAAATCATGATTGCCAGTCCCAAGTATGGCAACATGTAGGAGGGTGTCCTTTCTGCTGAAGAGATGCACGTCAGTAACCTGCCATTGCAAAAAAAAACAACCCTACTTTTTAGATCTCCAGTGGAATGTTTGTGGAAACCTGTAATGATTCAGAGCAGAACAACCACACGCAGAAGATCCTCTGATACGAAGCAGCTTCTGCTAGTTCATGCTGATAAAATAGGCATCTCATAATGCTTTGTGGGCATTTTTAGTCAAATATTTTTGTAGCTTGGGTGCATTTTAGCCTTGCTCTTACAACTGTAAAGCTTGGTGAGAAGCTTTACTCCCAGCTCTGTTGGGTTCCTCAAGCAGCTGTGAGCTTCAGGTCCTGAGCAGCTAAAGGAGTCATCTCTGCTTTGAGCAGAGATTGACCAGGCAACTGCCTGGCACCTCTTCCAACATAAATTACTCTGTGGTTCTCAATGTCTGCTTGCACTGCCTACTGCCAAAACCATCTAAATTAAGAAAAGACACCCCTGTCCAAATCAAGAGCAGCCTAAGCATGTTCAACAAAGCCTAGGGATTATGAACCCACACACCAAACTTGCATATGTTTTGTGTATTTTCTTGCTTCTCCTGTAGGGAAGCAAATATTACATATTTGTATCTGAAGGAAGACCTTGGACAGCTTGTGAATAGTTTAGTTGGAGCCTTAATCCCAATTATTGTTAGCTTTTTTGCACATCGTTACATGATCCATAATTAAACATAATGTGTTTGTTTCTGGATGCACAGAAAGCACAAGTATCCAAAAGGTTTAAAAGGAGCAGCAAAACTCAAATATTTTGGACTCCTACAAGGATATTTTGGGAAATTTGTTCTGTCAGCTGCCTGCTCTCCTCCTCAGAAAGCTCAGAGTTTGGGAGTTAGTACAAGCTGACTTTCATTACTAATTAAAGCTAGTACCCCAGAGGGAGTAGGTAAATATTTTCTCTGTCTCCCCTGCTATGGTATAGCTAAACCAGGAGAATAGATGGAGTGTGAAAACATCCGAACAAAGCTTCCCCAGACACGTCCATCTAACTGTGTGGGAATGGGCAGAACATTGGGAGCTCACAGGGAGGCTGGTATGACACTGAAAGGGAAGCAAGCCCTCGAGAAGCATACATGGGCTCTCCAGGCACTGTTTTGATGGTGAAGCAATCTGGCTTTGATTGTGGTCCCATCAGTGGTGAGAGTCTGGCATGCCATTTGTCTGCGGTACGGAAGATCAGATTGGGAAGCTTTGAAGAGGCTCAGAAATGTGATTTCATGTGGAGTGATGCTGCCTCTGTGGTACTGCCCTGTGGAACACGTGCTGGAAGACCAAGGACATTTTGGGCACGGGGTCATTTGGATTGTGACATCCTCTGAAGGGTACTTAAAGGACAGGGTCATCTGAGGGCTTCCTTTTTGATCTTTCTGCTGGGAAAGCATTCATAATTGGGCACAAAAAGTCATAGAACTGTATCTCAGAAGGATTGCTGATGGTCACCATTACAGAGTATGGTAGACAGTAATGATCTCTGTCTCTTTTGGCGGATTCTATGGCATGTGTTTAGTTGACTTGGTCCACTTCAGAGATGAGTTTCATGAGAAACAGAGGAGTCTCATTGGCAGTATTGGTAAAATGAACTAAGGTCTTAATAAGTCTGGGAGCCTCGAGATGCTTTCAGTGGGCGAGCTGAGAGTTGTGGCTTTGGGTTGGTGATACAGCACCAAGTGCAGCTGTGTACATTATTCCCATCTAGTGAAAAAGAGGAGGATTGATAGACCAGACTCTTATCATTTTTCAGCCTTCATCTCTCAGAACACTTAAATGTGTTCCTCTGTCCAGTTTGACAAACATTGCCAGGAGTCATACTTTGGCATGGGGACTAACAGTTACTTACATGCTATCCATCTCTCTTAGGTTCCAAAAAATGTGGCCATACCCAGACATCCCTTAGAATAAATTCCAGGCTTGTTCCTGTTCCTGCTCCACCCCTAGGAGCAGCCCCATGAGGGTCACCTGCAGCATGACAGCAAATAGCATCAGCTAGGTCTGCCCAAAGAAATGGTGCTTCCTACTGAGGAAGAAAGGAACCCCTTCTTCAGCTGCACACCTCTAACTGATATAGCAGAGAAGTGGTTATATACGGGAGGAAAAAAAATAAAGAGTTTTGGTACTCCTTCCTCTAAAAAATACATATATATATATATATATATCCCAAATCCCTTTAGGACAAATCCTCAAAGACATATACAATTTCATCACCCTGTAAAATCTCCCTGTTTTGCCCTGAGCCATTGTGTTTGCCAGGAGAAATTTGGAACAAAATGAAATTTTCTCCAAACATAAGAGGAGTAAAATTCCAGTTTCTCCTTACTGTTTTGCATAGAGAAAGGCCATGAGTGGTTTATTCTTGTTAGAAACAAACTTCCCCAAAGCCTAAGTCTCCTAGAAATTGGTTTTTGGAGACCTTTGTTATAAAGAACATTTTCCAAACCCAACAATGGTGGGATTTGGTATTTAGGTGTGGGCCTATTAACAAATTAGGACTGTGCATGATGCTGGGTTGAAGATCCAGACTTGCCCACATGTTCAGGGAGTGATCAGATCTGTGGTTTTGGTTCAGCTCCACCACCAGTTTAGAGGGAGGAAAAGTAGTTTGGACTTCACTGATAAAAGAAGTTTGTGCATGAATCATTTTATACCGGTAATGTGTTAAATACACCACAGCAGATTCATATGGCAAGGAAGTGTTTTAAGCCTTGCAGTGAGTTAACTGAATGGAGCCATAGGAAATATATACCAGAAGTTAATTTTTTCCAGTTCTTTTTCAGCTCTGCACCCTGCCTGCGTTAGCTCGTGTGCATGATGGCTTATTTTCACTTAAGACTGTTTTGGAATCATTACAAAATACAACTCAGGCACCGCAAGGACCCAGGGAGTCTCTTGCCTTATATTTTGCAGATGTCTTCTATTGAATCAGACCAGCAGGTGACTAAGATGACAAGGTCACCTTATGAAGGCTATCAGCTCATGGCTGAACATGGACAGCTCATAGGAACACTTTGGGAATGCTGTACCCACGTTTGCTTCCCAGCAAGTTGTGGATATTAGGTGCTCCCTGCCCGAAATCTGCCCCTCAGGGCTGAGTTACAAATCTGATGTTGCTTTGGTCAGCCTAGCGAGGTGCTGGGTTTGCTTAAAGGTAAAACAATCCAGGGAACTTTCAGGTCTGGATGCAGTAATTTGGTGATGATATTGGTGGTAGGTGGACAGATGGACTGGATGATCTGAGAGGTCTTTCCAGCCTTGGTGACTGTGTGACTCTGTGATTTATTAGTTGTTAATGGCAGTGCTTCCAGAGAGCTAAGCGCTTCTCAGGCAGCTGCACAGCATCCTTGGCCTGTAATAAATGGGAGTTTATGAGTACCCAGACAGTAAAGAAAAGAGCAAAAATAAAAACAGATTTTAAAAGACGATGTGGTTCTTATTTTGTTTTTCTCGTCTTAAACTCATAAAAGTCATCGTCAGATGGCAGTGGGCAGTTTCTCAGAGGTGAAAAGACTCATGGGGAAGGAATAGGTAGGATGAGCTAGCTGAGCATAGAAAGGTCAGGTGGAGCTGGGGCTTTGCTTTCTCCAGGTGTAGTGCAAAAGCAGCAAGGATTCAGCTAAAGCCTGGGCAAGAGAAATCACTCCTTGTGTGATGAACCTCAGTGACAGTGGCAGAGGCTGTGAACAAGGTGACCAGCAGAGAAGGAACAAATGGTGACTCAGGAAGTCACACTGGGGAGAGGAGTCCCTCTGAGATGTCAGCAGTACCAAGACCAGCTGTGACTGCCAGTAATCCTGATCCCATGGGAATACAGGTGCTGTTTTCTCATCAATAAAGAAAGTCCTGGAAGCCTGAGATCCCTCTGGGTGGTCCTTCCCATCACTGTCCAGTGCTGATCTGCAAGAGAGGACAGAGGAAGAGTTTAGATGTCTATGGGCTCACATCGGGCTGATAAATGACATCCCAAGATAAATGAGCATTACACAGCAAAGTTCAGTCACTCGAGCTGTGATGATTTAACCAGATCAGACTGAGTCATTTCTGAGCAGTGCTTTTGCTGGCCAAGTTATTCTCTTTTCTGTTACCTTGGGGGCTGCCTTGTGACACGGGAAGACCTTTTCTCTTTTGTCAGAACGGCTTCTTCCAGCAGATATGAGAAACTCACAGCAGGAATCCACAGTATGGCTGAGACAAATGAATGGGTGGCCAAAAACAAAAATAAATGCTGCTATCCACACCACTGAGATTTTTGATATATATATATATATATTTTGATGTATATATATTTCTGTTTTTCACTTAAGTCCAGGATTTGAAATTTAACTTGTACTTCTTCATCAGTATGACCTTATGTAGACTCTTTAACCTGTCTGGGCTTCCTAATATGTAATGTAAGGGTAACAAAGTCAGGTAGATTCATCAATGGCAAAAGATGTCCCTGTGGAAGTAATTGGCAGATCAGAGAGAACAATACCACTGTTGATGAGCACAGATGTCATGTGCCAGGGTTCCTTCACCTGAACAGCATAGAAGCGCTCCCTGATGGTCAGAAGGAACCTCTGTGTTCCATCACAGGCACTGGGAACCACTGAGCATCCTCAGGTATTTATGGACAAGCATGGGATCTTCCTGAGACTTCTGCAGGCTGATCAAACCCAGATCTCTTGGGGTCCCCCCAGAGAGGCTCCAATTACTTGATTATTTGGCAGCCCTACCTTGGACTCTGTAGAATGTCCATGTCTCTTTTGTACTACAGGGCCCAGAACTGGAACCAGGTGCAGCCTCACCAATGCAGAGCTGAAAGGATCACCTCACTTGCTGGTAATACTTTGCCTAACGCAGGCAAGACTGGCATTGTCCTTCTTAGCAGTGAGGACACACTGCTGACTCATGTTCAACTTGCTGTCCACCAGGACTCCCCAGGCCCTTTTCAGCTCATTGAGAAGGCAGAAACCTGAACTCTGCTGACTCTGGTCTGGGGCACTGACACTGGATAAGCAGCAGCCTTTAAAAGTTTAGAAATGGCCCCACTCAAAAATATTACAAGCGCTTGAGAGACAAGGGATTGTAAGAGTCAGGCAAGATGCCTGGAAGCTAAAACAATGTTGAGAGCCGCTCAAAAAACACTCTCTGAGGACAGAAGATCTTTTCAACACAGCCAGAGATTACCCACACATCTTCAAACCCCATTGCATGCTACATGTTGCACTGATGGTGTGCAGCAGCTGAGAGCTGAACAAATAAGCTGCTGCTGCTGCGCAGGGGTGGGGAGCATCCTGGTGTTGCTCTGACATTTCTCGTCAAGTTCTCAGACTCAAATGGATCCCACATGGGGCAGAGCATCAGTCTCCATCAGTAAGCGGGAGATTTGGAGGCTGGAGCCCTCTGTCTCCCGCTTATGGATACAAAGCATCTTTTGTACTTCCTTCCAGTCGGGAGAAGGAGTTGAAAGAAAACTTGGAGTGAGTCAGCCTGCTATTATAACAGGCAGCTGAAAGGCCACCAAAACCAGGCACCGCTGCTGGTCAAGCAGGCGCTTTCCCGTTCCTCTTTTATTTTGGCTCACAGCTGGCACGCTGGGGGTTTGCCACTTCTTTCTTTGCCTCCTCCTGCCCCGAAGCACTACAACTAAAACCCCAAAGGGATATTAAAATGGGAGGCTGAGCTCGCAGCCAGTTGTTAGCGGATGTGCCTGTGAGCATGGCAAAGAATAGGACAATTTAACCAACCCAGCCTGCTTGCAAACCAAGGTCCATTGTCACCATGGGCACAACAAGCATCTGCGGAGGCTAAACAAATCCCATCATGTCTTCCATCAGCTTCTGTGAGCTGTGGACGGGTTCCAGAAAGGTTCTTGGGACTCCCCTGTGCTTCTTGCTGTATGGAAGTTTTAGAAGTTCTCCGGAACCCAAGTACAGATGCTAAAGCAACAAAAATCCACAATTTGAGGCAACCACTTTGAAGACAGTAACAGGGAAAGGTGCACTCAAGGGGTTGAAGTGCAGGTTACCAGGTGTGCAGGCTGGATGGGGTTGGCTTACATGACCTTGAAGAAAAAAATGCTCTATGATAAAGCAAACTGCCAGGGTCTTTGCCACCACTTTAAGACCACCCTCCCTCCATCCCATCATCCCCCTCATTTGGAGTCTGTCTTGCACCACGCAGAAATGGCAGTGGGTGCAGCCCACTGGGACTCTTTCTCTGCCTTGAACCACAGCCTCAGGGTACAGCGAAGAGATGAATTTGGCCATGCCCTTTCAAACCAGCTGCTTTTCTGGGTTTTCTGCCTCTGCTGTTGGAAAACAAGAGGTGTAGCGGAGGGGGGAGGCTTCGGCTGGGAAGGTGGGGTGGGTGAGAGGAAAACCAGGAGGGAAGTGCCTGAATGATTTCGCAGCACAGACAGAGTATGAAGTTGCTTTGGTTCGTGGTCTGCACTCTGGGGTTTGTCTGTGGGAAGCCTGCAGGGGTGTTGCAACCTGCCAGTGCCAATAAACATCACCACAAGACCAGAGGAGCTCAGGGCCTGCAATATGAAAGGCAAAGAGAGGAAAATTAGAAGCAAAAATATGAAGTTAATAAAAATCCTTGATCCAATCAGACTCTAAAGAGAACACAGCCATGGGCTGGAAGCAGCAGCCGGGTGCTCCGAGCCCTCACTTTGCTTAATTACCTAATAGCTTGCAGAGTTCCTTCAGCTTTATGAGTTGCACATTTCCTTGCAGCTGTCCTGCCTTGCAGGAGCCATGGAAGCTGGCAGGGATTGCCTCTGCCCATGCCCCCTGCCAGGCTGCAGGGAGACAGGGTGCCGGGCTCCAGATCTCAAGGCTCGAACCAGCTAAGGCCCTATAAGTAAATAATCTTTCTTCTTGAATATGTAATCTGGGAGCTAAGGGAAAGAAGCCTCCCCACTGTTTGCACAACAGGTCCTCTGAGTCCCATAATCCCAGGACAGCAAGCTGATGATTTCATGGAGATCTGAACTGATGCCTTTGGCTATCTGAGGCCTGACACAAGCATCATTTTAGCTTCCCTGCTCCACTGCTTCTGCAAGAACAGCCCTTCCCCAGTCAGCTCCTCTCTCCAGCTTGGAGTAACTCACAGAGCAAAGTCCTTCACTGCTGGTCACCTGGTTAACAGGGACAGCAGTGCCCTGGGGTGTCCCGACCCCCAGGAGGACATAGAAGTGTTAGATAGCATGGCCACTACCACATTGCAATGCACCCCAGGATACCATTGGCTTTCTTGGCCTACAGGGCAGACTGCTAGCACATGGCTAACCTGTCATCCACCAGGACCCCCAGGTCTTCTTCCACAGAGCTCCTCTCCAGCAGGTCACCTCCTAATCTGTACTGTGCTTAACAAACCGGAAAAACTCAATGGCTTTTATAGATCTCTGAAACCCAGAAGGCAGCAGACTGGAATGATGCGCAGGGATAAATGCTGACCATCTGGGAGGGGCTGATGGCTTACTTTTCAGCTGAGCACCATTAATTCTGCCTGGACATTAATTTACAGGAAATTTAATCTGTAACAGAACTGGAGAACTGGAGAATAGAGGAACGGGGGTTGGGGAGGGAGGGGGGTGCAGACAGCAGGCTTGTGATAGTTTATCTGACCTCCTGCAGTGTCATATCAGAGAACCTGTGTTCTAGCTTCTTTGGCCCTACAAGCTGACAAATTGGAGAAGTAAGAAAGGAGAAGCTGAAAATAAAGATAAACCCTGAACAGGAGTTGTGCTGTTATTCATTCAGTGCCTTTCTCTGTTGTTACACCCTCACAGTTACAGTTGGGCACGTGACTGTATTCATGCAATTGCAGCCTGGTTTTCTGTATGATGGCAATCAGAGCAGGGAGATGCCTTACCTCCCTTTACAGTTTGAGTCAGGCACTAAATTTGATGTGACAGTGTGTGTGAAATCTCTCACCTCCTCCCCTCCAAAACCAGTGTGAAGGATAAGTGCAGTCCATCCTCAGACATCCAGACAAGCAATGGAGCAGGCAGTAGGATTTCGGAGTGCTTTATCCCTGTTGCAAAGAGATTTCTCTGCAGTTTTTGGAGTGCTTCCTAGGCACTTGGGCCCACGTACAACAGTCCTGTATGACCAGCTCACCAACATTTGGCTCACCTTTTTGCTGCTGATTGCCCTGAGTGCTCCTGGTGCTGGATGCTGAGCACTGAAATGAGCTAAATGCATCACACTTGACAGAACTTGTTCTACTGGACAGAGCTAGCGAGGAATACACCTGAATTCCTTGCTGAAACCTAGCATAGCATGCATCTCCATCTGGTAAAGCCGGAGTCTCCTCAGAGACCAACCTTTAAGAAAGTTGAAATGCTCTCTTTTGGAGATTTCAAGGTCCATGGGACCCCAGTTTGAAACATTAGGCTACTCAAGAGGGCACCCACAAAGGGCTGAAGAGCCCAGCACAACTACATTAGATGATATAACCCCTAGGAAAATCTGCTCCGTGGTCATCTCTTGGCTACGTTTCTATAGAAGGCCCAGAATGCTGAGTTCTACTATTGTTTGAACAGAAATTCAAAGCAGTATTGTACCTTAGGTCAGTGTCTGTAAAAATAGGATTGCACAGATGTCTTCTTGTCCTGCATGTCCCAGCTGCATTTTCCTCACCTACTCTCTGATTGAGGTCCACAGTGAAATCACACGTGGAAAATATATATACAATTAACATTCTCTCTGCACATTTCATATTGATTGTTGTGAAATAAAAACACTCAGGCGTCCATTAAATCCCAAAGTCAATTTCTAAGGGAACATAGGCAAAAAAAAAAGCTTCAGTATTCAGAAAGAAACCAAAGATTTCAAGATGACATGGGAATAAAATATATTACTCTGTTCAACACAAAGAAAATTGCTCTTGTTTCTCCGGACCATTTCATGTAGAGAACTTGATGTGATGTGAAGAAAAGACTGTCCCTTGTTTTCTGGGGTACAGAAGTGGAAGACTACAGATGATTGCTGAAGTCACAAAAAAAAGAATATTTTCTTCCCAAATGGGTTTTGATTAAGTCCAAATAGCTCAATCTGCAACTGATAGAGGCTATGTAAACCTGGATTTTGCTTCTTACTCCCATTTTTCCAAAACACCTCAAAGCCCCACAACTGGGCACATCTGAAAACCTGCCCGTTGCCTAATTGGGAGCTGAGCCCTTTTGAAAATGTATCTCCAGTTGGGAGAGCTGACCACTCCTGTAAATCTGAACCGGGTTTTCAAAGGGAATTAGATGTCAAGTTTTGAAAACTCCAGTAGGCATTTAAATACCATGGAAAGTTTGGCTGTAGGTGCTTGGAGGATAATAACCCTTTCTTCCCTTCCTCTGGTCTTTCTTTGGTGTCTTCTTAGATTGTAAATCTCACTGTAAAATCTGTCTCTACTGTGCATCAGAGCCCTGCCTTTGCTTTAGAACTATTAACCGTTGCCAGAAATATGTGTAAAAAATATCAATAATCACCCCTCTCAAATTTATAAGTGAAGAAGGATGCTGAATTCAGACATAAATTGACTTTAATCTTTATTGGACCCATTATCCCATTTTTACATAGATTGATGCCAGGTAGTATTGCAGTAGATAACACACATGCTGTCTGGAGAATATAGAACTTTTAGAAACGAGCTTCATGACTGCACGTCCTGGAACCAGCCTCGGTGTTAGGTCTGTGTTCTCAGCAGAGCTGCATGGGTGAGCCACAGGTGGCCGTGTCATCCACTCCCCACATCTCAGCCCCTGACACCATTCTCCTGATGCATGATGCAGTGAGCACTGGGCTGAGCTCATCACATGCAAGGAGATGGGGGATTTGTACACAACTCTGCTGCTGTGCTGGGCTGGTCCATCTGCTGTGTGGTGTACATTTACGTGGAGCTGATGGAGCAGACAGATCAAACCAGCACAAAACGAGTATCTGAAGTCCAGATGAAATTCCCTGACGTTATCCCTTAAAAGTTTCAGGTGGGGGGATAAAGAAAAATCTTGTAACTCGAAACCTTCTGATGTCCAAATTGTTATGTTACATAGGAAATCTCCTTCTTTCTTACAGCCCCTGGTGGACTTTCACTGATGAGTGACTGGGCCATCTGTTTAATTTCATGATTAACATATGTGTCGTGCAGTTACAAACGCTTCCCTCCCGGTGCTGTCCGGCTGCCCATATCTGAAGTGTAGCTGATTTCGGTCCAAAAACCACAGCAGGGCGTGTAATTAATAAGGGCAATGTTGTGATATGATAAGTGCTGCAGTTTAACGTGTGGTTGAGCCTATTGTTAACCCCAGAGCTGTTAATTTCAGACTAATGTTTTGAGCTGATTTACATGAGAGATAAGCAAATTCATCTGTATTATGGCAATAAGACTACTTAGCACTTATCCAGCTGCAGATCTTAAAGCACTTTATAAACATAAAGGAATTAAACTCGGTGTTCAACGAGGCTACAAACAGAGATGCAGTGTTGCAGCCTCATTGCTAAAAACAAAATCCACACATGTGGGAGAGAAATCACTGTTTCTGAGCGGAGAGCAACAGCCTC
Organism: Oreortyx pictus; assembly: GCA_036925125.1. NCBI lineage: Eukaryota > Metazoa > Chordata > Aves > Galliformes > Odontophoridae > Oreortyx > Oreortyx pictus. The sequence continues at coordinate 104,673,552 of JAUPFR010000002.1, read as the reverse complement.
CATTTTTTATTATCAGTTGCAGCAAATCAGTTTTGAGCCTCTGTCCTACTTTTGACACATAGGTCAAAACTTCCTTTCACTTTGGCCATTCAAACAGCAGGTTTCCCATAATGGCTTCATAGTGAAATACTCCTTTACCAAAAACAGTGCTAGGAACACACCACTGATAAATTAGGAAGAAGGAGCAGGTGAGATTTTTCTCACCGTGTTCCAATCTAGACTAGACAAATGTCTTGTATGCCCTATTTATCTGTGTCTGCATCTTCCCTGTCTCCACTCAGTGTCAATGTGAAGAAGATGTACATTTCAGCAGCAGTGAGTAGCGGTCTGTTCCCAGCTCTGTGTAATCAGCTGAAAGGATCTCTGTGTTTTGTGGTAACTCTGGATCAGATAAATGCTTCTTCCTTCTTCAAAGCTGGAGAGTCCTGTGGTAAGCTAACCAAACCAGGCCCACATGCCCACTGTTGTCAAAGAGGTTTTAAGTGCCCTGCAGGAAAAAATACTACTGTTTTAAACAGATCTCATTTAGTAGGTTTGTCAGTGTGTGCTGGTGCCCTGCAGGCATTATTTCATGGCATGGTGGGTAACACAGCTTTCATTCTTGAGTCAGGTCTTCCTAGCAGTAATATGGCTTCTCTTAAAAGTTTCTAATCCAGCATCAGTGACATTCAGCTTTTAGGTGACCATGTAAGTAGCAATGGTTTGGGGAGCTTGGGTTACCTGCGGTTGTCATCTCTGCCTGCCAACGTCACATCATGGTGGTTTTTACATTCTCTGCTGTCATTTACGCAGCAGACTGGGATTGTGCTCTCCTGGTGCACTCTGAGAATGGTCCTGCAAAATGCAACACTGAGTCAGGAGCTGTATCCTCTGGTCATGCCCCAAAGTCCATTGGTATGCTGTTCTACCTGTACCCATGCCTGCTGTTAGAAACATACAATCCTTAGAGTTGGAAGGGAGCTTTAAAGGTCATTTAGTCCAACTCCCCTGCAATACAAAGGGACAGCACAGCTACATCAAGTTGCCCAGGGCCTGATTCAGCCTCACCTTGAGGGTCTCCAGAGATGGGGCATCCACCACATCTCTGGACAACCTGTGCCAGTGCTTCACCACCCTCACTGTAAAATAAATTCTTCCTTATATAGAACCTAAATCTGCCCTCCTTGAGCTTGAAGCCATTTCCCCTTGTTCTATCACCACAGACCCTGCAATAGGGTCTGTCCACTTCTTTCCTATAATTCCCCTTGAGATACTGACTCTCAGGTGACGTTGCTGCCTTCTCCAGGCTGCACAGTCACAGCTCTCTCAGCATGTCCTCATTAGAGAGGTGTTCCATCCATTGGATCATTTTTGTGTTCCTTGTCTGGACGTGCTCCAACAAATCCATGTCTCTCCTGTACTGAGGAATCCACATCTGGATGCAGTGCTCCAGGTGAGGCCTCACTGGCATAGAGCAGAGGGGTTCACCTCCCTCGCCCTGCTGGCCACACTGCTTTGGGTGCAGCCCAGGATATGGTTGGCTTTGTGGGCTATGAGGGCACAGTGCTGTCTCCTGTCCAACTTCCCATCCACTTGTACCCCCAGGTCTTTTTCAGCTCAACCTTTCCATTCCTCAGCTTGTATTGGTAGTGTATTTTGCCTTGACTCATGGTACGAGACCTTGCATTTGGATTTGTTGAACCTCATGAGGCTCACCTGGGTGCACTGCTTGAGGCTGTTTCAGTCCCTCTGGATGTCATCCCATCACTCTGGTGTTGCTGCATCCTAAAATCAAAGGGTCGGCTAGCAGAGAATTGCAGAATTGTCATACTTCTAAGATTTTTCTTCATGTGGTATTGGCCTAGTTATCACAAGGGCCTATTAATTTGTATCAGGACATCTTCAGACATGTCTACCATCATAGAGTCATAAAATCATAGACCTCTAAGATCATCCATTCCAACCATCCACCTCCCACCAATATTTCCCCACAAACCCATGTCCTTCAGTACATCTTAACATTTCTTGAACACCTCCAGGGATGGTGACTCAACCACCTCCCTGGGCAGTCCATTCCAGCACCTGTACTCTCCTTCAGAGAAGAAATCTTTCCTAACAACCAACCTGAATCTCTGCCAGTGCAACTTGTAGCCATTCCCTCATCCAATTGCTAGTTGCATGGAAGAAGACACCAATCACCACCTCATCACAACCTCCCTTCAGGGAGTTGTAGGGAGCAATAGTGCCTCCCCAGAGCCTCCACTTCTCTCACTTTGCCTTTGTTATTAATGAGAAGGCAGAAGTAAAGCTGGTGAAGTCTTACTGAAGAGCCACGGTATGCAATGGGGTTCACAGTACTACAAGTTGAGGTGTTTTCCTCAAGTGTTGGATGTCTGGGGTATTCCCTGGAAAACACACTCACTCCTTGGTTTTTACTCCTAGTCAGGATGATTTCTGCAGAAATCTCTATTTCCGCTGGCAGAGCATCTTATGGGCATCACCTGCAATTGATGTTTACACGGAGAACTGTCAAGTGCAAGGCACTTCAAGTTGCAGGTCCTTAATTACCACTGTAAACAAACAGGATGTCTGATGGATTTTTGTAAGGCTTTATGAGAGATAGGGACCCAAAGAGAAGATGAGAGCCACATTTATATGGTTGGCATTCTCTGATGCATGAACCGGGGCACACACCATAAGCCTTTAGCTCACAGACAGAAAATAATGAATAACAGGAACCTACCTCCTTCAGCTCCTACAGAAAAAAAAAAAAAAAAAGCAAAAAAGTGTGCCAAGAAAACTCCTATCTAGGGCCTCCTAAACACTTTCCCAGTGCCAAAGGATGATCTTCAAACATCTGTTGCAGCTCTGCACATGAAAGGCTCACAGGCACGTTAGTTTGCATGTTCAGTCATCCTGTCTCTGAGGGGAATGTGCTCATCGGCTGACAAAGCTATCTGCAGGATGTGCTCATTCATGCTGCAGCCAGGTACTTGGCACGTGAAGGGGGTGACGATGCTCTTGGCATCGCACCTGCCTTGTGTCATCGGTCAGGGGTGGGATTTCCATGTTGCTATCTCCCCCTGCCTCAGGAGGAGAGCAGCTGTGAGCTCACAGCTGGAGCTGGCCAAGCAAGCAGCTCAGGAGGAAGGAGTTCATCTCCCACATTCAAGGCAGGGCTGTGAAAAGACTTGAGCTCATCAGATTTCTCTGTCTGGATTGAAGGCACTCAAAGAGCTCAGCAGAAGGTCTCCAGCTTTCAAAATGTGCCTATGAGGGGATGGTGGTGACTTGCAGGAGGTGACACAGGGGAAAGACACCAGCCTTGCCTCACCAAGCACATCCATGGCTTTCCTGGTGGCATCAGAGCAGTTTCAAAACCACCAAAGCAATGCCAAATGTTATGGCTTGTTCTGAGTGTGAATCCCACCTCCACCTGTTGTTGTCTCTTACGACATCAATGTCCATTGCCTATCATAGAATCGTAGACTGGTTTGAGTTGGAAGGCACCTTTAAGATCATTTAGTTCCAGTCCCCTACAGTAGGCAGGGATGCCTCTCTCCAGCCCAGGTTGCTCACATCCCCATCCAGACTGGTCTTGAGCGCATCCAGGGAGGGGAACATGTTCCCGTGTCTCACCACTCTCACAGTAAAGAATTTTGTCCTAATATCTGGTCTATCACCTGCATCTAGTCAATCAGCAAATATCACAAAAGGCCAACATGGATCCTTTCTGTTCTTAGCATGGAAATTACATCACTCACACCAACTGACTGCAGAACCCTGGGAGCTGTTGGACGTGTCCAACCTCTGTTTGTTGTGTTAGGGGTTCAATTTTATGTAGTGTGACCATACACAAGAGCAGTATCTTCTTCTCCCATCTGCCACCAAGTTATTAGTTACATCATGAAGAGTTTTCTAACCATGCTTTTGTATTAAATATGTTAGAAATCATCCCAGAACTGTCAGTTTTCTAAAATGTCTTTTGCTTCTTGTTATTTGCCCAACCAGAAATGCCTGCTGGAAGCAATGTATCCAAGAGAAAAGGTGATAAGATGTCGTGGTGTTTGTGTCATATTCAAGTTTAGGCCTGTCTTAGATAGAACTCTTTGGAGGTCTATCTCTGCTCCTCTCTCTCCTTTCTTCTATAGATTTGTTTCAAAGAAAGTGTGTGGACCATTCACTGGACAAGGCTCCCTGTTCAGTTCTGTCCCCTGCTATACATAGTGGTGTGTGCATCTTATGCTTGGAATTCAGACTTTTTATGTGGCGTAGACAATTATCTACTGGATATTATTATATTATTATATAGTATATATATTATATACTGGATATAATTATCTACTGGAAATGAGGCTGAGACCAATGCTTGGTTTCGTGCAGCGTGTTTGGCAAGCAACAGCAACACCCAAGTGACAGCTTTTGCTCGCCCATCATATGGGTTTATGGTTACAGCTAATTGCCTGGAGGTGAAAAAATCTTATGCTGATCTGCTTCTGCATGGACATGGGACTGTCTTCTTCAGAACAAGGAGATGCAAAGGCAGATGATAAGGCAAAACCTGATCCTAAATCTTACAAGAGCTTTGATTTTTCTCTCGCTTTTTACTGTCTCACCCCATTTAATTCAACTCTTGCTTTCCAAATTTGCAATAGTGAGTTATTTTACATCTGCAGACACAAATCCAAATCCTGATCCCATTAGTGGCAAAACTTCCAATAACTTCAGCTGAACCGGGACTTGGCTCACTGTGAAGAAAATGTTGTTCTGAAGGCAATGTGTACTACTACAAGGATTCAGACGTCCATAAATCCATCAGGGCAATGAGTACTTCCATCTGCCACCCAGAATTTGGAGCTGTGTGTGTTAACAATATGAGAGTGAAAGTTACCAGCAAATGCGTTTCTGCAACCATTCCTCCCGCCCTTATTAATGAGGGTTTTGCATTTGTTGGCAGAAGGATAAAGAACAGCTTCCAGAGCACAGTGGTTTACATGCAGGTCAGGCTCTTGGTCAAGCATGGATGACAGTGTGACGGACACCTTCAAAATGCTGTAGCTAGACCTGTTTTAAAGAGTCTGGTTTGGGTCTCGGGAGAGCTGAGCTCATTTCCCACCTTTGCCACCGACCTCCTGTGTGTCCTGTGGCAAATCATTTGATCTCACTGTGCTTTGGTTCCTCTGCTAGGGAATTCCTTACTCCTATCCTTTGTTCAGCTGTGCAGGATTTTGGGGAAGGCTGTAATACACGTAATAACAGCAACAATAATAACAATAATGACAATCTGGTATATACAGTGCATCAAATCACAGCCACCCCCATCTGGCCAGCTGTGTGCTGGCAGGGCTCTCACAGCTGAGCTCTGCACACACAGGAACCCTTTAGCTGGGGGAAAAAAAAGAAACCTTTCCCTTTCCCGGTGAGTAATTTTAAGGACTAGACGAGCAGCAAAGCCAGAGTGAAACCTGGAGGTAATTTCAGCAGTGTTCCAAAATGAGTTTTATTTAAGTCCATAAATGCGTTTGAAAAGTCTGTTTTAACAGAGGCCAGAGTGCCCCGGGGTGACTCTCTTTTAAAGCACTTTGTTGGGATAGTAATGATTTGTAAACGCTGTCTGTTGGAAGTGTCGCTGCCACTATCTTGGAAAAGCCTCAGCTGGGAAACACAGGTACCCTGTGTTAAGCACGTGCTTCAAGCATTTTCCATTGCAAGAATGCCTCTAAGTGCTGGGAGCCTTTGTGGCCACAGCTGCCGTGGCAAAGCCATGCTCTGCTGAATGACCAAGCACCCAGGGGCATGGAGGAGGCCACAAAGGGGAGCAGATGGTGCTAGACTTGGAGATGGGTCACAGGACATCTTGGGGCCGTTCCTCAGTGAGGGAATCTCCTCCCTGGAGGAGCCTTACTGGAACAATGGCGGAATGGTGCTGTCCTTAGAGTTTAGACAAGGCTCTCAGAAATATGGTCTGAAATGTGGGTGGTGGTGTGTAGAGCCAAGAGCTAGACTCGATGATCCCTGTAGGCCCCTTCCAACTTGGGATGTTTGATGATTCTGTGCTTAAGGTCCATCTGTCAGAGGAAGGACTTGACTCATGGCACAGAGAGTGTCCCTCTGGGATGGAGAACAGCAGCTATAGTGATTTCTTAAGTAAAACACAAGGGCCAGAACCATGAGTTGCCCAAATTGTCAGAGAGAGGACTAAAATTAGTTATCTCTAATTCTACATCTACATTTTGTAGGAGTAAAGAGTACTGAGAAGCAGTCAGTGCAGACACCCAAGGGAATATTCAAAGTTGTGCCTGCTGCAGATATTTCTCATGTATGAAACCATGATCACTGCTACCTCCCTTTTGAAAGCTCACAATTTATTTTATTTTATTTTATTTTTTGTTTACATGCAGTGTTTTAAGCCTCTGAGTTCTTTCAGATCCTCATCTTCCAGGAATCTGTCGTGCTATTTCCACCCCTCAAATCTACCTTCAGTTGGGATAGAATTACATCGGCCATCAATCCAGCCCTGATACTTCAGAGCACAAGCTAATCACCGCAGAGGGGAAGGAAGCAATTTTCTTCACACTTTATTACAGCACAGCCACGTATGCTTCAGATCTGGGTGCTGCTCTTTGTTGGCTCCCTTGCAGAGCATCTGTCACTGGCTGTTGACAGAAAGCCTGATGGAAAGCCAGGCTGGACAGACCACCACGCTGTCCAGGTGGGATTTCCCTGACCCAACTGCAACTGTCTGAAATGTGTCTGATGCCAGATATCCTCCTCTATCCAATGGAGGGCGGATGATCCACCCATGCTAAGATAGGTGTCTCAGGCAGCTGAAATAAATCACCCTGGGGAGGCCCCATCTCTGTGTTGGCCCCTGTGGTTTTCCCATGTGAGCTGTTCAACTTTTAGGTAGCCAATGTGAAATGAGGTGCCTCTCATCTCCCTTGGCCGTGCTCCCCTGCATGGCCTTCATCTTCAGATCAGTGAAATGCTGGATGTTTTGCTTACACTTAATGAGAGGCTGCCCTGGGTGTGCTGCAGGGTGATGCTGGGATGCTAGCACAATATGGCTGTGGAAAGATAATAACTGCCTTTTTGGAAGTGCTGAAGCACAGAAGTGAGCACTCACAGAGATGGAGGGAAAGAGGAGGGGAAGTTTTATTAATTATTGTGCTTAAACCTGAGCGAAATGGCAAACCCTGCCGGTCTTAAAACTTCCCAGCTGTTCTTTCCTTTGTTCTGGTGACTGCTTGGAAGTTTGAGCAGTGATAAAAGCAAGGACTCTTTAAGCAGTTTGCAAAGTTGTAAGAGACTTTAAACAGCTGGCATGATAAAACACCCACATTTCCCCTGATAAATGTAAGCTCCACCGGTAGCTTTTAGAGAAGAGCTTCATACCAGAGCCATAAAAGAAATAAAATGGTTCAGTGTAGAGGTGACGTTCTGGGTTTTCCCAGCTCGGTAAAGATATATCTAACCAGCCATTATCACACAGGTGCATGTATATCATTCAACATCAGACATCAAGGAAAAATAATTGCTTGGAGTGAGAGAGTAAAGTTCAATGAAAGTTTGAAGGCATTATACACCAGCACTCCTGGAAGGAAAATCAGGCACTGAAAAAAAAAAAAAAAAAAAAAAAAGAAGACTGCTCCCATGCTTTTGTTTGGTTGATGAGTTTGGGTTTTCTGGCTGCATCAAATGAGAGATCTTATACAAATCTGTCTTCATTAGGCTTCTTCTAAAAACAATTGTACGTTTCCTGGAAGCTCATTAAGAGGGGAGCATTGCCAGGCTCTTGCTCATAATGGCTTTGATTCAGCAAAGTACTTAAACATCTGCTTTGGGCCCAAGGATTTATAACAGGGGGTATAAAAGTCACTCAGACTTGTTCTACATTTTAGATAATACTAAACTTAACGTTTAATATTGCATTTTTAGTGAAAATTCTGTCAAAGCCTCTTCTCTTTGATTTAATCTCTTATGCAGTAACATTTATCTGTCTGTCTGTTATTTTAAAAGGTGGCATAAAGTCGTGCCACACTTAATAATGGTGATTCCACATCTGCATCAGCTGATTCCTACTTGTCTCCTCTGGAATATTTCAAATTCAGCTGCAGACTGGAAGGATAGCAGCTCCTACCTGCTGTGCACAGGGACATCTCTGTCTTTGTCCTGGCACGTCCTGCCCACTCAAAAATTCAGGACAAACACTTATGCTCATTAATTCTTAGTCTAGATGGTTCTTTCCCTGTCTGGTCCTTGTTTCAGCTGTTTCTCCAAGCCTGTATTCTGTTCATGGCAGTGTGGCTGCAGACACGTGAGGGTGTTAAATTTGGTCCATCTGAACTTCTCCAAGTCATGTGGTATGTTTTGGTATCAGGTGTCCAAACTAGTCACCGTTCATTCTCCTACGTATGAGATATTCATCCCTTCTCAGCTCTCAGGTCTGGGGGATGGTTCTTCAGTGGGAAGATCTGCAGGACATGCAGGACATGCCGTCCTTCCTAACTGTGAGGCCATCTGGACCCTGAACAACAGAAGCAACACTCCCAGCTCTGTCAAGCAAAGGCATGACGGTGTGCACTATTAATGTGAAGGAGAACACCCGCAAACATTTTTCATTGAGTTTTCTTCTTTTTCTTCTTTTCTTTTCCTTTTCCTTTTCCTTTTCCTTTTCCTTTTCCTTTTCCTTTTCCTTTTCCTTTTCCTTTTCCTTTTCCTTTTCCTTTTCCTTTTCCTTTTCCTTTTCCTTTTCCTTTTCCTTTTTCTTTTTCTTTTTCTTTTTCTTTTCCTTTTCCTTTTCCTTTTCCTTTTCCTTTTCCTTTTCCTTTTCCTTTTTCTTTTTCTTTTTTTTCTTTTTCTTTTTCTTTTTCTTTTCTTTCCCTTTCCTTCCCTTTTCCCTTTTCCTTTTTTTTCCTTTTTTTTCTTTTTCTTTTTTCCTTTTTCTCTCCCCTTTTCTCTCTTTCTCTCTCCCTTTCCCTTCCCTTTTCCCATTTTCTTTCCTTTTTCCTTTCATAGAATCAAAGAATCATAGGGATTGGAAGAGATCTCAGAAGGTCATGTAGTCCAACCCCCTGCTAGAGCAGTTCTCCACATCAGGTCTCAAAGGAAAGCATCCAGGAGGGTCTTTAATGTCTTTAATGCCTCCAGAGAAGGAGACTGCACAACCAGTTCCAGTGCTTGGCCGCCTTCAAAATAAAGAAGGGTTCCTCATGTTCATATAGAAATGCTTGTGTTTCAGTTTGTGCCCAGTGCCCATTGTTCTGTTGCTGAAAAGAGCCCAGTCACATCCACTTGACTCCTGTCCTTTAGATATTTACAAGCATCAGTCAAAGATCTCCTTTCTTTTTATAGTTTATATGTCTTTTCCTATTGCAGTTTCCTTATTAGAGTGGATTTGCTGCTCCCTGCAGAACTGCAATCAAATGTCGGTCCTCCAGTGGAGGACCTTATCTCAACCACTCCTCCATCACTCCACAGTATCTACCAATGTGCTTCACACTTCATTGCTACTTCATTGTTCCTAGTGCTTGTAGACCAACAGCCTCAGCTGTGATTAAGTCATCACTACGTATTAAGCTGTACAAGCAGGCTAACATCTCTCTGGAAAGCCCATAATCTGAAGAGAGGAAATAAGGAGATGTAATGATTTGCCAGGCAGCCAAGGGAAGTCCTGCCAAGCCAGGAGGAAAACTGTCATCTCCTGGTTTTCACCTGACCTCTCTGCATCTTGGTGCCCAGTCACGAATCTTTGCTTGCCCTGGGGACCAAATGAGTTACCTGCTGGAGTTTCAGGGCATGGAAAACCTTCCAGCTACAGATTTCCTATTGCATGATGCATAGAATTGTAAGTAGTCCAAGTACAGAAAATATTTTATGCTGCCAATCTTCCAAAGCCTCGCCACTGGCAGTAGGGCACCGTCTTCAGGATGTGTGGATTGTGCTTCCAAGAGCTAATTAAAATCATTAGCAGCACTCTCAGATCAGTTGCCAGAACCTATCCTTCATGACAGTAACCTTATATCCCTTCCCTGAGTGCTTAGGTACATTTAAGAGTTATTCTGAAGTTTATTATCTACCTTTTTAAAAATAATTCATGGTTATTTTATGGTAAGTAAGGCAAGACGTCTTAAAACAGTTATATATACCCAGATAAGCAATAAAAATCACAGAGGTCAAGAAAGAGAAGGCCTTCTTTGGTTGTTACAAGTGCTCTGCATCTGCTGCGACATTCAAGCCCAGAGCCTTTGCTCAATCCCCCAAGGTCAGACATCTTTGTGCTCTATGCACATCATGAATTGTAGCCATGTCACTGCTCAAAAGGAAGGGGACAGAAGGACAAAAGGGCAACTCTGAGGATGGATGCAAGAAAAGATCTCATATTACACCTGGCTGTCTGCTCCTCTCATTCTTCACTGTGCCCAGTTCTGTATCCTTTGGAAACGGAGCTATGTGCAGGCCAGCTGATGTCTCCTTGGGGTATGGGTTAAATCTTTGGCATGGATTTATACTGCTCACCTGAGTGCTTGTGTTAACAGTACAGCTGCTCTGAATCCCTGGGCAGAGGGGGGTGACTCGATCCACCAAGTACAGGCTATGACTCAATAAATCAAAGCAACTCCCTGAATCCTTGCTGCTCCTGTCATTTTTTTTTTCCTTTTTTTTTTTTTGAGTGCATTTTATTTGCCTTTACTGTGGCGCGCAGAGGATTCCCCTGACGCTAACATAAAGCACTCTGAGAACTGCAAGGCACATTACACCTGCAGAGTGCTGGATGAACCCTGCAAGAGGTGCGTTCATCTCAGCCGAGCTGCGGTCTGCTTGCTGCGAGCATTTTGGCAGGGAAATCCAGAGGCCAGAATAAATGATTTGGGGCTACTGTGGGCTATGATTGCTTTTGTAGACAAGGAAATTCACACTGGAAACGTGGTTCTAATAAGCAAATTCATTTGGATGTTTAATATGGAGTGTCGGCTGAGTTCTGTAATAGTAAATTAATTCCAGTGTTTCTTCTGGTCTGTTTGCAGTAAGTTAAATCTTACTGGAAGAAACATTTCTGTTCTGCTTTCCACTCTCGTTAGCTCTATTGCTACCTACTAAATACATTTGCCCATCTACAAAAAAGCACAGGATCCCACTGGTTCCTGTATATTTTTAAGTACACCAAATGAGCAACAATGAATCTGTGAATCCTAATTGTGCGTGAAGTTGCTTAATGACACCCTTGTTATGCTCTGGCACTGCAGGTAGGCTGGTGATCCAGGCTGGACCTCCATTATGTATTTAAATTGAAATGTTTGCTGGTTTTGAGCACTGGCCATGCTGGTGATGCTTGTTGCAGGGCATGGCTCTTGCCCATAGGCTCCTGGTTGGGATTTCAGAGCTTTCCTCTCCCCTGCCTGCTGGGCAGGAGGCTGCTGACAAGGCTCACATGGCCTCGACGAGGCCACGTTTCCATGCTGAGGAAGCACTTTCTGTGCCTATGAGAATATTACTCTAGGCCTGTATCCAGTGACCTTTATTCAACTTCTGCTCTGTTAAGAGAATAACGATGGAAATCAGAGGAGGAAGGGGATTAAAACCATTTGAGGGAATACTTTCCCATATGGTGCCATGGAAGAGGAAGGAGAGGACTGAAACTTACCCCACCACAGGGACACATGTTGGCCTTTGGCTCTGCTGGTACACTTCTGGTATGCCCAGAGAGGCTTTGAGGGAACAACACCCACCAATGGCAATTCATGTGGATATTTTGGTACTTAGATTTCCCTTGGGAAGATGAAGGGAGAGAAAATCTGGCTGTCTTACTAGAAGGAATTCATTTAAATATATGTTCTCGCTCCTTGGATCAGCTCTCTGCTAGCTGAAGGTCTGTTCTCCAGGTGCTTCCCATTCTCAGGACCATCCCAAGGAAGCTGGATAGGGCTCCCCACTGCTCCTTGACCATCACCATCTGTGAGAACCTCTCTTGCACATGTCAGTGATTTCAGCCTGGTATAGAGCTGCTGTGAATGGTTTTACTCAGAAAGGGAACTGAATATTTCCAATGGTGACAGAGGGACATGGTTTAGTTCCTTCTGTCTAAAGGGAGGTAACCTTTCTCTCCCATCTGGCCAAACTACAAAATAAGACTCGTTTTTGGTCTCAAGCTCCACCTGGAGCCTGCTCAAACTCTTCTAAGTATCCTATTCATCCCAAATAAGTCCAGGAACTGAACGAAAGCATTCGCAGATCTGATTCACACCACAAGTGAAGGCCATACCTGCAGTGGCCAAGACACCACCCAGTGAGAGCCAACCCTGCAGCCATCCTGGAGGGAAGCAGCAATCCAGCTACGTTCATCAGCTTCTGGTGGAAAAATATAGCAGCTCTGTGCATCACTCACCTAAGGCCAGACTGTTTTCCAAAGTTTTACAGCTTTTTTTTTTTTTTTTTTTTTTTTTGTGGTAGTAGTAGGAAGCTTCCTTCGAGCGAACATAAGATCATTTGATGTTACAATAAACCATTCTGCTGGCTCAAATCAAAGATGAGGCACGGAGGTGTTGTAAAAATCTTTGAGTCAACGAAAGACAGCTGGTTGAATCATTTCCCAGATTTTCATATGACTCATAAATTTGTTACATAGTGAGGAAATTCCCTGAAAGCTTTTTGGCAGGCACCGTCGGTCTGACCAGTAGCTAAAACACACATAACCTTTCAGTTATTGGGGGGCAGTGGTGGAGGAAACAAAGAAGACTCTGCCTTCAGATTGAAGTGTGGGGTCAATTTAAAATGCGTTCTCGCCAGCAAAGCCGGAATCCTTCCGCATAAGATGAGGGAAGACTTAAGGGATAGCTTCTCAGTTGCAATGCACATGTCCAGGAGAGTCTGCCTCCTCCACATCCTATGCACATGAAACATGTATGGTCAAACTCTGCAGGAGTCCAGGCATTCCTTTCCTTGTATAGGAAAATATCGAGAGCCAAGTCATTAAACATCTACAGTCTTGGCATGGACTGGGGTCCCAGTGATGTGGACTGCAGCTCCTTTATGTAGTCTCCAAAGGACAAAGCGTGGATGACCCATCCGTGGAGGTATTTAAGGCCAGGCTGGACAGGGCCATGAGCAGCACAACCTGGTGCCTGATTCAATGGCCAGCCACCCCCTGTGGCAGGGGGTTGGATCTGGATGATCTGTGTGGCCTCTTCCAACCCAAGCCATTCTATGATTCTAAGCCACAGTGACCCTCTGCTTTAATGCAAAACAATGCAAAAAAATGGGCCAACATCTTCCCTAACATCTCATTTTGAGGCTGCAGTTGTCTCCGTTACCCCAGAAAAATAGGGCATTACCCGCAATACTCCCCCAGCTTCATGTACGTCCAGTGCAGACATCTGCAGCCAAACTCATTTACCAGAGCCAGAGGAAAGGAAAGGTGTGCTCCTCTCATCTCATATAAGGTAAGATGAAGCTCCACCTAAAATGGCTTTCAGTCTCTCTGTCATTGTACAGATAGGTTCACAACAGATTATTTTTAAGTCCCTGTGACAGAAAAGAATAAAACACAACAAGGGACATGTTAAAAACGATGTTGTAACATCAGTAAGATCTCTATAGAAAGACTCCCTCGTGCAGCTTTTGTTGTTCCATTGGGTCTCCAAACTCTATGGCTAGTTATCTAACCAACAAACCATTGCGGGCCTTGCAGAGACTTGGGACCACCAGAGAATTGTGAGCTCCCCATTGGGAACCATGGAATTAAGATAACTTTAAATATTCAAATTTTTTAATTGCGAGGCTGTGTGAGCTGGCAATCTTCCCCCACGGAGTTCGAGCGCGGTTAATGAACTTAATTAGGTAATTCAGCAGCCATGGACGGTCTTGTACAGGACTTGCACTGACAGCAGTGTGTGCACAATGGTGGGCACACGGGCTTTTCATGCAGTGTTGCTCCTGGCTCCCCAAGTCCTGCTCTGTTTAAAAAGGCCAAAGGAAGCACAAATGACATCTTGTTTCTTCTCTGTGAAAAATACACACTTGCAAACTCCGACCGGCAAGAATGGATTGCATTTCAGGGACTTGTTTATTCATCCCAAGCTCAAAAGATTTAAGAGTTTAAATAAAATGTCTGAACGAGGCTCCGTGAATGCGAGCCTCTGAAATGCTCTCTTTAAGAGACAGACGTCTGACGCCTCGGAGCAGCTTGTCAGTGGCACAGAAGGCTCTGGCAGCTTCAGTCGTGTGCAATTAAAGCCGATCAGGGCTTCAGATGGGTCGACAACACAGAAAATCATGCCCAACACAGCCCTCCAAAGCCCTTCTCCGCACCGTGGATTTGTAATCGCGGTGTGAAATACTGGGCCAATAACCAGATTCAGGAATAAAAATATTCCTAGGAATTCAGAAATGCTCCTGAACTGCTGTTCTGACCGCTTTCCAGATTCGCTCTTCTGTTTTTTCCTACAAATATATATTTTTTTATTCTCTCTCTTTCTTTCAGTTGCTTTAATTTTCCAGAGGAAGCGAAGGCAAATAGTTTAATCATAACCATCCCCAGGGGCAATTTAGAATCATTTTCTCATTAGTGCACATAATACGCAGTATAAATAATCTTCAATCAGATGGCTGCTAGAAAGGCCCGTGCAGACACCAAAACGAAATGCACTCCAGTGCTACGAATAGTTAGATGGAAATCATCTTGTCTTTTTGCATCCCATTTCTTCATTGGTGGGTGAATGAGATTTTTCCTGTTTTTCCTTCTCCCTCTCACCATCTTTTTTTTTTGGAGGGGGGGAATCAAACTTTCTTCTAAATGTAAGTAAAATAGAATTGTAAAAGTGGGAGGACTGCCAGTCTAACTCCAGGGAATTCAATCATGGGCAACCAAATACAGGGAGAATTTGAAGGGGTACAAGGAAATAAATTCTCCATAGAGGAGGGAATACATGCTTCATAGGGATGGATAAATTGGGAGGCACAAAATACAACCACAGGAAGGTCCAACGGGAGAGCATAAGGGTATTTTTGGAGAGACAATAGTTTCAAAAGTTCCTCCTGCCCCAAAGTTATTCAACCCATGATGCAGCCCACCCCCAGTTTCATCGTCCCACCTCTTTCAGTGGCCCAGACTCCACGCTTGATCATGGAAAGGCAGAAGGAAGCTATGAAGAATGAGGATGGCAGGGCAAGAAATCCTTGCAACTTCTCTCTTACAAAGGCTAACACAGCAAAGGACTACAGCCTGGGTTGTAAGTGTAGGCAAGTGATAATAAAATGCTTATTTGTTGAATGGCCAGGCAGGTCCATGTTCACCCCATAGCATCTATCAGCTGTTCTGGGCTGCTCAGGGACAGTTACATCCCATAATCAAGGTCTCATGGACCATACTGAAGACTCAAGAGCACTGCCTGTGATTTCATATGAGGAAAGAAAATGCTTTCCTCTTTTCAGAAGGAGGCAGTAGGATTCCCAGCTCTGCCTATCCCAGTAGTGAGCTCCATCGGTGCTCAGGGTCATACCTGCTGCCTTTGGTGCACCCTTCCTGGCAGAAGGGTGGACTCTGGGTTTTCCTGTTTTCCAGGGTGGTGGCTGAGATTGGATGGTGTCTTTGGGACATGAAAGTCTTTGCATATGAATGTGTGGCTTCATAGTGGCTTCACTGGCCTGTTTTTTTTTTTTTTTTATAGGTTGGAAGAGACACGAGAGCTGCTCCCAGTATCCGCCAAGATCAAAGGCACGAAACAGGACTCCAGAGCAAGGGGTTTTGCATATCGTTTTTCAGGATCATTCAATGAGGGTTTGAACCTCCCAAGTTTCACTTAATTCTTCATAATGGAATAAAACCAAAAATTCAAAGTGAAACTCAACCCAGAAATCCACGTTCAGTTTGGTTTTGGATGGAAACCAAAGGAAATCATTTAATCCCAACATGGTTTCCACCAGAAGCTCTGTATTGGTCTGGGTTTGGTTGAAACTCAGCTTTTGCTTCCCTTTGCTGAACAGTTCTTGTAAACTATTGGATAAGAAGAAACAAATTCAGGAAATATTTGTGTATTTTTCTCTACTGGTTATTAAAAATATCTTTTTTTTTTTTTTTTCTTTTCTATCAAACACATCAGCACCATGAAACTCTAGATTAAACATTAGTCCTAATGCCCCGTAAATTGAAAGTAAGAGAAATTTGTCACTATTTATCTTCAACACAAATACAGATATCCCAGCACTGGAAGAACAAAGAGTATGCAGCCTGCAAATTTATCCTGTAGGTGGAGAAGGAAAGGCAGCTCCAAAATATGCTCTTGGTTTAGATAAACAAAAACAAAATGCCTGGATGGTGAGGTGAACTCGTTTCTCTCTCACTTTCCTGGAGAAAGCAAAAGCATCGCTCTTATTGCTTACAGCAGACCTGGAAGATGTTCTAACTCTGAATGCCGTTACAATAATGTCCCGTTGTGTCTTATGGTCACTGCAAGAAAAGCTGCTACACGGGATAGTTCAGACAGTACACAAGTAGTGGCTGGTGGGTACCAAAAATAGACGCTTCTTATTTTAGGATGTGTAAATCCCATGAGACAGTGTCGTTGTATGGCCAGTTCACTAGACAGGCTTGTCTAGCTCATATCCTCTAGACCTTGAGAACGTGATGTTTCATAGGAAGGGACAAGAAACCATAATTTATACTTATAGGATGAGCAGTGCTGTGCAGAAGCATTTTGCAAAGCCAACAATCAGAGGCTGCTTGAACTCTCAAGTATTTGCTTCTTGGAGCTTGTGGATGAGGTTTCATCAGCAGGTCTGCGCTACTGTCAATCAGTATTTCCTGTTACGTGTGTTGGGTGACAAACACACACGTTGCCAGAGTGTGAGGGGATGGTTGTTACCCCATAGGCAGCGATGGACATCTGCAAGCTGTGTGCAGGGCAAACTCACAACCTTGGAGAGATTTAATAATAATGTTTCTCCTCAAATTCATCGTTAACGTATTCTGCACTAATAAATCATTTCATTGCTCAACGAGCTCTGGAGAGGCAGAAGTACTGCCGGGGGAGTGTTTGATTGCAACATATTTTTCTGTAAAAAATGATTATTAGCCAGTAAAGCTGGGAGAGTTAAACACTCCACTGGGAGTGGGTGCTTCCTCATTGGATCCTCTTGAAAAGACTTGAATTTATTCTGCTTTTGCATTCATTCGATTAGCTCTCGTTTCAAAACCTAGACAGTCTGAGCAATGGGCCCAGGTGAACCTCGTGAGATTTAACAAATCCAAATGCAAGGTATTGCACCTGGGTCAAGGCAACATACACTACCAATACAAGTTGGGGAATGGAAAGGTTGAGCTGAAAAAGACCTGGGGGTACAGGTGGATGGGAAGCTGGACAGGAGACAGCACTGTGCCCTCACAGCCCACAAAGCCAACCGTATCCTGGGCTGCATCCAAAGCAGTGTGGCCAGCAGGGCAAGGGAGGCCTCACCTGCAGCACTCACCTGCAGCACTGCATCCAGGTGTGGAGTCCTCGGTACAGGAGAGACATGGATTTGTTGGAGTACATCCAGAGAAGGGACACAAAAATGATCCACGGGATGGAATACCTCTCTAATGGGGACAGGCTGAGAGAGCTGGGACTGTGCAGCCCAGAGAAGAGAAGGCAGCGAGGTGACCCAGATGACTAGACAATCCTGTAGGTCCTTTCCAACCTAAGGAATCTATCAATCTATGAATCTATGAACCTGAGAGTCAGTATCTAAAGGGGAGCTACCAGGAAGGAAGCAGACAGACAGATTTAGGTTGGATATAGGGAAGAATTTCTTTACAGTGAGAGTGTTGAGGCACTGGCACAGGTTGTCCAGAGATGTGGTGGATGCCCCATCCTTGGAGACCCTCAAGGTGAGTCTGGATCAGGCCCTGTGCAACCTGATGTAGCTGTGCTGTCCCTGTGCACTGCAGGGGAGTTGGACTAGGTTTTCTGTAGAGGTCTCTTCCAACTCTAAGGATTCTATGATTCCAAATGTGGTTGAATTTCAACACAGAGATTTATACTGGGTGGCTAACCTGAGTAACTGCAATTGTTGCTCCTTTTGCTTTATTTAATGCATTAAGTACAGTATATAAGTACAGAAGCATATCTTAAAGACATGTAAAATAGCAGACATAAAAGATTAAAAATACAGCCATGCACACACGATGTTGTTGCGCTTCTCTCCTTACTCTGTCTGCAAGAACATGATGTGTTTTGGCCAGGCCATTGTCAAAACAAACAGAGATTAATTACCATGGCCATTTGTTCCCTTACAAAAAAGACAAAAATAACTCATGAGTCATGACAATAGCAAATACTGTGGAGCCAAATCCTGTGTCCCGTTTGCCGTTTTCTAGCCTCACTGTAGAAGAAAAGATGCAACTTTGAGAAATGATCCGATGCTATCTTTAGAACCTCTGCAGTGTTTACGCAGCGAGGGCAGCCAGTGTCTGGCATCGCCTCTACTGACGTGCAGACGTGTTTTGGGGGGAGGGTGCCCTACAGTAGGCTGCAGAAATGGGGTGTTGCTGGACGGGGCTGAGAAGGGCTTGTGTGCATCTGTAGATATGAGTGCAAGGCAGAGATGTAACTTTAAAACGCACTGGGACTCAGGAATGAAGGGGAAACCATGGCTTGGGTGCTGACAGTGTGCTTTGTGTACGGGACAAACAGTCTGAGGGGGTGCAAGACGTCCCGCCATGTGGCAGACACAAATAAGAGCATTCTTGCATGCTGGTTGGTATGACAACCAAGAGGTGAAGTTGTGGAATACTTTATGACTGCTTATGTTTTATGGGTGGGTGTGTGGAGGAAGAAATCAATCAAGTCTCAGGCAGGTTGCTTTAAGCAAACGTGCTGATAATAATGGTGGCATTTAAAAATGAAGGGCAGGCATGCTTGAAGCCAGCAAAAACCTTTAAGCCATGATAAAGAAATAATCCAACGCAGTGCTTCATTTTGACACTTCCAGCTGTCTCACAAGAAGCAAAAACCGTGCTTTAAGTCAGCAGAGCTGATCAGCTTTAAGATAGCTGATTACCTGAGGAGGTAATCATTGCATCCTACCTACAGCTGAGATGACAAAGATTGCCCATGCTGTCCCTTTGGCAAACACTGTGAGAAGATTCCTGCCCTCTTCCTCCCAGTGGTGCTCTCCTGGAGAGATGAGGATGGGCTGAGTGCCTTGCTGCTATGGCAGATCCAGGTGCAGGTATTGCAAAGACCTATAGGCCACCCGTGTCCCATCAGCTCTGGGAGCACGGTGATGCCAGACAGAAGGCATCTGAGGTCAGCCCCACACATGTGACATGAGCAAAAAAGCATCAGGACGCACTTTTATAAACGCTGCTGGCACACGTCTCACGTGTCAGGTCATCCCTTCACACACGCACACAAACGTGTGCACTTCATTACAGCCCCGTGCTTCCTTCCCTCCCTTCCCCTGCCTTGCTTGGCTCCCCTGCAGCATCCTGGGGTGGAATCCCAGGGCTTGGGGGCCGTGCTTGGCCTCTGTGAGCAAACTGCTTCCAGCTGTGGGCAGTGGCAGCCACTGAGCAGCTGTTCTCTGCCTTCTGATCCCTAAACAAATGGGACGGGTGGGGAGAGGCTGATCCTTACTGCAGACTGCCTTTAGCAGCTGTCAGCCTTCTTGCAGCAAAAGGATCCTACCTGTGCTGTGCTGATGCAGCGGGCAGTTCTGGATGTGGGGTGTGATTGCTTCCCATATGGCTATCTGACCCGCTGCTGTCTGAGATTGGTTGGTAGTCTAGTAGCACCAAACTGTAAGATCCATCCGAACACTTTCCCTGCTTTTGCTCACGATGGCTGCTCTTATTCTGGCCACAGCAGATAGCACCCCTCTCTGAAAGGTTAAAATCCTGTGAACTCATGTTCCTACAGCATATTCCATATCAAGGGCAGTTCTCAGCAGGGTCCAGGGTGCCTGCTGCTCCTTGATGCCAGCAGGACAGTGGTGCTGGACTGATGTTCCTGAAGGAAATGGAAGCAGCTCAAGTACAGTTGGTGGGTCCAATCTCAGTGCTTGCTAATGGGACCTGCAGGCTTTGCCCAGAGAGGTGGTGATGCCCCATCCCTGCAGACACCCAAGGTCATGGGATGGAGTTCTGGGCACCTGAAGGAGCTGTGGGTGACCCTGTGCTTTGCATGACCACCAAGGGTCCCTCCCAACTCAAATGATTTTATGACTCCATGAATTCAGTTACTTTGATCCCCAAAGATCACAAAATCAGAGGATCGTAGCATGACTTGGGCTGGAACGGACCTTAACACCATTTAGTTTTACCCCTTGCTACCCACCAGATCAGGGGGTGGCATAACCCTGGCCTCTGTCTAAACTTGAGCACATTCATTCTTATCTTTGAAGACTTCCACAGGGCACGGTCCTTTTCTCTGTACCTAAGACAAGAAGCTCCAAAGCCAAGCTGCTCTCCGGCCAAGAAAGCCTCCCCAGGAGGTGGATAGGTGCCTCCTGACCAGAGGCCATCTCCTCACTTCTCCTAGCCAACTCCACATCATCGTCCATGGTTACCTTTCACTCATGATGTCTGTGAGCCCTGCTGCTTCTCCCTGGTTCAGCACCACCAGTTTAACGTGATTTGGAACAAGGTGGCTGTTTTACACTGCTGGTGGATTGAAGGATGCTTTTTGCCCAGACTTCTATAGCATTATCATTTCTAAGAAAGAATATCTTTGAGTTGTAGCCAGGATGAGCTAAGGACGTGAAAAGAAGCATGGCTTGGAGGGAGAATATCTTTGAACGGAACAGCTGGAAAAGGGAGGTGGGGTTCTATTCTCAGCGCTCATAATGTCATAAATATCTGTGTTTTCCATGTATACAGTTTAATGAAAGAGCCTACCTGCCCCCGAAGCCTTGAAAATCTTTGGAAGAAGATCAGCCAAGGAGAAGCAAATCTGTTCTGCCCTAGAGATTGATTTGGTTGAGTTTGAATTAAGAACGGAAAGGGGAGGAATCTAATAATTTATCCTCTATTTATAGCCACCTCATGGTCTGCCATGCAGATCAATTAATGCAGTCAACTTGTGTTTTAAGATCCAGCTACAGTGCTGGTCCTGCCCAAGTGCTAAGATAATTCACGAACGTGAATAGATAAGGGAGAGACAGCTTTGATATTGGTGCTTTACACACGGGCTAGATATTATCAAGATCAGTGAAACCATTAGTTAAAAAAACCCATAAGCTGAATGACTGCGGGGTGCCTTTCTGTCTGAGGTTCAGCCCGTGGATTCAGCCCCTTCAATCAGAATTAGCTCTGGAAAAGCTTTTGTTGGCTGTGGAGTAGAGATGCAATCCCAGCTGGCTGGTTCAGCTTCACTCAGCCTCTATGGCTATTCGTCAGAAGAGGATCTTTTTCTTCTCCTGACAGAAAGGCCTATCCAGCACGGACGGGAGGAGAGAAGAGGAAATGTCAGCTTTGCTGAAGCTGAAGCCAAATCTCCCCTTGACTTCACCGGGGCCAAGATCTCACCTGAGGTGCACAACGTGCCTTAAAATGCTGCTGGAGTGATAATGACACAAAACGGACCATGTGTTAATTCTGAGGATGGAAGGGAGTGGGAGAAATGGGAGGGGAAGAAGAGAGGAATCTAGCAAGCTCTCTGGTCTGATCTTCAGGCGCTGACCTGCAGTATATATTTGGCAAGTGATCTGATGCATGAGCTGCACAAATAAGAAAACAGTCTGTGTCTCCTCATATCACAATCCATAAATGCCTCCAGTGTACATCAGTGATCTTAAAAGAAGTACATCCATCAACTTCGACGAATCCAAGCGCACCAGAACCATCGTTGTAACACAGAAACCTGAAAGCCACCTAACGAGGCAGACCTGTCTAATCTGATATGCAAAAAACTTTGACTTGAGAGATTTTTCTAACCCTGAAACTAAGGCATTTCTTAATAAATTGCAGAGAAGAGCAAGAAAACACATTCTCTGTCACCTGGGGGATAACCGAGTGGAGAGGAAGATGGGTCAGGGGAATTCAGGTTGGATGTTAGGAAAGATTTCTTCTTTGAAATAGCGGTGGGGCACCAGGGAGGAGGTGGGACATCGTCCCCAGAGATGTTCCAGAACCATGTAGATGTGGTTATGTGGGACACAGTTCAGTGGGGAGCCATCGGTGGTAGGAGAACGGTTGGACTGGATGACCCTGGAGGACTTTTCCAACCTTGGTGACTCCATCATTCTGTGCTTCAGTGTTGAGTTCCCTCTTTTTACCCACTGCTACTCTCCTTTGCTTCATAGTCACGAAGGGCCTTATTCAGCATGGGTAACACTGAGATCAGATACAATTCTGAACGTGAACAGACAATTATACGCACTCCAGGGGAGCTACAGCAACGGGTTGCTTTGCATCCACTTTAAGCACATGCTTTGTGTCCTTCTGTGAGTCAGGGGCTGCTCTTGCTCCCATGGGAGCATGAGATTTCCAGACGACCAGAACCACACCTTCCAATTGTTGGTAAGCAAAAGGACAAGCTGCATCCCCAGGAAGGCAGAAAACACAAGTCTGGAACCAGTTATCGGGACGCTTTGCTTTCAGATGAGTACCTGGCAACTTTTCAAAGTGCATTTCGCTGAACTAAGAGAACGGGGGAAATGCTATTTAATACTTTGCTTTTAAATCCTGCTCGGGAGACAGGTGTTGCTTTGAACCCACGGCATAGAAGACAACTGCATGCTGGATTCCTGAGATGGATGCGAGGCAGATGAAGTCCAGACCGCAGTACTGTCATCTTCCCCAGCACTATCGCTGTCTCGGGACACCGAAGGCAAGCCAAAGTTCACACGCTGCTCGAAGGCACCGCAGCCAAAACAAGAAGATTCATCATGGGTTTTTGACGCCTCTCATTTAGAAAACTGCGTTCAGGCCATGTTTGCAAAATACATCTCCAGTTATTTACCAGCAGGGGCTCAGATACATTCAGTCACTACAAGTGCCTAATTGTGGGTGTGTGCGTCTCGTATCAACTTGTCTTGGGGTGCTGCAGACCCCGCTTCAGCCTCTTTACCCACTCCACCAAGCAGCACAGAAGAAGCAATTCTGCCCCACCTTCACAGCTGTTTGCACTTCCAACCTCAACAGCTGGCCCAGCTCCTGGCTCTACAACGCACTGGACACAAAGTTGGATCAGTTTTAAGGGCTGCACCAAGCAAACGAGGGCACAAAAGCTGAAGCAGCAGCAGCAATGGGCAAAGAGACGCCGCCGTGTGGGGGCACACTAAACCTCAGCTCCACGTAAGCCGTTACTGGCTGCAGTGACTCGTTATGAACTTAACGCGCTCTTCGCTCCCTTGCACGTTTGCCAGGTTCTGGGAGCTGGCTCCAGCTCTGTGGGATATCTCACAGAGAAACTCCTTGAGTGTCGGAAGCCTCCCCCTTTCCTCCAGCACATCCTTTGGTTATCAGCCGTTCTAATTTATGCCGTCCCATTGGCTTCCTCAGGTAACCCGAGTCCTCAGTTCCACGGCAAGTCAACTGCGGTCTTATCAACTCCACCAAGAGCTCCAGCTGCAGGATTGATCCAACATGTAAACATCAAGTCCGGTTCCAAGAAGGGTAGGAAACCTCTGTCTGAAATTCCTTACAGACTCACAGATATATGTTGGACATGGAGGGATTTCTCAGGGAGAACGTGAAATAATTCTCACTGCTGTTAGCACGCATACACTCTGTGAGGTTCTGGTTTCTCACTTTGCTCCATAAATGGTTATATTTGCTTCCAAAGCTTCAAATCAAAGCTTGTTTTTGAGGTGTGCTGGTTACTTTTCTGTCTGACAAATACCTGTATTCAATAACAAGGTGCTTTAGAGGGAGATCCGGGAAGCATTGTTTGGGGTAGAAATTGGGCCTGAGCCCGAGACCTTATCACTCTGCAACTCTCCAGAAGGAGACCGTGGGGAGGTGGGGGTTGGGGGTTGGGTGCTCCTGCTCACAGACCTCTACGGATCCAACATACTCAAACAAACAACATCCCATGTGAATTCTGATGGCTCTTACAGCAGAGCCCAGCAACAGCACTGAGGCAGTGCTAAGCACTCAGGCCTAACAGTCTAAGACATCACCCCAAGCACTGGCCAGCATTATCAAAATACTTCTGGAAATAACAGGCAGATGTGGTGCCAGAGTCACACCTCATCCTTCCGAATTTGCCACTAAGAACTATTTGCTAGGGCAGGATGTCAAAACACACTTATCTAGTTCTGAAGCTGCCTAAAATATTAAAAGACATCAGAGGCTCTGCTGCAGCCTTAAAAAAGAAAGAAATAATGGTAGTTGTGGTATTGGTAAACCTACAAGGGTTTTGTCTTAATACTTCTAGCTACCACACAACCACAAGAACTGTCATGATATGCATGTTTCCTTTTGGGTATCACCCATGCGAGCTACCCCAGATGCTAAAAGATTGATGCTTAATACTTTCTTCCAGATGTGCCCTGGGTACACTCCATATTTAACACATTTTTAGAATTACGCAGTCTATAATTGCATTAACATTTCAGACCGACGTCCAGGTGAGCAATGCTGCCTGCATCACCTGCTCCCATTGGACACCAACAGAGATCAGGCAGGTTGCCTTTACAAATCACCTCCCAACCCTCCCTGACTGCTGCTGATCACCCCGGATAGCATTTAAGCACTACACATTCCCAACCCAACATGTGAGCTATGGCACAGTATGGACATATCCATGCAATTCAGCCACCAGAGCTGGTCAAGCTCCCACCACTAATTATCAGCTTTCCCCAGCCTATGTTAACTCACACAACATGCTTAAGTGATGCCTGAAGATGAAGGCCGATCACAGCTTGAAAGCAAAGACCAGTCCTAAAAGCATGAGTCCTGCCTGTTATAAAACACAGTTTTTGGGGGGAGTGAAAAAGTACAAGTGGGGAAGAATGATAATTAACAATAATTTATTCAGTATCGTGACACAGATCTGGCTGGGGGTGGATTCTGTTTTAGTCAAAAGACAGGCATTTTATTTCATAATTATTTTTGACATTCCAGGTTTATTCAAAAGACATTACTCTGCAGGCATCTACCTTACAGATCTTAAGACTGATAAAACACCAGGAATAATGTAGTGATCCTAGTAAATGAAGACATGGCTAAAATCATTCCGCAGTGATGTTTTCCTTTTTATTAAAAGTTTGAGATTTCAACCCTTTTTTTTTTTTTAATCCTTGACAAAACCATTCATACCTAGAAGATCTGAAACAGTCCAGTAATGAGAAAAAATTGGACAAGATGCAAACAGCAGACTATGCTTGCTTTCTGCAACTGATGGCAAAAGCTGCTGGAGAAGTATCTGCATACCTGAAAAACGTTACATCAGTGATGAAAGGAATTTTGTGCTTTAATACTTTGATTGAAAAGTCTCTTTATCCAACATGAAATCAGCGAATCTCTGCTGGAGCTCCTTTTCTCTCTCCTGCTGCCGCTGCACATCTTCCTTCAGACACTGAAAGGAGAACAATTAACCAGTCAGCCACACATCTACAAAGGTTAGATTTCAGTTCTTTCAGAGGAAGCAGAGAGTCAAGAATATGAAATTACTTTAATTACAGCATTTAACATTCTGGTCACCTTATTTCAGCATCCTGTTTTTGACAGCAGCTGATATGAAATGCTTCAAAAAGAGAGCTTTCAGATTAAAAACCACCACAAGCAGCTCCTTGTACTTAAAACAGTTATCTGTTATTCTTCTCTTCCATGAGTTCGTTAGAACCTTTGTTAGCCAACCTTCCTCATTAACACAGCACCTTCCACAGGCCCTGTTCCACTATCACTGCAGCACGTGAACGAGTGCTACTGCTAGTTCTGAAACTGCCAGATGCTAGCTCATTTTATATCCTTTCACTCTTGCACCTCTCTTTGAAGCTACTCTTTCCTCCTTGAAGTCATGCTGATCAGTCAGAGCCAGCAAGGCTGGCTGGTATTATCCAGGGGCAATGGTCAAGGATCACAAAAGATGCTCTTTGCCTCATGTCCCATCGCTTGCTGACCCTGAACTCTGAGGACAGCTCAAAACTGAAATTACACTGCAGTTACTCAGCTTCTGGAACCGTGGGGCATGTTAAAAGCCAGTTTCAAAATGAGGTTATGAAATGAATTTATAAAAGTCAATTTATCTGCAAATCTGACAACAATAGCACAGTTTAAGAGAGGAGTACAATCAAGGTTTAAAAACAAAAAGACTTTCACTATAAACTAAGTCTGATTGACTGAAGGTAACAGAAAGCTTTACACAACTTGCAGATCTACTTAAGTTCTAGCAGTAATTAAAAACAAAACGAGCCAAATTAAGATAGACACGGAACCTCTGCAGACATGCACAGCGGAAGATTAATAAAATAAACCACACGAGGAAATAAAATAAAAACAAAGTTAAAAAACACGCTAGTAGATTAGTACCAGCTTGTAATATGTCACAGAATCTTTGATAGTGAAGTGCTCAGCAGAGGAGCCTGGTAATAGGCAAAAGGATAATTAAAGACCATTACAATTCAGTACAAACTCAGGCCGTGAACTTCAGAGCTTGCTTTGTAAAACTATCCTTCCCACAAAACGTCTGTATTTGACCTGAGGCACCACACTGAGGGATCTCACCTCCAGTCTCCGTGGAATAGCAGCATCTTCATGCTTCTTCAGCTCCTCAAACGTACGCAGCTCCAGGTGAGCCTGCTCTATTTGGTCCCACAGGTCATTCAATTGTTTGATGAGGCCCATTGCTCGAGACTGATAGCCACCAAGCAAAATCTTCAGCTTCTTTTCCATCTTGGCAGCCCTCTTTGCTTCAGTTGTCATATGACCCCTGTTTATCTGTCAGAATGAAATCAGGAATTGTTTTTTTTTTTTTAATTCTGGATAATTAAAAAAGTCAAACTGCTGCACAGCACAGAGTTGGAGCTCTTTGATTTCTATTAACACGTCGTACATAGCACATTTTACAGCCAGCTACAAGAGATTTCTAGATTACAATTTGTACAGTGCAAGTAGGCTATTGAAGGAGTGATTACACATCAGGAGTATGGCTTCACAATCTGGAATTGTTGCAGCTGTGACATAGGCAGACAAGACATGTACATGACAGCTTGGTATGCCACCCCTCAGTCACACAGGAGATGTTCTGTGCCTCAGAAAAGGAAAACCAGACGAAGAGATTTTTTTTTTTAGATTATATTCTTTATCTTCAAAAACAGCCACATGTTTCAGTTCATTTGTGAGCATGATGGGATGAGACTGAAAAGAATTGAAATCGGCTTTGGCTTAGAATGAAGTGACCTCACCTATCTATCAGATCTCCCATTCAGATTTACTGCAGTGCTATAGTGTTGCAGTACTATTCCCTCGTAAGCCATATTATAAGCCTGCCAATTCCTCAGTGGCCTCTCAAGTAACACTGCTTTTTACACAGGGCTTTTCCCGTATGGATCTCAAAGCAAGAAAGTAAGATTATCTTCAGCTAGCAGACACTGAGATAGCACGATGAATCAGCTGCCTCAGGTGAGTGGCAAAAGCCACGATTTACAGCCCAATACCATACACAACAGATGTGACAAAGTGATGAGATTAAAACGTGGTACCAAAACCAGAGAGCAATTGGCACGATAGAAGTGAAACTCTCCTTCTTGTGTTGCCTGCTAAGTGCAAGCTGGTGCACGCTGATTTAAAAGTCTTGGTTTCAAATCCTCTAAAGCCACAAGCCAGAGTTGGGACAAGTGATAATTCTGAAATTCTGCCACCTGGGATACAATGGAAAGATAAACAAGCATAACCATGTTAACGTGTTATAAGCAGCACCACGCACCAGGCTGCTGCTAAGTGGATTTCACCAACCTGTCTGTCCACAGCCCGATGCTACAGAAGCACTGACACAGGAGCCTGGGGTTGGGATAAGTACGAACACTTCCCCCACCTGCATGTTTCTCTCAGGTGCCCTACTCGTTAACAATTTATTCACTTAGAACAGTTTTAATACGTGGTGCAGAGATTAAAAAAAAGAAGTGGATGGTAATGGGAGAAAACTGTTAACGGGAGAGTGGAAGAGAAATGTGACCTTCGGAGCTGCTCGGTTTGCTCCTGGGGAGACAGATGCAGACTGCTACCCTTTTCAGATTTTGTTTGCAATTCAGTCTCACCGTATGCCCAAGGTGCTTTAAATATACAGAAAGGCGCCTCTTTTTCAATATTTATATAAATCTAGAGAAAATTAAATAAATAGATTAGGGATTTGCGAGGATACTCTCTGATGGAGAAGTATGAAAGCTTTAAATGTCTTCCCTGGTAAATAATATGCTATTACTGCAACAACAAATAGAGCTGAGCAGCAAATGAACTATTTTCCAATCACTGCTTCTTGGATGAGAAATGCGTGCTGAGAACTCCTGACATTTAGAGATCGTGGAATAGATGGATGCACAGGCAAACAGGATTTTATTTATAACAGAGCTCTAATGTAACACGGACCAACCGTCCCGTGTTGGTTCACAGCTTACAGACGACAGTGTGACATGAAACTCCAATCAGAATGCCATTGTTCTCAAACAGGTTAAGAAAGACCATTCAGAAAACTCACTCTTTCTCCATTGAAAACAAACACTCGTTCAAATCTAACGCCTGTTAAAATACCTGGCCTTGGTTACTTAAGGATTCTGAAGCTTTCAGACATTGAGGAGTGGTCTCAGTATTTCCAGCTTCTTACTGGATGTAGATTCTTGCTTTTACCTACTGCAGCTCCCATTGCTATTCAGCCCTGGTACTCTGCTCAGCTCCCTGTCCATCTCAGACTATCATAGGCCTCACAGCTACGTTAAAAAAATATCTAATAATAATCAAGTTTTAATAACCAGAAATAACAGCCCTTTCTTCCTTCCCTCCCTATAGAGAGCAATGTGAACACTCACCACCTCTCCTCCTCTCTTCCAGCTACAAGGTTTTAGGACCTACTACCAGAAGGTCAAAAGGAGGTCTCTGCTTTTGTAACAAATGCTATTTATGAAAAATTGCTGACTGCTGCATTAATGCCAATAACTGCATATAATTTTAGTTCAGGCTTCGTAAAATTTTAAGGTTCAGATACCAAGCTAAGAATTCCAAGCAGTTATGAAGAGGTGTGTTTAAACAGTAGTCTACATTATTTGCTTAAAGCTAAGAAATGGATTTCAGTAAAATCTGACAACCATTTCCCCCTTGAGCCTAGCAGAAAACGTAAAGACACTGCAAAGATTTCTCCACTTAGTTATTTATTTTGTACTGCTTCTTGGCCAGCTGCAGTTCCGTTGTCTACTGTGCCAGCTTCAGCAAAATGGGAATAGCACACACAGGCATGGGTAAAACAATCCACCATCTTAGGGGAAGCACTAGGACTCACCCATCCCCAAACCTCTCACGTAAGTGCCTTCCTCCATGCCTACCTACCTAGACAATGGAGACCGGTTTTTGACACTGGACTTGGTGCAGGAAAAGCATTCAAAACAGAGCAACAGCAGAAATCAGAGGCTTATGAAAACACCTTCTAGATCAAAGGGAGAGTGATTGAAAAGCAGCGTTTTTTCATCTAACGCAGAAAATTTCACACCATCCCAGGGCCAATGATAACTAAACACCAGCGAAACCTCTGTACACATTCAGGTGATCTGTCTGAAGAAGCTCGCTGGTACCCTGACAGCATGTTCTTATATAGGAACCCACTAACTGCTCCACTTAAAAACACCAATTCATGATGATTTAATCAATACGAGTTACTGATATCAGCAGGCTGTTGTCTCTGTTCACAGACAAAAACAATAACCCATAAGTAACGATCACATGAACTATGTTCTCAGAAATTGTGATGCCTTCTCTTCAAGAATAGTAACATGAGTTGGTAGGAGTAAGACAGTGTAAGGTAAATATAAAGACCAAGGGGTCTCACATAACTCCACTTCAAATTACCTACATCTACAATAAGGCAGAATGTTACCAGGTAACTCAGCAGTCACCCTGATCGAAAATGATGACACCAAAGGATGTTCTGTATATTTCTGTTTGGGATCTGCTTTTCAGACTATCAATCAGCACTGTCAGTGATACCCACAAATCACGTTCACAGCAGAAACACAGTTTGAAAAGAAAACTGGGTAATGAACTCTTAGCAAGCTTTTCTGAAACCTTTCACCTCTGCCTAGAAGAGGAAACTGCAGTAAGATGACAGCCAGCAACTACCTCAGGATAACAGCTTTGATTATCTGTAAGCACCGACTGGTTGCTGCTGTGTAATAAGATAACATGGCAACGAGCACAGCATTATTAGCTGCAAGAAGGATCACTGCACACCAGGACTGCTCAGGCTGGTCTCTGACAAGCCTTGGGAGTTAGCAGACTGCCTGATTCCCTTCCAGCACACACAGAAGTGTCCTGATGAGCTTGCAGAAGTCGCCAGCACTCCATTTCCAGCTGCTATCACTACTCGGGCGAGTGATTTCAGGAGCAGCCACTCAAGCTGGTACAATGCCTGCAAACTGTGAACGTCACATTAGGACTCTAATGAGAACAGGTCTGCAGACGAGCCAGCCTGCAGCAAGACACCACATCAGTATTTACTTCCCTCTGCCAAAAAAACAATTTTCAGCAGTGATGGCACGCAAAGACCTTTGTCTAAAACAGAAGGATTTACCTGGTTTTTATTCCAGACTTCTAAAAAGCAAAAGTTGCAGAATTGAAAAGATTACTCTCCAGGTGTTACAAGAACACTTAAGGTTTAGTAGGTTTAGGAAGTGATTTTCAGACACAGGTCTGCAAGTGCCTTCACAGAATTCCATAAAGCAGACATTATTCCTGCTCCAGAGACAGGGGAACTGAAGAGACCTAGTTTTGTTTCACTTATCTGAGATGCTCTAGGTGCCTCTGGAATCAAAAGAGAAAAGTAGAAGCCTCGGGAGGGAAATACAACTCCTAGGCAGGCTGGGCTGCTCTCAGGAGGTGCCTTGTCTCTCCACCAAAAACAAGGGAAGCCTAAGGCAACTGCAGTTTTGTTTTAGTTAGGAGGTTACAATGAGGTGTATTGAAGCTGAACTCATGGGACCTGCTTAAAAATAGGCAGTGAATACACACACGCTAGAAGAAAATGTACTTCTGGCTAAATCAGTTATCTTCTCAGGCAGGGCACTTTTTCTGACTGCAGACCTAAGTTATCCTTGGCTACAGAAGAACTTTTATTTATTGCATCACAGGTTACAGACAGCAGCTTCATTATGGATCCCACACATAATCCCAAATCCTGCAAGTGAAGATGTGATGTGCCACAGGCTGAGCTGACCTAACAGCCAGCTGCTACAGAAAGGGGTCTGCTTCTTCATCTGAAAGTCATTTATCTTCTGCAAGGAAGATCAAGGAACAAAAATCAGCTTAACGTGGAGCTGCAGGAGCAGTGCTACAAGGTGTGAAATAATTACAGGGAGATCCAGGGGACAACACAGCGGTGCTGCTGCTTTTCAGCATGAGCTGAGGCACCAGAGCAAACTAGCTACAACGCAGACTGCCACTCTGCTAAGTAGTTAAAAGTGGCTTTAGTTAAAAGTGTTTTCACAGGAGGTGAAGACAATTCCTAACGGAGCTGCTATCCACTCGTGTGAAGCAGGAAAAAAAGAATATGCCCTACACAACTGCAAGGCTGTATGGACTTTAATCTGATGTAATCAAGCATGGAGAGAAGGTAACTACCACGATGTTAATATCTGAAAGCTGCAAAGCCAACTTTATCAACTCTTCAAGTACAAAGTTATGCTGGCAACAATGTCTCATGCTCTGAAGTACAAAGGGAAGCAACCAGCTTGTTAAATAGATGCCTCTACTATCTCCTTTCACTTGATACAGTTCCTAGCTTAACACGCACCCCAGGGTAGGAAGAGCTTGCTTCAGAAGCGTGTTTAGAAGGGAAGCAAATCCAAGGTGTAGCAGCCAGAAGCTCCCCACAACTGCTCTGCTTTGCCTCAAGTCCATCAATAACAGCATAATATCAGAAAGATAAACGTTGTGTCCACATACACAAGGCTGCCATCACTAAATCACTCAGGTACTGAAGAGAGGCCAATGAGAGAAAGGTGTCCGTTTGTCCATGCCAGCAACTGCTGAGCTGTGAAGGTGGTGCTGGAAACAGCTGTGCTTTTCACACAGGATCTGCATGCTGTCAGCAGTCCTACAGGGAAGCAGTACACAGTGACTACCCAACGTGCAGCCGTGCCCAGCACCTACCACTGAGCAGTCGTGGCTTTTTCCTACTAGTCTCACTGCAGTAGGAAGAGGACGTCCCAGGAGCTGACCACTATCAGCTGTTGTTGCTGGCAGACCCTATTTCACAGTTTTTGTTCTTCTCTCAAAGGAAGACAGAGCACAAGCAAATACCTTGGGGGTACTGAAAGCAGAACTAATGACCTTAGTTTTCACTACGTTGCCTGGTAGTTCCCATTAAAATAATTACTTCAACCAACGTTGCTTTCAGACAACATTCCTTAGAAAAACCTTAAAATGAAAGCTGGATTTATCATTTCTGAGGAACAAGATAGGAAAAGGAAAGCTGTGCTGATTCAATTTTATCCTTATTTGTACACTGAAATGCTATGCTTTTGATTTACTAATAACTAAAACAATTCAGCTGGCAATCCATACTCTGAGAATTATACACATACATTTCTTTTAAGAAGAGCTTTCTAAATAGGTCAGGCAACAGAGCTGCACTGAAGCACAGTCTGCATACACCTAAGGAGTTTTTCAGCTCCTATTTAACTCTGCAAAGTCCACCTGAGCTCCACAAACACCAGTGAAAGGCAACCCAGGCCTGTCCCTGCACCTGTAGCCAACCCAGTCAGGGTGTGCTGAAGGCACCAACGAGCTTGCTCTCACTTCACCCTAACTGCAGCAAGCACTAGCAGAGCTCAAGGCTTCCAGCTAATCTGAAGGTGTTAGCAAGAAAAGGAGCTTGATGATCGCAGCAACTGATCACAGCCAGAGCTAGCTGTGATCTGTACCTGTCTCATGGAGTCCCACACAAGGCTAAGTTTTCTTCTTAACAGAGCTCTCAGTTTGTGTGATGCCTCCCAGCTGACCAGGGAGCAACGCACACATACAGAATGAACAAACACAACAGATAAGTTTTTGATCTCACCCTGCTTCGCTATCCTTAATGAGCATAGAGCTGGCAACCACTTATTCAAATCCTGGGGGGAGATGAACAGCACAAGGAAGCCCACACAGAAGATGCAGACCTCAGAAATAAGCTGCAGCATAAAGGCAGAGGGCCACACACTGAACAATGACGAGAAAACAAAATACTCAATAGCTACTCATTAAGCAAATACCATCCGTCCTGAGCAGTAAATGAGCCTGGAAAAAAAACACTAGGCTGCAATCATGAAATTAAAGACTGCCTCATAATGTGTATGCACAGGGAGATTAAAGCTGCCAGAGTAAGGCTGCTTGTGCATTCCCTAACTGTTTGACTCTGCAGCTTTAATAACGCACTTCTAACGCAGTTTTGGGTGTAGAATATTTAAATTCCTAAAGTATTTGTAAACAAACGAGTTACAGCCCTCTGACTGCTAGTGGGATGCCAGCACAGCCCCTGCTGCCGAGCTCACAAAGCTGTCGGGAAAACCCAGCAGGCTGAGAGCACACCAAGAAGCAGGCAGCATTAGGTGGGGCGGTGGTTCCCTCTGCTGGGAGAGCCGCAGCACGACAAGCATCAACGCCAAGCTGCTCAGCTACCCGGCTGCGTGGAGACGACCTGCCTGCAGCCCAAACCAGGGACTAACGACTAAATCCTGAATCAACAGACATTACGAAACGTACCCTCAACTCTGCAGCTCACATGAATCAAGTGGAGATTCATGCCTGAATACTCTGTCACCTGTAGTTTCTGCGGGAAGAGCTGTCTGAAGCAGTTCACTGGCAGCAATGGCAGTTACACCGATGTGTAACTCCAGGAAAACTGGAGAAAATGGAGTTTCCTATTGACACAGAAAAAAATAATCCCGTGCTTGCGTAATTTAGAGAATCTTTGAGGCCAAAAGTGTATTCTGGAAAACAGCTAACAACTTACTGCAAGCCTGAACACTTGTCCTGTGCAAAGAAGCCATTTAAAACTTGCTTACCTGTTATCATGAAAGCTATCTATCTTTGCATTTTGTGTAGTGTGCAAGGAGTAATCACTATCAAAAGGACCACACTTCAGTTAATTTCATCCTCACACACACCTTAAACTGATTAAGTACAAGAGAGAGTCTGTGATAACTGCTGCTGAAACAACAAAAAAAACATCCAGTATCAGAAAACCCACTGTTAGTGTAGGACTCCACAAAGCCAGCCACTCAACTCCTGGTCCCCTGGTACCAACACATTCCCAGAGTACTAAAACTACATGCAGATACATCTCATGCAGGTGAGATGTTGCTATCTGACCTGTCATTTTGCAGAAAATATTTAAGCAAATGCACAACACCAAACTCAAAATTTAAGTTTAAAATACACCTATAAAGAAGCCAAGTTCTTCCGAGTAAAGGGGAATAGAATCACAGTCACTATTCTCTTTTTGGGGCACCACTAGAACTGGCTGAACCTTCATCTATGTAACTGACAGTGGTAAAATATTTGACAAAGATATGGCAAGTTCCCATCAATCAGAAAACAAATCTTGAGTTTAAAGGAGGACCTGAGAGAGGCTTGGGGACAGAGAGACTGCTGTAAAGCATCCTTCCCTGAAATACCTCATACTGCCCACTACCAGAGACAAAGCACAAAACCAAGAGTCCTGGCATCTATCTGCTGATAGCAATGATAGAGGAAACTGCAAAGATGCCACAATGAACTAAAGGAGAGCAGAGCCTGACTTGCTCTCCAATTGAGAATAAAGTGGGTGACATCACAGAATCACAGGGGCTGGAAGGGACCCCTGGAGATCACCAATTCCAACCCCCTGCTAAAGCAGCTCCCCGCAGCAGGGTGCACAGGGAATCATCCAGGTGGGTTCTGACTGTCACCAGAGACTCCACAGCCTCTCTGGGCAACCTGTTCCAGTGCTCTTCGACCCCTGAAGTAAAGATGTGCATTGTCACACCCAGAGAACACTGTGCCAGAGAGTACTGCAGAAATACTTCTTAAGGAAAGGACAGAAGACAACGTGAACGTCTCAAGAACGCCTCTGTAGTCACAAAGGGAATTCTCTAACAACTTTTCCAAAGGAGGGCCATCAACAGACCTGAATAAATTCCAAATAAATAACACACCAGAATTAAAAAAGCAGGTGCAGAAGTGTGCAAGAAAAAAGTGACACTGACCTCGAGCCTCTTTTCAAGTGACTCTATCCTGTCTTTTTTGCTGGCCAAGTTAGCTCTGGTGTAGCGGCTCTGTCCAGGCAGATATAACACCTGGCTGTAACACTCTTCCCACACCTGGTTATAAGCTTCACTGGAGAGCTCTCCATGCCCCATTCCTTGTTTCACCACTTCCATCTCCTGCGCCAGTAGATCCTGCGCCTGTTGAAAATGATGAGAAATAAATCACAGTTACAAAACACAGGGTGCAAGAAAATTCCTTGACGTTTTCAGTCCTTCAGTGTGCAATCCACAGGGGCAGCTCTTTACGTACCTACAGCTCACCATCAGGTTGAGCTAACTATGAAATCTAACCCAGATGCAAGGTATTACAAATGAAACCCAGGCTAGAAGGCTGTTCACACCTCAACTATCCCTCATCATTTGGCCAAACCTGACATCGTTCTGCTGCAGCTAATGAAAGCTGTGGCACAACGAGCTACTTCAATCCTGCTGCAGAAGGACACAGATAAAAGCAGGGACCCCAAGGGGTGGGAGAACTTCACAAGACAGAAGCAGCTGTTCTATGACACAAAAATCACTTTTCATTTCCTTTTGCTTGCCCCTCCCCATACAGCACAGAAAACGAACTAAGCACTAACAGATCAGCTATGCACACATCAACAAAGGACAGACTGACAAGCAGCTTTCTGTTTGCTGAGGACTACTATCGAGATAAGAGCTTTCTCCTGACACCAGGTCAGTTTACAAAGTACAATGCAATCGACTGAAAAGATTCATGTTGTACTCATAACTCATTTTTGACAAAGAATCCAGCCCATACAGCCATGTATGCACCCAACTCGCTGCTGATCTAGATTTCATGGACAGTGACTCCACCCCTTCAGCAGGATTTACCATTAATTTCTGTATCATCAGCAGATCTCAAAAGAAACAGACCTACATTTTGTAACTGCTAATTGCCCACAAAGTACATAAAACCAGTATCACAAGTGTAGATGATCCCAGAGATACTGGGAAAAGTAATTATTTGTCTGGACGGTCAAGTCAGATAAGGCAGTACTGCTCCAGCCACACCTGGCAAAATTAAACCTTACAAAAGTTTACTTCAATTTAGCCCCTATTTTTACACCATGACTACTTAAGACTGTTCAGCTAGGAGAGCTGACAGTTCTATAGCTCACATCACCGTGCTCAGCATCATGGCTGATCCTCCCCAAAAGAACACTACACATCTGGAAAAGGAAGGAGCATTTCATGAAGGGATCTAGGTAGAAATGTATTCTATAAACAACTGAAGAAAAATCTAAACAAACAATGTCCAGAGCTCAGAGGTAGGAAAACTACTTGGTTTCTGTTTTCTTAGACAAAGAGGGGGTGTCACACTAATTATGCAGCAAGTAGGAACAGGGGAGCAAAAGCTTCTGACCATCAGGTAAGAGAAAAACATCCCAGGGATCCTGAATTTCCCAGACAAAAACTACTTGAAGTATGACACAAAAGTCTTTAAGAGAAGCAACAGAAAACTGGATTCCTCTCCCACCTCAAAACAAACCAGAGAAAGCGCTCAGAGAGCATTCCTAATGGAACAATCTGACATCAGCAGGACAGTGAGATTCTTGATCCAGTTGCATTTTCCACCTTTAATTTCTCCCGTTAAGAAATTTTCCAGTAAAAGTTTTCATTCATCAGCAATTTGGAAGTTCAGCGTTCCTCATTTTAGGCTCTTGATTCGTTGGTCAGACAAGGCCAAGGAGATGGCTTTAAAATCTGCTTATTTATCCATAAACTCACTTCAAAATGAGATCTCGGTGCTGAGATACAACAACTACTGTCAGAATGCACGTTGCAGACAGAAGGAACCAGTATAAAGCAGATGATCTAGTGGCATGTGATGTTTACCTTTATTTCCATCACCATCCCTCTTAGCATTTGGTAAAAGGTCACTGGCACAAGTTCACAGGTGAAGCTCTTCAGAAGTGCTAACCATAGCACTGTGTGTCTAAACTGTCTGTCACGTGGCAGCAAACGCAATGTCTGTAGATGCTTACATAAAAGAGCCTCACAGGAGGCCCTGGCACAGGACTACACGGCTTGGGACTACAAAACAGCCTCCTCATTTCACCCAGTGCCAACCTGTTCTGCCTACTCTGCACTTGAAGCAGGGATGCTTTTAAGATCACTTGCCACAGCTCAGCAGGCTCTGCTCCATCACAGCACTGCTGGATCAAACTTGAGGAGCATAGCTGGATAACTCTGCAGCTCCATGTGGTAAGCTGGCTACCACTGTCATACTTTAGTCTGTATTAAGAGACCACCAAACTCAGCACAGGTTTGACTGCACCTTTTTTTTTTTTCCCCCTAAGATTACAGGACTGTGACAGAAGATGACCACAGGTCAGTGGTCATCAGGCTGTGCAGTTCTCACCTTCTTGAGATCCTCTTTGGAGAACTTCTCATAAGGGTTCTGTTCCAAGTAAGCCATATGCTCTGCATTGTTGGTTCCAAATCCTGGGCCCTTCCCCTTCTTACCACTAGGCTGTTCTCCAAACGGGTGGTGCAGAAGATCAAAATGAAGCATAGTAATCATCTCTTTCTTTATTAGCTCTTCACTTCTCTGCAGATCCGTCAGAGGTGGCTCTACATTCACAGGTCTCAATACTGTTTCATTAACCTGCATAAGAACAAAAATAACAGGTTTGTACGTTACCTTCAGTTTGAACAAGATTTTTCTCAATCAGTTAAATCCAATAGAAGTGGTGCCAAAAACCCCTTGCAGTGTGACACAGGTACAGCAACCTGAACCCAGTCACATTTCCAGCTGTGCATATGAAAAACTTCGTAACGTTTTCAGTGTGAAAAGCTGAAATCAGCATACCAAAATGAAGATTTTATTCTTTCACTACGTACTTAAAGCACGTTCCCTTCTATAATGATTAGAGCTTTTTTTTTTTTTTTTCCCCTTAAAAATGAATGTTATTTTTGCTTACCTCTGAGGGCCTTGGTAGATTTTTCTGAACAGCCTTATGCATTCTCTTCAGTTCCTTGGCACGCTCTGCTTCTCGGAGAGCCTAGACAGACATCCTAAAGGTTACTTCAGCTACTGCCATAAAATTAGATGCTTTTTACAAAAATAGGTGATATAAATACTAATTGACTACTGCAGCGAAGATTCCTTAAATAACAAGGATCTGATGTTACAAACACAGAGCCAAGTAACAGCTCACACTTTATGTGATGACATCATAATTTACCATCGCTAACGTTAACGAGAACAGCAAACTCAGAGGACAGCAATCCTAAAATGTCATTTCAAGCTATCACGTTTTCCTACATCCCCCCAAAAACTTAGTTCTTTATCAATTTGTCCACATTTAAGTTTTAATTCTACTCTAACCCTCCAGATAGGAAATTACAGAATCCTTAAGAGTTGGAAAGGACCACTGAAGGCCATCTAGTCCAACTCCCCTGCAATGAACAGGGACACCACAGATACATCAGGTTGCCCAGAGCCTGATCCAGCCTCACCCTGAAGCCCTCCAGAGACTGGGCATCAATCACATCTGTGGACAACACGTTCCAGTGCCTCACCATCCTCACTGTAAAAGACTTCTTCCTTATATCCAGTCTAAATCTACCCTTTTAGCTTGAAATCTGACAGCACGAGAGAGATTTTTAAATCTGCAGCCAACAGGGGAAGGTAAACGTGATGTTTCTCCCCACATTCCACTTTCCAGCTACATATAAAATGAAAATACTGGCTATTACAGCTATCTATGAGCTGAACAGAGATTTATAGCTATTATTTTCTACAGGCTCCTACAATTCTGAAACAACAACAAGGATCTATTCAAAATTTCTCTGCTTGGATGATCTTGTAATCTCCTACAAACTGTGACCAGTTCACTGCACAGTGATCTCTGTGCGTTCTAACAGCCTACCTGAGTTCGGATGCATCTCTTAGGACTTCTGAACAATAACTTTTAACCTTGAGTGTAACCTGAAACTGAAAAAAGCACTACAATCACATGCTTAAAATTAAGCACGTGCCTCTGTGAAAAAATATTCTGTTTTATCTTGAGGGAGCAAGAAAAAAAAAAAAAGACTGATAAAAGAAAGGGAGTGCTATATAGCATACACAGGCTAGGAAAATGATTCAGAGTGGAAAATTGATTATCCCTAGATGTGTGCGTGCATTCTGATGGCAGAAAGCATGCACATTTTACTCTCTTATTCTACAGAAGCTGTATGACTTCCCCTAAAGGCGCACGAATCTGAGAAACATAAAGGACCACACTTTATTTTAAAGGAAAGGTACTGTCTGCACTGCATATAGCTACCTGCTTGCGGGCTTCTATATCTGCAGTATCTTCTACAAAGGCTTCATCTACTTCGGGTTCCTCAAGTTCCTTTTCTGCGTTTTCAGGTAGAACGATCTCAAAGTCATTCTTTGGAGCAGGAAGGGCCATGAGCCCGAGACGCAGGTGCTCACGAGACTCTCTCTCCTGTTGGAATAGTGATAAAATATGTCTCTGAATTCACGCACTGATGAACAGTACGCCAGAATTGTGTTCATCTGCATCGAAGGACGTAACACACAGGTATTAGACAAAGCCAATAAAACCAGCATTTCTGAGGCCTGAGAAAAGAGGCATGTTACCAAACCTACAGACCATTACCCAGAATTTATCCACGTAAAAGCTGTCTGATGCTAAAAAACAACAGACAGCTAATGAAATCTTCAAACAAGCTGAAGTATACTCAAGTAAAACAACAGCATGGCAGCTTCACAAGTGTGGAGATTCACAAAAATGCCTTTTAAAAAACTGAAAATACATGAAAATGCATTCACACTCACACATTTGTAAACCTAACATCTTTTTTTTCATTGCTCCCAGACTTGAAGATTGTTGCAATGAAGGAAAATGGAACGAACACCAACAGATCTGGAAGTCAACGGAGCTCATCAAGAACGCAAAGTGCCAGCATTCCTCCTAACAGCAATAGGTTTTACTTCAAACAGGCTGAGACAGAACCAAATTACGTACAAGGATATCAAATAAGCCTTGTCCTTCAAGCTAGCAGGAAACTCTGATGTCAAAAAGTTATTTTGTGAGATGAGCATACCAAAAAGTTGAAGTAGATATTGTAAGCCAGTCCAAAAACAAAAACATCAATAGCTCCTGTGGGCAACATCTGAAGTCAGTTAAGGCATCACAGCCACAT
The DNA here is from genome assembly GCA_036925125.1 of Oreortyx pictus. Lineage (NCBI taxonomy): Eukaryota > Metazoa > Chordata > Aves > Galliformes > Odontophoridae > Oreortyx > Oreortyx pictus. The sequence goes on along the minus strand of JAUPFR010000002.1, from coordinate 104,633,001 downwards.
AAAAGGAGTTCCCAAGGGGCTACCTACTAATTAAAAGACCTTTTTAAGACCAAAACTAATTAGCAGGGCACCTCTAGCACAATCTGAAGGAATGGAAACATCTGTTGCCCAACACAAGAGCCTGGATGACATTCAGATTACTAGATATCTCAAAAACAAGTGCTACTAATGGCAAAACCTCCTTTAGCTCAAGGCTTTTAACAGGACAGATTGAAAGGACCCATAGGCAAGCGAGGATGATGAAGGATCTGAGGGCTGAGCAAGACTGTAAGAAAACTGAATCTTTCTTTAACTTACATTTCCTGCTCAGCTTCAGAGATTCAAGTAGCACTGAAACCTAACTACATCTTCTTTGATGAATAATTCTGGAGTGCTTTCACTAGGCACAGTCAAAGCTGTTAAAATCAGAAATAATTCAGTCTTTGGATTTTTTTTTTTTAAATGAACTATTGCTGTTATGACAACGCACAGGTTTGAATTCACCAGGTGATGACTACAGACCTGCAGACAAGCAGCAGAAATAACACTTCATATAAAAATCAAACCCTGTTTAGAAGATAACAAATTAAAAACCCTGAAAATTAACAGAGTGTTTGACTGCACTTCTTACCATCTGCTTTGCATAAGATGGGTCGCTGTAATCTGCCATTCCCTCTTCTGGGTTGATGTTCAATTTATCACGCAGTGGAGTTCGACCAGGAGTCGCACCAGACACAGGTTTAGGAGTCAGTCCTCCACGAGGAGTTAATCCTTCCTGTCCTTGAGAAGGTGTTCTAGAGAAAGTGCAAATATAATTTAATAACATGATACAACTAATAAATTCAATCTAGCTCTCAGTGTGTTTGCCCACAAGGCAGTGAAAACTTAAGGTGCAATTAGAGGAACAAAATAATTTGTTTAAACCTATCAAGGTGTAATCAATGGCCTACTAAGCTGAAATCCAAGATCATTCCATCAAGACAAGTTTCAGGAGCTACATCAACCCCTACTGCTGCTTTTGAGAAATGATTATCCTGTTGCTATTCTGGGATAGAGTAATCAGGATTTAAACACAACCTCTGATCTCCCTGCCACCTGGGGCAAGTTATTCACTCTCATCTCCCATGGCTTAACAGCTGTCCCATCTCATAGCTTAATGAATCACTCCGAAGGTGCTGCCTCCCTTCCACTGCTAATACAAGGATAAGTATATTACACTAATTACTTTAAAGCACACAAGGTTAGGAAAGATCAATTAAGTCTTAAACTCCATGGGCTTTACTTGCTTTGCCTCTAGATTATTCCAGTAATCTGCTCCTTGAAAGGTTATAGGGTATCCAGGCATGGCCTGCATGCAGTCACAAGTAAGGAGGCAAGAGATCATCGCACAAGGATGATAACAGGTGACTCTCTAACTCTGGCACCTTAAAGAATTAGCTTCCTTTTATTCATTAACCACATAATGGGGTTTTTTTTCCCTCTCTCAAGGTATCGGATTTTTACACTGACATAGAATTTTATCAACAAACCAAGCTGACACAAAGCTGCTGCAGTTACGTGGGCAAATCTGAACTTCAGAAGCTAAAAAACAAAACAAAACCTCCATACCTCAAAAAAGACATACTTTTTTAATATACAATGACCCAAAAGAGCATCCAGATCATCCCAGGACAAATTCTAGTCATTCTGCACCTCGCTGACTCCAAGAGATCATTCGTGCAGATTCGTTACAAGAAAGGGCTTTTAACAAAATAAAACTGCTTTTGGAAAGATGCCATAAAGGTCCCTTTTGCTTCATTTCTACTTCATTTTCTTCACTTTTACTGGCACGATGCAAGTAAAAACAGATCTTAGGCTGAAAAATTTGACAGACAAAATGTACAAAGCATATTATTTTTTAGCTCTATGGTATTTGGCTCTTGTGGGATATATATTTATTCAGGACCCACTCTCAGAGTTAAACCAACAAGCCCATGCTATTTACATTGGCAATACAAGGAATATTTAATTTTGGATTTATATGGCTTATAAAATATTTACCCCAGCTTTTCAAAAATTCCAAATGCATTTGGCTAAGGGACCTCCCACACCTTCAACTCAGAGCTAATGCTTTGGAACAGAATCCACAGATGGAATGACATGCCACCTTCTTATTTACACTCCAGAATTAATCCAGTACAATTTATATCGCTCTACACTACAGAAGACCTCATCCTGGACCAAACTCCACTGAATTACATGCAGTACAAATATCAATTCAGATAACATGGCTGAGTTTGCAAAGAACACAACATTAAAAGGTTGTTCAATGAATGCTTGAAATAAAAGGGACTTAAAATTTGCTCTGAAGTGCTGCTCTGTCACTTCACGCAGACCGGCACTTCCTCTGCCCCATCAGACACGTGCTCAGCCAAACACCCACTAGAAGAAGAGTTTGCTTTACCTGAATGGCGTGGAAAGCACAGTATTTGGAGTCTGAACAACCTGCCTCTGCGGGGTTACCCCTGAGAAGTCACTTTCATGCAGGGGAGTGTTCAGGCCTCCTTTCAAGGGCGTATCCACATTTGTGAGAGCCATAAGATTCTGTGCTTCCTGTAAAGCACACAACACACACAGTATGTTACTAAGACTTTCAGAGCTGCACTCCATTATGCATGTTTAACAGATTCACCAGCCATAAGAATACCTGGTGTTACCTGAATATCAAATCAATTTGTGGAAAATGCTTAACACCTCTGCTACACCGATATAATGGATATTAACAAACCACACTTCTGCTGAAAGGGATTTTAATCTGCACTTCCATTTTAGTTTGCTGGACTCCATAGATTGACGAGGTTCATCAGTAACCCTAGAGATCCTGATTTTCCAAAGAAATATCATGCTGACACCCTGAAAATCCACATCAAGGAAGGCCTAAATCCATCCAAACCGCACTTCCAAAGGTAAGATTTGCCCCCACACACTTTTAACCTTGCTTTTGCACAATGAAGAATTAAGGCCCTACAAAAATAAGCTAAGGTAATTAAACGATGCATACAGTAGCAGATAGTTCACACAATACCAATCCATCCACTAAATTTTGCATACAGACGTATGATACTGAGACCTATGTCATGTCAGAGCTGTTCAACTGAAGGTGAACATGGCCATTTCTAAAAGCACTGCAGACAGACTCAGAAGGTCACGTTCTGTGTAGTCAAGAACTCTTTCTTTTCTGTTGCTCTGCTGCTACTTTCCCTTTTATTCAGTTGACCACTGCAAAAGAGTAATCTGTGCATTTAAACTGTACCTGCAGGATCCTGTCTTGTGCTGCTGGAGTTTTGGGAGTCCTCAGGGCTATGCTGCTGTTGGTCACACTATATTCAGACAGAAGAGTGCTGGAAGCAGAGTTTGTAATGCCAGATTCCTCAGCAGTCTGGCGTGCAATCTCACTCGCCTGGCCTACTTTCACAACTTCTTCAAGTTCTATGTCAGATATCTTTGAAAGGAAAACAACGAAAGAAAGCATTATCTTTAGAAAAACAAAATCCAGATGGCACGTCAGGATGTAAGCCCCATTTGTTTTAACAGAACTCCTCACACCATTACTCCCTTCCCAGATACGCACTGCATTAGTGCCACGTCCATGCTGAAACCAGTTTAAAAAACCTCACGTTTATACCACTGTCACAAGGTACACTCTGATACAGAAGGCTCAAACACACAACATTTCCCACCAAGACTACTTTAAAAACGAGTCCAAGAACAACCTTCTTAGATAAAGCTATTCCTTCTGGTTTACTTGTGTCTTCCAGCAAGGAGAAAACACCAAAGCATAACAAGATAAATACCATTACAAAACCGACTTGACAGAACACAAACTACTGATTGGCTGTGGCCTTTTAAAAGGCTTACTGAGCACTGCACTGTTTACCTGAGGTGCTGGAAGCACTAGTTTACTTCTTTTTTTTGTAAACTCTGACACCCCGCTGGTCTGCAGAATAGCTGAAGGCAAGTCTGATTCCTTCTTTCGTTTCATGTGTTGTTTGTCCTTTTTGCGCTCTCTTCCCTCTCTTTCACTGTTATCATGGACAAGAGGATCGTTTTAGAGCAGCTACAAAGTCACACAAATAACAACAAAGCTGTACCCTAACAAAATATGCTGGAATGAAGCATGCATCGGGAAGAATGACACGACCATGTAGAATTTAAGCAGGAGTGTCATCAACGATCAGATGTGTGTCATATAGCTTCTGCTGAAGGTGTGCATTTAATTATTCATTTGTGTGTTCTGGGGTTTGGGTTGGGAAGGCAGAATAAGAAATGAAGTCTTCAAGGAAATTCTTACTTAAGATTGCTGCATAAAAATACTTACATAATTGTATCAAGAGTACTGCATTAAATAATAGTTATCTCTGTAAGCAGTACTATTAATGTTTTGACTTTGAGAAAGGACTCCAAATATACTGAGCCAAAATAAAGAGAACTTCAACAAATGACAAGATTAAAGACACTTAAAGAGCTCGGATGTGGGTAAGAACCTTGATTTTTCATGGCAAAACGGTTAAAGAGATATTTCAGAAAGGTAGAAACAACCTACACTAGTGTCTGTCACATGGAAAAAACACCTACCCACACGGCATTTCAGACACCTCCTGAAACTAACAAATTTAATTGTGATTTATTCTACTGCCTTCTTTTTGTGTTTATATATACACACGTCGATTACATCTACATTCATATGCTCTTATTATGAGCAGATAAATGCTGAGATTTATTTTCAGATACACAGATACACAATAGATACACAAATGTGTACACACGTGGTTTCTGTTTAACTGTTTTTCAAACACACTTCTCCCCCCCACAAAACATAACACATACTTACGATCTTAGTTCTCCATCCAGGTCCTGCTGGCGGAGCTTTCTGAAATCTGCATCCAGAATCTGGTAGTTTTCCTCCGATGTATCATAAAAACCAGGTGCAGGCTTCTTTTCGAAGGGGATTTCTGCATTATAATCCACACCTCTCTTCTTTTTCCTTTTTTTCTGTATCTCAATCCCAGCAGCTCGAAGTTCTCGTCTTTTCTGGAGAGCAGCAAGCCGCCTGAACAGACAGTGACACCGTGTGATCTGCAGTGCCCATCTCTAGCTGGCTCCTGCATCCAAAGGCCTGGGACTATTTAATCAATTGCTGCTGTGATAGGGCTGCATGTATTTATACAACAGGAATTAACCTGCCATAGGTAACTACCAAAATGTCCAATCCTACCAAGGCTTGTGCCTGAGTTTAAACATTCCATACGCTTCAGAGTCCATGAAAGAAATCCCAGTATCTAAAACCAAGCATATCTTACCTAGCTTCTTCCAGCTGCTTCTCTCTTGCTTTTCTTTTTGCCTTTTTTCCCTGCGTATTAGCCAGACGAGCTCGAGCTTCAGACAGCATTTCAAGTTCATCTGCAATAATCCAGATAAAGACGGCTGTTAGTTTCTGCACTTGTAATGACAAAAAGTGACATTAAGATTAGCAGCCTCTGAAGGCTGAATGAATCAATGTATTCACAGAATTTCTGATCACTAAACTTCAATTTTCTCCCAAGCTGCTCCAACATATTTTCTAGGTAGTAGAAGAAACAGTTTTCAAGTAAAAATTCCTACAGCAAGAAAGTAACTAATACAGAAAATCAAAGTGCATTTAGAAAGATGCAAACTGATGGAACTAATGAAATGAGGTAACTCCACTTGCAACTAGATTCAGTAGCACCATGTTGGTTAACTTGCTACTGATGTTTACACTGAGATCCAAGAGTGCCATACTTTCACACCTCTGACTGTTCACCATTGGCACATTCATGGAATTTTACCAATGTGCAATTCTGTGCAAGAAAAACCCATGACGTGTTTTGCTTCTGTGGGCATGCAACTTGGAAGCATGAACAGATGAATTAAGAATGATCACCAACAGGGCATTTGTCAAAGTAACGAAGAGCCAGTCAAGATGACAAAAAGAAATGAGAAAGTTGGAAAATAGAAAAAGCGTAACCAATTGGCCAAGCACATAAATAAGATAAAAACAAAAACAGAAAAATGGTCCTTATGGAGGAATTAAAAAGAAGACACACACACACACACACACAAAAAAAAAAACTTCCAGAGTACAGAACCTCTGTAAAAAGGAAAAACAAAGAAATCAGGTAAGTTGTCAAAAAGAGTAAACAAATTCCTGCCCTACCTTCATCCATGTCAATAGGATCTGGCCTGGCTGGTTTGGTTTCTGGATTTGGATCAATTTCTCCAGGTTTAAGCTTCCGAGGATCATCAGCAGTTTCTTCCTCGTTGTCTCTCTGAGCAGCTTTGTCCCTAAGAGTACATCACACATATGTCACAACAGGCTTTGTATCCCTCCAGGTGCATAAGCACCACCTCTTTCTCAAACCTCCCCACAGACCCATCAAAACAGTAAGCTTGTACCATGTATCACACATTTTGCTTTGATAATCATCAGAATTAAAAAGGCTCACAGGGAGAACACCATTTTCCTTCTCATGGTGAAAAGCCCTCTGTAACACAGAAGTGACAGCTACACATTTCAACAGCATGATTTTTTTTGCTGTTTGCTTTCCTCCTCTCTCTCACGTGCTCGCTCCTGCTTACCAGAGGGACAAAAAACACCCGCATCAACCTGAAACTGAAGCTCAGAAAGAGCATCAGCCCTCAGATTGCTCTATTCAAGCCTGCTCTCCTAAATTCCATGTGCTTCTTCCTTCAAGATAAGCACATCAACAGTAAAGAAACATTCCTTAGGGACTTGCTAAGCAAAGCACTTGCTCTACTCAAAACCACCATTCTTGACCATAATAGACTGATGCATCAGTACAACAAACAGTGCAGGTCCTCCTGCTGTGCATCTCCAGTACAGCAGAAACTCACAGCAGAAACTCATAGTGCTCCAAACACTGTGCAGCTGTTCTCCCAATAATGGGGGCAATGGTTCTCCACTGGGTTGGCATTAGCTTGGCCAGGTGCAACAGCTTCTCTTCTTCTTCTCGTGACCACTCTGTCTTTTTGATGCTGGGATCTAACCACTCATACCTGTTGAAAAATGAGAAAACATTAAGAGGGACAGTTCCAAGTTATCCACTGATTTGTCTTGAACTAATTCAGCGTTTCCTCAAATAAACACAATGAGATTTCCAAACCTCGTCACGCATCCTTGCTGAAACTCTCATTATGAACAATTAAAAAATTATCCAGAAGAGAGGATCACCATTCACTGGAAATACTTGTTTTGATGAGAAATATGTAAACATGGAAAAAATGACGTGCATGCCTTCTTCAAGCAATCTGCATTTGCTGATACAGCAGTCACTGCTAAAGTGAACATGTGGTTACTTTGATTCACATTACTTTCAATCAACAGGGATCTGTAATACCCAGAATAAAAGAAACGAAACAGTCTCAAAGCTGTTGTCTCTCTGCAGACATCGATTCATCTGCGATCACTTCTAAGTTGTCACTAATTATGGATGCCATCCTCCCTTTCACAACGTTTCTCACTTACCATCTGGCTTTGCACTGCTTTGCTGATTTCCGATGCAATAAGGAAGCAATACGAGACCACTGGTTTTTGCCATATTTCATCACAGCTGCTTTCAGAATTTCATCCTTCAAACAGAAATAGTGCATACTGTTACAAAGCATGACAACCTGCAAGTCTGAGCTCAAGAAGACAACACAGGAAACGATTTCTATTATTTCTATTTAAAGAACAGTGTTAACAATCATCTCTAAATGCTTCTTTACTTTTTGAATCGTCCTTTGTGCTACATGGGAATGCAATAGCCATAGTGATTACAACAGTGCTGGTTGTTTTTTTTTTTTTTTTTGTAAATAATCACCCATCTTCCTAAGGACCTGGCACCACCCTGTTCCATTTTGAGCATCTTTAACGCTGTACATATAACCACAACGTTAATTAATACCATTACAACTGCTATTCCATCTCTGGAGGGAAACAAAGATCTGTTTGACCCTCTGCTGTTTCTTTTAACAATTCTAGATGACCATAAGAGAGTAAGCACTCCCTTCTGACCCCCAATTTAGAAACAATTAAAAAGCTGCTATATATCTCAAGCACTTAAAGGCAAATCAAGTATATAGTATATTTATCTTCCACTCATTCTTGTTGCTTTGTGGAACCACGTACATGTACGATGTCTGCAGTGTACTGCTGCAGAATTCTGGATTTTACAGCAGCAGGCACCTCCCTTTGCTTTGAACGTGCCACGTAATAACAAATTTCCACCTCCTTGAAATTTTGTGTTATTACAGTTCAGAAAGCACGTGGTGGCAAAGACGAGAGCAAGGGAGTTGTGCTTTGTTGTTTGTTTTTCTGAAAGACGTACATTCTGATGCATAAAACACTCTGGGCTGCAGTTGAGGAGCTAATATCCATCTTCTCTATTTTAGGGAATCATAAAATCACTGAAGTTGGAAAGGAGCTCTCAGATCATCTACTGCAACAGTCAACCCACCCCTACCATGCCCACTAAACACATCCCTCACTGCCACACCTACAGATTTATTGAAAACCTCCAGGAAGAGTAACCCCACCATCTCCTGGGCAGCCTGTTTCAATGCCTGACCACTCTTTCCGGAGAGGAAAAAAAAACAAGACCCTCTCCTAATGCTATTTAAGGCCATTACCCCTCACTCTCTCACTGTCACCTGGGAGAAGAGGCCAATCCCCACCTCGCTACAGAGCTTTTCAGGCCCTTGTAGAGAGTGATGAGGTCTGTCCTGAGCCTTCATTTCCACGCAGGTAACGCATTCCCACTCCCTCCAATCCTCCCCCAGGGAGGGAAAGCTCTGCCTCTGCACTACTAAGCACGCTCCAGCCTGGGAAAAGGGCATCTCCGAGGGCAATATGGCCCACACATGTCCCTTAGCTACTGCGAGAGTGGTTTCTCCATGAAAGAGGTGCGGGTGAGGGGCGGGGGGGGAGGGTGCATTTATAGCTTCAAAGTAGGGCAGAACAGAAGGGCCTGGAGGACAAGACACGTGAGCAGAGGCCCCTCGGTCTGCTGGGCCCAGAGCAGAGGAGCCGAGGGGAGGCCCCACGGCGGCTGCAGCTCCTCGTAGGGAGAGAAGGGGCAGCGCTGAGCTCTGCTCTCCGGCGACAGCACGGATGTGCAGCAAGAGATGCGGGTTAGCAGAAAGCGGCACCCCATAGTGCAAAGCCCCGAGCTGGCGCGGCCTCCTGCGCATGCGCGCCGTCACCCTCTCCCCTCCCCCCCCCCCCCCCACCACTTCCACCTACGCATGCGCACTGCTGCAGGGCACCCCCCCCACACACACACACACATACACACACATACATACACAGAACCAGAGGGAGGTGAGAAATCACAGCCGAACCGACTCCTTACCTCGGTGTTCCGCCACACACCGCCTTTAATCATAATCCGCGGCATCTCGGCGGCGAAGGGGCTCGAGTTCCTGCGGAGAAAAAAGCGGCGACGGGAAAGGAACGCCGCTCGCTACGGCCGCGCCGGCCTTCACCCCGCGCAAGCGCTGACAGCGCTCTGCGCATGCGCAGAACCGTAGGTGCGGGCGGGGGGGGGGTTGGAAGAGCGCGGTGTGTGCGCATGCGCGTGGCGTGAGGGAAGAGGTTGGCTGCTGTGCGCAGGCGCCCCCTGAGGAGAGGCGCCCCAAGATTGGGGGGGGGGGGGGGATAAAAGGTTACCATATCCCGTCAGCTGCTGAGCAGCGGCTTCAGGTCTAAGTGCTGCTGGCTAACAGCCTGTCACCGGGCTGTATCCAGACCCAGCTCCGGCTTCCTCCAGTGTACGATTTCCCACAGTGAACGTTTTGAATCTAAACGCTAGAGAATTCGTAGTATGATATTTAGGACAGGCCCTGCTTTCTGTTCAGGCTCTGCGAGAATTGAGAATTCTCCAAACCAAATTCCCCAAACAAACGCACACAAACACAGAACAAACCGGACTATGTATTTTATTCTAAAAATGAGCACACCTTCGCCTTCAAACCCCTCTGACATGGAAAATACAGAATCATTTCCACCCCAAGAGTCACGACAAACATTATTTTCTTATTAGCAGCCACCACCTGCAACAGCAACGTTTCACAGTCTCATGTTCCACCTGAAAATATCTTCTCGCCCCTCTCCACAATAGAACTAAACTTCTGATCTTTTCAAACTCTTTAAAAATTGGGATCCTTCGTGCACGCACAGCACACTTTTAAAACGTTGCTTCACACTCGAGCCTCACACATTGTGTGGGCTTCTAACTGTCCTTACTGCTTCCGTTCCTTCTTTGCACCGTTTCACGTTTTCTTCACTGAGCAGAACTGAGGTAAAAAGAATCTTCGTATCTGCACGACCACGTTCCCGTTTCCCAGAAACACCTCAACTCAACCCTATTAGGATACTGCTTCTCTTTCTTACAACTGGTTGGCTCAGCCATTTCAAGATTCGGTTGTTCTCTCATTTCCAAGTAGTGCCTTCCCAGCTTAGAACATCAACCCATGAGCTTCCATCCACCTTTGGAAAATCGTTTTCCTGCATTACCAGAAAGCCACTGCAAAATATTATCTGCACTTTTAAGAAAAAATCTTAGGTTTAAGAACAATAAAAAACAAGCAACGGTGATTTCATGTTTAAATTCTCTAAATTAAGCTACAGGCTTACTGTGCTGTTTCATGGGCTGAATTGTAACGTTAGGAAAAATTAACACCACACCTTTGCTGTTTCCTTTTCACACAAGGGGGTAATGCTGCTTTTATAAATACCACTGAACATATACTCACTGCTGTCCAGAGTTCAAAGCGTGACCTCATTGTAAAAATGTGCAAACATCTGTCTCAGCTTTAATATAAATCTGAAGAAATATCCACCTCAGTGTTTACCAAGAAACACAACTGCAGTTTGGCACAAGTGGCCCTTACACGTATTCCAGATGCACAGTAAAGCTTTTTAACCATCTAAGTTCTACAGTTCAAGGGCTTGACCAGACAGTCTTTGAGGTCTTAATCCAACCTTGAGGATTCTACAATAGTGGTAATGTTTTCAATCGAAATTGTCAGCAAACAGTTATATCAGCAGAAAGGTTCTTCAAACAGAATGATACAGTGTATTTTAAGAAACATAGTGCAGCCTGAGAAAAGGCAAGGCATCTCATACTAAAGTAACATTAGACATCTCCACAAAGTTTGTGAAGATTTACTTAAGGATTTTCAGTATCATAAAATATTTCATTAAGGGCAACACTACTAATCCAGTGAGACTACTCAAGCAATTATCAGGGGCAACTACTGACATAACGAACAACCTAATAAACATCTTACATTCACACACAGAGAAAATACTTTTGCAGCACACTTAACCAGAGATGACATTATTATTTTGTGTGATACTAACTTTTCTCTTGCTAAGTATTACAGGAGAACCTGGTAGCAAGGGACATAACTTAGAGCAGACGTGACTAAGCTCCTAAATCATACTAATAATTCTTAACTGAAAAATGATTACTATATAATAAGGTGTACGCTTTCATCCCTCCCTTTAAACATTCTGGCAGTTAGATTTGTTTTTAAACATTAAAGTTAAGTGGCATAAAATTGTTGACACTGATGAGTCAATTCAGAACTCTGACTTTACAGAATAGAAAAGTTATGCAGGCATGAAGAGGCGCCTCCAACATCTTGAGCTCAGCCTTCACTAGAAACAAGTTCACAGCAGAACCTGGAGCAAAGCAGAATGCTGAATTTCACTCGCGACCAAAACATCGGCTTTGTCCACTAACAGCCACTTTTCTACATACTGCAGGGAAATGTTCAGAAATAAACAAATGCGAGACGTGCAAAGCTCTGGAGAACTGAGGGCCAGCTTGCAAAGCCCAAGGTTACATTCTAAAATGATACTGCTACTTAAGACTTTTCTAGAAGCTTTTTTAGAGGACAGCATCACATGACACTTGCGGTGCTCTTGTGTTTTCTTTTGTGCATCTTTACATGCTTCTGAAAAGCGTATTTATTGACTGAAGAAAAATCACACCTCCTGCACTGAATCTTTACATGAGTCAGCAAGTGGCGCTTCAGGTGGCTGGATGTGCGGAACGCAAAACCGCACTGCCCACACTTGTATGGCTTCTCCCCTGTGTGAATTCTCAGGTGCTGCTTGAAGTTTCCGTGGTGGACTGTGGTATAGCCACACTCCTCACACGTGTATGTTTTGAAAGGCAGTGGCTTTAGTTCATAGAGGGACACAACAGATGAGCTTTCGCTAACTGCATGTGAAGCAAGGTGCTTTTTTAAGGACGGCCATTTGTTTGTTGCATAGTCACACTTCCTGCACTTGAAATGTTCCACATTATAGTGCAGGACCTGGTGCCGTTTCAGGTGACTGGTTGTACGGAACATCTTTCGGCAAACATTGCAGCTGTAAGGCCTCTCACCTGTGTGAGTTCTTACATGCAGTTTCAGGTTACTTAGAATGTAAGTAGAGTACTCACACTCCGCACACTGATAGAATTGCCGCTGACTCTTTGCTAGCAAACCGCCTTTCTCCCTCTTGATATCTGCCTGTTCTCCATACACTTCTGAAGGAAGCATTGAACAGACACCACTAAAACCCTCTGAGGAACCAAAATCCCTTTTTGGACACAAGCCTACCTGCATTTTACGACACAATTCAAAATTCTTCAGGTGGTTATCTGCATAGAAGTAACGGCTGAATTCATATTGATCCTTAACGTGGAGAAGCCTGTGTCTCTGCAAATGTTTTGAAGTTTTAAAAGTCTTATTGCATTCTTGACACACAAACGGTCCTTTATTGGTATGTGTTTTAAGGTGCAGCTTAAAGTTGCTATGAACAGCAGTAGCATAATCACAGTGTTTACACTTGTGCAGTTTGAAAACAGACAAACTGGAAGGCCGCATATCTTCGGACGTATAATATGCAGCACTGCTTTTGGTGTCTTCAATTTGTGAATGAGAGGTTTCAGGGCTGAAGAGTGGGTCTTCTTTGTAAACTACAGTCTCCATTCTGTAGGAATCCAGAACTTCCGATCTACTCCCAAAAACAGGTGAAATGTTCTTCATGTGGCTGTTTTTGGTAAATGTCCTTGCAAGGCACGTTTTCTTACTGTCCTGCACATCACCTGCCTGCACAAAGTCTACTTCTGAAGCTAGAATTTTACATGCTCCCCTAGTGAGATTATTATCTTCATTAGAAAGAGGTACAGGAACAGCATCACTGTCAACTTTGCATCCTTCGATTTTAAGATGCTCATTGCTCTGACTTGCATAACCATTAGCACTAACCTTACGCTGTCCATGACATTTCTTATGAAAATTGAGATGGCCTCTAGTGTAAAACAGTACATTACATTCATCACACGTGTAATTCTTTGCAGGTCTTTGAGTTCTCTTTCTTCCATTTCCAAAGTCAAGTTTGCATGTTTCTTCACTCACATGCAATCTTCTGTGTCTCTTTAACCCACTGATGCTTGTAAATGCTGACTGGCAAAACTCACAGGAATACTGTTTATGCCCAGTGTGCATGTAGCTATGCCTAACCATGCTGGCAAAATACGGCGAAAAAAAGGTGCAGAACCTGCACTTGTACAGCTTATACCCGGCATGCCAGTACATGTGATTTAGCATGTAAGACAAGCTAGGGCTGGAGTAATCACACTGAGGACACTGGTAAGGTGGTCCCTCTTTATGCGCCTTCATGTGATGAACAAAAATCTTCGGATTTGATGAGTCAAAAAAACAAAATTTGCAGGAAAAAGTAACTGGAACACCCAGAGATGTAAAATCCCTTTCAATTTTGATGAAGTATTTCTCATATTTACTTTCTTTTTTATTTCTTTCCGATTTTCTTTCTTCAGTTCTTTGTCTAACTCTTCTAGCATTCATCCTCTTTTTCCTTTCCTTTTGCAAGCGAGTCATCTTGTGAAGCTTAAGGTGGTTCTTCAGGTTGACAGAATAGAAGAAGGTTTTTTTGCAAAAGCTGCATTTATGTGTTTTTTTCTTTTTATGAGCTGAATAAACATGTCTCTTCAGCAGCGCAGAGCTCTTATATGCACAACTACAAAACCTGCAATTAAAATTTAGTTTTTCACTCTTATTTATAGAACAAGATGCTTCAGAAAAAGGTTTGATGCTCATGCTGTTATTTAACCATGCTTCTTGCTGGCCTTGAATTTCATTCGGGCTTTCACGAGGAGAAATGATACGTTGCTGTCGACATCTTTTCTTAAAAACCGGTGTTAATGACTTATAAATATGCTCTTCAGTAGTAGCTGATAGTGCAGAAATAGAGGCATTTATCTCCAGTTTCCCTACATCCTCTTCCAATTCTTGTAAAGTAGAATATCTGTTAACGAACTGATCAGAATCCAGTTCTGGTTCTTCTTTCAAACCACATTCCAAAGCAGGACTCAGAGTTTCATATTCAAATGTGCTTCCCTTGTTTGTTTTGCTGTTAGCTTCACTATCTCCGTTCCTCAAACAATCAGCATCTACGAGGATAAAAGAAGAAAAAAGATGTTTAAAATTGCGTGACGTTTCCTAGAATAACCAAAGCTCATAATTGGTTAGTAGTAATAATTTAAAATAGCCTAACATGCACTTTATTCCCTTAAGAAAATACTTTCTAATCTTCACTTCTTTCTCTGCCTCTCTCCAGTCACCCCCCCACTTCTCCCTCAATAATTTTTCTTACTATTGTTTTAAGAAAAGAAGTTCTACTTGGAGCCTCTTTCTTTCCACTATGGTTTCTCACTCAAAGCTCTGAATTTTATTAGAACAGCACTGTGTTTTTATGGAACGGGTTCATGCCAGAATTCCTGTCAAAGCACTGAGCTGTGCTACACTGCCATTCTTCAGGAGGCAATCTGCTTAGTTATCCCACAGTGTGCTTCTTCTGCTACCCACTTTGTCTAGAGGGCAACCATTCTTGGTACTTTCCTGTACTTTCTCTAGTACCCAGGAAAAAAAAAAAAAAAAAAAAACCAACACAAAAAAGACAACCAAAGGAAAACAACAAACCCCATCTGTTCCCCGAGTTTTTGCTTTCAGTTCTCCCTTCTCTCACAAACTACAGAAAAATGAAGTAGTGCCAGTTTCTTTTGGTTTCAGTATTTACCACACCAGCCTGTAAAAGCACTATGCATACTCCAGAAAATATTTCCTTTCTGCTGCACATGAATTAAACCTATGTCGGAGTGATTAATCTATAACAAGTGACTTAGCGTTCTTCCTATGCATTTTCCCACCTATTTCAAACTTGAGATCTACCCAATCCCTTCAACTCCTGCACCGCTCTTATTAACAAGTTACCTTCCACTTGAAAGGCTGTCTCCATCTCCTTGTGTACTTGTGGTTGCTTCTCCTGGCTTTCACCAGGAAGAACACCAGCAGGTTCTTCATCGCTGCACACTGCTGGTAACGTCATCTGGCTGCAGGTGTCGGTGGTCTCATCTCTACCCTCACAGTCAGCAGCAGAGAGGAGAGGAATGTTCTGAAGTGCGTCATTATCATCACGCTCTTTCACGTTGCTCGCTTCACTCGTCTCTGCCAGTTCCGTGTGACACAGCGCCGCCGGCAAAGCAGCACTGTGACTCTGCGCATCCTCGCTTATCCCGCTGCTCATAGGGAGCTCGGAACTGTTACACGCATCCTCGAGGATCCATTTTCCTTCAGAATACTCCGCGCTGTCGCTCTCATCTGCGGTCGCGCGATGCTCTTCCCAAACCTTGAAACCGTTTCTGCCGCCTGCGGGGCTGCCGATGCCTTCAGGCTCGCAGCCGTTCCCAGCAGCGTCCTGCTTCCCCTCCTCCAGCTCCGGAGCCAGCGCTGCCTGCTCCTCGGCCTGGAGGAACTCCTCATCGCTCAGCACAACCACGGTGACCGGCAGAAGGACTTCAAACACCTGAGACTCTTGAAGGCAGAGAAGCACGCCGCATTAACGCTACCCCCGAACCCCCGAAATAACCCATTCCCTTCAAGCGAGACATTAACACGTACGGCAGCACCCGCAGCCTCGGGGCCGCGCTCCCCCCCCCGCCCCCAACCGAGGAACGGCCGCCACAACGCGGCACGTACCGCTCTCCTCCTCCTCCTCCATCTTCGCCCGCTCCACCGACGCCGCCATATTGAGCCCCGCAGCGCCGCCGAGCCGAGCGCTACCGCGCATGCGGGGCGCAAGGTGACGGTTGGCGCCTTCCGAATGGACGGAGCCGGGGGCGGGATGTTCCCGGTGTGGCGCCCGGGAGAGTGCGCGGGAAGTCAAACTCAGCTCCGAGAGCGGTGTAGGACCGGGTCAGGAACCCAAAACACAGCACCTCGCTGTGATGTTAACCGCGTCCCAGTGCTGCCGGCTATGATACAGAGCGACAGAAGGTTTTCTTCCTGTTTTAGTTCGGCTTTTGGAGCAGCAAGGGAGCATAAATTCGGTTAAAAAGTAGATGGGTGATGAGATCAATCATACGTGCGCTGAAGAAATTGCTGTCGGCGGTTCGGTTGAGCTTTCAGATGCTGCCAATTCCTTAGCAAGGCTGAGGGAGGAGTGTAACTCAGGGCTCCTCACGCCAAACCGCGTGAGCCGCCGCGAGAGGGCTCTGTGCCCGCGGCTCTGCTCTGTGGCCGTGCTCCTGAGGAAGGCTTTGCAGTGGGACAATCTGCCATACACGAGAGCTGGCAAACAGTTCTGTCCCTGTCCAGAGCAGTTCAGAGCATCTCTTGTGGAAAGAGAGGCAGGTAAGATCTGACTTTTCGATGGAAATTAAGAAAGCAGTTCATATCAGTTATAAATATCCCACGCCTTTGTTGTTCCCATTCAGAGGTCTTTCAAAACGTACAAAGCCCAGATGTTAAAAAGAGACTAAACTGCGTGAGATCCATTGTGAGTAGGATTTCTTTTTTTTTTTTTTGGCTGTGAGCCGTGGCCGAGTTCTCAGTGATGTTTATGTACGCTGATATTTCTTTGTCTAAGCCAGTTGCTGAATCTTTTTCTCTCCCAGGTTTATTTCTGGCTTGTATTTTAAAAGCACAGGGCTTCTCAGCTTAAAAGAATACATATCACAGCGTAGGCAGCCAGTGTTTCTTATAGCCTTAGTCTGCACTGGAGAAAATGCAGCAAATGAGGAAAAGAAGAATTGGGAATACTCTAGCTCACGTATCCTCACTGAAGGGAGATTAGTGTCTGTTTCAGTTCTGATTTTTTTAAGCCAAAACTGAAGGAGGAGTTGCCTGTTGCTATTAAATGGCAGAGGTCTATTTATGAGCTTTCACTAGGATTATCTATACACCCGTGTGTCTTGGCAATGAATGCTCTTTTGATTTCACAGCTTGTGGTGACACAGAGGAAAATACCTATTGAGGTATTACAAAAAACAACCTGGCAACCCTACAGCTTTCTGTTGACTAGATAAGATTCAGACACTGATTTTTACTGAAACTTTGCTCTGATGAACAGTCATCTACATACCTTGTATTTATTGAAGATAGTTCGAAAAGCACTGCAGAAAATAGTGGAGGAACTGAGGGATGCTGAATAAAATGCAACTATCAGAAGTGTGGATTTGTGACATCGCTGGGGCCAGGGTGAGAGTCTATACCTTCCTCTGTGAAGTAGGGACTCCATTAGTTCCTTCCACTGTCAGTTTCACTGTTACTGTTCACTGTAACCTGAAGCATCTGGAAACAATCTTGTCAGGGAAAGCCCTGCTAAGACCCAGTGACCCCAGGGTGGGCGTGCCTAATGATCCAAGCGTAGTGGAAAAGGAGTTGTGCTGGGAGGCTCTCAGTACCAGCGCACCAGACACTACAGCTAAGTCTTCCCTGAGCACATGCCAACTGATTTTTTCAGTGACAGGGCCCTGCTGCATTTGGGAGAACAGCCTGAAAACAGCCACACACATAACATTGTTTCCACGTTCCCAGTGTGGCTACATTTCAAGTTCCTGCTTCAAGGACGTGCTGGAGTTTTTGAGCAACAGCAAAGGACTGATGGCATTTTTCTTTCTTTACATACACAAAATAAGATGCTTCTGATACAGCAGTCTTAGAAAGGACTGAATCATTTTAAGAGAACCTTTGTGAAATGTGAAACCTTTGAGCGTGACAGAAACATGACAATTTCAGCTTACAAGTTCATATTATCAAGACTTTATTGTGGAAATTGTGAGGAAATCTTAGTACAGAATATTAGTGTCTCTTGATAATCGTTGGAAAACTGTATGTTAAAACACTGACAGTTCAACAGAGAGTAACAAGCCATCACTTGTCATAAATAATACTGTAGGAAAAGGTCAGCTGTTTGGGAAAGTGATTTCCTGTGGATTGACAAGGTTAATCACAAAAATAAAGTGTACTGCTGCTAAATTATCAGTTGCTGGGTAACCCACTGCTGAACAGAAATACATGTGTTGAATGGAAGGAATACACATCCTTTCCTCATGGATTTAATGTAACTTTAAACATCCACACAAGATAAAGTATGCCACATATGGTTTACTTATGGAAAAGATTCTTTACAGGCATTAGAATTGAAAACCAACATGAAAATGTGACAATCAGAACTTGATAGTTAAGCCACCTCACCCAAGAGGGAAAACATTTGACCCGTTGTGTCTTGGTGTACATATACATATACTTCTATTGAAAAGAACCTCTTCTCCCTCCTATAAATTGGAGTGGGACACTGTGGCACCTCATCAGCATGTTTCTTGAGCACCTCCAGGGATGATGACTCCACCACCTCCCTGGGCAGCCTGATCTTCTACTCTGATTGAAGCTGGGCTCTTCCAGGTGCTATTTTATCATGCTACAGATAACAGTTATGCTCATCCAGTAAATCTGTCTCAGTAAGCTAACCAGTGCCAGGGCTCTTTTGCTAACTGGAGGCCTTTTGGCGTGATCTGAGCTGGTCATATCCATCTTGTGAAATTCTCTTACCTTCCAAAAGTGAGTGACGGTTTCTCAGCTGACATTTAGGAGCTGTCCATCCACCCATCTGTCTCTGCCAGGCTATGCTGACAGATTAGGCCGTACCAGACACCTGCACAGACAGCAGAACTCAGTCTATCCATCATGTAAATAGTCAGCAAGGTGCTGGCCTTGCTTGGATCCAGGCGAAGTAAAAAAAGACTCCTAAGCAATTCCCTGGCACACGTTGAATGTTGGCATCCAGCAGGGATGGTTTCCTAGCATTAAGAGTAGAATAAGGAAACAAACAAAAACAGTGATCAGGGAAGAATTGTTTCCTTAGTAAATCAGATGAAAAATCTCAGCCATCAAAGTCATCCAGAATCGCAATTGCTACACATCAATTAAAACCAGGTCAGCTGAAGCAGCACCGACCTGCTCTCCTGCTTTGCCCATGCTTAGAACAACGCATTAATCACGCCACATACGTACCCTTCCAGAAGTCTTCATTTAAACTGGACACCTTTGGGCCCTCCTCGTGGATAAGAATAATATTCACCCTCGGTGTGTGGTGCAGCTGACCTCTGTATGTCTGCATTAAAAGACAGCCAAACATACCTCAATAATTTCCCGAGGAGCTACTGTCTGCAGACTTGCCCACTTGTCGTTAACATCCTCATCAAGAATTACAGCCAGCGTGGTTACTTTCTTTCAGCTGGGAGGAATGCCTCCACTGACAATAAAACGTCTTCAAGTCTGTGCTGTAATTAAGCACAGATCAGAAACCCACACATTAGTATTGCTTTAAAGAATACATTCCATGCAGTGCTGAACTGAAGGAGCTTGTCAAGGAAAGGTGCTAAGAAGAAACTTCTTTGGCCCTGAACTATCCCAAGGCAATACCTTTTGTTGCATTCCCAGAGACCATGGCAGAATGCCATAGGAAAACACTTTATTCTTCCCCTGGCAGACAAAAATAACACTCGTTTTGTTTTTCTTTTTCCCCACAGGGTCATTAGCTGTGCCTGAATTTTAGCACATATTCCAGAAGCAGCAAAGTTCACGCTGACACACTTCTCCTGGCGTCACTGTCCAAATGGGTCTCACTTTTCAGCAGCCTACCTTCATGCCTTACCTGTATTTCTTTAGGGAACTGATGAGCACAGATGTCCAGTTCCTACCCCAGGGGGAGCAGCATTTCTCTAATGGATGATATAAGGCCATGGAAGGGAAGTCAGGCAGGGCAGCTGTGGCTTCTCTCCCTCACAGAAAGGTGGTCTGAAGGCTGAAAAAGAGACCTGAATGTGAGTTTGTAAATTTGATAAGGAGCCTCAGAGTGATGGAAGGTCCTGAGATGAAGCGTCGGGTGCTGTCCCTTGAACTCATTCAGTCAAGCATCTTTTTTTGATCTCTTGTTTCCCAGTGTGGTAACCCTTCCTCTGCCTTGAAATAAACACAGCTCTCAAAACAAGTCCCTCTTTTCTCTCCTGCAGTGCAGCATGCAGCGCAAGAGCAGAATGCAATTAATGGACTCTACTAGAGGCAGCCTCAGGTGGATTTTGTTGTCCTCATGCCTATGTTCAAAAGAGTCCTCTGGTCTTTGGTCTTCCATGTGATGCTCCCCCAGACATCTCCATTTGTGGCCATCAGCACCAGACCCTGTTCTGTCCTGTGTCAGTCCTCCAGATGCTGATCCTGCTATCAAAAATAAGGAAGAAAGAAAAGAAGGAGCGGTTCTGCTGGAGGGATGCACGGTTCAGAACTACCCCACGAGGTGGAGAGGAGATAGTTCTGGCATTAAATGGAGGAATTGTGCTGGAGCATGTGAGAAGGAGGCAGAGGCAGGGATATTCCTGTGGGTCCTCCTTTCCAGGGTCTGATGGCACAACGCAACCATGAATAAAGGAAGAACGGGACCGAAATGCAGAGTAAAATTGCTGGAGCCACCTCAGGGGGCTTACGGCCAAAAACTGTTCACAATAAACGGTTGAAAGATTACTGAAGTTGAAACAAGAGTGCCCTCATGATTGTTTGTGCAATACCCAGCATGACAGGACATGAACACAGGTTTGATGCTCTGAAAGTCAGAGTTAGAGCTGTTCACAGTGCCATTAAGCTGAGAGATTTATATCTGGAGATGCCCAGCATATTAAACCCAAGCAGGGTTGCGTTGCATCCAATTCCACCCTACAGGCAGTGCTTTTCAGACTTCCCTTTTCCTGACAGAAGTTTTCATTTTGTGTTAGCACCTTTGGCGCCATTTCCTTCCCACTTGCAGTGGATTAGAGTCTGTCTTATCACACCTTTCACAGAATGACTGCAATATGCTTCACGCTGGCATGCTGACCTAACCTTTTCATCCCTCATTACCATCTCTCCCTTCTCACCTCATGTTGTGTTTCTGCCCTGCCTTGTTTTTCACTGTCCCTCTGAAATCAGTGCCTTTCATTTCAGATCTGGGAATTGTTGAAATACAGACGTGTCTGTGCTGTCCCTGACAGGCAGCCCATCGCCCAGTTGGAAGGAGCTGGCTTGTCATGGCAGGGACCCCACACAACTTGACTCCACGTATGACTTCACTCGTGGCTGCACATCTTGCCCTCTCCTTTTCACAAAAGCAAACTGGTTGTCAGCCACAAACAAAAGACAGTGTTGTTGTTGTTTAATAGCTGTGAGTTTTCGGCTTTAGTTCTGAGCTATATTTAACACTGCTAGCACAGAAACTGTACAAGTTGCTGTTTCTTCATATCTCAATAGCTGGTCACTCATTTAATGTCGAGCTGCTCTTTACTCTGACCTCAAAACATCAGTAGCGTTGAACAAATCTTAAAAGTGAAGAACAGAACTGTGGTGCAAAAAGTCTTAAAAACAACTCTGAGTTCTGTATGTGTAAGATGGTTTTGAGTTTGGAGTCCATTTTCTGCTCCAGTGAAATGCAATCAAGAGCTCACTGGCGTAACAGCCACAACAGCTCAGGTCTTCCACTGTCTATGGTGGAGAGCTATACTCACTTTGACTTGGGTTAACAGAGGGCCAAATATTACGTGTAAAAATGGTTTTAGCAACAGAGCCAAATTTGAGTTTTTCAAGGGGGCAGCTACCTTTAGTTACCATAAATGAAAGCTAGGGAGGCCAGCAAACTTCATAACTGCCCACATGCTCTGGGTTTGGGATCAGTCAGCTCTTCTGTTTTTAATAATGTTCTTTCATAACTGAATTGTTGATGTAATCCCACCCCATGTGGGATCCTGTCTCCTTTGAGCTGCCTTGTACCTTGGAATGACATTGCGTGCTGCTAGTTCATTCAGCCTAAAGCCTAAACCTGTGAACTTATCAAGGTGAACAGACCGACTCCAGCACCTCCATGGTGGTGTGGCATTGTTTAATTTACCAGCATTATAATTCTGTGTGTACTATGCTGAGTCAATAGACAGAATGCAGCTGTTCTCTGCTCTCTGTCACAGCATTTGCTGTGCTGGCTGTGGCAGAGCTTTCCTCCCCAAATTGTGATCAAATTAAACCACCTGCACTGGTTTGACCAAGCTGTTTAAGACTCGCTACATGTTTCTGAGACTGTATATCTGTCTCTTCTTAGCTTTTCTGATAAAATACCTTCATTTCATAGTACTGTATATGTTTTCTTAGTTTTAGTCTTAGCTGATGCTGTTTTATACTCCTGAGGCTGGAGTAGCATGCCACGTGCAGCTGCTAACCTGCCACTGCTCAGGGGAGGACATCAGCACTGAGCACTAATGGGTCGGTGTTTGATGTCTTGAGAAAGGTGGCTGAGACACAGCAAAAGCTGCCTGGAGAGGAGCTCCACCCAGACAGGAGCCCAAGTTCCCCCTGCCTACGTTTCCCTTCCATCTTTTCTGCAGTTCGTTTTCGACAGGAAGCTCACCACCTTCATGTCTTCTCTGATGAGATCTTTCAGGCCAGCAATGGCTATCACTGCATTTGTGCTGACTGCAGACTTCCTTCTGTTGGAGTGGAATTAGTGCTGAATTTGGCACCTAAGCACTCTGGTGTAGCACCCAGCACGCCAGCAGTGCCACGTTCTGATACGGGTCTGAGATGCAGGAGTCTTGTTTCTCTTGAGGGAAAGCTACACCCCAAGCAATGCCTCAGTGAGACCGGTTCCCTCTGGCACTGCCAGCCCTGAACCACCATCACTCCAACAGGTCTTTCTGTGCGGTAGCTGTTCACTGCTAAATGCAGTCAAAGGCTTTGAAGCGAGGGCTCCCTTCAGAATCGTACCAAAGAGTGAGAGAAGGCTTGTTTTCTATCCCTTCAACCTTTCAATTTCAGGTGTGGAGCAGTCCGAGTTCAAATTGAGAGGAAAGCACCACCAGTGGATAAAACTCTTATATTTGAGTTTCTGAATCTTTAGGTGGGATTTGCTTCCTCCACCGGGAGGGGGATGGCTCAGCACTGGGGACCCACAAAGCCAAGAGAGCTACGAAGTCCTGCGTTGGGTGTGTTGTGCTGCACGCACCTGCATGCTGAACTAAACTCCCCAAGTTTTCAGGGCATGGATCCCCTGTGTGTGAATCAGGAGGGGATGAGGGCAGAGACAAACCTGGGCAGCAGCATTTCAGCGCGTGGATGGTTTTGTTTTCTGGTGGAAGTCGGGGCTTGTTGAGGATTTTCCAAGGATTCTGGAAGTTTTGGGTTGCTTAGGGATCTCACAATACCCTGTGTCTGGACAGAGTGAAATAGGCCAAGCAGAGCATGATGCTAACGCAGCTTAGCACAGCCACGAGCTGGAATTAAATCACTGAGGATAGATCAGCTGTTGGCCGTGGCAACTGCGTGCTGCTCGGGCTGACAGTCGTGTTAATGGCATTGCAACTACAGGTCCATAAACTGAGCACACCAAAGTCAAGGCCTGCATCGTACAGTGATAGCTGTGCCTTCTCTGGAGCCCAGAGCAAAACTCAGCGGCGTTTATAATGACGGTGAGAGGGTTACGACAACTTTAGGTTCAGGTATTATAACACAGATCTGGATGGGAGGTTTTGCTCTGGTTGCTTCCCCAGTAGTAAGAGAAGAATGTCAGCAGGGTGATGCAGCTCTCGGTTCTGCTGCTCTGCATGGAGAGCACCTCTCATAACTCCACAGAGGCCCCTCATCACAGCCTCCCCCTACACAGCCATAAAACCAGAAAGCAAAACCCCTCATCTTCCTTCCCCTGCGTGATCCTTCAGCCTGGATTTATTTCCCACAGCTGCTGATGGATGAATGACAATTGTTTTCACTCAGCGATGGCACTCGGAGGGGTTTGCATTGTGAAGCTGCTTGAGGAGCCAAGAGGTGGGAGAGGAGGGGCGGGAGGGGGGATGTCTGCCAGGCGGGCGCGTGGCTCCAGTGGCTGCGCTGAGCTTTCGCTCTGTCCACAGGGGGTGAGCCTTCCTCCCACCCCATCCTCCTCTGCCACACAAGAGGGAGGGAGAGAGGAGAAAGCAGAGAGAGCAGAGCCCTCGGCTGCCTGGCTCACGTCTGCAGCAGGCGAGCCACGAGGAGCAGCCTCTCTGCCCCCACAGCCACTTCACCTTCTATTTCAAACCTTCACCTGCTTCTGCGAGGGACGATGGAGGAGCAGTACATTTCCAAACTCCACCCGGTCGTGGACTACGGAGCTGGGGTCTTCCTTCTGGTCGTAGGTGAGTCCTGCTTGCGCAGCAGCCTAGCAGTGGGTGGAACAGGGCTGCCCCATCCTCTGCTTCCATGACTTGCCTCTGTAGCATCACATGTCTACCTGTTACTGCGGGATCCCAGCCCTGCGCAGTGCGGGAGGGGGCAGCCTGTCCTGTGGGGCTGAGCAGGGAGGGCAGCACGGTGTGACCCGGGACGGTTTCCCTGGGCATGAAGTGCAGCTGCGCTGCGCGGACCCGGTGCTTTGTTTGTGTACAGCTGTCCATTTGGAGAGGAGCTGAGCCGGGTTAGGCACACGTCGCACTGAATTATCTGAGTGCCCTCCCTTCCTCTGCTCATCTGAAGACTCTTTTTTGGTATACGTTTAAGAGAGACCAGCGTGTATTTTTACGTGTCAAAAGACAGGATTTTGGCAGCAGCACCTGCATTAGGATTTCACATCTCACACCTTTCCATGCACTGCTGTCCCCTCAGCAGTGAGCTACCAGACCCTGACACGGTGCTCTGTTACCTGGAGCTTCACCAACACACCTTCTGTTGAAATCTTTCCCTTGCTGTCTGTGCCCGGTGTGACTTTATGCCATTCCATGTGGTTCAGTTTTCTTGCACGTCCATTGATCCGTTTGCCTGTGAGCACTTGATGAATGGGTTATCTGTGAGCAGATGCAGTCTCTCTGTTTCCACCGCTACGAGGGAACATGGCAATCATTTCATCACAGAATGGGTTGAGTTGGAAGGGACCTCTACGACCATCCAGTTCCAGCCCCCTGCTGTGGGCAGGGACAGCTCCCTCTGCACCAGGCTGCTCGCAGCCCCATCCAGCCTGGCCTTGAGTGCTTCCAGGGAGGGGGCATACACTTTTCCTGTATCCTTTCGCTTCTGACTTCAGAGGACACCTTCTCAGGAAAACCTTTGAACAAAACATTGCTCCAGTGCAATGTTCACTTGTAAGAGAAGAGAAAATCAGTTGTTCTGCTGCATGTGCTTTTGACGCTGTTGTCATGAACACTATAAAGCCCTATGACAGAGCTGAATACTGTACATCCAGCAGGTCCTTTTGCAAAGCAGTTTCTGCTCTCCAGCAATGATTTCTTCTCAGAGGAAGAAAGCAGGGGTATCACCAGAGAAAAACGGTGGATAGGTCTGTTCTACTTGATGTTATGTTGTCCAAGGTACTCTAAGAGGTGTGCACTGCTTACATCACATTGAATCCAGGGGTGAACAAGTGGAATGCAGTGCACTGAGCAGGGAGAGGAGTAATGTGAAAGTCTGGTGTCAGGAAAGGTGTATGGGAACTGTAGGATCACGGCCTGAACCACTGCTGGATCCCCTGAGGAGAGCACTGAGTCAGCCCTGGGAGCACAGGTGGAGGCAATGCACTGTGTGACCAAAGGGGTGGAGAATGAGTGCACCTCTCCTAGACCCCATTTAAGGGCTGAGCACCACTGGGAGGGGTCTCTTTCTGGAGATTGTTCCCTTTGGAGTTTTTCCACCACAAACCTGGGACACAGGTGAGCATTCTATTTCTTTTTCATTATTCCCTTCCCCTGCAATAATCCTTCTTGTTATACATCTTGACTACCATACTATTTGAACTGCTTATTCTGTTAACTATGCATCTGTTAACTACAAAAGGACAAAGCATGGCCTGTCCATGTGACAGGACTTCTCCTCAGATGGAACCCTTTCAGTTGGAAGGGACCCTTAAAGGCTATCTGCTCCCACGCCCAGAGGCTGCGAGCAGAAATGGAAAGTCCTTTTTGCTCTGGCAACTCTCCCGGAATGTCCCATCTTCTACGCTTCAGCCCCAGGCTAACGACTGGCATTTGTCACATCCTTTGTATAGTGGCATCTCACAGGTGTGCTAAGTCCATGGTATTACTGTCTGTGCTGATTCTCCTCTTTCAGCCATCCTGACAATCCTTGGGAATTCCGCTGTCCTTACTACAGCGGTGAAACGCTCTTCCCTCCTGAAGTCTCCGGAGCTGCTTACGGTCAACCTGGCAGTAGCAGACATTGGGATGGCCATCAGCATGTACCCACTAGCAATTGCATCTGCCTGGAAGCACGCTTGGCTGGGAGGAGACGCATCCTGCGTATATTACGCCCTGATGGGTTTCCTTTTTGGTGTCTGCAGCATGATGACGCTATGTGCCATGGCTGTGATTCGATTCCTTGTCACCAATTCATCCAGATCTAACAGTAAGTCATCGTGTCTCTGGGAACCTCGTAGTGATGCATTTGGGCTGTTGTTTTCAGAGAGGCACTTTGCTGAACACGGGGTGGAGTATCAGATCAATAACTGTCTCACCTTTAACTGCGGTATCAAACCTCTGCCATTCCTACCACCCCCCCGCATATCTGTAGCCAACATCCTTATGTTGGGGAAGAAACTGTTGCAAAAGCTGCATGGCTGAGGTGAGATCCATCCAGATTTGCTCTCGCTCTTTCTTGCAGGTAACAAAATCTCTAAGAACACCGTTCATATCCTGATCGCTTTCATCTGGCTCTACTCCTTGCTCTGGGCCATTCTGCCCTTGGTAGGCTGGGGCTACTACGGCCCTGAGCCATTTGGCATCTCTTGTACAATAGCCTGGAGCAAGTTCCACAGCTCCTCCAATGGCTTTTCCTTCATCCTGAGCATGTTCCTCCTATGCACGGTTCTGCCTGCTCTGACCATCATTGCCTGTTACTTGGGAATCGCCTGGAAGGTCCATAAAGCCTACCAAGAGATCCAGAATATCAACAGGATCCCTCACGCAGCTCAACTGGAGAAGAAGCTGACATTGGTGAGTTATCCCAGCGAGGGGAAGGGTCTGCAGCAGCCAGGAGCTCGCAGGGAACTGCTTCTGCTCGTGCACAGTCTGCTCATGACCCTTGGTTGCATTTGTCTAGCACTGGTGAAACACAGATGTGGTTACAGTCCCACCCACACCCAGCCCTCCACAGGGGGCTCCTGGAATCCATGTCATTTCAGGGGTGTGGTCAGGGTTATATGCCACAGGCACGGTGTGGGCTGCCTGTAGTCAGGTACACCTGCGGACCTTCTTGGATGCAGAGATTTCCAGTCATGCTGGAGTAACTGCTGAATCCGTTCACATTGCAGCTCTTGCCCTGCCCTTCTGGGTGCTTCAAATTGAGCGTTTGTTCCAGGTGTGAGCTACAGAGACATTCCCTATGCTGCTCCAGGTATTCCACCTGAGCCAGGAGTGCTTTTGCCCCGTGGAAGCGGAGGACTGAAGCCACGTTTCCCTTTCAGATGGCTGTGCTCATCTCGGTCGGGTTCCTGAGCGCGTGGACGCCGTATGCGGCAGCCAGCTTCTGGTCCACCTTCAGCTCCAGCGACTCCCTGCGGCCCATCGTCACGCTGCTGCCGTGCCTGTTTGCCAAATCTTCCACTGCTTATAACCCCTTCATTTACTACATCTTCAGCAAAACCTTCCGCCACGAAATCAAAGAGCTGCGGTGGTGCTGGGGCTGGCGAGCTCAGTTCTTCGGCACCGGCACCTCTGCGGAGAACTCTGTGTCGATGATGTGGAGTGGGAGGGATAACGTGCGCCTCTCCTGCACTGCCAGGGTGGAGAGCCAGGGAGCTGCAGCTCACTGACGTGCAGCAGTACCTGCACGACACACAGCAAGATTCTGACTCACTCGTGGGCCCACACAAGCAGGGACACAGCATGCAGAGTTGTCACTGAATATCTGATGTCAAATACCGAGTTGTAAGTATACGTTGTTTTTTTTTTTTTTTTTGAGACCTCTCCCAGTTACGGCTATTGAGATCCACAACAGCAGCAGGAATGCTATTTCTTAAGGATTTCCACTTCAGAGGAAATAAATGTATGTAGTAAACAAGACCATAGCTAGCTTTGGTCACGCTTACATGCAGAGGATCAGCTATAATTAAAAATGATTATTTTTTTTTTCTCCTGTCTGCTCTCAGCTCCGTCAGTAACAGCCAGCAGAGAGAAATGCAGGTTGAGCACAAAATAACTACGGCTCAGAAAGTGGCTTTCCTGAATTGCAGAATGGGTTGGGTTGGAAGGGACCTTGAAGCCCATCAATCCCAAACCCCGTGCCCTAAGCCCCATCCAGCCTGGCCTTACAGACAGAAAACCCAGCAAGGAATACCTATTGCCAGGAAAAGGCAACAAAGTGGTTGCTATCTACACATCTGGTAGAGATGAACAGAACTACACCCTTAGAGGTGATGCGAGGAGCTGGAACCATGCAAGGCAGAAAAAGGAGTCAAGCAGCCTTGGTCTGAAGGGGTTAGGTGGGAATTCAGCAGCCAGAGAGCAGGGTGAGGTCTGAAAGACCCTCTTGGCAAAGGGAATGGTGCACTTGGGTTGTTGCAGGCTGACAAACAACATCTGTTCTAACGTGAAAGCCGCATGGACGTTTGCTGCCTGGAGCAGATATGCTATGGCTGGGTATGGCATGCCAAAAGATGTCACCAGAATGACCTGCCTGGCAGAGAGCAGTGCTGCAGGTGCACTGGGGTGCTGAGCTCCTCCCTGGCTGGAGGGAGCACCAGCAAATACGTTTCAGCACATCTGCAGAACGCCTCGCTCAGACTGCCGTTAGCTTGGACAGTGGTGCAGCTCTGAAGCCAGCAGGTCACTGATGTGTGTGCCAGTCACCGTTAGCAGCAGGGCTGACAACCTGATGCTTTACCTTCCCAGCAAGCACCATCCTCACAGCTGTGCTGCTCCATTGGGAAAAGTATGTTCCATCTTAGCTTGCCATCCCATTAAAAATCTCTACTTAGGCAGAGGACTGATGAGCAGCTTGAAGGAAAATCAGTTCTGTTAAATATTTTCTCTCCTTAAAGGGGCCTAACGCAGGTGAGAAAACCATAGAATCGTAGGGGTTGGAAGGGACCTCAAGAGTTCATCGAGTCCAACCCCCCTGCCAAAGCAGGTTCCCTACACCAGGTAGGGACCACCATTCCCTCCCTAGGCACACAATTTTGTTTTTCAGTGTTAATACAAGAGAGACTCAATGTCTGTTAGCAAGTCCTCATCTAGAGCATTAAAAAGCTCTTCTTCAAGCATTTAAAGATTCCAATTGAAGCTGGTGGGAATTTAATGTACTGGGCTCCAAAGGAACAAGATGGAGAGTCTAAAGACAGAGTTTTAAAAAGCAAGGAATCTGCATTGCAAACATGGGTAGATGGCTGATATCACCAGTGAGCAGAGAGACCTAAATAGGAAGAAAAGAATGAGAACAGTTCATTGTAACAAAGGATTTTCTTCCAGTTCCTTCCAGAGGGGAGGCAAAAATGGTGAGAGTTTAGGCTCAATTTACCTAAAGGAAGTCCAGCTGTTAAAGAAACAGTTATAGCAAGGCCAGTACTGGACAAAGGCACAGCATTAAGGAACAGCGATCACTGAAATGAACTTCATTTGAGAAAGTGAAATGCAGGAGCAGTGCTGCAGGCCAAAGGCGTGCAGCTGCTCCCATGCAGGGTACTGCCAAACACAGCACTACTCTTATTAAACCACGAGCTTTGAAAAGCTACCATTTATCTCCCTACGTATTTCCAAAGTGAGTGGAGTCTGACTGACATTTAAGTGCTGCCTAAGTCCATCACATCTCTGCTGAACTTGAGTGATTTTGCCCAAATACTTCAAAGCCTGCCAACTGCACAGCTCCAAAGTTCAAACTGTTACCTGTATGCAAAAGAGGTCAACCAAAGTGATATTTTATTTATCAGTAGATCTAAAAAAGGAAACAGAACCCAAACCAACAGCAAACCCATCTGCTGAATTCCCTTGATTCCTCGAATTAATAGTTTGGGAGAGAAAAATCTTCTTGTGGGTAAATCCATAAATAATCCTCAAACACAGCAAGCAGAGGATTTACAACTTTCTTAGAAAGCACAGAACACCTGGCCACGGGCACTGGGACCGAAGGAACGTGGTTGGCCATCCCTCGCTGACGATTACATTCCAGAAGTGATTAATATAAGGCTGGTGGAGCAGTGTCACACTTCAGCATTACACAGATTGCTGCCTCTTCTCCAGGCACTTCTCAATATCCTCCAACACCTGGACAGCTGCTTTAGGAATCCGAGTCCCTGGGCCAAACACTTTGGTAACGCCAGCTTTATAAAGGAAGTCATAATCCTGTCCAGAAAGAAACGAGATCTTTAGTTCATAGTGCAACAGAAAAAAAGACTGTGCGCTGTGCCTGAGAAAACATGCATTAACTCCCTGAGAGAGGCAGCACAGCATCAAGGGAAATTGCAAAAAAAACAACAAAAACCCCAAAAGTAACTGGAGGAATAAAGAAATACCAAAAAACATCTACAAGAAAAATCTTCACTTATCATCACACTAATGTCAGAAGTTAAGTGGATGTGGCCCTGAATTATCTCATCTAAATTTAATCCTAGGGGTTTTATTAGTTCATTTTAAGTCTGCCCTTCCTGAACACGTACCTGACAGTTTGGAGAAGGAAACAGCCTGAGAAAAGGGAGTGAAAAGAAATTTGTATGCAAAATTGTTTTGAAACTCTCCAGATGGAAGGCAAACCTAGAGGTGTTACAGGCAGGGAAATTCTGGATGAGTTAACTGAAGTTTCACAGTGACTGTGAGGGAACCCAGCAAGCCTAGGAGAAACAGTTAATGAGAGGATCTGAGCCTGATGGCTTAGACGAGCAGCAGCTAACTAGAGAATGAGACTGCCCTTACCTCTCAGTCACTGTGCCTCTTCAGAACCATTACTGAAAGTCATAACCTCTCTCCAGATGGGAGCTAGCCTTTACCAGCATTATGCAAAGTACTGGTAATCGATATAAACACACATGAAAAACACTGCCCCACGGCTGGCTCTCCACAGCAGAACTTAATATTCCACCCACCAAACAACGTAAGTTACACCAGGACACAGTGTACTGAAAGGTCTCTCAGCCTGGTGATGGCAGCCAGGGGCCTTCAGCACTGCACATCGCCTCAGAGCACCTAAGGAACGGCTCAAACTCCCAGGGGTGGGAATGTCAGTGGTGCCCACCTGCGGTGGGATGACACCTCCACAGATGACGAGGATGTCCGGGCGGCCGAGGGCATCGAGTTCTTTGATGAGTTCAGGCACGAGGGTTTTATGACCTGCTGCCAGCGTGCTCACACCAACGCAGTGCACGTCAGCATCGACAGCCTGCTGGGCTACTTCACGAGGAGTCTGCGTGGAAAGAAAGTTACGTGCCAAGGGACAGTCAGCCAAGACAAGGCGTAGGGGGGAAAACATCTCAGCACCTGAAAGACGTGGGACTGAACACCGCTCACAGTTGGTCATACCTGGAAGAGGGGACCTATGTCCACATCAAAGCCGATGTCTGCAAATCCTGTAGCAATAACTTTAGCTCCTCTGTCGTGGCCATCCTGGCCCATCTTCGCAACCAGTATGCGGGGCCTGCGCCCCTCACGATCCATGAACTCGGTAACTCTGATTGGAAACACGTAGTATGTCACTGTTACTCGCTGAGGTTCACTAGAAGCATTTCCACAGATTTAAAACAAAAAGCACTGGCTGCAACAGCAGCATCATTTCTGGACATGGAATAAAAACATCTTCCAAGTCGTCGATTACTTGTGTAGTTGGCATACTATTTCAATACTCATGGTATATGATTAGCAATCCATTTCGTGTATTGACTATTCTGAACAATAAAGCATTCCTTTCTGAAGAAAACCACTGCTTCTCTGCTTTGCAATGGAAAAAAACTGCATTCTTGGAGGATTTAACGAGCTGAACAGCCACCAACTTAAACACAACTCTTACATTTTACAAATAATTGCAAACATTTATTCCAAAAGGTTGAGGTATGGCACAGGAGATGCACCAGCACATCACTATGTGGTGGCACAAGTTAGAGCAGGAAAGGACTACTGCGTCTCCCACGCCATGTGCTCGTTCCACTGCCTCCCTCTGCTCAGTGACAGTTCAGACTTCTGCTCAGTTACACGTGACTGTGTAACCACAACCACCACGATTAATCTCTCACCTTACCTCTCGTTATCCACACACTGTCCTCGAGCAGGAAGCAAAGACAACTGCTGTTTCTCAGAAACATTACCACGAGGAGATTTTTAACACTGATACACTGTTCTCAGTGCTGTTTTAAGGGATGGAGCTGCACGGACTTGGTGCACCTTCAAACCCAGTGCTGACTTGACTGGGTTAGTCAGTGCAGGGGTTAATTGGTTTAAGCACTGCGAAGCCATCTGTAAATTCCCTTTCCAGAGACCCCACAACTCTTTAATGTATGAGACCCAACAGAGCAGGGACTCAGAAGCACTGACGCACATCACATCACCGCCCACTGTAACAGCTCAGTCCCTTCACCCAGGAGGACAGCAGAAGAGGCAGCAGCTGCCAAAAGGCACAAATGCTGCTTTCACACACACGTTGCCATCTTCTGCTGTTTTCTCCCCAGTGATACGACTAAGTAACAACCACAGACAGGACGTTTTACCTCGATATCCATACAGACTTCAGCCTTACAATCTTGGGAACAGCACAGAAGGAAGATGCGGGGGCAATTTATGGGCAGCATAAACCAGGTTTTACAAATAAGAATCCCCCTAATGTGTGTCCG
The DNA here is from genome assembly GCA_036925125.1 of Oreortyx pictus. Taxonomy (NCBI): domain Eukaryota; kingdom Metazoa; phylum Chordata; class Aves; order Galliformes; family Odontophoridae; genus Oreortyx; species Oreortyx pictus. The sequence goes on along the minus strand of JAUPFR010000002.1, from coordinate 104,599,826 downwards.
TGTTCGGCTTCCTGCAGAGCCCTTCTCACCTATGGATAGCATGAAGGATCTCATCGCTCTCCCCAAACTCCTGTCGGTAAGCCCCGCTCACCATCCTGTCACTGGCTCTGTGCTCCCCGAACACCTTCTTCATGGCATCTGTTATTTCTCCAACGGTGCACCTAAGACACAGGAGCAAAGTAGGAATGCTGTCAGGAGGCTTACGTAGGAACAAGAATGCAGCAGTAACTGGCGGCAGCCAACTGGGCTCTATTATTTGTGAAAGCATTCACAGACCGCAGCTCCACTTTGTAAGTCGCAAACACAAAACAGAATCTGCCTCTGCCCTGCGGTCACCCAGGCTGAAAGTGCATGTTAGAAATAGCACACATCTCACTGCTGTAGCACAACTGCCAGGAGCAAACCAGGCCGTGCTGCTTTCTCATACAGACACATGAAATAACAGCTTCTGTTATAGAGCACTTCAAAATCTCGTGCTTTGTGGATTCCACCTTTCTGGGTGAAACCTATCCTGCAGAACTGTGCCAAACAGATAACGCTGTGCTCTACCAGCTGAGCCCACAACCAAATACTGGGGAAGGGAGTCTACTCTGAAGGGAAAAACAACTCAACTGTGGAGGAAGAGCAGTTCACCAAGCAGCCCCATCACAGTAAAACTAAACTTACTTGTGGTTACAGATAAAGAGACCTAATCCTTCTGACTACTGCAAAGTATTTCTCAATTTCTCACTCATGTGAAATGGCAGAAAGAGCAAAAATTCACCTTAAGCACGTGAGTAAGATCTCCAGTGCACCTGGCTGAAGGTGGCCCCTTATCCTGAGGTCCCTCTCTTCAGGTTGACTCGTTTTGTCTCTAACAAAGTAGCATGCTGGACACGGCATTTTTTTACCTATGTTACACTCTTTCTATCCTTTCCCCTCCCCCCTTGACTTTCTGGAGTTACATTACAACAGTTCTCTGCTCTCACCCACTTTCTTCTTCAGCACAAGAAGGAGTTAAGCCTGGACTCCGGAAGATTACAGGCAAGAAAAGCAACCGATGCCAAGCAATACAAAACGTATATTATCTGTAGATCCCAGATGAACTGGACTTTGAATTTATTTTATCAGTAACGCCACAGAGAGCACTAGTGACAAAGCACCTGTCCACAACTGCATCAGAGCCCGCTGACATCGCTGTGTAATACCTCTCCTTTTCACAGCAGCTGTGGGATCTCACAAAGCTTAGCAAGTACGACCTGTGTTACACTGCGTTTGTTCTTCAGAATACCTAAACAACCTTATTAATGCCTGATGTTAATAAAAGAAAATAGAGAAACAGGCTGCACAAGAGATTAAGTGACTTCCTCACGGTTGAACAGCAAGTTGGGAGCAGACTGATAAATGATATGGAAATAGTGACTCCCCCTCAGAGTGCCAGACATCACAGGCTGCAGCTTGACAGAGATACACATCCTGCACGAACACTGGCAACTTACTCTGTGAAAACACTGCCTGCAGGCTTACCGTGGCACAGCGCGCTGCTTCTAGAACATAACAAATGTTTTTTCTTCTCTTCCTTGTCAAAAGCAACGTGTAAGTATACCTTGTTTTGAACTGAAGAGCAGCACATCCTGTGCTCACATCCCATAATTAGCCCAGGCGGCTCCAGGGCAGACACAAATTCTGTTTTGTGTTTGCAACTTACGAAGTGGAGCTGCAGTCCATTCATGCTTTCACAACAAGGCCACTAAGGATAGAAACTAGCAGGTGATCTGTCAGTGCTGATACAGAAGTCATGATTTTCTGGTGAATCCAGCACTATCCTCCAGTGACTTCTGCAATTCCAAGCACAAGTAGACACGCTGTGGATCAGTGCAGCATCACGCTGCTTCACTGCTGTGACAAGCTGTCCCACATAGAAACAAATTCAAAGAGTGGCTGTTAGTGTTCGAGAAAGAAGAATTAAGAAATCTGAGAACAAACAAGAGGGCATCTCAAAAAGGAGTGATTCTGGCTTGTTCACTTCTGGCCGTTTAGTTAACTGAGGAACAGACAGATATGATACATCTGTCTGATGTGATATCTGTGATATATCAAGAGACTGATGATTACTTCGAAGAAGAAAATAGTCTTCAAAGCACCATAAAAAACGCACCTTCCACTGGGCTCTAAAAGAAGCCTCACTGCTCTATTCGAGAGGATCCTTTACACTGTTCTCTAAGGAAACTTCTTCAATGATAAAAGTGTTTTCACACCAAGCTCCGGTGCAGGGTAAGATGAAGCAGCAGACCATGTTAAGATTGTGCACATCCCTTTTCACATCTCAGACACTTCTCAAGCTCTCTGACCCATGAAATGGCAAGGTGGCAGAAGAAGGCAGTTACACACTGAAACTGCTAAGATTCTGAGCCTGAAACAACACAACAGGAGATACTTTGTATCCCTGTTGTTCTTCAGTAGAAATTCCAGCACAGCTTTGAGGGACTGTGAAATGTAACAGTCTGTCTTACAATGCCATTCCTACAGGTCCTTATTTACTCCCACCTCTAAAACAAAACCCAACAAATGTTTCCCGACCACACTCACACCGCACCCAAGAACAGGTGAACAACGAAAACGAACAGCCAGTTTTTGAACAGCAGCTGGATTTTCCCCCCTCGCCCCTAATACCTTGAACGTGCTGCCTCCACTGCAAGAGCCAGAATATTGCCTTCACCCGTGGCTGCACACTGTGTCAGGGCATCAAGGCATCGCTGAGCTGCTGCTGGATCCCTGCTAGCCTTCACCTGCAGTGAGGAAGAAAAAAATACTCAGTCTGAGCAAGAAACGTTGCGTGCTTTTGCTGCACAACATGGCACAGCCATTTTCTGTCTCGGTTTCAGAACGCGGAGTTCTCAGTTTTGAAATTCAGATCCTCGTGAGGCTGAAAGGCAACAATTAAAACCAATGAACAAAATTCACACAGAAATGGTTTTACCACTCCTTGGTTTCCTGGGGGGGTGTCCATCGATCTCTACTGAAATCAATGAACAGGAATCCAGCTTCACTAACGAGCAGAGTGGAGCCCAAGAGACTTAAGGACCACGTTTCTGAGAAGCCACATTTCCTGTAATATTTACTCAAGTTCTGCCTGCAATTGTAACAGCCTTCATATTGAGGTATTCCCCACCTTATTAATCTTCTCAATCTGCTTGCTACGGACTGAAGAATTATCAATGGCCAGAACTTCGACTGCCTCCTCTTTCTCCAGCTGATACTTGTTCACTCCAACAATTACTTCAGAACCTATTTCCAGCGGAAACACCAAAAACTTAGAACGGATGAACAAACTACTGTGAAAAGACACAATATTTGCACAAGAAAATGTAAACAACGGAATATATATTTACATAATATACACATACTATACGCAACGTAATTCCTTTATATGTATTTCAAACACATTAAAAGTATAGAAAGGGAGAAAATCTATTTCCCACATTTTACTGTAAGAGATGGTTACATGCATGAACATTTAACAGAGTTAACCCCGGACAGAAAACAATTTGGAGTAGAATATTTATCTTGCAAACTTGTTCAATAGTGACTCACTAATAAGCATTTGCTACTTTTCTCTTTGTGAGTTACTTAACTGACTCTTGCAGAACTGAAAATGTCCTCTACCCTGCCTTGCATTTGCTTTCCTGATTTTAGCAGACAAGTTCCTACTTAAATCTACTTTTCTTTCACCTCCTTGCTCCCTACCAGAGTCAATCCTGGCTTGCCTTCGGGCTGCACACTCTTCAATACGAAGTTTGGGAATTCCCTCAGCAACAGCTTTGGCCATTCCACCCATTTCTTCAATCTCCTCAATGAGCTGAGAAACGCGTAACATTGAGAAAAAGAGGATTAGTAAGGCTCATGAAAAGAGCTTTGCAGCTGCAGTGCCCTCCAAGTTCTAACTACACCCAAATATACAGTCCTTTCTCCTAGCTTTCTGCCTCTGACCACGGGTTTGGGTGTACATTACAAGAGATCTCAGACACAAGACCAGTTTTATTGCCAAAACTCCATGAACTCGGTAACAGAGCAAGGCACGTTCAATCACAGACACCTGTTGTCGTTTTCCCTCCATGGAGGACTAAAGTTTGAGACCTTGATCCTGCACTGACGTTTGCCTGCCAGCTCAATGAACTAAAGAAAGCCAAGGCCATTCCTCAGACCCTGAAGGAAAAGCTGGAAGGAACTTTAAAGCCCATCTAGATCCAACCTCTCTGCTGCGGCCACCCAGCAGCTCAGGCTGCCCACGGCCCCACCCAACGTGGCCTCGAATGTCTCCAGGAATGGGGCACCTACATTTCCCTGCGCAGCCTGCGAGCATCTCTGTGGCCCTTCCTCAGATCCACTCCAACAGCCCCACGTCCAGGTGGATAATGTTATTCAGGACTGCCACCAGTCAGGCTACTCCTGTGCTGCATGAGATCCCATGTCTCAGAGCACTGCCCAAACATTTCTGGCACTCAGCAGGCTTGGAGCCTCGAGCACTGCCCCGGGAGCCTGTCCTGCACGTACCTAAGTAGGGTGGTTTGACCCTTTATTCTTCAGACCCCCTCTTTTTATCGCTGCTGTTCATTTCTTTTTCTTTAAATGTACACAGAAACACAGACTCTATAAACTAGGAGCGTAAGATAATTTCACTAACAGTTCTACAACAGAACGCTTCCTTTCTAAGCCTGGTCTGCTGAAATGCTGGTGCACCTCTCTGAACGTTGTGCTTTTACAAAGATCCCCTACCAAAAATAAATCCCCAGAACGTTCAAACTGACCTTCAGAGCAGCCTCATAGACATCGTTGGTGAGGCACTCCATCAGGTAGGATCCCCCCCACGGGTCCGCCACTCTCGGAATACCCGACTCCTCCTGTATTATGATCTGTGTGTTCCGAGCAATGCGAGCGCTCTTCACAGTGGGCAAACCCAAAGCTTCATCAAATGAATTAGTGTGCAAAGACTGCGTGCCTCCAAACACTGCAGCCATCGCTTCTACGGTAGTACGAATAACGTTGTTGAAGGGATCCTGGAAGGGGAAGGAAAGCTCTGAAGGTCAAAGCTGCTGTCACAGGGCTGAGGTGTACTGGTTTCACATATACTGCTGCACAGAAACGAATGCAAGACTTCCAACAGGAGAACATCCAGTGAAAGCAGAGAGGGTGACTGGGAAACGTGTCCCAAGACAGCGAAGATTCACTCAGCACAGGCACCTGTAACAGCCCTCCTTAAGATATACACCAGGAGAACATATTTTAATTAGGAAATAGAGCCCGATTTCTAACCTGCTCAGTGAGTGACCAGCCTGAAGTCTGACAATGAGCCCTCAGCAGCAGAGATTTGGGATCCTTGGGCTTGAACATTTTCTCTATCAAATGAGCCCACAGCCTCCTCCCTGCTCGAAGCTTAGCTATTTCCATGTAGAAGTTCATGCCAATTCCCCAGAAGAAGGAGAGCCTGTAATAAGAGTATGTGAGCAGGATAGAACATTAAACCAACCTAAAAACTCAATTTCAGTGAGAGCAAACATGCATAGCCCAAGCCAATAAACTCACGATACTAAAAGTGCACTGAATTTGTAGCTGAAGCCTCTCACAACACCTCTTGGGCTTGTGAATTACTTTTATTCAGTCTAATAAAGCACACATAATCTAAGTGGCTATTGGACCATCTAAGTATTCTTTTTGGTTTTTTGTTCTGTTTGTTTCAAAGGTAGGAAAATATACTTGCAGTAAAAGCCCTGCAAATATTTCCTGTATACGTAGAAATCGTGAAGAACATTAAAATCAAATGCTAGGGATTTTACCCAATATGAGTTTTGTATTTTGCTCACCTTGGTGCAAATTCATCAATGGTAAGGCCAGCTTTCAGTCCAGTCCTGCAGTACTCCAAGCCATCTGCTATGGTATATGCCAATTCCAGAATGGCATCAGCTCCTGCCTCTTGCATGTGGTATCCACTGATTGAAATGGAATTAAATTTCGGCATATACTGCAAAAATAAAAGACAAAAGTGTGTGACAGCAGAGGGGATGAGGAAACCTGATAGCTGTGCTAACAGCACTCACAAATAATCCACTACCCGTAGACTGCAAATACAATGTATTAAATGTCCTCTGCAGATGTTCAATTTTGCATGTTTCCCCATGCTTTCACTACTTTTCACTATTAGTTGTGCTGAACCACTCTGTGGTCTCTCCCTCTCTGCAGCAGAAAGCCTCTCGACTGCCTGTCTCCGAGCTTCCTGCCATCCGTTCAGGCCTGTCCGAATTCGATTTTGATTAGAATTTCCTTAATCCTAAAATTTCTAAAGGACTGCAAGTGATTTGAGACCTTAACTTGTCTTCCCGACGACAGGTCTTCCTGTTTTCTGCTCTGTTCTGCAAAGTCCCTTACAAACAGTTAACGAGGCATAAAAACGAAGTAAATACGCTTAAACAACGAATACCTTTGAGGTGTACTGGAAGATGTCAGCAATAATCCGCATGGATGGTTCTGGAGGGAAAATGTACGTGTTTCGGACCATGAACTCCTTCAGGATGTCGTTTTGGATTGTCCCTGTCAGCTTGGCCTGAGGCACTCCCTGCTCCTCCCCGGTTACAATGAAGGTTGCCAGCACGGGAATGACCGCTCCATTCATCGTCATAGAAACCGACATTTTCTCTAAAGGAATTCCGTCAAAAAGGATTTTGGTGTCTTCCACGGTATCGATGGCAACTCCAGCCATCCCAACATCCCCTCTGACTCGCGGATTATCTGAATCATAGCCACGATGGGTGGCTAAATCAAAAGCAACAGACAACCCCTGCTGGCCAGCTAAGTGCAGAAAAGAAAACAAAACAAGAAGAAGAAAAAAAAAAAAAGATTCAGAAGCGTTAAACGGCTGCATTAGAACTGGACCTAATTTCACTCCATTTATTTCCACCACTCAGGTTTGTGCAATGAATCCATTCCTTGCTGCTTCCAGCTCTGATTTCTCCAAAGTCATCTAACACGCTGCGAATTTAAACTTGAAATGTTCAGTTGACAAAAAAAAAAGTTGTAGTCTTTCCATCTCAGCCACATCATTAACACATTGCTGAGTGATAATGATAAGCACATGTACACAGGTAGCATCAGGGTTTCCTTACAGAAATACTCCTTCATTTCCTGAAACTTATTCTAAGTGAAAATACCTAAAACTGCTGCAAAGCAAAACCCTCTGCGGGAACACCGGGGAAACTGCTCTCAAGTTGAAGCTGGCCTTACCAGCACACCACGAACAGAACTGCTCGCACGGGAATTCATTTAAGACTGACAGTACGAGATGGGAACCCCAAATGTCAGAAGGCACTTCATTAAGTGACAAAGCTCAGCCTTATTTCTCTACAAGCTTCTACGTGGCTGCAAAATGAGACCGAACTGTCCCACCGACTTTCTACTCTTTGGACTCTGGGATGCTGCCAAATTTTGTCAGCGTCGAGGCAGAACAGTTAAAAACAGCAGGTAGCACCAAACAGCAGGTAGCACCTTTTCATCTCGACAGGAAAATGAAGCGAGGAGAGTTTCAGGAATGATCCAGCTATCTCACCTTTAATGTTGTCCTTGTAGAACTTGTTGCTCTCCTCCACAGTGCTGAAGCCAGCGTACTGGCGGATGGTCCACGGCCTGTACGTGTACATGGTCGGGTATGGTCCCCGAGTGAAAGGTTTCATCCCTGGCAGCTCCTCAGGGAGCTCTTCCGTGTCCCTTTTGGAGTATAAGGGCTTGATGTCGATCCCCTCTGGGGTATGCCAAATTAAATCCTTTGGATTCTTGCCTTTCAGTTGCTTTTCAGCAAGGGCAGCCCACTCAGGGTGCAGTGGCTGACGGTGCAGCAAACGCCGTGTGAGCCTGCAGGCTGGGCGAAGGCAGCGGCAGGACTGCAGGCACAGAAGAGCATCCTTGGCTCTCAGCATGCTTGCCCCAGTGGTCGGCCAGTATGGTGTGAGCTGAAGGGATTAAAAGCACATATTTTACGTCATCATATACATCCGACACGGGAGAAGTGAGCGCGGCAGCTCAAGCAACTTGCTAAAGCCAAAACAACTACTCAGCAGTAAACAAAAGCGTATTATTCGCTCGCTGATTTGACAGACATCCCCTCCCCTTGCCTTTCAACCAGGCGATGTGAAAAAAGAGTTAAGGAAAAATCCCACGTTTTCCCCGAGCAAGGCAAGACATTCCTGCAACTCATCCACAGCCACACATGGAACACGTAACTTATTTCAGTGTGTCCCTCAGTGACACATCTACGCGGCTCCTGAAAACCTCGAGGGACAGTAACCCCACCACTTCCCTGTGCAGCCTCTTCCAACGCGTTACCACTCTTCTGGAGAATAAATTATTCCTAATATCCAACCTGAACCTCCTCTGGTTTAACTTGAGGCCATTCCCTTGTTCTATTGCGGTTGGCTGGGAGCAGAGGCTGACCTTCACACCACCACAACCTCTTTTCAGGTAGAGAGCTTTCCCCCCTGAGGTCCTCTTCGCCAAACTGAACAATCCCAGCTCCCTCAGCCATTCCTCATAACGCTTGTGCTCCAGACCTTTCTGTGGACACGCTCCAGAGCCTGTGTGTCTTTCTTGCCATGAGGGACTCAACAGTGAACGAAGCACTCAGCGTGCAGCCTCACTAGTGCCAAACACAGAGGGAAAACGCAATGTCAGTGCCTTCTCCCCTCTGATCTACAAATTCCAAAGACCCTCAGATTCAAAGAGGCAGGCTGAACCAGGTGCTGTCAGAAAACTGCCGACATACCAACACTTTGGAAAAGGTGGAATGGGCTGGGCGAAAATCAGAGCTACACCGGGAAGGAAAACAGCAACAAAACGCAAGATGTACGAGCACAGGGACCACAGGAACTGCAGAGCTCACCCCACCACGCAGGAGATCAGAGTCACAGAATATCCCAAGCTCAAAGGGATCCATATGGAGCCCCGAGTCCCACTCCTGGCTCCACACAGCCCTACCCGCAGAGCAGACCGTGTGTCTGACAGTGGCTGTGCCCTGTGGGGCAGACCCTTTCCCCGCCACGCAATATGAACCCAGGGATAACCTCCTTAACCCCACACCCCCAAAGCTGTAACCTCTTCCATTTCAGCCCTGCGTTCCCCATCCCTTACAGCTTCGTGCCGAGCCCAAATCCCGCAGCTTGGGAACAACCACCTCCCCTCAGCCCCATCACAACCCCTGGGAACGCGTCTCCTCACGCACGGGCAGGCGGCGGACACCACAAAACCCCTATCGGCCCCACAGCCCGCCCCACATCTCGGCCAACAGGGGGGGGGGGACGCCGATCTGAGGTCCCCCTGAGGGCTCCCGGCTGGAAATGAAGGAGCTGGAGGGATGGGGGACCGACCCCCAAATCACCCCGGCGCCGTCAGCCCCGCTACCTGCGTCAGCCCCCTCACAGCGCCCACAGCACCGCGCATGCGCGCATTCCCGCCCTAAGATCGCGGTGGCCGCTAGTGCGCGTGCGCGGGGCGGGTTGCTAACGGCTCGGCGGGCTGACGAGAACCGGCGGCGGCGGCGGCGGTGGTGGTGGGAGCGCTGAGCAGCCGGAGGGGTGGTGAGTACCCGGGCAGGGCGGAGGTGCTGGAGGGGTCGGTGGAAGTTTCGGTTATCCGGCAAGGGCTCGGGGGAGGGGGGTTGTAGTTAAAGACTACATCTCCCAGCGTGCTTTTCGCTCGGCGCTCGTGATCCGCCGCTGCCGCGTGCCGCGGTGCACGCTGGGAGTTGTGGTCCCGGATGGGGGCGGCTGCAGGAGGGGAAGCTGAGGGGGAAACCTCCTCACGGAGCGGGAACGCTCCGTGCCCGCTGCTTGTTGCAGCCCTGCCCTTAGCCCGTGCTTCTCGTGCATCAGGGGGTTGTTTGCTTGTGCTCGCAGATGCGTGGTTCGGGCAGTATGGCACTGGGTTTCTTTGTGTTGTTTCCTCCTGTTCTGTGCGGCTTGCAGGCCATGAAGCGCTGCCGGGTATCTTCTGGTAAAAGGGGAGAGACCGCTGATGGGGGAACAGCGAAAAAACCCTCCAAGCCACGCAGCCAGCGACGACCTGGCAGCGTGAAAAAGGGAACGGGGGACGGAGGAGGTAAACGAGGTCAAAAAAGGAAGGTAAATCGTTATTTTGGGTAAAGCGAGTTAGAAGAGTAACCACAGAAGGAAAGAGGGATTTCTGCCTGCTTTTCTGGTGTGATTTAGCGAATGCCTCATTAGAGTTTGTCCTTTGGAGGACGTGCCCATACAGACATTGACCAAGGTCATGAGGTCTAACAAGTTTTCTCGCTGATACACACCACTAACGCCTCGCTATCATAGAATCATAGGGGTTGGAAGGGACCTCAAGAGATCATCGAGTCCAGCCCCCCTCCAAAAGCAGGTTCCCTACACCACTACGCACACACCCACCGTTTGATCTCCTTAAATGTTCAGCGAGTGCTGAGGAGTGTCCACGGGTGCTGTGTTTTCTGCAGGGAGGAATTCAATAACACAGCTTTGCTTCATCTGCGCTTCTGTGTCAGATACCGTTCTGTCAAACTGTATGTAATATCTATATGTAATGGGATATTGGTTGGAAGGTTCAGCCCCCACTGACATCCCACCAAAATCTGCCTCTGACATCATGGGCCTACATAATAAAACAGAAGGCACTACTTTGCAGCAGCCCTTCTATGTTAAATAATCAATGTATACAAACAGCTGTCATTTATGTGTTTATTTTTATTTGAAGGGAAAAAAAAAGAGAGCAACAAAGCTAAAACCAGTGGGTATGTGACCTTGTTTTTGTGGGGTTCATGCATCAGGCAGGTTCAATGGCAGCAGTTGCTGTTCTCAATGAGCTCTCAAGGTGTTTGTCAGAGATTTTTGATGAAGTTTTACTCTTCCTATGCTTCATCCTTGAAAACAGGTGTTCACAAATGATGCCAAAAAGTGGTGACATGAATAAGGCATGATGGTGGATCGAGGGATACCTCTCCCTGAAAAGATAGGGCTTATAAAAGTCTGATGAAGAGGCATGGTCTGTTTTTTGAGTTGAATATCTGATTGCAACCCTATGCAACCCATTTGAAAATCTGCAGATAATTATGTTAACTGAAGTGTAGTTGCACATATACCAAAAAGTTGATGACTTTTTTCATCAATCTTGAAACCTGTTCTCAAATTGCTGTGTCAGAATGGAAAGCACAGCTGCACATCTTTCTCTGTTCATGGGTCTGTGTTTCAACAATGCATGAAAATGCATGAAATTATTTACCATCACTTGAGTTAACACAGCCCTGGCTAGCCAAAAGTACTGTGTATTGCATGAGCCACCCTTCAAACAGGAGGAACTAAGAAGAATGAGTTGATTTTTTTTTTTTAGCGTGTTTGAGATGAATTTCAGTGTTATGATTCAGAAAGCTTTTTTTGTAGTTAAGCATTGAAGTGCTTTCACATTTTTACAGCAGGTCATTGATTGCATAGTAAAGGATGTTTCAAAATGACAGCATTTGTGGTAAATTTTTCTTTTCAGCGTGTCACTCAGACTTTCAAAAGGAAAGACGAGGAACATGAGGATTCTTTCTCTGCAGGTCAGATTGTGTTCTTATCTTATTTTTGTCTCATACAAATATAGTGCTGGTAGTAACTGCCGTGTTGAAGTCACAGAAGTTTAAGATATGTCATTGAAATAAATTGGAGGGTTTTTTTTTTTCTTCTGACTAGTAACAGTGAATGTTTGCAGTACAATCTTAGTGTAGGAAGGAACCTTCCTCTGTTTTGTGCCTGTTAAAGAACTTGTGATTTGCATGAAATGTGGACGAATTTGGTGTAATATTTTTGTGAGATGGAAAAAACATGAACTGTTACGTCTTTGTCTACTATGTGAGTGAGCTGAGTCGTGAAGCCATTTATCAAGATTTGGCAAACCATCTCTTTTCCTTTCTTCCTTAGTGTTATCAGGAGAAAAAGGCTATTCAAAAAAGGTGAAGCTATCCAGTGCTAAGATAGGAGCGTGGCAACCGCTGTCAGATAGCAGCAGGAAGTTTCTGGAAAGCGTAATAGACTCAGCAGTACTGTAAGTGCTGAATATCCTGGTGATTCTTTTCTGCTTCACGAGGAATAGACTAAAAATCATAATACTGCCTAGGTCAGGAATGTTTTGGAGCTCTTTTGGGTGATACGTTTTACCTGGTATAGAATCATTTAGTTTTGAGAAGACCATTAAGGTCAAAGTCAGCCATCACTTAGTACTACCAAGTCCACCAATGAAAGCATGTCCCTAAGTAAGCTCCCCGTCCACGTATCTCTTAAATACCTCCAGGGCTGGGTGTTCCACTACCTCCCTGGGCAGCCTGTTCCAATGCCTAGCAACCCTCTCCATGAAAAAATTCTCCCTAGTACCCAATCTAAAATCTCCCCTAGTGCAACTTGAGTCTGTTTCCTTATGCTCTGTCACTTTTCACCTGAGAAAAGAGACCAACATCCATCTCTCTCCAACCTCCTTCTGGGGAGTTGATGAGAGCAATGAGGTCTCCTGTCAGTGTCCTCTTCTCCAGACTGAACAGCTCCAGTTTCCTCAGCCTCTCTTGATCTGTCTATACCTCCTAGTTCTTTCACCTGCTTCATTGCCCTTCTCTGCACACGCTCAATCAGTGCAACTCAGTATTTTCCTTGTAGAGAGGAGTCCAAAACTGGATGGAGTACTTGAGATTTAGTCTCACTGTGCCAAGTACAGAGGGGCAGTCACTTCCCTAGTACTGCTGTCCACTGTTTCTGGTGAAAACTGGAACACCATTGGCCTTCTTGGCCACCTGGGCTCACTGCTCATGTTCATATGGCTGTTGACCAAAACCCCTATGTCCTTTTCTACATGAAAACGTTTGATGTAACACTTTCTCTCTGAAGCTGGGAATTTTCATCTAGAAAAGTTCTGACTCTTTTTACTTGTCTTTATGTGTTCTTCATGTTTTCAGGCCTTTCTTTTCTTTCCAGATCTGTTTTGTGCCAGCAAAGGAAAGGAAAAACAGATGTTCAGGAGCACCTCAATTTGTTGAAGGAAAGGTAAGAATTATAATTTGGGATCTGATCATCTGGTTTTCTGTACGTGTCATACGAAGCAGTCAGGATGATCCATTCCATGGCTTTCTCTGGCCACGAGATCAGAACAACAGGCCTCCTCTTTCCTGCCCTTGTAGGTAGGCATCACGTTTGCTAATTAATGAATTTTAGAATTCCACTTTGGAAAAAATTTAAGGCAGTTTTTCTTCCCATCCTGATGCTTTTACTTCACTGGCAGCTTTGAGGCTTTTGTGCTCCCCAGAGAAGTCATCAGTTCACTTTCTTTTAGTTTTGCAAGAAACTCGAAACAAATCGTTCTTTCTTCTTTTTGTGATGAAGGATGCTGAGAGTCTTCAAGATGTTAAAGGTACCCTCAGGGAAGCTGAGTAACCTGAACAATGTCCTGAGCCTTCGAGTGGCACAGCAACGAATGCTTGAGCTGAATGAAACAGCTTTGGTACAGTTGCAGGTATGAAATGCGCAGAAGGGAAGGAAATGTGTTTTAAGCTCCTGCTATTCCTTTGTATGCTGTAACATTATAATAGAAGGACTGCTGGCAGTGCCTGTGCTGCTGTGGAGGTGCAGTTTACTCTTCAGCATTGTTGCTCACTGTATGGGAACTGTAGGATCACAGCCTGAACCACTGCTGGATCACCTGAGGTGTGCACGGAGTCAGCCATGGGAGCACAGGTGAATGCAATGCACCTGTGTGACTGGAATGGATGGAGTTCAGTTTGAATTTCAGTTCAATTGCTGTTTGTTTTTCTTATCCTGTTCTTCAGGACAGCTTGTATAGGGATTTTTATATGTTTTCTTGCATACAGAAGTCTTGCCATCTCTAAAGTAGATGTGTTTTTTTCTGTTTGTATTTCATCTTAGGAAGAAATAAATGAAGCTGAGAAATCAGGAGAACGTACAAAAGACTCTATACAGACACTGCAGCTTGGCATTCAGGAGCTCAAGGATCAGTTGGAGGAAGGGGAAAAAAAGGCCAGGAAGGTATTGACAGTATACGGTATATTGACAGTAGGTCTTGCTGCATTGCAGGAAGGAAACTGTTCTAAGAGCCAGCAGAACCCAGCTGAAAACATTCTGTAAGGAAGGCCTCATCTGCCTTTAGGAATGTACCTTTTCAATTTTTCATCTCCAGTTGCAAAATCAAAAAAACTCACTTCTTTAGAAGTTGGGTAATGGCACTTTATTTCCTGCTTGTATCTGGTATTTGTTTGCACTTGCTTGTTTTATTTATTTTTCCCTTCTAGCTGTTCCCTGAAGGTGACACTAAAGAGCTCCACCTTCCAGAACTCCCCATGTGCAGTTTACAGGCGCCCTCTTTGCAGGTGAGCATGGAGTATATTTTCAGAGGCAGTTTGATTAAGAGTAGGAAGGCAACAGAAAGTTCTTTTGTCACTTAACCGGGGCCGGAAAGGCCAATCTAGCTGAAAGATTTTTTACTTCTTCTTTCTTATTATTCAGAACATATTGTGTTTTAAAAACAGAGCAAAACCCTAGAAAGCATTCCATTTAAAGAATGCCTGTCTTGTCCTTGGATCCCTGTGTCATCATTTCTGAAGTATATCTATGGGTGGAAGGAAGCTTATCTCCTGTGCCTTTGTATCTTTCTTTTATGTTTTAGCTTTATCTACGTGGCATGAAAGTGTGATGGAGTGAAATTCCTTTTGGACTCAACGTAATCAGGTTTTTATGGCCTATTATTCTTTCTTTTCAGGAAGAAGTTTTGATGGTAAATAACCAGAAGGGTCTTTTAGAGGATGTGAACGCTATTCAGCAGTCAGCTGATATGAAGAATATGTTGACCTTCATTGAAAAGGTGTATGAGAAGGTGGACTTTATTTGAGAAACGGAAGCATTTGGAGTCTTCTCTGAAACAAGAGGAGTTCTGCCAGCATGCTCTGTGATACAGTGGGATGCTGGTCATGGAAATGGCATTTTGTTCCTAATGGCTTTACTGGTGTGCTGCTGAGTATAATACAAGCTGTCAGTTTGTATCTGCATTCCAGGTCTCTAATGGTTTAAGGTTTGAACTAGGATTTTTTTTTATTTTTAGATGTAAATAGGAACCTATAATGGAACCATATGATGGTAACCATAATAGGTACCTATTATGGCTTCTTCTATTGTTGAAACCTGTTGTGTTATGAGAAGGAGGAGAGGAATCTGGTGGCTGTGTTACCCTTAGGTAATTTTATACAGTAAAATGACCTACTGTTTTTGGACTTTTTGTATTTTATCTGTAAATTGCTGAAAGCAGTACTTCTTAAACTAACACTTATTTTGGGATTAAGTCCTCTTTAAGCCTGAAATGTAGTACAAATATGTTTATCTCGTACTTAGTTGGTAGTCTCCTTATCAACTTTTAGTGTAAAAATACCTAAAGAAGCCTCCAAAGTGGGAGATTAAAACTCCTGTCTAATTGATAGAAATAATTCATTTATATTTAGGTTTTAATATTCACTGCTTCCCAAAAAACATTGGTATGTCATTTATCGTCATGGATGGAGAAAGCATGTAAGAAAATCATAGAGCATATTTCTAAAGTGCAATTTATTTTCCAGCTTTAGAGAAAGAAAATGGAAGTGCATGCGAAAATGGATGCTTGACTTCATCTCCTGTATTTTGTTCTGTTGCTTACAAGCTACTGATACTCTTAAGGGAACATGTGGTAATCATCTCATATTTTCTTCTCCTACATTTAGGAGAAGGAAAACCAGATTATACTGATAAATTTTTCTAAGTACTTATTCGAGCTTTGGATCACTCTGCTAGGGGAGTACTTACTGAAATAATTGTATATAGTTTATAAAATACTGCAGGTTTTAATGAGAGGATTCTCTCCTCATCTCCCTGATGTAGGAGAGGGGTCTTAAAATAATGATACAACTCATAAAACCTTTGCAAATCTATCCTTTCTGTCCTTTTTCCTGCTTTGGTTGGAGAATAGCCCGCCTCTCTTCTGTGGCACTTGGAAGTAACTGAAATTTCAGTTTCACAAACACTGGGGCTTTAGGTGGGTGAGCTACAAGCCTCAGATTTAGTGAGATATTGCAGGAATATCAATTCACATTCCATATCAGCTCTACCTTATGCCCAAATACTGTGCCTTTCAGCATGCTCTGGCTAATAACATTTTAATGTTACTTCTATGAACTCTGCTTTGTGATAGAAGTTCCCAAGTCCTGGTCAAAATGGCAATATAGGTTGGCACTGAGTTCAACTGAGTGCTGAGCAAAAACTCAAGGCAAATGAAGGAGTCACTTCAACTGTCACTTGGGGCTATATAGCTTGATTGTTATTCTCTCTAACTTAAAATTTATTATTACAATTTGGAAGTACAAGATGTGACAGCTAAGTGTTCAGGTGGTCTGTCAGTACAATGTTTATTTCTAATCTCAATATTTTTCCAGAGACAGAGCAGATAAGAGTTGTCTGTGCATAAATGTAGCCACAAACTCAAATACATGTCAGCGTTGACTTTAGGTAATGTGTGTGTGTTGACACAGTGCTGTGGTGGGACAATTTTCCTCTTCAACAGGGTGAGAAGATACTAGTGGGACCTTTAAGAAAGGCAAATGTTATCAGAGAATGAGATTCTATTTTTTTTTTTTTTATTTCTACATTTTCTTAGGTAAACAAGGTCTTGAGTTGGGCAGTCTGAACTTCAGCAGGTTGCTTTGTTAACATACCTCCTCTCTGACCTGGGGGGCACGTTGCCTCTGTGTGTTGGTCATTGCTGTGGTTCATTCATCCCTCAGTCTGCTGGGGACAGCTGTGGGAGCCTATTAGTGGTGGTTACTGAGATGTACCAATCATCCCATCTGCCACGAGCAGTTTTCTGCTAGTATATACTTTTGTTAGGGAGAAATTCTATTTGGAATATCAATTCCATAAACTTTTAGTTTTGCGTTGTCACAGAAGAGTCAGGAAAGACAAAACACACAGGGATATCTCCCTCTTGGTGAGGGAAAGATCCCCTGTGCACTTCAGTGTGATGGCTCAGCAAATAGCAATGTTCTCTGCAACAGCACAAGGCCAAAGCCTGGGTGGCAGCCCTGAGCTGCAAGTACTGCTCAGCTCCCACTCTCTCTGCTGCAGGAGAGCAAAGTGTGAAGTGACCTTGACCTGGGGTTACATTTGTTCTCGGTCAGTTTTCCTTTTACTATCACCAGGAGGTGGGAGCCCTCTGCCAGCTGGACAGTGTTTATGCAGTATTTGCTAGCCAGTGAGAAAGTGTATTACAAAAGCAAAAGATACTTACTAGGGTTGCATGTATTTGCCAAGGTTATATATTTACAGAAAATTCAGGAATGATTTTCAGGGAGGTCTGGACTCAGGTCAACTTGGATTAAGATTTTTCCTGAGCAGTAACGCTTTACATTGTGTAAAGAACTGTTATTTCTTCTCAGTCTGTGGTAGACGTGCAGGATACGTCTATATTAATGAAACAGTCATGCAGAGCTGTAGTGTTGCAAATCTTTCATCATTGCAGAAGATCAGTAGCTGCTTTACAGGTGCAAGTGTTGCATGGTGGAGGAGGAATTGGTGTTTCTTCTCAGGGTGAGACACAGACAATTGTTGTGTCTTGGAGCAGTGTACCTACAGTGTCTCAACAGATTTGGACCAAGAAAAGAAAGAATAAATTGATGGGGAAAATGAATTTGATGGATGGACCACTAACTGGGTAAGGAGTTGGCTAGATGATCACACTCACAGTTGCTGTCAGTGGCTCAGTGTCCAAGTGGAGACTGGTGACAAGTGGTGTTCCTCAGGGGTTAGTGTTAGGACCAGTTTAACATCTTTGTAGGCAACATGGACAATGGGATCGAGTGCACCCTCAGCAAGCTTGTCGATGTCACTAACTTCAGTGGTGCTGTTGATGCTCTAGAGGGAAGGGGTGTCATCAAGGAGGACCTGGACAGGCTTGAGAGTTGAGACCATGCCAGCCTCATGAAGTTCAACAAGATTAAGTGCAAGGTCTTGCATCTGGGTGGGGGCATTCTCAAGCACAGATTGTGCCAAGAATGGCTTGAGAGCATCCTGGAGGAGAAGGATTTGGAGGTGTTGCTTGATGAAAGATTAACATGAGCTGGCAATGTGTGCTTGCATCCCAGAAGGCCAACCTTATCCTGTGTTGCATCAAGAGAAACATGACCAGCAGGCAGAGAGAGGTAGTTCTGCTCTTATGAGACACCACCTCGGGTACTGTGTCCATTCTGGTGCTCCCAACACAAGCACGTGGAATTGTTGAAGTGGGTCTTGAGGTGGGCCACAAAGGTGATTAAAGGGCTGGAGCACCTCCTCTACGGAGACAGGCTGAGAGAGCTGAGGCTGTTCAGCTTGGAGAAAAGAAGGCTCCAAGAGGACCTCCAGGACCTGAAGGGGGCCTACGGAAAAGCTGTGGAGGGACTTTTTATAATGGCATGTAGTGAAAGGTTGAGGGGAAATAGTTAAAACTGAAAAGAGGATCGATTTAGAGCAGATATCAGGAGGAAGTTCTTTACTGTGAGGGTGGTAAGAAACTGTACCAGGTTGCCCAGTGAGGTTGTGAATGCTTCATCCTTGGAAGCACACAAGGCCAGGCTGGATGGGGCTGTGAGAAACATGATCTAGAGGTAGGTGTCACTGCCTACAGCAGAGGGTTGGAACGAGAAGATCTTAAAAATCCCATCCAACCCAGAACGTTCTATGATTGTTTAATCTGGAGAAGTGGAGGCACAGGGAAGACCTTTATAGCATTCCCCAGTTCCCTGAAAGGAGGTTGTGGTGAGATGGGATTGGCCTCTGCTCCCTCATAACTAATGATAGAGTGAGAGGAAGTGGCTTCAGGTTGCACCAGTGGAAGTTCAGGTTGGACTTTAGAAAAAAATATTTTCCAAAAGAGTGGTCAAGCAGTGGAACGGGCTGCCCAGGGGAGGTGGTGGACTCTCCTCCTCTGGAAGTGTTCAAGAGATGATTTGATGGGGAAATGGTGGTAGGTGGATGGTTGGACTGGATGATCTTGGAGCTCTTTTCCAGCCTTGGCAATTCTATAATTTCTTGTTCCATTGGATTTCTTATTTTACAGAGATGTGTTTTATTTAAAGGCAAATATGTGTCAGAAAGGCCAATATCTTTGAGGAAACTGGATAGCATCTTTCATTTTCTAAAGCTGTTCTCCCTGATCTATAGTCATTTCCTTCTACAAGCTTTCCTTTCTGTGGAACCTGCCCTGTATTTTCATACGCGTCAGTTAACATCTACTATTAAGAGGCAGAAAGAGAAATTAAGTTTAGATTAAGCAATCAATTAGATTGATCCTTGGGTCATCGGTCACTTCACAGTTCTGGTCTACAGGAAATGCCCTTTCACAGTAAATAAAAAGAACAGCACTTTAGTTTAGATGTACTGAAGACCTTCATCGTGATGCAGTGTTGCAAATACTGTTATGAAAACATCATAACGTTTTGAAGTCAAATTTATGTTGATTTGAGCTCTAAGAGCGTGCCACTGCACAGATTTTGTAGGGTTTGGGGACAACGTTAAATGAAATAGCAGGGCTGAGGTCCAGGTCTGAGGAGGAAACTCCGGGAGGAGGCTGGAAGGTGAACCTCTGCAGGAGGCTGGTGAAGAAGAGGAAGAGCTCCATTTTGGCAAGGGTCTCACCAGCGCAGATCCTCCGCCCTGGAATGAAACGCAGAATGTGTGGTAACAGAATCTGCTGGAGTTGTTTCTTCGGTGGTTGGAAGATATAGAACACCTTTTATTCTCGGGAAAAACAGTGACCTGAAATGCAGTGTCCCAGTTATGAACAGACAAAGCAGCACTCAGAAATATGCGAGTACATGAGAGAGGATACTTGGTATCCAAAGGATTGATTATAAAGCCTCCTAGTGATTATTTTTCTTCTCCTAAAATGGACTGGTTATATGCTTGTATTTGGGGGTAAATGCATGGAAATACAATCTGAATTTCTTAACTCCAGTTTTCTACTATATATGTGTTTTTCTTCACCAGTAGGTGTTTATTTTTGGTTCCTGGGCCGACTGTGACTGGTTTTGTCTAGACTTTGGCAAACGTATCCTAGTCATGGGCAACTGTTTGTTATATTTTGACCAAAAAGACCTCAGAAACTCCTAAGTGTTAGCTAGGGCAGAGGAGGGGGAGATTGGAGATGTTCTATGGAACATCTAATATAAGCCTCCTTTTAGAATTGCTGTGAATATATATATTTGTTTTTCTGAATCCTGGTCAAATTTAGCAGCTTCTAAACTTCTTAGTCAAAGCATGATAATTCAAGGCTGGAACTTAACAAAGACCTGAACTAAGATTTGATTTTAACTCCCTCTCTTTGACAGAACGTAGAAAATGAAGCACTATGGTGTGGTTGTGCTTTGAACTAAGTTTTTCAGGGAATGGCCAGATCTAACATTCCCTGGACGTGATTTCAGCTGGGGCATTTAGATTTAAATCTGAAAAAGAAGATTTGTGAATTGGGAATACCAGACATTCTTATACAAAAGAAAAAAAAAAAAAAGAATTTTGCCATGTACTGGATGTCGAGTACGATGAGAAAAGGCATATTCAAATGCCACACAAAGTATATACAAGGTCTATAAAAAGTGTGGAGTGAAATCTTGGTTGGAAATTAATATATAGGAACTTAACTGAACAATAGGAGAAATATCAGAAAAGGTGTGTGAAAAAGGATGCAGGTGTGTAAGGTGAGGCGTACTTCGCTCTCTGTAGGAGACTCAGTGGCAGCCTATTTACATCCTTTGTTATTAAAAAGAACTTACGTCTTTATGTAATGAAACCCTTATTTGTTGTCACAGGTTATGAAGATCAGCTGATGCTACTGAGGGGCATCAAGAAGTTAAACTTAGTTCCCTGAGTAATACAGAAGCCATATTTCCTGCATGCTTTATATATGGTCCCCAGAAATACAGCTGTGTATGGGAAGAGACAGAGCCAAAGATTCATAGGTTGTAGAGCAACCATAGGTTACGGTTTATAATGCAGAAATGTGATTTAAACTATCTGGAAATTTGCTGAACAACTTCTTCACATTTAAAAAGGCACTATCAGTTCTGTTTTATAATGATTAAACAATGAGAAACTAATAACTAGAGGCTGTAAGAATTAGCAGACATTTGTGAATACTGTCTGTTATCAAAAATAAATCCTAAGAAAGTTGTGAAATACAAGTTGGGCAATGGTCCTGTGAAAAAGACAGTGTAGGGGCTTTGATAACAAAGAACAGCTGATACGAGCTGTCTGAGATTGGTACAGTAAATAAAAAAGAGAAGGTACCTGCTGAAAATGGCATGAAAGCATCTTTCTTCACAAATTTTCCCTTGGAATCAAGAAAGTGTTCAGGATAGAACATGTCTGGTTTCTCCCACTGGGTTGTGTCTCGCAGGACAGAGGTCAGTAAGGGGATGATGTAGGTTCCCTGCAAAACGAGGCAGTGGAGGTATTCTGTGGTCAAATATTTCAGGGATTTTACCATAAAGAAATCAGCCTGGACAAGGAAATTATTCTGACTACCATTGTGTGGCTTCACAAAAGTATTCACGTATCACGTTAACCAGACTTGAGACTGAAGAAATGCTAAATGAAACAATCCTGTAAGCATCTCACCTTGGGAATGAAATAGTCTTTAAGAGTGACATCTTCAGCAGTCTCGTGAGGCAAATCCAATGGCAGGATATTAGCAAACCGCTGAACTTCGTGGATGACAGCATCTGTGTATGGCATTTGAGTTCGATGCTCAATTCGTGGGGGGTTTGACCCAATCACTTGCTCTATTTCTTCTTGGACCTTCCCTGAGAAGAGACACCAATGTAAGAAAGAGACGGTGGTTCCTTCATCCCTCAGACATATTGGGCTGCACTGATGCAAAACTGTGAAAGATCTCAAGTGGAAACAGTGCACTCTCTCAAAGACTTTTAATAATGGGAGGTGGACAGAACTAGTGTCTGATCATTTCTTTGCCGATAAGAAACCAATGGATAATTTAAGAAGTCTCTTTGGTATTTAGTATTTTTCCTTCTCAGTTAAATTTATGTAAAATTGTACATATATCTTATTTTTATGTACTTTTGCATAAAAAGTATTAATAATAGTTGTAGTAAAATTCCTTCTTTTTTAATTTCATGCTCTTCTCTGTGTTCAGTTGTCTACTTGAATGTGGAAGACAGTAACTTCAGATTAGTTTGACAGAGGTAGCATAATGTCCCTCACTGCAGATGTTGGACAAAGAGCAGTCTCCTGACTACTGTCAGGCATTTGAAGTGCAAGTATCTTCTGCTGGTTATCCACAGGTTGTTTCTGAAGGAAATCTGGAACAAATTCATTGCTCAGCACTGGATAGCTCTGTTTTTTTTTTTTTCCTAATTAATGAGATTTTACTGGGAAAATAACTGGCTCATGTGAAATTTTTCTGGTATCTATGTGTAAACTGGCTAATGTGTCCCTCGCTGGATCTGAACCACAGGGCATAGTTATATCTAGATAATAATTAACTGAAAATCTTGTCTTTTTTTTTTTAGCTAGCACATTAACAGATTCATTAACTTTCAAAGGTCCTGTTCAGTTCCTAATGTGCAGAGTTCAAGAGCATCTGTTATAAAGCCACGTACTCTGAATTTCAGGGTACTTCAGCATCAGCAGAAAGCTCCAGTTTAGTGTGGTGGAAACTGTCTCAATACCAGCAGTAAACAAGTTGCTCAGCAAGCTTAGCAGGTTGCCATTATGGAAATATCCATTGGTAGTGGACTTCTCCTGAAAGAAGTGGATGAGATAAAGGATGAAAACTTAAAGCTTTCCATGGAAAATACAATACAATACAATTAATTCTCCATTTAATATAAAAGACAATAGGCTTTTGGGCTTGTGCTCAGATAACAGTGTTGACAGAGGTTTTGTACTGAATAACCTCTGCACGCATAGAAGCCAGCTTCAAAGAGAGTTAGTTTATTGATGAAAAAGGTAACTGAGATGTATCACAGCCCCCAAGTAAGCATCCCAGTAGAGCACAGGAAGCTCTTTTTCTCTGTAAGAAATCGTTTTTGAAAGGGTTGGAAGGACTTGGAGAGGGTATATGGAAAGACGTAGCCTTGGTAAATGTATCCAAGTATTCTGGAGAAAAGCTTAAAGAAAGAAATTTTTGCTGGTTAAAGGGGATCAGAACTGCAACAGACTGAAATATCCATTCATTCAGAGCGAAATATCCATTCATATCCAATATTCTTTAGCCGTGTTTGGTCAAAGATAAATTGCCAAAGAAAGATATCAATAATGACTTCACAAAACCAAAGAAGTTCAAAGAAACAAGAAAAGATTCAGTTACCTCTTGCTGCTTAACAAGGAAAGCATCAATGAAACTTCTTTGATCGTTTTTGTCCAGAGTTTTGAGATTTTCTAGAAAAGTAGCTTTTAAATAAGCATGGAATTCGTCTCTGTTTTTGAGAAGAGTCTTGTTGGCCCTTAGGAGGAATCCAAGGTATGGGAAGATGTTATACATCTGCAAGAGTGAAAGGTGTTCCAATTTAGCTGGGAGAAGTCTAAATACATTTTACAAGAACAAATGAATGATATAATGCCCACGTTTCGGATATTTTTTAATATATTTTGTTATATAGAACATGACTGGATGAATTCACAGTAGAAAATCTACCAAGAACTGATGATTACAGGGGAACAGCAAAAATTTGGGCAGTACTACAGTTATTTCCCATGTATCTCAGTCCATGTCACCACGCAAACATATAGGGAGCATATTTACAAAATGTAAGGAAGAAATTGGTGTAAAATACTGTATTTTGTCATTGCTGCAATGGTGTTATGTTAAACCCATTCCCTTGGATGAATGGAAATTGAATTGTGCAGATGTGTATGGTGATATCTATCTTGCTGATTTCAAATGGCTAAAAATCATGAAACTTTGAGGGTTTTTTCTTTATGAGAAAGAGCACTCACTGAGGCATTTCCACGTACAAGTCGCATGGAAAAACATATTCTGTATCAAGGCTTCTTATACAGGTAGATCATATTCTCTGTAGCTTCTCCCTTTCCCACGTTCTAAGAGTGTACTGTATTGCCAGGTCACCCTATGTGTATGAACCATATTTTGGAGGAAAGTTATCTCATAATAAATTCCTATTTTATTTTTTTATTTTATTTTATTATTTATTTCTCCATTTCATATCAATACTCTGCAAATAGGAAATATCACAGTAGAAAAAAAATCATGCAAGGAAGAATGAAATCTGATCTTTTCAGTCCAGATTTAACACTCATCTAACTATACTTTGTTAGGAGATTAAGGGTTTGGTTGCTGACTTCATGATGACTGGATTTTTTTGTAAGCTTTATTTTGTTCCAAAGTGATTGTAAACTTATTCTCTCTCAATATCTGTCTTTTTCATTTAATATCATCAATGGACTACCAGTATTATTTCACCATGAAATAGCAACATAAAAAAGTTTCCCATTACCGCAACCAAAGGGCTCCCTGCATGCCTCATGCTTTCATTGATCAGATGTTGAAGCCTTATAAATCTGGAGTCTTTGTAGTCAAATCGTTTTCCAAGTAATATTGACACAATTATGTTAGCAACTGCTGCATTTATTATTTTACTTGCATCAAAGGGTTTTCCTACACAGTGAACAAAAGAATACATTACGCTGTGGAAAGAGACTATGTAAGTTAAACAGTAATTATTACTATTTGTTTATTTTTACTGTTAGTGATTACTGTTTATTGTCAGATAACCATGCCAAATCAACAACAACGACAAAAAAGCCAGAGGAGCCAAATTAGTCAAATTGATTTAGCCCAAAGTAAACAGATGAAGGGCTTGAGAAGGTTATTGTCAAGCCTCAGGGTACCCGGGTTGGGTGGGGCTGTGAGCAACCTGGTCTAGTGAGAGGGGTCCCTACCTACAGCAGGGGGTTGGAACTGTATGATCTGAAACGTCTCTTCCAACCGAGTTCAGTGATTCTATGATGATTTGAACAAACTTCGGAGATCTCAGGAACATCTCATCTACCCACCTTCTTGTGACCCCATGTTGTCTATCAGATAGCCATACTCCTCCACAATGCGGTCCTCAATGGCTCTTTTTCCCATCCCGAAGTCTCGTAAGGTTGTGAGAGTAAATCTTCGCATCACTTTCCAGTTTTCACCGTGAGCAAATACAATCCCTGGCACAAAGAGGAGATTTCAAGGCAGCAGGAGATTTTAAGTCACTAGTTTGCAGACAAATGACGCAGACAGCAGTAGCAGTAAGTTTGGAAACAGGTTAAATTATATCTGATTGAGGAAATAAAGTTTTCCTTAAATATGTTCCGACTTCAACAAAAGAAAGAAAAACAAAATTTGATTCAAAATTTTAATAGAGCCACTGAGGTTGATGAGATTATGAATCTCTATTTCCAGTGCCTTATATTTTCTCTGATTCTATGTGATGTGACATCTTCTGCTTTTTATGTAGGAAACAATGTTTTTTTATTAAGAAGTATAAAACCAACTCACCATTTCCTCTGGTCAGATCTTCAAAGATAGGGATTTTAGGTCTCTCTGCAAACGCATCTGCCTGGTTTACGAGAGCTTCCTTCACTGTCTCATACCCAGAGATCACTACAATTTTCCTTTGCCCCATTTGAACGCTGAAGACAGGACCATATTCTTTTGACAGCTGACAGAAGAAGGCAACAGTGTCTTACAACTTTTGCAGCCTGCAGACAAATTCACCACTTTTCCAGTGCAGCTTATCTACCTCTCTTGTCTGTAAGTTATGAAAGTGTTTTCCTAAGCAGTTTTGCCTGAGCTGGTACCTTTCCAGCTTTGTTTATTTTTACTTAACACAGTGTTCTTGGTTCTCATGTCAATATGAGGTGGTCTGCCTGAATGCACTTCCTTTCCAGAGTGTTTGTTCAGGGAACCTGAAGGTCATCATTTAGCACTGGCAGTCGAAGTGCTCAGCAGCTGATAAGCGAGTGCCAGCACCTATACCAAACGGCATAGCAGCAGTGACATGTTTGAATTAAGGGTAACTCCTTGGGTGGGGGTATTGTCATCCCAGACTTTTGTAGCTGCATCAGAATTTGATCTTACAAAGGGTGTTCCTCACTAACAGCCTTCTGCCATTTGCAGAGTTGATGCTGAGGATGAACATATGGTTTCCAGTTGTGTTTACACGCAGTGTGTGTGAATTTTAAACCTTAAAACTGAGCTCAATTTGGGAGGTCGGTTTTCTCTGATAAGAATGGATGCACTGCAATTACAGCAGAGATACACTGATTCTGTTGACCTGAAAGGAGAATGGAGCCTCCTTTTGCCAACCCAGTTAGCCTACATGGGATATCTACAAATTATTTTCCAAAACTGCATGAGTGTTCTTTCTATCTGTGGTTGTTCTTTCTATCTGTGGTTGACATTATTGCATATATGTAGGAACAAATATTCCATTTAAATTAATCACCAAGGAGATATGTGCAGTTTCAATATCTGACATAAACAAACCCTAAGAGGACAGGAACAGGCTCATAGAAGTCTCAAAGCCAGGCAAGCCCTACAATAAACTAGGTAATGTGATCTCAGGAAGGAAAGCAAGATTTGTTATATCAGTTTGTTTAGATCTTTTCTGTCTATTCTGTCAACTATAAGCCCTGAAAATTAAAAGCATATAGTTATTTTTTGGGAGGAAAGGAAGGTGAGAGGGGCTGCTAAGTGAGTGAGGGAAGTAGGCTTTAGTTACACAACCCACACAACCAGGGGAAGATGGAGGGAATTACGAGCACTTGTTATCAATGTCAGAGTTGTTTAATGCTGAAACCCAAATGCATGAAGTTGCAGTGAAGAAAGAAGTTGTTACAGCAAAGAGCAAATCTTGCTCATTCAAATAACTGCTAAAATGATTGCCTTCTGTCCCTTACAGAAGAGATAACGCATCAAGTGAGGTAACGGGAATTCTCTGACATCTTTGACCCTGAATTTATGTGTAATTATGGGAACAATAGGATCATAGAATATCCTGAGCTGGAAGTGATCCACAAGGATCATTGAGTCCAATAGAAAAGATAATGGCTACCTGTAGGTAAGTCCTGTAGGGTCTCTTCAGATCAAACAAATGAAGATTTCCAATGATGGGTAACGCCCTTGGTCCTGGGGGAAAGTTCTTTCTCCAGTGGTTACTCCAGACACCTCCAAGTTTCATAATGAACAAAAAAGTCAGGATGAACACTAAACCCACAGTAGTACAGTTGCTCCAGTCCATCTCTATTCATCTGAGTGTTAGCTACAAAAGAGACAAAGGGAAATGTGAACTCTGGATTTCTGTCTTCCTGAAAAAAAACAAAAAGCTGTAAGAAACACCAGTCCATAAACCTCTATTCCAGTGAAGGGTATTGGGATTGGTGACTAGTTTTTTCTCTTTCCCTGTGCTTGTTAATGAGTTACCAGTATGGTACAGAGTCGGTTCAATGTTTGCCAAGCCTGTGTGATTGGGTGACAGCGTTTCATTCTCCAATAATGAAAGTCCATAGATCACGAATCTGGTGTTTGGTATAAAAGTCATGAATTCTGCATGTCCTTCAGCTTACTGATAGTTAGATTTTCACCCTTAGTACAGGCACAGCGTTGGCACCCTGAGTGCTGAAATCAGAATGCCAATACCCAAGTGATTAATACACAGAAATATTTTTGCTAAGTGCTTGGGCACTTTTGTAACTTTGCTGTCGTTGGGTTGATTGGGAATTTCAAATCACGCAATCATGGAATCATTGGCAGTGATAGGAACCTCTGGAAGTCATCTGATCCAGTCCCTCTGCGCATGCAGGAGCACCTGGACCTGTACAGTACAATATCCATGTGTCTTTATGAAGATCTCCAAAGAGGAGACTACACAGGCTTTCTGGCCAACATGTGCCAGTGCTCAGTTACCTGAACAGGCTGATCCCCACCTCGACACAACCTCCTCTCAGGGATCTGTAGAGAATAATGTGGTCTCTCCTGAGCCTTCTCTTCTCCAGACAAAACAATCCCAGTTCCCTCAGCCACTCTCCACAAGAGTTGTGCTCCAGATGCATCACAGCTTCACTGCCCTTCTCTGAACATGCTCCAGGGCCTCCATGCCTTTCTTGTAATGAGAGTCCCAAAACTGAACACAGCACTCGAGGGGCTGCCTCACTGGTGCTGAGTACAGGGGGACAATCACTTCCCTACTCCTGCTGGCTGCACTATTTCTGATACAAGTCAGGATGTCATTGGCCTTTTTGGCCACTTGGGCACACTGCTGGCTCGTGTTCAGCTGAGCTTCAACCCACACCCCCAGCTCACTTTCTTCCACAGTATTCTAACCAGTGTGCCCCAAGCCTGTGGTGTTGCCTGGGGTTGATGTGACCAAAGTTCAGGACCGGGAACATTGTCTTCTTGAACTATATACAGTTGGCCTCAGTCTATCAATACAGTCTTTCCAGGACTTTCTGAAGGGCCTTCCTACTCTCAGACAGATCAATACTTCCTCCCAATTTGGTGTCATCTGCAAACTTATTGAAGGTGAACTTGTGACCAGCTGCCAGCTGGATTTTACTCTATACACCACCACTCTCTGTACTCGGATCCTTTTCTGTCAAGCTGCTCTTCAGCCAGATGGTCCCCAGCATAGACGGAGTGATTCATTAGCGTCTTCTTCTCCAGGTGCAGGACTTTGCCCTTTTCCTTGTTGATCTTCTTCAGGTTCTTATCAGCCCATTTCTCCAGACAGTTGACATCTGTATGAATGGCAGCCTCTTGTGTGTCAGTCACTCCTCTTAATTTTGTGCCGTGATTTTTATGAGGTTACAAACAACCTCATCATTTATATCATTAATTAAGTCATTAAGCCTGGACACAGTATTGATACTAGCTACTGGCTCCCAGCTAGGCTTGGAACCACTGCCCACCACCCTCTAAGCCCGTTTGTTCATCTGTTTGCAGATTCCCTCTCTATCTCCCTGTCAAGCCCATTCTTTATCAGCTTCACTATGGAGATCTTATGACAAGTGGTGTTAAAGGCTTTACTGAAGACCCTGAAGACTAGGTAGTTTTCAAATCTTCTTTTGACTGAAAAGCTGCAGCAGGGCTCTTTAATAAACAAGTTGGAAGGGCTTGAATGGCGCCATGGACGCACTGGTTTGCCCAGTTTTAACTGGAAGCACAGCACTGATTTGTTCCCAACACAGAGTTTCCATTTCAGGTGCAAAACTTTGCAGTTTTGAAGACAACAACATGGGTGACAGTTTGATTTGAAATGGAGGATTTATTGTTTTTCTATGTTTTTCTAGTTTTCATTAATATGCATATTATTCTGTAGAAAATCAATTTCAATTTCCAGACAATATGCCACCATCATCTATGAGTCCTCTATGTGACTGCACTGAAGTTCCACATTCGTGAACATCTTACACTTATCTCACATTGAACAGTTCAGTTACATTTCGATGTGTGACTGTGCCTTCAGGGCAGTGGGATGGGTACAAAATGTGTTACGTGTCTTTTTCACTGGGCAGCTTGAGGAAGGTGAAAGTCCTTGTGTGTGTATGTGAGATGTGTGCAACACTCCGTGAGCTCAGAGCCTGGCCACAAACTCTTCTCCTGAAGGGAACGTGCAGTGGTGTAGTGATGGATTCATTCATCCTCACAGGGAACATCAATTTTCTCATCCAAGCAGTGTCAGAAAGTCGGGACTGCCACCTTTTGCAATGCTGGGTGACACGCCTCTTGCTATGAGTCAAGGTGGACTTGAGCTAAAAGTCACGTGCTAGATTCAGAAATACCAAACTCCTCTGGTCGGAACGGAAGTGATATTTCATCTAAGATATTTCATTTGAGTGTTCCAGGAAAAGGAGACGGCCAATATAAGTCCCTAGGAACGTGACACTGCACAGACCTTATAAGGTACTGGGGCAACAACAAACCTAGTGGTGGGGGACAGATCCAGGTCTGAGGAGGAAACTCCAGGAGGAGGCTGGAAGGTGAACCTCTGCAGGAGGCTGGTGAAGAAGAGGAAGAGCTCCATTTTAGCGAGAGTCTCACCAGCACAGATTCTCCTCCCTGGAAAGACATGCAAAATGGACAGTAAGAATCAACGAGACCTGTTTTGTTTTGTTTTTTTAAGTTGTGAGGGGTTTTAAGCTAAAGGGGAGAGAATTCAAAGTTTGAGTCCACGCGTAAAGCTGGACTATTCAAGATAGCAGATGTAAGAGATGTGGAGAGAAAAGGAGAGGTAACACCTGGGAAAAGTCTGAAATACCGGGCTCAGTGAGAAGGAAGGAATCCCAGATGCCCAGAAGAGCAGAATAGAGCGTACCTGCTGAAAAAGGCATGAAAGCATCTTTCTTCACAAACTTCCCCTCCGAGTTGAGGAAATGCTCAGGGTAGAAGGAGTCTGGTTTCTCCCATTGGGTTTTGTCTTGCAGGACAGAGTTGAGCAAGGGGATGACATAGGTTCCCTGCGAACCAAGGTAAAGCAGTTATTGCACTAGCAGTGGTGTTGCTGGGAGCAGTGGTGAAAGCTGGAGCTGAAGAAATATGTTTTATTTTATTTATTTTATGCCAAAATAGCTGTGAGAGCCCTGGAGTGAGTGCATCCCTGGTGCAAGACAGTCTTGAAGGGAAGAAGTCTTACAGTGGAGGTAGAGGGAAGGAAATAATTGCTGCTGGTGTCTTACCTTGGGAATGAAATAGCCTTTGATAGTGACATCCTTGGTGGTCTCATGAGGCAAGTTCAATGGCAGGATATTAGCAAACCTCTGAATTTCATGTACAACAGCATCTGTGTATGGCATTTTAGTTCGATGCTCAGTTCTTGGTGGGTTTGATCCTATCACTTGATCTATCTCTTCCTGGACTTTTTCTGTGAAAAGAGCATATGGATCATATGTATACATTAATCAAATTTCTCTTCCTCCTGTTTGCAATAAGGGAATATGGATAATTCACTTTTTATTCAGCTCTGCTTAGGTGCAAGTCAAGGTGACCTGATAAGAAGAAATCCACTGAATGCCTACTTTCCACTTACTCTGAATTTCAGGATATTTCATCATGAGCAGAAGGCCCCAGAGCAAAGTGGTTGTTGTAGTATCCATGCCAGCTGCAAACAGATTTCTCACAACCACCATTAAGTTTTCATCATCGAAAAATGAATTGGGGTTTCCTTTCTCCTGGAAAAATGCAAGAGTTATATTATCAGCCAGTTAAATATTCAAGAAGACACTATTTCATTGGAAAAAAGGGAAAAAAATTATATACAGACCACAGGGATGGGTTAAAATTATAAAGGAGGAGGAAGTTTTGAAGGAACGCCTTCAGAAATCTGTAATAAGCTGAGTCCTTAAACACCGAGTGCTTGGACTGTCTCTTTTGCCCACAGGAACACACAGTCAAGTCAGTGTGGTTAATTTCAGTGATAACAAGAATATTTGGAAAAATGAGGAATAACCACTGGGGCAAACCTAGTGATTAAGTCAAGTTTTGGATCTCTGGGCCGTGGAGCAGTGCATTTTGAAGAATGAAATTTAATGGGAAGAAGAATAGATTTTCTGTCAGGGTTGGGTTTTCATGTAAACTCAAGA
The DNA here is from genome assembly GCA_036925125.1 of Oreortyx pictus. Lineage (NCBI taxonomy): Eukaryota > Metazoa > Chordata > Aves > Galliformes > Odontophoridae > Oreortyx > Oreortyx pictus. The sequence goes on along the minus strand of JAUPFR010000002.1, from coordinate 104,568,147 downwards.
GATACTGAGGTCTTGGCAAAAAATGGTGTTCCCTTTTCCTGCCCCTAGCACCATAAGACAGCCTAGAAGGTAGGTTCTCCGAAGTTCCAGTGGCCAAATCATGCACTTGCTATAACAGACTTGGGCTGAAACTTCATCACTTCACCAGTCCAAACCTAATGGAGGTGAAGGCTGGGTACAAACCAGCCCCGTTTTTACAAGAGCTGTAAAACTAGAGTGTGTCTTTTGTGGAAGCACGTAAACTAATATTTGTATGAAATGCCAATTGAAACCAAGAAATACATGTGGAAGAGTCCAAGAGCTTTCCCCAGGTGTGTATCTGTGAAAGGGGACATGAGTTTAAAAAAAGAAACAGAAAAGCTGGGATACAGAACATGCCTTGCTCAGTGAAATAGTGTTTCATATTTTCCCTGTAAATTACTGAGGACTTACAAAAGACGTCTGTGACCATATTATCTCCTAGTTGAAGAAACTGCACAGGCAACCCAAGCACAATTTCTTGCAGGACTTTTGCTCAAGCTAGATCTCTGCTGAAGAAGACTTGCTGAAACAAAAGATGGGTGGTATGAAGAAGCTGCTGGCATTCAATTACCTCTTGTTGTCTGACAAGGAAAGCATCGATGAAGCTCCTCTGGTCATTTCTGTCCAGGACTTTGAGATATTTTGAGAAGGTAACCTTGATAAAATCGTGGATTTCTTTTACATTCTGGAGAAAACTTTTGCTGTCCTTCAGAAAGCATCCAAGTATGGGGAACAGATTGTACAGCTGTAAGATGCACAGATGCAGAGGAAGAAAAAGCAGCTACTAAGTAGAGGTACCACTGTTGTGCAGTGTATATTAACACAAGCCCTTACAGAAAGGGTTGTATGGCCTTTTAATCTTGATCAAAACACTCTTTGCTCAGTTTTTTCCCTGCCCAACTATGTAAAACTGTTAAAATTCACTCTCTTATTTGTATCTTCATTACACTAATTGATGGTCTAGAAATCCCATGTATATGTACATGTCTTTGACATAGTTTCCTACTTCTCTAACTTGTTTGGAATTGGGTGTCTCAAGACACATTTAGAGAAGCAGTTGCAGATATCTCCACAGTTTTGACACTGTTCTTTGTATGGGAGATGGGAAATACTGAGCAACTTCTATCACTTGGGGATACTCACCTTTTATTGTATTGCATGTTCTTCAGTTCTTGAAATGAAGCAACACTCCCTGACTGAGAGAAACCCATACATAGTACCAAAGGTCTGCTTCCTGCCACTTCTGGATGCGTTTGTCATGTACAGATAGATGAATTTCAGTGACCAGGAGTGGAGTAGGTGTACTGTTATCACTCAGGCTGTGTAGTGTGTGATTTTGAAGAAAAACATTCTAAAAGTGTGAATTACCGATACTGATGGACTTCCAAAAAGCCTCATATTTTCATTCATTAGGGACATGAGCCTTTTGAATGTGGGATCTTCATAGTCAAACCTCTTTCCAAACAGTATGGATACAATGACATTAGCAATGGCAGCATTCATCATCTGAGACATCTCAAAGGGCTTCCCTAAGAAGGAAAAGGTGGTGCAAACAACACAGTCAGTAGTTATTGTAATTAATTAAAATACTATGATAGCATGTAGAGTGTCATTGAAGTCTGGGACATGACAGGCACAGAGATGGCTTATAAGAAATTTAGGGAGAGAGTTTTTAAAAGGGAATATAGTGACAGGACAAGAAGTAGAGTTTTAAAGTGGACATAGGATAATTTCAGGTTAGATATAAAGAAAAGACTCTTCACAATGTGGACGATGAGGCAATGGAACAGGTTGCTCAGAGATGTTGAGGGTGCCCCATCTCTGGAGGTGCTCAAGGCTGGTCTGCATGGGGGTTTTGAGCAACCCGATCTAGTGGAAGGTGTCCCTACATTTGGGAGCAAATTTGAAATAGATAGTCTTTAGAGGTCCCTTCCAACCCAAGCCACTCAATAGTTCTATGATTCCATTTTAAGTCCTACTGTTGGTAACTGTACTTAGTGATGAATAATTCTGGATGATGCTGGAGAAATGTATAAATGAATCTTTTGTCTCCTACCGAAAGGCATTTTCCAGACATATTCCTCTATGGACAATCAAAGTTTCAGTCTAGATTTTTGTGTCCTGCAATTGCTTTCTACATTTCTCCTCAGGCATAGTCTGTCATTTATGGAGGTGTTGTGCACGGAGTAAAAAGACCTTATTCTCAACTGCACTGTTCTGTATTAAACTCCATGTTTGACTTCCAGGACTTCAATAAAAGCTTTTCATTTTCATGCGAGGCAATTGCCAGGAGGAGGGACAAGGAGACAGACACAACTAATGTGTACTCATCACAGTATTGATTCTGGAGAATGATGTATCTCTGACAGAGCTCTGAGTCTCCTTTCCTTGCTCCTTAATATTCCTGAAAAGATTTTCTGAGAAAAGTCAGTTATGTGCTATCAAATTAGGGATCTTCCCCACCTTTCTGTGACTCAATTATGTCTGCCAGGTGTCCATACTCTTCTACAACATGATCTTCTACAGCCTTCTTTCCCATCCCAAAGTCCCGTAACGTTGTAAGAGTAAATCTTCGCATCACTTTCCAGTTTTCTCCACTAGTAAAGATAACTCCTGAAATGGAAAATTAAAACACATAAATAAAATTTCAGCAAAGATTCTTCATCTATTCTGTGGTGGTTTCGCACTGATGGACTAGTACATCATACTGCTCTCTCACCTGCCCCTCCTGAAAAGAACAGGGAGAAAATATGATGAGAAAAACCTTCTGGGCTGAGATGAAGACAGGCAGATCACTCTGCTGCTCTCAAGATATGTTACACTTCTATTTAGAGTGAAATGGCAGGAAAAATATGTCAGGAAAACGTCTGCTCTGTGGGAAGTAGCCACTAATCTGAATTCATGAAGTCTCTGATGTGTCTTGAGACATTATGGCTTCTGTTCAACCATATTGAGAGCAAAGAGTTGGATTTGTGACTGTGGTATCTCCTGGAATTACAGTATACTTGTTCTTGCTAGATGTCTCTTTTGAAGTGACAAATCCTTCCTCCTCAAGAGTGCCTGTGTTCCTCCAGAGACAACAGGGCTAAAGAAAAACCATGGGCTCCTGCTGGGAAAAATTCCCCACTTAGTCATGGGAATCTCACCATTGTACATCCTGGAAAAGCTGCAGAGAAGTCCCAGAGGCATCTTCAGAGAAGTTTCAGCCAAGCTAGTGCTGCTATTTTCTCTCCTTACACTTATATCACTCTTATTAAGTCCCATTCGAGGAACTATTGCTAGTCAGGAAAGAAAACTAATAGATTGACATCTAACAACATGTCGCTTGCTCATGCCCCTGTCTCCACGTATTTAATTGATATTTATGGAAATGAAAATCTTCGTTTCCGTAGTTGAAAACGTCTAACATCTGTAGAAGTTGAAATTTACCCCTAGAAGAACTCAGAGCGAGACTGAGTTCAGTCTGTTGAAGGAAAGGAAAATCTTGGATTATTGTTCATTTTCTCTTAAGGAGAGCTTTTATTTACCAAAGTAAAGTGAACTGGAAATTTAAAAACTAGTCCTTCAATAACATAAATCTAACAAAGAATATTTGGAGATAGTGTTCTCTGCCAGCCTGTGCTGGGTCTGCATGGTGAGGTTAGCAAAACAAATGAGTGTTTCTGCATTCCATTTTCCATGGAGAAAGCCTAATGCTTCTTTGCAGAAGACTGATGTATGGGGAATAGAACGGCCCACTCACCTTTACTTTGTCCCGCTTTTTCCATGATTGGTACTGTAGGTCTCCCTGCAAATGCATCTGCATTATTCACCAGAGCTTCCTTCACTGTTTCATATCCCGACAGCACCACTATTTTCCTCATTCCCATCTGAATTGTGAAGACTGGGCCATATGTTTCAGACAGCTAGTAGAATGAAAAGGAAGAGGAAAAGGATGATATTTGGCAAAGTTAAAGACACTTGTTTTTCAGCAGGCTCAAACCTCTTCTCACATTTCATTGACTTTTCATTACCTGTCCAAATTGTTAAGAATTTACACTGCAAATGGAGCTGCTGTGAACTGAGAAAATCACAATGAGATCTGTAGTCCTCCGTTGGGTACTTGAATAACAGACTTTAGAGGGTCTAACTGTGTCCACTACACTGGTTCTGTGGCTCACTGGAAGTGCTCAGCTGCCCAGAAGGAGATCGATTTCCAAACTGGGAGTACATCAGGGCACAGAAACTGTCAGAAACCGTTATGTTCGCTGTTCACAGCTTTGAGGAATAGTGCAGTGTGGGGACCGCAAAATCCTAACATATCTGACTGCCATATGCTGTATTTCCCAAAGCCCTGGAGTTTCCTGCTACCAGGTATGAAAGAATAAGCAGTGACTTTTTTCCTCATCTGTTCTGGGAAACCGTCAAGAGAGAGGATCAAGAATTTGTTTACTGACAGTTTCTCCATGGCTGAGTCCAGGAAACAGCTTTGTCTCTGTTTTTAGAGGTGGGAATTCAAGAAAGTATATTCAAAGCAGAAGCTGTGGAGCAAGATAAACAGCATGAGAAAGGAAGGCTGAGAAGCAGGACACTCCAGGAGGAAAGGAAAACAAGTTCAAGTAAGCTGCATGATGGCTACATGATGATGCCCTGATTGGAGGAAGAGTGAGTGGACTAGAATGACCCATAACCCTAATTAGATAAACGCCTGTATGCACGAATAAGGAGAGAGTGGAGTTTTTTGTTGACGTGTAAAGACAGGTAGGAAAGTTTAAAGAGAAAACTTGTGAATGTATATAAGGGATGTTAGAAGCCGTAATAAACAATTTGGATCATCCACATCTGAGTCTGTGCCTTGGAGGCTGCAAGTGACTGTCTTAGAGTGAGAGCTCTAGGGAATGGAACAGCAGAAGTTACCTGTAGCATGCTCTGGCCAAGTTTCTTTAGGTCCATGATGTGCAGATTTCCAATGATGGGTAGAGGCTGGGGTCCTGGGGGAAGTTTCTCTCTCCCTTGTTTCCTCCAGAAATGTTGCGTTTTCAAAATGAGCAGGAGGATGAGGATGAACAGCAACCCCACAGGAACAAGGCTGGCCCAATCCATTGCCTTTCAGCAAAAGCTGAACTGAAGAGATGATAATTCAAGCAAGCTCCTAGCTGAGGTTGTTTCAAACAATAATGGAACTTCTACCTGGAGATGTAGAAGTTGAGGGATGAGCTTCACTTCTCAGAAATGTTAGAAGTGACAAGTCTCTTGCAGTTCTACCCTTAAAAACTACCTACTAGGCAGTATCAAATGCACTCATTTTACGCTCTCCTGGTTACTGATTAATGAGTTATGTCTCAACTGGTGTTGTACATTGGTAAAAATTTTGGGGAGCATAAATGTAGTAAAAGCAACTCAAACTCTGCCTTGAACTTTGAAACTGTAACCAGTAGACCATACTGGAGAGACACTGAAAACTAGAGAAGCGTGTCTGCCAAAGAGACGCAAGGGTCATTCCTTCCATTTAAATGCTCTCTTCTTAGGCATTGCTGTCTTGTCATCTTCTTTAAAACTTCCAAACTTTCCTCAGGCAATATAACCCAAGGCTCTCTACTTCTTATCATCATAATGTTATATGCACAACCTGTAATGCAGATTACATCCTCTAGTTCTTGTTCTCACGCCAGTTTTTCCCTCTTTGTCTCTAGTCCCACTCCACTACCTTTACCCCTCTTCCGTATATATTGATATCCTTCCTTGGGTAGGTGAAACACCTAAGTCCTTCTTCTCACTGCTGAGGTCAGTTCTTGGAGGCCCTTACTCTGACATTGTCTGATCTGTCTTTGTCCAGTGTAATGTGAATAACCAAGGAAGAGATAAGAGAGGGACAAAACCTTCAGGTCCTAGAATAGATGGAAATCTCGTACTCTCAATATCCAGTTCTGGTGTTTGCTCTGTAGCTCAATGAATGGTGTATCCACTGCAGTAAAGTAAATGTATTTGGGTTTCTAAGCTCAAGAGAGCCACAGTAAGCTTTCTTTTAGAGGTAGGAGAAGGAACAAATTCAGACTTCAGCTGTGTAACTTTTGGCATCCAACAGTTTCAGGAGGTGTGAAAGAGAGAAGAGCTTGTAGGATTATCCCTGAGTTGAAAGCCAAGGCTGGGGAGATGTAGTTACAGAAGAAAGATATTTGAAGCACAGTCAATGGCTTAATGTCCTGATAGAGATGAGTGACATGTGGTGTTCCTCCGAGGTCAGTACTGGGACTGATGATCTTGATACTAAATTATTAAATGTTAATGTTCATCAGTGACATTGACAGTGGGATTGAGTGCAGTCTCTGCAGTCTGAGGGAGATACCAAGTTGTGTGGTGCTGTGAACACATCCAAGGGATGGGATGCCATCCAGAGAGATCTAGATGGGATGAGCAGTGGGTCCAAGTGATCCTCACGAGGCTCAACAATTCCAACTGCAAGGTCTATAGCTGGGTCCCATCACCCCCTATCAGTGCAAGCTTTGGGATGAAAGGATAGAGAACTGCCCTGCTGAAAATGACCTTGGGACACTGGTGGGTGGCAGCTAGGCACAAGCCTGCAATGAGCCCTTGCAGTCCAGAAAGCCAACAATATCCTGGGCTGCATCAAAAGCAGCATGACTGTCAGGGCAAGGGAGGTGATCCTGCCCAACTGCTCTGTGCTGGTGGGACCTCAGCTGGAGCACTGCATCCAGATGTGGAATCCTCCGTACAGGAGAGACATGGACCTGCTGGAGTACATCCAGAGGAGGGTCACAAAAATGATCCAAAGGACCTCTCCTACGAGGACATGCTGAGAGAGCTGGGACTGTACAGCTGCAGAAGAGAAGACATGACCTCAGAGAAGGCCTGTCAGTGTTTAAAGGAGAGGCCATAAGAAAGAAAGGAACAGACTCTTTACTGGAATCTTTTGTGACTGGACACCCAAAGTCAGGCTGGATGGAACTCTGAGCACCTGATTAATCTGTGCGTGTCCCTATTCATTGCATTGGAGTGAGACCGGATGGTTTTTCAAGGTCCCTTCCAACTCACATGATGCTATGATTACATAAACCTGGCTGGGAACCTGGAAGAGGAGCTAAAGCAAACCTGCTCTCTCACCGTCTGGCCCTGAGTCTTCTGCTGCCATTTGGGTCACTGGGGGGAAGACCAGGACATTTCGTTTTCTTGGATGATGCCCCAGAAAAAGTCTAAAGCTTATGTTCAACTGTGTGCTAATTGGCGTTTTTCTTCCGTATCTCTGCAAAGCAGGTAAAAAGGCACTGTGTGCCTCATTCTTTCCACACACAGCTAGGATTTAATTATTAACAAGGGATAAGTCAGTTACTGACTCTTAGGTATTTCTTTTAGTTTTATCCTGCAGGACACATTCTCTCTCAGAACAATGACATCGGTTTCTACATGTGTGACCTTTATTGATATTGATTGATGTTATGTTTCACTTCTTCCACGCTAAGAAAGGTTTATTGGTTCCTTTTCCTTCATCTTGATGTTTTCATGGTTTAGGGCAACACTTATCCTAAATAATTGACCCTTCACTGTATCAGAATATATGTTTAATAACATTGAGCCATCGTATACAGTTTTCTAGGCTAAGTTAGGCTTGTAGAGGTCTTCTTCATCAAAAAGGAAACAAGGACTTTCCTGAAAATGATAGTTGGTATAAATTTCCATGTAGAATGGCCCATCTCCCTGTTCTAGTTTTTGAGGAAGCCTGAAGAAGTAATCCCTCTTCTGACAAAAAGCGGAGGTCAAGAATGAGGCAGGGATCATCCAGTTTACTAGAAAAGTATTGCAAGAACTGGGCAACAAAAGCACAGTTTATTTATTTATTTTTTCTATTTGTTTCAATGAACAAAATCACAGAATCACCAAGGTTGGAAAAGACCTGTAAGATCATCCAGTCCAACCATTCACCCGTCATCAATAGCTCTCACTAAACCCCCCTCTCCTGTGGGGACCATTCTGGGAGATTTACTCACAATAGATAGTTATTTCTCAGTGAGGTATTCCTTGTCAGTCAGCACTCAGTGCAATTAACTCACGGCTGCATTTGAACAAATGAACTCTTGCAACCTCAGATAGGATTTCAAGGGTTGAGCTTCATGCTCAAGGATGTTTTACTGTCCATCCATGTATAGAATTTTTTTCATTTGCTTCAGAACTTTGTGGGTTTTTTTTTTATTTCTGCACAAAATACTTTTAACATCTAAGCATATTCAGTATGTACTTTGCTAAACTCCTTCTTGATTTACGCAAAAATAACTATATGAGAGCTTTGAAAAGATAAATTACTTCTTCCAGCCAAAAAGGGAGAAAGTAGTCTGTGCCTAGATATCAGAAATAAAGAGAAGTGTGTTACAATGACCTATTTTCATTCCTTGAAAAGAATTTGATGTATAAAGCAGTATACAGGTGATATGCCGTGTAGGATAACTGTACCTAGCATCTCTATATAATGTTTTCTGAGGAAAAAGTACAGAATCAGAATAGAAATAACCTTCCATGCTTTTTTGTATTCCAATCTTCCCCGTAAATCTGATAAGTAAGATCTTGCCAGCACGGGTTCATCAGGAGAAAGTCCTGGCTTAGAAATTTGCTTTCCTTCTATGATAAGCTCACCTGCTTGGTCGGCAGGGAAGGTGGCAGACATAATCTTTCTGGATTTTAACAAGCCTTTTGATGCTATCCCTCATGGCACTCTTCTGGACAAACTGCCCCACTGTGTGGTGAACAGGTTTATGGTATGCTGGGTCTTGAGATCCTTCAGTGTGTCCAGAGAAGGGCTGAAATGCTGGCAAAAGGGCTGGAAACCATGTCCTACAAGGAGAGAACATTGTGTTGTCTGGTGTGGAGGTACAAATTGATCTCTGCCACTTTCTGAGGAGGGGCAGCAGAGGGAGGCGTTGGTCTCTGCCTCCTATTAACAGACTGTACAAAGGGAATGGCACAAAGCTGCAGCAGGGAGGCTCAGACTGGGTGTCAGGAAAAATTTATTGACTGTGGGAGTGCTTAAACCCTGGCAGAGGTTTCCTAGAGAGGTGATTGATGCCCCATGCCTAACAGTGTTCAAGAGGCTGTTAAATATGGCATCCTGTAGTAGGCTGGGAAGGCAGCAGTTGTTTCAATGGCTATACTGACTCATGGATGGCAAATGCTAAAATGTAGACAGCTTTACAATTTGTGTTGGAGTTTTTTTCTGCATTCTAAAAGAACAAATACGTTGGGAAGATCAAATTGATTCACCCGAGCTTATATATAATATATAAATAAGAATATATTATATATAATACATATATAATATAATATATTCTAAAATCAAGCTCTTTTATATTACAGAAATATAGATACCAGCAGTCCCTTCTGGAAGCCATGTGTGGTTAGAACAATTTTGTGGTATTGGTTTTTTGCATTAGAAGCAGAAAAGAGCATCATTAGGACATGTATAGGTTTTTCTACATGGTAGCTTCAAATCTGCTGTGCTCATCGTAGTTGTTGGAATTAATTTCATGCAGTTTCTCCTCTTCTGGAACCTGTCATGAAAATCAAAGAACGATTCAGATGATGAGATAAAGATATCCTTTTTGTCACAGAAGAGGACTGAAGCATGTTGAGAATGTAAATCTTTTGTACTTCTTATGTATCTAATAACTGTGAGAAATTTACTGACACTGAAGGACCTTCAAGTGAGCAGAGTAGTTACTCTTTCTGGCAACACAGGCTGTTGAGTTCCTCATCCCTGATTTAAAACTTTCATTCTCCTGTCAGTTTTTATCACTTTTATACATCAGGGCCATCCAGGTTATCAGACCTTGCTGAAAACCAGTGCTTGTTGCTTTTCCAGTGTCAAACAGCAAATAGTTTGCAGAAATCCCATTAAAAGTTGTTGTTTTCTTTTCTTTTTTCTGAGTGTCATATCGACGGCTGATCATACAATCATAGAATCTTAGAATCATAGAGTGACTAGGGTTGGAAGGCACATCAAAGCTCATCTAGTTCCATCCTTCTGCTATGAGCAGGATTGCTAAACACTAGATAGATCAAGCACCAGCTCAGACTACCCAGGGCCCCATCCAACCTGGCCTCCAACTGCTTTGCACTGGAGTTTAATTCATTAAAAAGTGAGTGAAATCTCCTTGGAGATTAACAGCATTTTATTTACATGGACTCCAAATAAGGTATAGAGTTTTACCTTTGAGGTAGGCGATTGGACACCCTTAATTACCTTTGTGGAATGAGGGAATTCTTTAGATTTTGATCAGCATTATTCTAATATGAAGCTGGAATAATTCAAATGAGCTGCAATCTAGAGCTATCCTTTCAATGAGTGTAAGGGAACCTGGCTAGGCTACTTCAGATGTACTTGTTTCTTAGCCCCATCATTTGTCTTCATATGTAAAACAATAGCAGTAGGAGCCAGAGCTTCTAAGCAATAGCTTCAATGGTCAGATCATTTAGAGCACTCTGAAGTGCTCTAAATCTCACTTAGCAATTAATTCTAGATGATGATAGAATAACAGCACCATTTAGCAAAGAATGCAAATAAGTTCTTTAAACCACAACAAAAAGAGAGTGAGAACTCTCAGGACAAGAGGACAAGGGGAAATCGTTTTAAACTTTAAGAGGGTGGATTTAGACTAGATACGAGGAAGAAATTATTTACTGCAAGGGTAGTGAGACACAGTTTGCCCAGTGAGGTTGTGGATGCCCACTCCCTGGAAGCACTCAAGGCCAGACTGGGTGGGGCTGTGAGCAACCTGGTCTAAATGGAGGTGTCCCTGTCTACTTATAGTAGAGGGTTGGAACTAGATGATCTGAAAGGTCTCTATGATTACACAATTCCGTGAACTTTAAAAAGACATAATGATCTCCACTGAGATCTCAATTTCTTGGTTCTATTTCTGCTTTTCATTCAAAGCATGACTAGGTAACCAGACCAAAATAAATCCAGACCTTGACCTTGATAAGTTCAAATTCTAAGTCCAGGCAATATGTCTAATGTTGACTGATATCAGCGTATTATATCTCTCCTAACATGATGAAAATATTGTTCATTTGTTGTGATTGTTTTAAGAGTGGTTTGTATCTTACTTCCCAATAAGCAGAGTCATCAAAGCAGTTCTGGTCAGATACTTGTCCCCAGATGGGCAGCTTTAGAATAGCACCTGCAGATAAAAAGACCTCAGAAACTGAAAAAAATAGATAATGTTCGAAAATATGTTCTTTAGATATATCCTGGAATAGAATCATGAACTCATAGAATCACCAAGGTTGGATAAGATCTCCAAGGTCATCCAGTCCAACTGTCTACCTATCTCCAATATTTCCCCACTAAAACATGTCCCTTAGTACAACAACTGGAACTATGGAAGGAACCACTCTCCACATTTTGGGAGGAAATGTGTTAAAGTGGTTTAGTTAACAGTATTAAGTCAGAACTTACCTGGAACAACAATTGTGGTTTTTACATACAAACCAGTATCTTTGAATATATTCAGTATATTTGATATATTCAGTAAGGTATCTGGCTGTCTTTTGAAGACATGTTGAGCAACTGCCTTTTCCAAATTTAAGGTTCTGCTAGTGTTCTATCTCCTTCCTTCCTTCCTTCCTTCCTTCCTTCCTTCCTTCCTTCCTTCCTTCCTTCCTTCCTTCCTTCCTTCCTTCCTTCCTTCCTTCCTTCCTTCCTTCCTTCCTTCCTTCCTTCCTTCCTTCCTTCCTTCCTTCCTTCCTTCCTTCCTTCCTTCCTTCCTTCCTTCCTTCCTTCCTTCCTTCCTTCCTTCCTTCCTTCCTTCCTTCCTTCCTTCCTTCCTTCCTTCCTTCCTTCCTTCCTTCCTTCCTTCCTTCCTTCCTTCCTTCCTTCCTTCCTTCCTTCCTTCCTTCCTTCCTTCCTTCCTTCCTTCCTTCCTTCCTTCCTTCCTTCCTTCCTTCCTTCCTTCCTTCCTTCCTTCCTTCCTTCCTTCCTTCCTTCCTTCCTTCCTTCCTTCCTTCCTTCCTTCCTTCCTTCCTTCCTTCCTTCCTTCCTTCCTTCCTTCCTTCCTTCCTTCCTTCCTTCCTTCCTTCCTTCCTTCCTTCCTTCCTTCCTTCCTTCCTTCCTTCCTTCCTTCCTTCCTTCCTTCCTTCCTTCCTTCCTTCCGAAATCCTTCCTTCTGAATTCCTTCCTTCCTTCTGAATTCCTTCCTTCCTTCTGAATTCATTCCTTCCTTCCTTCCGAATTCCTTCCAAATTCCTTCCTTCCTTCCGAATTCCTTTCTTCGTTCCTTCCAAATTCCTTCCGAATTCCTTCCATCCTTCCGAATTCCTCCCTTCCGAATTCCTTCCGAATTCCTTCCGAATTCCTATTTTCTACTTTTCTTTTGAAATTCTTTATTGAAATTCTCCACGAGCACATCTCTAACATCCATATATTTCAACTGTTGTGTGTAGTTGTGAACTGCATGTGTGAACTGAACACTGAAGACAGGACCAGATTCTTTTGACAGCTGACAGAAGATGGCAACAGTGTCTTAGAGCTCTTGCAGCCTGCAGACAAATTCACCACTTTTCCAGTGCCGCTTATCTTCCTCTCTTGTCTTATCTCTAAGAGGACAGGACCAGGCTCATAGAAGTCTCAAAGCCAGGCAAGCCCTACAATAAACTAGGTAATGTGATCTCAGGAAGGAAAGCAAGATTTGTTATATCAGTTTGTTTAGATCTTTTCTGTCTATTCTGTCAACTGTAAGCCCTGAAAATTAAAAGCATATAGTTATTTTTTGGGAGGAAAGGAAGGTGAGAGGGGCTGCTAAGTGAGTGAGGGAAGTAGGCTTTAGTTACACAACCCACACAACCAGGGGAAGATGGAGGGAAATACGAGCACTTGTTATCAATGTCAGAGTTGTTTAATGCTGAAACTCAAATGCATGAAGTTGCAGTGAAGGAAGAAGTTGTTACAGCAAAGAGCAAATCTTGTTCATTCAAATAACTGCTAAAATGATTGCCTTCTGTCCCTTACAGAAGAGATAACGCATCAAGTGAGGTAACGGGAATTCTCTGACATCTTTGACCCTGAATTTATGTGTAATTATGGGAACAATAGGATCATAGAATATCCTGAGCTGGAAGTGATCCACAAGGATCATTGAGTCCAATAGAAAAGATAATGGCTACCTGTAGGTAAGTCCTGTAGGGTCTCTTCAGATCAAACAAATGAAGATTTCCAATGATGGGTAACGCCCTTGGTCCTGGGGGAAAGTTCTTTCTCCAGTGGTTACTCCAGACACCTCCAAGTTTCATAATGAACAAAAAAGTCAGGATGAACACTAAACCCACAGTAGTACAGTTGCTCCAGTCCATCTCTATTCATCTGAGTGTTAGCTACAAAAGAGACAAAGGGAAATGTGAACTCTGGATTTCTGTCTTCCTGAAAAAAAAACAAAAAGCTGTAAGAAACACCAGTCCATAAACCTCTATTCCAGTGAAGGGTATTGGGATTGGTGACTAGTTTTTTCTCTTTACCTGTGCTTGTTAATGAGTTACCAGTATGGTACAGAGTCGGTTCAATGTTTGCCAAGCTTGTGTGATTGGGTGACAGCATTTCATTCTCCAATAATGAAAGTCCATAGATCACGAATCTGGTGTTTGGTATAAAAGTCATGAATTCTGCATGTCCTTCATAGTTAGATTTTCACCCTTAGTATAGGCACAGCGTTGGCACCCTGAGTGATGAATGCCAATACTCAAGTGATTAATACACAGAAATATTGTTGATTTTTTGAGGTTCTTGTCAGCCCATTTCTCCAGACAGTTGACATCTGTATGGACGGCAGCCTCTTGTGTGTCAGTCGCTCCTCTTAATTTTGTGCCATCAGTGGTTTTGATGAAGTTACAACCAACCTCATCATTTATATCATTAATAAAGTCATTAAGCCTGGACACAGTATTGACACTTGCTACTGGCTCCCAGCTAGGCTTGAAACCACTGCTCACCACCCTCTACCCATTTGTTCATCCGTTTGCAGATTCCCTCTCTATCTCCCTGTCAAGCCCATTCTTTATCAGCTTCACTATGGAGATCTTATGACAAGTGGTGTTAAAGGCTTTACTGAAGACCCTGAAGACTAGGTAGTTTTCAAATCTTCTTTTGACTGAAAAGCTGCAGCAGGGCTCCTTAATAAGCAAGTTGGAAGGGCCTGAATGGTGCCATGGATGCACTGGTTTGCCCAGTTTTAACTGGAAGCACAGCACTGATTTGTTCCCAACACAGAGTTTCCATTTCAGGTGCAAAACTTTGCAGTTTTGAAGACAAAAACATGGGTGACAGTTTGATTTGAAATGGAGGATTTATTGTTTTTCTATGTTTTTCTAGTTTTCATTAATATGCATATTATTCTGTAGAAAATCAATTTCAATTTCCAGACAATATGCCACCATCATCTATGAGTCCTCTATGTGACTGCACTGAAGTTCCACATTCGTGAACATCTTACACTTATCTCACATTGAACAGTTCAGTTACATTTCGATGTGTGACTGTGCCTTCAGGGCAGTGGGATGGGTACAAAATGTGTTATGTGTCTTTTTCACTGGGCAGCTTGAGGAAGGTGAAAGTCCTTGTGTGTGTATGTGAGATATGTGCAACACTCCGTGAGCTCAGAGCCTGGCCACAAACTCTTCTCCTGAAGGGAACGTGCAGTGGTGTAGTGATGGATTCATTCATCCTCACAGGGAACATCAATTTTCTCATCCAAGCAGTGTCAGAAAGTTGGGACTGCCAACTTTTGCAATGCTGGGTGACACGCCTCTTGCTATGAGTCAAGGTGGACTTGAGCTAAAAGTCACGTGCTAGATTCAGAAGTACCAAACTCCTCTGGTCGGAACGGAAGTGATATTTCATCTAAGATATTTCATTTGAGTGTTCCAGGAAAAGGAGACGGCCAATATAAGTCCCTAGGAACGTGACACTGCACAGACCTTATAAGGTACTGGGGCAACAACAAACCTAGTGGTGGGGGACAGATCCAGGTCTGAGGAGGAAACTCCAGGAGGAGGCTGGAAGGTGAACCTCTGCAGGAGGCTGGTGAAGAAGAGGAAGAGCTCCATTTTAGCGAGAGTCTCACCAGCACAGATTCTCCTCCCTGGAAAGACATGCAAAATGGACAGTAAGAATCAACGAGACCTGTTTTGTTTTGTTTTTTTAAGTTGTGAGGGGTTTTAAGCTAAAGGGGAGAGAATTCAAAGTTTGAGTCCACGCGTAAAGCTGGACTATTCAAGATAGCAGATGTAAGTGGAGAGAAAAGGAGAGGTAACACCTGGGAAAAGTCTGAAATACCGGGCTCAGTGAGAAGGAAGGAATCCCAGATGCCCAGAAGAGCAGAATAGAGCGTACCTGCTGAAAAAGGCATGAAAGCATCTTTCTTCACAAACTTCCCCTCCGAGTTGAGGAAATGCTCAGGGTAGAAGGAGACTGGTTTCTCCCACTGGGTTTTGTCTTGCAGGACAGAGTTGAGCAAGGGGATGACATAGGTTCCCTGCGAACCAAGGTAAAGCAGTTATTGCACTAGCAGTGGTGTTGCTGGGAGCAGTGATGAAAGCTGGAGTTGAAGAAACATGTTTTAACAGAGCATCTGCTGCCAAAATAGCTGTGAGAGCCCTGGAGTGAGTGCATCCCTGGTGCAAGACAGTCTTGAAGGGAAGAGGTCTCACACTGGAGGTAGAGGGAAGGAAATAATTGCTGCTGGTGTCTTACCTTGGGAATGAAATAACCTTTGATAGTGACATCCATGGTGGTCTCATGAGGCAAGTTCAGTGGCACAATATTAGCAAACCTCTGAATTTCATGTACAACAGCATCTGTGTATGGCATTTTAGTTCGATGCTCAGTTCTTGGTGGGTTCGATCCTATCACTTGATCTATCTCTTCCTGGACTTTTTCTGTGAAAAGAGCATATGGATCATATGTATACATTAATCAAATTTCTCTTCCTCCTGTTTGCAATAAGGGAATATGGATAATTCACTTTTTATTCAGCTCTGCTTAGGTGCAAGTCAAGGTGACCTGATAAGAAGAAATCCACTGAATGCCTACTTTCCACTTACTCTGAATTTCAGAATATTTCATCATGAGCAGAAGGCCCCAGAGCAAAGTGGTTGTTGTAGTATCCATGCCAGCTGCAAACAGACTTCTCACAACTACCACTAAGTTTTCATCATCAAAAAATGTATTGGGGTTTCCTTTCTCCTGGAAAAATGCAAGAGTTATATTATCAGCCAGTTAAATATTCAAGAAGACACTATTTCATTGGAAAAAAGGGAAAAAAATAATATACAGACCACAGGGATGGGTTAAAATTATAAAGGAGGAGGAAGTTTTGAAGGAACGCCTTCAGAAATCTGTAATAAGCTGAGTCCTTAAATACCGAGTGCTTGGACTGTCTCTTTTGCCCACAGGAACACACAGTCAAGCCAGTGTGGTTAATTTCAGTGATAACAAGAATATTTGGAAAAATGAGGAACAACCACTGGGGTAAACCTAGTGATTAAGTCAATTTTGGATCCCTGAGCTTTGAAGCCAAATCATGCACTTGCTATAACAGACTTGGGCTGAAACTTCATCACTTCACCAGTCCAAACCTAATGGAGGTGAAGGCTGGATACAAACCAGCCCCGTTTTTACAAGAGCTGTAAAACTAGAGTGTGTCTTTTGTGGAAGCACGTAAACTAAATTTTGTATGAAATGCCAATTGAAACCAAGAAATACATGTGGAAGAGTCCAAGAGCTTCCCCCAGGTGTGTATCTGTGAAAGGGGACATGAGTTTAAAAAAAGAATCAGAAAAGCTGGGATACAGAACATGCCTTGCTCAGTGAAATAGTGTTTCATATTTTCCCTGTAAATTACTGAGGACTTACAAAAGACGTCTGTGACCATATTATCTCCTAGTTGAAGAAACTGCACAGGCAACCCAAGCATAATTTCTTGCAGGACTTTTGCTCAAGCTAGATCTCTGCTGAAGAAGACTTGCTGAAACAAAAGATGGGTGGTATGAAGAAGCTGCTGGCATTCAATTACCTCTTGTTGTCTGATAAGAAAAGCATCGATGAAGCTCCTCTGGTCATTTCTGTCCAGAACTTTGAGATATTTTGAGAAGGACACCTTGAAAAACTCGTTTAGTTCTTTTATATTCTGAAAAAAACTTTTGCTGTCCTTCAGAAAGCATCCAAGTATGGGGAACAGATTGTACAGCTGTAAGATGCACAGATGCAGAGGAAGAAAAAGCAGCTACTAAGTAGATGTACCACTGTTGTGCAGTGTATATTAACACAAGCCCTTACAGAAAGGGTTGTATGGCCTTTTAATCTTATCAAAACACTCTTTGCCCAGTTTTTTTCCCTGCCCAACTATGTAAAACTGTTAAAATTCACTCTCTTATTTGTATCTTCATTACACTAATTGATGGTCTAGAAATCCCATGTATATGTACATGTCTTTGACATAGTTTCCTACTTCTCTAACTTGTTTGGAATTGGGTGTCTCAAGACACATTTAGAGAAGCAGTTGCAGATATCTCCACGGTTTTGACACTGTTCTTTGTATGGGAGATGGGAAATACTGAGCAACTTCTATCACTTGGGGATACTCACCTTTTATTGTATTGCATGTTCTTCAGTTCTTGAAATGAAGCAACACTCCCTGACTGAGAGAAACCCATACATAGTACCAAAGGTCTGCTTCCTGCCACTTCTGGATGCGTTTGTCATGTACAGATAGATGAATTTCAGTGACCAGGAGTGGAGTAGGTGTACTGTTATCACTCAGGCTGTGTAGTGTGTGATTTTGAAGAAAAACATTCTAAAAGTGTGAATTACCGATACTGATGGACTTCCAAAAAGCCTCATATTTTCATTCATTAGGGACATGAGCCTTTTGAATGTGGGATCTTCATAGTCAAACCTCTTTCCAAACAGTATGGATACAATGACATTAGCAATGGCAGCATTCATCATCTGAGACATCTCAAAGGGCTTCCCTAAGAAGGAAAAGGTGGTGCAAACAACACAGTCAGTAGTTATTGTAATTAATTAAAATACTATGATAGCATGTAGAGTGTCATTGAAGTCTGGGACATGACAGGCACAGAGATGGCTTATAAGAAATTTAGGGAGAGAGTTTTTAAAAGGGAATATAGTGACAGGACAAGAAGTAGAGTTTTAAAGTGGACATAGGATAATTTCAGGTTAGATATAAAGAAAAGACTCTTCACAATGTGGACGATGAGGCAATGGAACAGGTTGCTCAGAGATGTTGAGGGTGCCCCATCTCTGGAGGTGCTCAAGGCTGGTCTGCATGGGGGTTTTGAGCAACCCGATCTAGTGGAAGGTGTCCCTACATTTGGGAGCAAATTTGAAATAGATAGTCTTTAGAGGTCCCTTCCAACCCAAGCCACTCAATAGTTCTATGATTCCATTTTAAGTCCTACTGTTGGTAACTGTACTTAGTGATGAATAATTCTGGATGATGCTGGAGAAATGTATAAATGAATCTTTTGTCTCCTACCGAAAGGCATTTTCCAGACATATTCCTCTATGGACAATCAAAGTTTCAGTCTAGATTTGTGTGTCCTGCAATTGCTTTCTACATTTCTCCTCAGGCATAGTCTGTCATTTATGGAGGTGTTGTGCACGGAGTAAAAAGACCTTATTCTCAACTGCACTGTTCTGTATTAAACTCCATGTTTGACTTCCAGGACTTCAATAAAAGCTTTTCATTTTCATGCCAGGCAATTGCCAGGAGGAGGGACAAGGAGACAGACACAACTCGTGTACTCATCACAGTATTGATTCTGGAGAATGATGTATCTCTGACAGAGCTCTGAGTCTCCTTTCCTTGCTCCTTAATATTCCTGAAAAGATTTTCTGAGAAAAGTCAGTTATGTGCTATCAAATTAGGGATTTTCCCCACCTTTCTGTGACTCAATTATGTCTGCCAGGTATCCATACTCTTCTACAACATGATCTTCTACAGCCTTCTTTCCCATCCCAAAGTCCCGTAACGTTGTAAGAGTAAATCTTCGCATCACTTTCCAGTTTTCTCCACTAGAAAAGATAACTCCTGAAATGGAAAATTAAAACACATAAATAAAATTTCAGCAAAGATTCTTCATCTATTCTGTGGTGGTTTCGCACTGATGGACTAGTACATCATATTGCTCTCTCACCCGCCCCTCCTGGAAAGAACAGGGAGAAAATATGATGAGAAAAACCTCCTGGGCTGAGATGAAGACAGGCAGATTACTCTGCTGCTCTCAAGATATGTTACACTTCTATTTAGAGTGAAATGGCAGGAAAAATATGTCAGGAAAACGTCTGCTCTGTGGGAAGTAGCCACTAATCTGAATTCATGAAGTCTCTGATGTGTCTTGAGACATTATGGCTTCTGTTCAACCAAAGAGTTGGATTTGTGACTGTGGTATCTCCTGGAATTACAGTATACTTGTTCTTGCTAGATGTCTCTTTTGAAGTGACAAATCTTTACTCCTCAAGAGTGCCTGTGTTCCTCCAGAGACAACAGGGCTAAAGAAAAACCATGGGCTCCTGCTGGGAAAAATTCCCCACTTAGTCATGGGAATCTCACCATTGTACATCCTGGAAAAGCTGCAGAGAAGTCCCAGAGGCATCTTCAGAGAAGTTTCAGCCAAGCTAGTGCTGCTATTTTCTCTCCTTACACTTATATCACTCTTATTAAGTCCCATTCGAGGAACTATTGCTAGTCAGGAAAGAAAACTAATAGATTGACATCTAACAACATGTCGCTTGCTCATGCCCCTGTCTCCACGTATTTAATTGATATTTATGGAAATGAAAATCTTCGTTTCCGTAGTTGAAAACGTCTAACATCTGTAGAAGTTGAAATTTACCCCTAGAAGAACTCAGAGCGAGACTGAGTTCAGTCTGTTGAAGGAAAGGAAAATCTTGGATTATTGTTCATTTTCTCTTAAGGAGAGCTTTTATTTACCAAAGTAAAGTGAACTGGAAATTTAAAAACTAGTCCTTCAATAACATAAATCTAACAAAGAATATTTGGAGATAGTGTTCTCTGCCAGCCTGTGCTGGGTCTGCATGGTGAGGTTAGCAAAACAAATGAGAGGTTCTGCATTCCATTTTCCACGGAGAAAGCCTAATGCTTCTTTGCAGAGGACTGATGTATGGGGAATAGAACGGCCCACTCACCTTTTCCTTGTCCCGCTTTTTCCATGATTGGTACTGTAGGTCTCCCTGCAAATGCATCTGCATTATTCACCAGAGCTTCCTTCACTGTTTCATATCCCGACAGCACCACTATTTTCCTCATTCCCATCTGAATTGTGAAGACTGGGCCATATGTTTCAGACAGCTAGTAGAATGAAAAGGAAGAGGAAAAGGATGATATTTGGCAAAGTTAAAGACACTTGTTTTTCAGCAGGCTCAAACCTCTTCTCACATTTCATTGACTTTTCATTACCTGTCCAAATTGTTAAGAATTTACACTGCAAATGGAGCTGCTGTGAACTGAGAAAATCACAATGAGATCTGTAGTCCTCCGTTGGGTACTTGAATAACAGACTTTAGAGGGTCTAACTGTGTCCACTACACTGGTTCTGTGGCTCACTGGAAGTGCTCAGCTGCCCAGAAGGAGATCGATTTCCAAACTGGGAGTACATCAGGGCACAGAAACTGTCAGAAACCGTTATGTTCGCTGTTCACAGCTTTGAGGAATAGTGCAGTGAGGGGACCCCAAAATCCTAACATATCTGACTGCCATATGCTGTATTTCCCAAAGCCCTGGAGTTTCCTGCTACCAGGTATGAAAGAATAAGCAGTGACTTTTTTCCTCATCTGTTCTGGGAAACCGTCAAGAGAGAGGACCAAGAATTTGTTTACTGACAGTTTCTCCATGGCTGAGTCCAGGAAACAGCTTTGTCTCTGTTTTTAGAGGTGGGAATTCAAGAAAGTATATTCAAAGCAGAAGCTGTGGAGCAAGATAAACAGCATGAGAAAGGAAGGCTGAGAAGCAGGACACTCCAGGAGGAAAGGAAAACAAGTTCAAGTAAGCTGCATGATGGCTACATGATGATGCCCTGATTGGAGGAAGAGTGAGTGGACTAGAATGACCCATAACCCTAATTAGATAAACGCCTGTATGCACGAATAAGGAGAGAGTGGAGTTTTTTGTTGACGTGTAAAGACAGGTAGGAACGTTTAAAGAGAAAACTTGTGAATGTATATAAGGGATGTTAGAAGCCGTAATAAACAATTTGGATCATCCACATCTGAGTCTGTGCCTCGGAGGCTGCAAGTGACTGTCTTAGAGTGAGAGCTCTAGGGAATGGAACAGCAGAAGTTACCTGTAGCATGCTCTGGCCAAGTTTCTTTAGGTCCATGATGTGCAGATTTCCAATGATGGGTAGAGGCTGGGGTCCTGGGGGAAGTTTCTCTCTCCCTTGTTTCCTCCAGAAATGTTGCGTTTTCAAAATGAGCAGGAGGATGAGGATGAACAGCAACCCCACAGGAACAAGGCTGGCCCAATCCATTGCCTTTCAGCAAAAGCTGAACTGAAGAGATGATAATTCAAGCAAGCTCCTAGCTGAGGTTGTTTCAAGCAATAATGGAACTTCTACCTGGAGATGTAGAAGTTGAGGGATGAGCTTCACTTCTCAGAAATGTTAGAAGTGACAAGTCTCTTGCAGTTCTACCCTTAAAAACTACCTACTAGGCAGTATCAAATGCACTCATTTTACGCTCTCCTGGTTACTGATTAATGAGTTATGTCTCAACTGGTGTTGTACATTGGTAAAAATTTTGGGGAGCATAAATGTAGTAAAAGCAACTCAAACTCTGCCTTGAACTTTGAAACTGTAACCAGTAGACCATACTGGAGAGACACTGAAAACTAGAGAAGCGTGTCTGCCAAAGAGACGCAAGGGTCATTCCTTCCATTTAAATGCTCTCTTCTTAGGCATTGCTGTCTTGTCATCTTCTTTAAAACTTCCAAACTTTCCTCAGGCAATATAACCCAAGGCTCTCTACTTCTTATCATCATAATGTTATATGCACAACCTGTAATGCAGATTACATCCTCTAGTTCTTGTTCTCACGCCAGTTTTTCCCTCTTTGTCTCTAGTCCCACTCCACTACCTTTACCCCTCTTCCGTATATATTGATATCCTTCCTTGGGTAGGTGAAACACCTAAGTCCTTCTTCTCACTGCTGAGGTCAGTTCTTGGAGGCCCTTACTCTGACATTGTCCGATCTGTCTTTGTCCAGTGTAATGTGAATAACCAAGGAAGAGATAAGAGAGGGACAAAACCTTCAGGTCCTAGAATAGATGGAAATCTCGTACTCTCAATATCCAGTTCTGGTGTTTGCTCTGTAGCTCAATGAATGGTGTATCCACTGCAGTAAAGTAAATGTATTTGGGTTTCTAAGCTCAAGAGAGCCACAGTAAGCTTTCTTTTAGAGGTAGGAGAAGGAACAAATTCAGACTTCAGCTGTGTAACTTTTGGCATCCAACAGTTTCAGGAGGTGTGAAAGAGAGAAGAGCTTGTAGGATTATCCCTGAGTTGAAAGCCAAGGCTGGGGAGATGTAGTTACAGAAGAAAGATATTTGAAGCACAGTCAATGGCTTAATGTCCTGATAGAGATGAGTGACATGTGGTGTTCCTCCGAGGTCAGTACTGGGACTGATGATCTTGATATTAAATTATTAAATGTTAATGTTCATCAGTGACATTGACAGTGGGATTGAGTGCAGTCTCTGCAGTCTGAGGGAGATACCAAGTTGTGTGGTGCTGTGAACACATCCAAGGGATGGGATGCCATCCAGAGAGATCTAGATGGGATGAGCAGTGGGTCCAAGTGATCCTCATGAGGCTCAACAATTCCAACTGCAAGGTCTATAGCTGGGTCCCATCACCCCCTATCAGTGCAAGCTTTGGGATGAAAGGATAGAGAACTGCCCTGCTGAAAATGACCTTGGGACACTGGTGGGTGGCAGCTAGGCACAAGCCTGCAATGAGCCCTTGCAGTCCAGAAAGCCAACAATATCCTGGGCTGCATCAAAAGCAGCATGACTGTCAGGGCAAGGGAGGTGATCCTGCCCAACTGCTCTGTGCTGGTGGGACCTCAGCTGGAGCACTGCATCCAGATGTGGAATCCTCCGTACAGGAGAGACATGGACCTGCTGGAGTACATCCAGAGGAGGGTCACAAAAATGATCCAAAGGACCTCTCCTAGGAGGACATGCTGAGAGAGCTGGGACTGTACAGCTGCAGAAGAGAAGACATGACCTCAGAGAAGGCCTGTCAGTGTTTAAAGGAGAGGCCATAAGAAAGAAAGGAACAGACTCTTTACTGGAATCTTTTGTGACTGGACACCCAAAGTCAGGCTGGATGGAACTCTGAGCACCTGATTAATCTGTGCGTGTCCCTATTCATTGCATTGGAGTGAGACCGGATGGTTTTTCAAGGTCCCTTCCAACTCACATGATGCTATGATTACATAAACCTGGCTGGGAACCTGGAAGAGGAGCTAAAGCAAACCTGCTCTCTCACCGTCTGGCCCTGAGTCTTCTGCTGCCATTTGGGTCACTGGGGGGAAGACCAGGACATTTCGTTTTCTTGGATGATGCCCCAGAAAAAGTCTAAAGCTTATGTTCAACTGTGTGCTAATTGGCATTTTTCTTCCGTATCTCTGCAAAGCAGGTAAAAAGGCACTGTGTGCCTCATTCTTTCCACACACAGCTAGGATTTAATTATTAACAAGGGATAAGTCAGTTACTGACTCTTAGGTATTTCTTTTAGTTTTATCCTGCAGGACACATTCTCTCTCAGAACAATGACATCGGTTTCTACATGTGTGACCTTTATTGATATTGATTGATGTTATGTTTCACTTCTTCCATGCTAAGAAAGGCTTATTGGTTCCTTTTCCTTCACCTTGATGTTTTCATGGTTTAGGGCAACACTTATCCTAAATAATTGACCCTTCACTGTATCAGAATATATGTTTAATAACATTGAGCCATTGTATACAGTTTTCTAGGCTAAGTTAGGCTTGTAGAGGTCTTCTTCATCAAAAAGGAAACAAGGACTTTCCTGAAAATGATAGTTGGTATAAATTTCCATGTAGAATGGCCCATCTCCCTGTTCTAGTTTTTGAGGAAGCCTGAAGAAGTAATCCCTCTTCTGACAAAAAGCAGAGGTCAAGAATGAGGCAGGGATCATCCAGTTTACTAGAAAAGTATTGCAAGAACTGGGCAACAAAAGCACAGTTTATTTATTTATTTTTTCCATTTGTTTCAATGAACAAAATCACAGAATCACCAAGGTTGGAAAAGACCTGTAAGATCATCCAGTCCAACCATTCACCCGTCATCAATAGCTCTCACTAAACCCCCCTCTCCTGTGGGGACCATTCTGGGAGATTTACTCACAATAGATAGTTATTTCTCAGTGAGGTATTCCTTGTCAGTCAGCACTCAGTGCAATTAACTCACGGCTGCATTTGAACAAATGAACTCTTGCAACCTCAGATAGGATTTCAAGGGTTGAGCTTCATGCTCAAGGATGTTTTACTGTCCATCCATGTATAGAATTTTTTTCATTTGCTTCAGAACTTTGTGGGTTTTTTTTTTTTTTTATTTCTGCACAAAATACTTTTAACATCTAAGCATATTCAGTATGTACTTTGCTAAACTCCTTCTTGATTTACGCAAAAATAACTATATGAGAGCTTTGAAAAGATAAATTACTTCTTCCAGACAAAAAGGGAGAAAGTAGTCTGTGCCTAGATATCAGAAATAAAGGTAAGTGTGTTACAACGACCTATTTTCATTCCTTGAAAAGAATTTGATGTATAAAGCAGTATACAGGTGATATGCCGTGTAGGATAACTGTACCTAGCATCTCTATATAATGTTTTCTGAGGAAAAAGTACAGAATCAGAATAGAAATAACCTTCCATGCTTTTTTGTATTCCAATCTTCCCCGTAAATCTGATAAGTAAGATCTTGCCAGCACGGGTTCATCAGGAGAAAGTCCTGGCTTAGAAATTTGCTTTCCTTCTATGATAAGCTCACCTGCTTGGTCGGCAGGGAAGGTGGCAGACATAATCTTTCTGGATTTTAACAAGCCTTTTGATGCTATCCCTCATGGCACTCTTCTGGACAAACTGCCCCACTGTGTGGTGAACAGGTTTATGGTATGCTGGGTCTTGAGATCCTTCAGTGTGTCCAGAGAAGGGCTGAAATGCTGGCAAAAGGGCTGGAAACCATGTCCTACAAGGAGAGAGCATTGTGTTGTCTGGTGTGGAGGTACAAATTGATCTCTGCCACTTTCTGAGGAGGGGCAGCAGAGGGAGGCATTGGTCTCTGCCTCCTATTAACAGACTGTACAAAGGGAATGGCACAAAGCTGCAGCAGGGAGGCTCAGACTGGGTGTCAGGAAAAATTTATTGACTGTGGGAGTGCTTAAACCCTGGCAGAGGTTTCCTAGAGAGGTGGTTGATGCCCCATGCCTAACAGTGTTCAAGAGGCTGTTAAATATGGCATCCTGTAGTAGGCTGGGAAGGCAGCAGTTGTTTCAATGGCTATACTGACTCATGGATGGCAAATGCTAAAATGTAGACAGCTTTACAATTTGTGTTGGAGTTTTTTTCTGCATTCTAAAAGAACAAATACGTTGGGAAGATCAAATTGATTCACCCGAGCTTATATATAATATATAAATAAGAATATATTATATATAATACATATATAATATAATATATTCTAAAATCAAGCTCTTTTATATTACAGAAATATAGATACCAGCAGTCCCTTCTGGAAGCCATGAGTGGTTAGAACAATTTTGTGGTATTGGTTTTTTGCATTAGAAGCAGAAAAGAGCATCATTAGGACATGTATAGGTTTTTCTACATGGTAGCTTCAAATCTGCTGTGCTCATCGTAGTTGTTGGAATTAATTTCATGCAGTTTCTCCTCTTCTGGAACCTGTCATGAAAATCAAAGAACGATTCAGATGATGAGATAAAGATATCCTTTTTGTCACAGAAGAGGACTGAAGCATGTTGAGAATGTAAATCTTTTGTACTTCTTATGTATCTAATAACTGTGAGAAATTTACTGACACTGAAGGACCTTCAAGTGAGCAGAGTAGTTACTCTTTCTGGCAACACAGGCTGTTGAGTTCCTCATCCCTGATTTAAAACTTTCATTCTCCTGTCAGTTTTTATCACTTTTATACATCAGGGCCATCCAGGTTATCAGACCTTGCTGAAAACCAGTGCTTGTTGCTTTTCCAGTGTCAAACAGCAAATAGTTTGCAGAAATCCCATTAAAAGTTGTTGTTTTCTTTTCTTTTTTCTGAGTGTCATATCGACGGCTGATCATACAATCATAGAATCTTAGAATCATAGAGTGACTAGGGTTGGAAGGCACATCAAAGCTCATCTAGTTCCATCCTTCTGCTATGAGCAGGATTGCTAAACACTAGATAGATCAAGCACCAGCTCAGACTACCCAGGGCCCCATCCAACCTGGCCTCCAACTGCTTTGCACTGGAGTTTAATTCATTAAAAAGTGAGTGAAATCTCCTTGGAGATTAACAGCATTTTATTTACATGGACTCCAAATAAGGTATAGAGTTTTACCTTTGAGGTAGGCGATTGGACACCCTTAATTACCTTTGTGGAATGAGGGAATTCTTTAGATTTTGATCAGCATTATTCTAATATGAAGCTGGAATAATTCAAATGAGCTGCAATCTAGAGCTATCCTTTCAATGAGTGTAAGGGAACCTGGCTAGGCTACTTCAGATGTACTTGTTTCTTAGCCCCATCATTTGTCTTCGTATGTAAAACAATAGCAGTAGGAGCCAGAGCTTCTAAGCAATAGCTTCAATGGTCAGACCATTTAGAGCACTCTGAAGTGCTCTAAATCTCACTTAGCAATTAATTCTAGATGATGATAGAATAACAGCACCATTTAGCAAAGAATGCAAATAAGTTCTTTAAACCACAACAAAAAGAGAGTGAGAACTCTCAGGACAAGAGGACAAGGGGAAATCGTTTTAAACTTTAAGAGGGTGGATTTAGACTAGATACGAGGAAGAAATTATTTACTGCAAGGGTAGTGAGACACAGTTTGCCCAGTGAGGTTGTGGATGCCCACTCCCTGGAAGCACTCAAGGCCAGGCTGGGTGGGGCTGTGAGCAACCTGGTCTAAATGGAGGTGTCCCTGTCTATAGTAGAGGGTTGGAACTAGATGATCTGAAAGGTCTCTATGATTACACAATTCCATGAACTTTAAAAAGACATAATGATCTCCACTGAGATCTCAATTTCTTGGTTCTATTTCTGCTTTTCATTCAAAGCATGACTAGGTGGCCAGACCAAAATAAATCCAGACCTTGACCTTGATAAGTTCAAATTCTAAGTCCAGGCAATATGTCTAATGTTGACTGATATCAGCGTATTATATCTCTCCTAACATGATGAAAATATTGTTCATTTGTTGTGATTGTTTTAAGAGTGGTTTGTATCTTACCTCCCAATAAGCAGAGTCATCAAAGCAGTTCTGGTCAGATACTTGTCCCCAGATGGGCAGCTTTAGAATAGCACCTGCAGATAAAAAGACCTCAGAAACTGAAAAAAATAGATAATGTTCGAAAATATGTTCTTTAGATATATCCTGGAATAGAATCATGAACTCATAGAATCACCAAGGTTGGATAAGATCTCCAAGGTCATCCAGTCCAACTGTCTACCTATCTCCAATATTTCCCCACTAAAACATGTCCCTTAGTACAACAACTGGAACTATGGAAGGAACCACTCTCCACATTTTGGGAGGAAATGTGTTAAAGTGGTTTAGTTAACAGTATTAAGTCAGAACTTACCTGGAACAACAATTGTGGTTTTTACATACAAACCAGTATCTTTGAATATATTCAGTATATTTGATATATTCAGTAAGGTATCTGGCTGTCTTTTGAAGACACGTTGAGCAACTGCCTTTTCCAAATTTAAGGTTCTGCTAGTGTTCTATCTCCTTCCTTCCTTCCTTCCTTCCTTCCTTCCTTCCTTCCTTCCTTCCTTCCTTCCTTCCTTCCTTCCTTCCTTCCTTCCTTCCTTCCTTCCTTCCTTCCTTCCTTCCTTCCTTCCTTCCTTCCTTCCTTCCTTCCTTCCTTCCTTCCTTCCTTCCTTCCTTCCTTCCTTCCTTCCTTCCTTCCTTCCTTCCTTCCTTCCTTCCTTCCTTCCTTCCTTCCTTCCGAATTCCTTCCTTCCTTCCGAATTCCTTCCTTCCTTCCTTCCGAATTCCTTCCTTCCTTCCGAATTCCTTCCTTCCTTCCTTCCTTCCGAATTCCTTCCTTCCTTCCTTCCGAATTCCTTCCTTCCTTCTGAATTCCTTCCTTCCGAATTCCTTCCTTCCTTCCTTTCCTTCCTTTCCTTTCGAATTCCTTCCTTCCGAATTCCTTCCTTCTGAATTCCTTCCTTCCTTCCTTCCAAATTCCTTCCTTCCTTCCGAATTCCTTCAGAATTCCTTCCGAATTCCTTCCTTCCGAATTCCTTCCTTCCTTCCTTCCATTTTCTACTTTTCTTGTGAAATTCTTTATTGAAATTGTCCACGAGCACATCTCTAACATCCATATATTTGAACTGTTGTGTGTAGTTGTGAACTGCATGTGTGAACTGACCTGTCAAAGCTCCACTAAGCAGTGCAATTCCAATTGTGCTGCTCAAGGCAGCAGCCTGTTTGCCAGCAGTAAGTTGGACACCATTCCTGGAACAGATAGAAATACAAATCAATACTAAAAACTATGAAAGTTTGAGTGAGATTTGGTTTCACAACTTTATGTTTGCTCTGTGCCAGACAGGATGACTAAGTGGAAAATAACCTTTCATTGCCATGGCAGATGCAGAAGCCATAAGAGAGTGACTGTATTTTGGTTTTGTTTTAGACTGTAGCTTAGCACAGGTTCTGTGAAAAGTTTACTGATACTTTTTCAGCCTTTACAAACTATTTCTCTTTATCAAAAAGCATACCATTCTATCTTCTTGTGGTCTTTTTAAGAGAGTAGAAATGGCTCATTTTGCTGATGGGTGCTTTTCTTGGAAATTTTACCATTGCCCAAGGTGTGGCTGTAGAAGCAGGAGAATGACCTTTCTACTTCTGAATGTGATTTTACTTTATTTTTTAAGCAACTGTTTAAATTTTTATCTGTCCTTTTAATGTGGAACTAGCTTTGCATATGAACCCTATGTTAAAAGCAGGATATGAAGAGCAGTCCCATTTATACCAGAACACTGATCTGATATCAAATCAAAGGTGAATTTCACAGAAACACAGAATCATAGGGGTTGGAAGGGACCTCCAGGGATTACCTAGTCCAACCTTGTGAGAATAGTTCCCTACATTAGATCCAAGGAGAGTGAAAAATTAGTATAGACCATCAGTAGGGAAGATTCTTTCTCTTTTCTACGTTAACTTACTTAGTTTCAGGCTGTATCGCAGTTACTATGATGCCTGCAATACCTCCCAGTATTCCAGGTAAACCATGTAAATTATGCACTCCACATGTGTCTTGAATTTTCAACTTGGATGCCAGAACAGGCTGAAATGAGGGGAAATATAAAGTTTATGGTGAGTTTAATCTCCACTATGACAAGAAGGATATGCAAAAGGAAGTAACAAAAAACAAGAAATGATTTGACACATTTCAGATATAGAAAGAGTACCCCCGAAAAACTGTTATTTTCCCTTTCACTGTGAAATTATGCATGGAGAGAAAATCAAGTGAGTACCTCTAATGGTTCAAATGTCCAAGTTGCCATCATAAATGTAACACTACACAACACAGAATATCAGTAATATTCCCAACGTTTTAAGCCACTGAAGTTATTTCATAAGGATATATTTAAATCACATGCATTTTTAAATCATAATTTTGAAATAATAGAGAACTTACTCTCTGTAGTGTATCAGCCAGTTTATTTCTAGTAAAGAAAGAAAGCTCCACTGAAGTTGGTGAAGCAGTAAGTAGGTGAGAGCAGAGGTAGGTCCTGGATACTTACAGTCAGGAAATGGAACCCAAGGACAGAGATGATCCCAGCAACGCTCCCAATACACATAGCAACAAAAGGGTATATTTTCAGGTCAGCACAGGTACCCACTGCAACTCCCCCTGCCAGGGTGGCATTTTGAATGAGAACCTGCACAGAGTGTACAAAGGTGAAGATGATAGGCATGGAACAGAGGTTTGTTTTGGGGCTGAATGACTTGTACGGGATTCTGCAATGAAAAACAATCAGGAGTTCGAAACAGAGTTCCCTGTTATGTGTTGAGGTTGCTGTTTCAAAGCAACTCTAAGCCTTGAGAGACCTCTTTTAGGTATTGCAAAACAATAACTCATGCAGGATCATCTTTGGAATAAGACCCGGAAGTCCTTCTGAATGTTGGATCAATGTTCTGCACATGAGAGAGTGGAACCATCCTGATAGTATCTGAGAGCATTCTACTCTTCAGATGATCCTCAGTGATCCCACTGAGGAGCCAAATTACATACATAAAGCAGAGTGGGTTGACTCAGAGTCCAATATGACACTGCAGCTTTCTGAAGCATAGCAGCCCTAGCTGTGTCTGCAGTGTGGGGGCTCCGGACAGCTCATGAACATTGAGAACCAATCTAATTGTCTGTGTAATAGGGGGATTTCTTGATTTAGTCGAGTTAGTGGTAGGACTCTTACCATGCTGAATTTGCCTCTTTGATCCAGCAGGCTGGAGAATGCAAATGTTACAACAGCACATGCCGCCAGGGCGTAGTATGTGTTGATAATTATTTTAGTCTTGTCATCTTCAGCTGCAATTGCGGAGTTAAAACTGGGCCAAAAAAGCCAAAGGAACAGGGTACCTGGGTGGGCAAAGACTATTCAGTCACAAGAAGCATTTCACTGTGAAAGATCCCACACAACAGCAGTAAGCACAAGAAGTGAGGAAGATGATCAACGAAAATGTAAAATAACTAAGAATGCTGGAAGAAATAGCAGTATATGCAGAAGCTTTTGATGCTGGCATTTGGGATTTTGATGCACGATCTCTGACGGATCTTACTGTAAGACTTTAACATACTGCAACCCCTTGCCATGCCCCACACACTGTTAGAGCTCGCTATCCCTGTAAAAATGCCAGAGCAGGATTTAGTAGCAAGGGAGTTCACGTGTAAATCTATGGTCATTTGTTGATATAACTGATAGCTTTCAGATTATAAACTGATCTTGTGAACAGATCTAGTGGGCAGATGGATGAACACCCAACTCAGCAAGCCATTCAGTAGAGGGGCAGAATAAAAGTAGGTGATTATAAGAACATACGGATGAAAGAGGGGTGGAAAACTTCTTATCTCTTGCTATTACTTCCCTCTGCTTCTTGTACTTACCAATCATAGCAAATAAGTCAGAGTGATAGGTAGATTCCTCATTTTTGTGCTTGTTTTTCAACCCAGGACGATACAAGATGAGGGTTACAGCCAAGCCAAAATAAGCTCCAAAGGCATGGATGGTCATTGAGGCTCCAATATCTGTGGCCTGTATCAGGGACACAAATAGTACCACAACAATTACACAGCAAACATGAGAATTTGATGAAGGAGAATCCTGCATGACTGGAAATGTTACATAGTGAAAACATGTTATAATAGGAAATTGTGGCAACAGGAAATAATTATTTCTAAATAGTTGTACCTGAAATATTTCTGTAACTAGATGTTCATTGATTGCAAAGACTGTGATCTCCAGAAACGTCAAGATCAGCATCTGAACAGGGTTGGTTTTCCCCAGGACGGCTCCAAATGAAATCAGAGCAGTTGCTGTACTGAAGTCTGCATTTATCATGCTGAAGGTGGGAAAACAAATGCAGGTAAACCAACAAGAAATGAGAGAGAAGACAAAATCAGCTTAATGGGATCTGAAATAAAGATGTATTCAAACTTGTTATGTAGTTAAATGACAGAGCTGTAAATCTTCAAACAAAAAAATCACAAAGAATCTTCTTTTGTGGATACAAATTAAATCTAAATTTCCTACTTGGGTTGTGTGCGAACCTTAGGGAGGACCAAGGAGAAAATGTAGGAAAGTTGCCTTCTACCCAGCTGTCTGAAATTACAGTCAAAGTTTGGAAGAGGTGTGTGTTGAAGATATCTATCCCTATCCATTTGGGATGAGGTTTCTTTCAAAATCTGCAAGTTTTCTTAGAAAGCAGAACTACATACATGGGAAACACTCTGAGACCTTGCTAGAAGCAAGGCTACTGATATTTTAAGGGATAGAAATCTCAGTTCTGGAAAATTTTGTATGTACCTTTTGATATTAACAGAAAATTTTCCTCCTTGAGTCTCATGCAAAAATCCTTGCATTAGAGTGCCCCATTGGAGACCGAAGGCGGCAATGAGCATGTTGATACCAACACTGCTGAATCCATATTTCTTCAGAAAGGTCATCAGGAAACCAAATCCAACAAAGATCATCACGTGGACGTCCTTAAAGTCTGAAAGAACAAAATGTCTGAGTGGATAGCAACTAGAGGGGAGAATATTTAGGAACAAAGGAAGATTCAGCTGAAAACTGAAAGGATTCTAAACTCATGTTATCAGTGTGACCTATACTTCCATTCTTTCTGACCTGCCCATTTGCTGAGTTTTTGAAAAAAAAATAGGTTGTTTTTATAATTTGTCATTATGCAAGGAATACCTGACCTCTATATGAGTAAAATTACTATGCCCATAGCTTTCATCTGGACATAAAACTACCTGGAACATCACAGCCTTGTGTCCTTACAGAAAATTTCTCTTTCCCTTGAAATAAAGGTTATTACATTCATTATATTCTGGCTAACTCCAGAAATGCGCAAGAGGTTGTTTTGAGAGTCTACTAGTTGACATAGGGCAAAAGTACATTTGTGATTCTTAACAAAGTGTACAACAGATTGAGTTCTTCAGCTGCGTACTTTTAATGTAATCGTTTACGTGGCCCTAAGTGTCCTAACATTACTAAGAAGCATAAACTTAAACTCCCTTCAAATACAATTTTTTTTCAAAGATTAATATTGTTGTAGATCCAACTAGTCCTTTGAAATTTTATTTTTTTCTAATTTTTAGAATTTTAATAAAAAATTCTAATGTGGACAAATCTATTGCCACGACATGGATATTTTATACTTTAAAGAAGTTAGTCTGAAAAATTTTATGCAATCTAATGAACTCTGCACCCACCAGGTTTGAACTCAATAGAGTAGAGAAAAGTTAATTCCCTTGATTTCTCTTTTACTGATTCTTACATGTAAATGTATAGAAAGCCACGAGACACTGACTTGATTATTATAATATTTGATTGAAGTTACATTCCCCATTTAGGTGCTTTTGACATCCCTATCATTTTCCTATATGCATTTCTGTGTTTAGCCAAAAGAGGGCCCACAAGTATAATACGTTACTGTAGAATCTTTTATAAACTCCATTAGATTTGTATTCCAGTCCTGAAACGCAAGCATACCAGTAGTAAGATTCTTTACAGTGGCCTATACACATCTAACATCATTGTAAAAATGGTGGTGGTTCTCAAACTTCCCCAACTCTTTAACTTCTTCTTCAGGCTGGACATTTTCGAATTTATTTCCTGACTTCAATAATGTGAAATGATTTTTGATCCTCCCGCAGTCCTTTGGGAGCTCCCTGTTTTCCTCCTTGTTGCTGTTTTCAGAACTGCTTTCTAAACTCTAGTGTTGTACCTACTACTTGTTTTAAGAGATACAGAAAGAAAACCCCTTCAAAACCTTTTTCTCCCATTTTCAATGAGGAACCATGGTGATAGGATGAGGGGATATGATTTCAGACTTTAAGAGTGTAAATTTAGATTGGATATAAGGAAAAAGTCTTTCACAGTGAAAGAGGTGAAGAATTGGCACAAGTTGCCTAGGGATGTGGTCAATGCTCACATTAATGTATTTAACATCTCATTTAATCTTACCTTGATTTGGAGATATTTAAGTAACCTGACACTATAAATGAGCAAAAGAACAGGTTTCAAAAACAATTCGATGGAGGATTTTAATTTTTGCAGTCCCCTTCAACAAGGTTTCTATGAGCTCAGCTCTCACTTGAAGTGTACTTGAAGGAATCTTACCACAGTCCCAAATATTACAAGTAATCAATTTCACAAGCAGAGTGAAGACTTCCAACTGATCTAGTTCATACCTTGTGCTCAAGGTACCTTTTGCACCTTCTGTTAAGGAATATTAGGTCTAGAATGATTTGAAATGATGGAGAAAGAACAGGAGTTTGGAATAAGCTGTTTCAGTTCATTAGTTGTGTTTAATAGAATGTATTTCCGTTCTATGATGCAGGAAGGGAAATACTGGGAAAAACACTCCAGCAGATCCTGAACAAAATGACTGCACGTGATTCTGCCAAGGCTGCCAAAGACCAGCATATTCATTTCCCTACACAGTGTCTGCACTGACAGTCTAAGTGCAAACATACTTTTGCCAGCTATGTTTGTACTTGAACTGTAACTGTGTTCTGATGAAAGGAGTTAACCCTGCAACCCCGAAAAAGAGGTACACAGTTATTAGAGACACGAATCATGGGTCAGTGGCAATACATTAAATGCTGATTGCCAGAACAGAAGAAATCCCATGGGAGTACCTGCAAAACCATCTCAAACCTGTGCCTTCCTATTCTAGCGGCACAACCAAAAGTTGTCCATCCAAGTAACTGCCTGTAATAATGTCCTCCAGAAACAGGATGAAAAGCTTTGGAGAAAAAATTCAGGTCAGCCCCCCTTATCTTAGTGCAAAACTACGGTTGTCTTTAATGATTATTTTCATCATTCTAATGAATGACACCAAAACCAACCAGTATCTTGGATTTATGGTCATGACATATTTAAGGCATACATATCAGGCCCTGCACTGCAATTCTGAGATTATAAAATGTTGCCTGGAAGATGCAACTAAACCTTTGAGCTACAGGTAAAGTCACCGTCTCAGGTCTCCTGGGGATAACATGGGTTTGAAGCCATCAGTCTGGGAACTCAAATTAAGTCTTGACACGGGATATATCCCAATACATCTACACAACTCTGCCATTAACTGCCTACCAGGTGCTTCCGCAGACTGCTTGTGTACACTTTGCACGTAGGGATGTTTGAGAAGAAGAGGGTCTACAAGTAAAAATAAAGGTGTTGGGACATCATTCTTCTTTCCTTGTGTGTGTGTTTTTGTCTGTTTGTTTGTTTGTTTGTTTTTAATCAAGGTTTGATTTACCTACTCCAAGGCCAGCATCTAAAAGTCCAACATAGGGTCTGTGGTGTTTGCTTTGTCTGTGTCTGTGTTAGTAAAGTGAACAGCCCAGAGCCTGTTCTCTGGCCACAGGGCAAATGACGTGCCTTGATTCTTATCTATACATGCTCTTCTCTCCCAAAGAACTGTTCCGACCTGTACTATCTACCACGATTATCCTCTGCTTTTTGATATGCTTAAAGCCATGCCTAAGAGGAGGTCAAAGTGCTGGTCTACCTGAGCCAGCACCATGCCAGAAGCTTGATAGTGGTTCTGTAGTGTAAACAACTGGGTACAGTGTACAGATCATAGCACAGTTATACACTGCTTATGCAGGAGGGCAGACAGAGGGGAAACAAAGCAGACTTTCTGTTATGTTTAGAGAAGGCAATCCCTAATTTGATAGACTGCATTTAAAATGGCACAGACATCTTCCTCCAGAAGACCTGAGGTTTAATAAAAATAAATTACACAGCAGTGTAAATGGTCACTGAAGGCTGTTTAACTGCTACAGTAAGCACAAGGATCTCAGGCACTTTTCTTCATTCTATTTAGCAAGGGGAACTCCAAGAAAGAGGACATGTTAGTACCAGGGCTGGAAGGTGTGACATTCAAGAGAAGGCAATTTTCTGTGCTCTTGTACAGGCAGTGAACCTTAATCTGAGTCTGAAGGATACGTGACCTGGAAAACATCCTTCTGGCTTACTAAATGTCACCAGGATTCCTCAAACACTATTGTTCCATGGCTTGTTTTGTTGGAGGACAGCCAAATATGAGGTAGGCAGAGAGCTATCTTAGGACATCACAATATTAATTGCTATTTGTTAATTATTGCTACTAATTGTGTAACGTTATATACGTTACATATGTATATAGCAACATGTCACGGTGTCTCAGTACAATCATCTATGATGCTAAATTACTGTGCAGTCTTAGTTGGAGCCTGGCTCACGGTGGGCCAGGGACCATTCCCAACATGTGCACAACCTGAAATCATCATTGAAATCTACTGCTTTCAGACCTCAGAAGATTCTTTGCCCCAAAGTCTGCCTTTCTTTCCAAGCTATGTCAGTTGATGCCCTAAGATATTCAGAAGTCTTGTCTAGGATTACTTGAAAGCAATTCTAACTTTTGTTAATCTCAGCAGTACTTACATGGATACAAACTGTTGATCTCGGTGCCATAGTCCACAAATAGCCCAAATAGAATGATGAAGATCACTTCTAGGAGAATAGCGATGGCTGAGAACTTGAACCTCATGTTGGTGTCAAGGGTTGAAGGCACTGAGGGAGAGCTGGAGGCTGCAAGGACCTGATAAAGGATGCCTGCTTTCAACTGAGCTGCCTAGTTCGGTGGGTCTGGGAGATACAGCAAAAAAAAAAGAGACAGGCAAACCAACCGTCACACCCACAATGGGAGGGAAACAGAGCAGGCCAATATTGCCACCTCAATTTCCCACGCTACTTCAGTGTATGGAATACTATCTGAAATATTTCTCAGTTTGCAATGCAAAACATCTCCTTTAGCCACAGATAGATATGTGTCTTATTGTATTCTACGTATTTTAACAAAGGAAGTAGCCAAGAAGAAAACCTCACATAGTTTGATTTGTTGCATGTATTTCAGAGTACAACTACAGTCGATTGTGTTTCCTGTAGTTGATCTGCTTCTCCAGGCTGTAGCCTTCATCTGAACAGTTCTGTCTTTTCTCATCTTACGTGAAACATGAATGATCTTGTATTTCTTGATAAGAGGATAAGTTGGGAAAAGAGAATTGTGTTTCTGTTTCACAGTGAATGAATACCTGGTGAAGCATACTTGTGATCTGCTGTTCAAAAATATAACGTTTCTACTGCTCCAAAAGGAAGAATAAAAGAATCCAACAAGTTGTTAAAAAATAAAGCTGTATTTTTCAATTTTAATTATTGCTTTTTAAACTTCCTTTGACTCAGACAACCAGAAGTAATTCAGACACCAGATTTCTTAAATGGTTTTAAAAAGCCTAGCGTATCAGCTTTCTCATGAATAAAGGAGCTAATTAAATTTCATTAAAATTATGAGAGCACAGTCACTTGTCCTTGAGACTCACACTGGCTGTCAACATTTTTATTGAATTTTAAATGCTGTGTGTTTTGGGGGCAAAATATTTTATTGATGTCATATTGACCGCGGGCTCTATCATTCTATATTCAATATAGATCTATGATCTATATAGATCATTCTGTAGATCATTCTATATTTAGACCAAAGTTGTTTTGTAGGAGACTTTATTATGAGAAAACATCTCCTGGAAAAAAGATGAAGTGGTCTTCATGCCTAATGTAAAATATGGCATTGGTAGGATATCACAGCCTTTATATAAATGTGTGAAAAGACTTTAAATATTCCATACAATTCAAAACAAAAGATAAAGGAGTAGTTTGAGCAATACATTTACCTAAAGAATGAGATATATTCTGAAAGAATACCCTCAGGCATCATTAAGAAAAGTGTTCATCTGAACAGATGTAAACCACAGACTTCTGTCTCTGATCTAACCAATAATGCTTCTCTTTCAGAATGACAGAAAAGAGAAATGGGAACTTCCAAGAACAATTGATTTCACCTTAAAAGAAAATATTTCAGGCAGGCTAAATAGACAATTTGGGCCCTTATAATCATAGCTGATGGCTAATTCAGGCTTTGCTCAAATTTGGGATGACTCCTAGAAGAGGTCCAGCATGGTCTGCTGAGGAGCACAGTGTCGTTTCCAAGTCTGAGTACTTTCCACTGAAGTCTGATCTGCAGGTATTGCTCTTCTGATGGTATGGATTTGCAGTCTGCTACTTGAGAGCATTCCAGACTTTAAACTCGCTGAATGAGGTTTTTTGAGAACATTGACATTTATCCCATTTCTGTGGTGTCACATTAGAAGGGTTATTTCATTATACATTAGTTTTAGTTATATTTTGAATCAGCACAGTGGAACAGAACAGAATACCATGAGTTGGAAGGGACTCAACAAGGATCATGGAGTCCAGCTCTTGACATGTATTCCATCTCAAGCCTGAAGCTCAACTCAGTAAGTGAGGTTTGTCTACAGTCTTTATTCATCTCAAAGGAGAAAGTGATATTGAAGGTATTTTTCTGGTTTCTCAGATAACAGCAGTATCTTTGCCTTGACTGGATCCATATCAGTGTTGTTGACTTCATGGTTTTCTGTTCTGCTTTTACTACAAAAGTACTGTGAAGAAGGACTAAAATAATAAGCAGAAGCTATTGATTGAGGTGTATAAACAGAAGCTATTGGCTGAGGAGTATCCTAATGATAAAGAAAAGCTGCGTACAAGAGATAAATGGGTTTCTGCTCCAGTTTGGGCCAGTTTGTGCTGCTGCTGTGATAAAACGGGATGAATGTAAGGAGTCAGATGATTTACATGCACCTTGAAGCTTTATTTATTTATTTTTTTCCCAAGGAAAATGCCACAGAGAAGACAGCCTTTTCTAAACATGTGCAAGTACTTTTCTATATTTATGCACAGATGTGGAATATCACTTTAATTGTTCATACGATCAGCTTGGGTCCATCACTTTGTACATGAGTGTGGATCTGTTTCTTTATGAGGAATAATTGTGAATAAAATTGGTATTGAAAGTTAATGAGCCTACACCTGTGTGGTTTAGCATCAACATTACATGCATTCACCTGTTCACCTTCATTGCAATCTCTGTCTTGTGGCCCAAGAAATGTGTGCTCTTGTACCAAGTGTTTTTCTACCTGTTTTGTGTTTTTAAGTTTTATGGTCTTTATGCCACTATCCTGTCTGACTTGCATTTTGATGTTTGCTGTAAATGATATCAACTCCTTTCATCTTCATATGTGCTCTTTTCTATTTTCCCAGCAGGCCTTTATAGTTACAGTTTAGCTCAGTACAATGCTGAGCTACTCCTCCAACCATTCCATACACCCAATTTGCTAAACACTACATCACAGGAGTGATTATTTACAAACATTGATGTGCTCTCTATTTCAGCAAGAGGGCCTTTCCCATCTCTGCCCCTTCATCACGCCCTCCCACTGGGAAGGTTAAGTACTTCTTTCTCCACTAAATCTTGTACAGTGCTCAAATGGTAGAGCAATCATAAGGGATCTCCATAATGCAAAGCTTGAAGTAGCAATTGCAATGTGTTCAATGCAGGTAGAACAACCTGTAGATACAAAATTCCTACAAGGAACTCACATACTGCTTATTTTTTTTCCTATGTACAACTAACTTCTCCTTCAGCTGCATGAATATTAGGTAAATAGACTTCTTTGTTTGCAGCTTGAAAGCTGACCAAATACACAACATGATTTCTGACATACATAATTCATTTATATGGCCGTTTTTTTGGTTACCAGGAAGCAGATACTAAATCACTGAATACCAAAAGTAGTCCTATGCTATTGAACTGTCAAGATGAATTTATTACTTCCTTTCAATGGGCCAAGCGATATTTCAGTGAATAGCAGCTTCCTAACTTACTATTTAGAATACAACAGCATTCATATGGGCCAAACAGACACTGGAGGAACCCCAATGAACTGAGAAAACATTACATATGGATACACCAGAAAACAGTAATTTTAGTGGAAAAGTCCAGACTCCAAAGTGTTCACATCAGTGTGTGAGACAAGGTTTTCATGTCACAACCCATTAGAGGCCACAGTCTTAGATGCTTTACAGGTGCATCTGAAATCATGCTTACCAGAATTAAATAAGCCTTATCAGGATGAATATTAGTTTGTTCAAGTGATCTGCTTAGCTAGATCTGCATCAACTGTTAGTCACCATGAGATTACAGGAATAAACTGAGATTCAAATATTTAAGCTTGCTTTGTGATGTGTTGTGATCAATTTTAGGTAAAAATGGTGTGGACTGTCTTCATATCTCAAAAGCTCTCATCCTTATGATCACCAAAAGGAAGGCCCCACCCAGGAGACAGGGCTATAATTGGAACTGATAAGGTATGGACTGCAGTGAAATGGGGCACCCATGAGCAATTTTCTGCGGTTTTATCTGGATGACCTCCCCCTTGCCTCACAGTTTCTTTCCCTGCCTTCACATTTTACCAATTGCTCTCATTTTACATTTCCATCCTCATTCTTTTCCATTTATTTTTCTTTCCTTACCTTCTCTTCCCTTTTCTTATTTCTTTTTATGAGCTGATTTTCTTAGGAACATCCAGCACAATGACTGCTTCCAAAGCGTGTTATTTATTGTGATTGCATTTTCTACCTCTTCCATCACCCAGCAGTTGCCTCTTTTGGAACACAGGGAGTTCTTAGGTCATTGAGGTGTCTTCCTATGATTGTAGGTAGCTTATCACAAAATCCCCTCCGTAAATGTTTTGACTTCTATTTATAAAGTTGCATTATATGACCTTCATTCAGCTGGGACGCTGCTGCATATCTCTACAGTTATAACGCTTAGGAACAGATTTATGCCCTAATTTTATTCATACAGTGTACATAACTATTTCTGGTGACAAAAACACCTCATAGCTCAACTAGCATTTGTATTTTCTACACCTTTCTTATATTTGTGGACAGCAATCATATTACCTTCCAGCTTTTGCTTTTTGTAATTAGGTGAGCTCCTTGATTTTCTCTGATATTTTTCAGACTGTCTGTTTTCGTAAATATTTTAGTATCTCTTCTTACAGTCTCTATTACATTTTGGTTAATGAAAAGTACAATTCTCACCAGAATCTTGTAGGTTGGAATTAGATCTTCTATTTTCTGGAAATGCACGATGAATCCTGAGGTAACATTTCATTCCCTCACTTGGAGAGTTAGCAGTCATTTCACAGTTAACATATCGAGGTTTTCCACTGGAGAGTTTCTTCAAGCTGACTGCCTCCACAGTATCACAGAAAATCAAGTACATGTTGAACTTCTAGTAACTCCTATACAGACTGGAGTTTCTCCAGGCTTTGTAATCCAGCAAATTCTGGACTATTCTCTCTTCTCTTTATTGACCACCAGAAAACTCCAGATCCAGTTGCTTAGGACTGGATAAATAACTTATCATTATCTATAAAAGACATGTTACTCACCTGTAGCACCTCTTTCTTGTACTCAGTGACACCAAAAGAAAATTTAAAGTTTTATTATGATTTTTCAACAGAAGACTAACAGGAGACATAGCAGCACGCTTCAAATGCCTTTCAGGTTTCTGCAATAACACCTCTTGTATGTATTACTAACAAAAAGAATGTGGAGTTCCTACTGTTTAATTTCATTTGCCATGGACAGAAATGAACGTCTACGCTGTTGATGTCTACATTCATCCCAGTGAGCTTTATCAGTGATTAGAGAAATTCCTGTTTGAGCAGCTATTACATTTATCCTAATACAGATGCGACAAGTTGGTTGAAGTACTCATTTTTTTTTCTCATTGGCTTTTGCTCTTTTTCTTTCAACTGTAAAAAGGACTGTCTCTGCACACTTTTGAAGATAGTGATATGAATCCTGAAATTCACAGAGAATTTTATTAATTTAGCTTTATGGCCAATTATTAATTTAAAAAAATCCCATATTTTCTGTTTCAGGGAAGTGAAGCAAAGAAAAATATTAACATCTCATAATCTGAGATTCAGGTGCTGGTTTATTACAGAATCCTTTCCAAAGGAGACTAAAGAAGTTTGCACAATGACTCTTGCTTGTTAAACTCCAGCTCCAGTGCCTTAACTGCAAATCTATCCTTGACTTGCTGAGAGGAGAATGATAAGAGATATCTCAGCATCAGTCTGTGTCTAGAGGTCTTCCTTAGGATACTTGGTCACTCTTGCATTTTCTATGCCAACTACTTAAAATAGTAAGAAGACTTATCAGAAAATTCATTGAGAAATGTCATTTGTAGCTAAATGCAAATATGTAATGAAATTGAAGAGATATCTTAAGAAAGGTCTGCTTTCATTTCTCTTGGGAATGGGGATAGCTGAGTGAGCAATGCACTAAACAGCACCGTTTCTGTATGCAAACAAGCCACTCCATATGAATGCCTGAGGAATAAAAAAGTTTAAAGGACTCAGCTTCCTTCCCTGAGTACTTAAAGTAAATAAAATTAATTAACCTACAACAATAACTCTCCAATCAACAAGTCTCAGAATTGCAGGAAAAGCTGCCAGACTGCCACAGTGTTTGAACAATGGTGCCTCCTTTGGGGAAAAAAAAGAGGCCAAAAAAACAACAGGGAGGAGGCTTAGACCTGAATCTGATCTGGAAAGTTTTGCCACTAAAATGCATCCAGGTTTACCAAATTTCTAGACATGGGCTGTTTCCCTCATTTCCTGCCATTATCTCAAATTTTGTCCTGAACCAGGAAGAGTCAAGCCTGTGCATACTAGCTGCTCCCAGATCTTCATCAGTACCTTATCAAATGAAGCTGGCTTGCTCTGACATACACTGCTGTCACAACCAACTAGTAGACTCTTACTGAATGCATTGATGACAGTTCTGTACTGTCACACTTTTATTGCCTTACTAGTCAAAATGGTGAAACAGAACTTAACTTCGAGCTGGTCTACCTGTAGGCATGAAGTTTGTTTGCACAACAAAAGAGCAGCTTGACAAATCCCTCCTAGCTGGATATGTAGCTTTCAGTAGCAAAAGAGTTCATCTGATAACATAATTTTCCACTATTGATAAAGCACTGGCAGGAGGGCTGGGTCCAGAGAATGGTGGTGTATGGAGTTCCATCCAGCTGAGGTCATGAGTGGTGTTCCCCAGGGATCAGTATTATGGCCTGTCCTGTTCAATACCTTTATTGATGACCTGGAAGAGGGGATTAAGTGCACCCTCAGTAAGTTTGCAGATGACACCAAGTTGGCAGGAAGTGTTAATCTGCTTTGGGGGAGGAAGGCCCTACAGAGGGATATGGGCAGGCTGGGGTTGGTGGAGTGACATTCAATAAGACCAAGACTGAAGCATAGGTCTTATGGGGAGAGGATGAGTGTATGGGAACTGTTGAATCATGGCCTGAACCACTGATTGATCACCTGAGGTGAGCACTGAGTCAGCTGCAGGGGCACAAGTGAGTGTGGTTGGAAGGGGTGGAGTTTGACTCCACCTCTCCCAAGACCCCATTTAAGGGCTGACCACCACCGGGGAAAGATCTCTGGTTGGAGATCCTTCTCTAGTGGAGTTATTGGCAAGCCTTGACCATCTTCAAAGGTGAGCCACTCTTTCCTTATTAGTTATCTGTATACCATCTACTTAAGCCCATCAAAAATATACCATCTTTGGCACTATTTCTTTTGGGTGCTATTCTTGGGGGTTGTTTGCCCTACAATGAGGGAACTGGGATTCTTCAGTTTGGAGCAGAGGAGGCTCATGGGAGACCTTGTTGCTCTCTATAACTCCCTTTTCAGATTGTGGCAAGGGGAGGTCAGCCTCTGGTCCCACATAACTGTGATAGGATGAGAAGTGATGGCCACACGTTGTGCCAGGGTTGGTTCAGGTTGGGTATTAGGAAGAATTTCTTATCCAAAAGGTGTTGATGCAGTGGCTCTT
Organism: Oreortyx pictus; assembly: GCA_036925125.1. Taxonomy (NCBI): domain Eukaryota; kingdom Metazoa; phylum Chordata; class Aves; order Galliformes; family Odontophoridae; genus Oreortyx; species Oreortyx pictus. The sequence goes on along the minus strand of JAUPFR010000002.1, from coordinate 104,524,251 downwards.
TGAGATGTATTCCTTTTTATCAAACACAGTTTTGCATTGCTAGTTCATTACCCACCCTCCCCTGTACAAAAAAAAAAAAAAAAATCTGGGAAAATAGAGAAAACAGTTTTGTCACTTCTGGTACCAATATACAGAGAAACAATTCCTGGCATGATATCATACCGAGACACTGCTTCTGAAAATTAAGCATTAACTCAGGAGTTTACTTCATGGAAAGGATTGGAGTAGGAACAGTAGGAACAGGCCCTGAACTGGGGCACTCAAATTTGAATAAGGGAATATCTGAGCAGTTATACAAACTTGTGCAGAAATAAATATCAGTAGTTTAAGGTGTTGTAGATACCTGTCTTAAACTGAGATCAGTGCTCTGAGATGTGCCAGTATGTAGTGGAAGTTTTAATTTGTATAAAACGTATGCATGAGTTGATCCTCTGAGAACTAGAGCAGTGGTGGGATTTGTGGGAAGAGTGAAATGGAGCCTACACAAGTTTTGTGTTTTGTGACCAAGAGCGACTTTCTCATCCTGTTACATATCTCAATACAAAGTTCATGCAGCTGATGTTAGAAATGGCAACGATTTCCCCCATAGACTCCACTGTTTTTTTTTTTTTTAAAAACAAGAGCTATTTTAGACAAGAGTAGTTAGGGATTTCCCCAAAGGAATTAAAAAAGTGGTTTATAGTAAGAAAATAAAGTTGTATTTCATTCAAAATTTGTCACCAAAATTTGTCACCAATTCATTTGATTTCAGCTCGATATCTTGGGTATTCCTGGTTTACTTCCCTCAGAAGTGGGAGGAGATGTGACAGAGAAGAAGAGTTAATGACGAGGAACTGAAAGAAAATGATGTTGTTAGATTTGGAGTTATCATTTTCTTATTGTGGAAAAGATGATTGCGATGATAAACGTTTCAGAAGGTCATTTTCACTTACACGTTTTGCACGCTGGATTGCTCATCACTAAGTGCAGTGAATAGTTAATGGGGGCAATTTCAGTAATATATGCAAAACTATTTCCATGTACATTTAGCTTGACTTTTGCAAATTGTCTTTTCTGGGAGTCTTCTCATTGATGACAGGGTCAAAACACCTTCCTTAGTCATAGGGAATGAAGGCTGCATAGCACTGACCCAAAGCATGCCTGTTTGTCCCAGTGACCATCCCATGAAACTGTAGGGAGGCAGTGCCATTTCCTCACTCCTACCCCCTTGTGCCCTGTATCCCCTTGACCTGTGATGAAACTGCGCTGTAATTCTACTGGGAATGTGATGATCAAATGCAGTATTATAATCACTAGGTCCTATTGCTTCACAGGCCTTAACTAATCTTTCTCACCCCTGTCTGTGTCAGTTCATGTCTGTGCTGCAGTCAGTGGGATCGAAGCAGAGAGGTTATGAGTCCTGCCTTCAGCCCAGAGAGGAGGCAGGAGCTGTCCAGTGTCTTTTTAATGAGGAAGCCCCATCTCCTGTTTTTCACAGTTTAACTGTCCTTGGCAGCCTGAACGAGAAGAGCCAGGAGCAGCCCAGGGGTGGGGATCATCCTCATCCTGTCCTTGCTCTGTAATGCAAGGGTTCTAGGCCCTCACTGCAGTTTTCTTTCCATGGATATTCTGACAGATTCCTTTTGGAAGGTTGCATCTATACAGATGTGTGTGTATCCTCATAGAGACTTAGCCTGAATGTTGAGGTGAAGGCCCAAGTTGGGATTTGGGCTTTCTTGTGCCTCAGGAAAGAAACTCAGAGGAAATAGTAAATGGATCTGCTGTCAAGCAATTGGGGAAGATGTACACCCCTGGGAAATATATCCATATATGATCAGATGTGAATATGCAATAGAACGTTTTATAAAGCTGCCCATCATTGGCTACAGGTGAACACCCTATGAGGGCCAGGTGGATTTTTAGTCTCTGTGTAGTTTACTGAGCAAGTCCTCATCTTTTAACTCTTTGCAGCTCAATCTGTAGTCCTTAAGATTCCTCGCATTCATTTACAGGCTACCATCAGGTTGCCTAATTATTTATTCCCATTGATTGCTGACCCATCTTGCACAATGAGAAACACATGTTTTTGATGGGACTGAAGGAATAATACTACTCTGGGGCATGTGGAGGGTTGCCAAGCTGGACTGGTACACATTTTGCCTATGAGTGCCTACCTAGAAGTTAATCATCCAGTGGAAACTTGTCAGTTATGCTCTTTCTGTTCAGTGGAAAGACAAAACCTCTGGGTTCTGTTTTTACCCAGTGATGTTAGAAAAGTTTTTGGATAGCATCTTGACATGGAAGACCCCCACCCAGACCTTCCAAATCTTGTTTTTCACTTGGTAGAAAGTCTTGACTGCTCAAACTTGTTGTTATTATAGGTTTGAAACATTACAGATATGAGTGAGGTGGAAATTCATGGGACAGTTACTCTCTCCATCAGACTGATTGATAGAGAAAAATAGGGAAAATTTAGGACCAGAGCTTTCAGCAAGTCTTTGGATACTGGAAGTAAAAGGTCTTTCATTTTCCTTAGCTTTAAAGCTGCTTCTCAAAGAAGATAAGTCACCTGCAGCCATCGTGTTATCTGTCTTAAATATCACAAGTGTTCTTTCTTCACAAGCTGTAAGACTGTGAATTGTTATTTCTTAGTTTTTGAACAAACTCTGCTTAAACTCTTTGCCACGTAAGTGAGCTGCTTAGGAGCTCTCACCCAATTCTCCACAGATAAACTTGTACTGTAGCAGTTGCTCTTATCATCTCTCAGCACATGTGCTTCATGTGAGTATGTCTGGAGCTAGACAGAAACTGTAAGAAGCTCTTGGGTGTTTCTGCGCTGAATTACATCTCAGAAGTTTCAGAGTCCTGACAATATAACTTCAGTCAACACTGAAACCTATGCTAGTACCAGAAAGGAAGCAACATTCATGGCAGTACTACAAAAATGAGTTTTTGAATATAGTCTGAAATGGGAGAAAAGCATTAGACACACTAGATCTCAGTTGTCATATCATTTTTATTTCACGTAGAATCAATCATAGAATCATAGACTCCACCTGTCTGTGGGAAACTCACTGTTCAGTATTCACAGAATCACAGAACTGTAGGGGTTGGAAGGGACCTCAAGAGATCGTGGAGTCCAACCCCCTGCCCAAGCAGCTCCCAGCCCAGATTGCACAGCTCAGTGTTCAGGTCAGTCTTGGACGTCTCCAGAGAAGGAGATCCACCACCTCTGTGTGCAGCTCCAGTGCTCCGTCACTGCGCTGGGAAGAAGTTCCCACACACATTGGTGCAGAACTTCCTATGCTTCAGTTTGTGGCCATTTCTCCTTGTCCTGTCTCCACACACTGCTGAGAAGAGTCTGGCCTCATCCCTTTGCCTCCTGCTCCTTAGATATTTACAGACATGGATCAGATCCCCTCTGAGTCTTCTTATTTCAAGGCTGAACAGTCCCAGGTCTCTCATCCTTTCCTCATAAAGGTGTTCCACATCCTTTATCATCTTTGTGGCCCCCCACTGGGCTCTTTTGAGGAGATCCCTGTCTGTCTATCAGCCTTCCTAGGGACGTGCGTGATGCCCCAGCTCAGTGCTTTGTGCTGTGTGCTGCCTTACTTCAATGCCATAGCTAAGTACACAGAGCGCAAAAACTTGCCCTTTGTGGGGGGAGCTCTCACAGAATTCTCTCATAATTAAATGTTTGTTGAGTTAGAGAGAGAGGGGTTGAAGAATTTTTAACTTTCATCACCTTGGTTGTAATCAGAAATTAAGCCTTGGGATACATCTCAGAAAATACCTGGAGAGTTTGGCCAAAACAGAATGTACCCTCCTGTAAGAGTCATGGTGTCAGGATGGAACTTCAGGCAGGGAGATGATCAAGGCTTCTGGAGTTAGAGTTGGTATGTTGGAAATTAAAACACTGCCTTAATTTGATAGGACAAATGTCTTTAACTGGAAAGTCATTTGGCCAACAGGGATATGATGAAACAGGAAGGGGAAGTAACCACAACCAAACTGATTATGTATGAAGCGATTATTTATACATCAAGTTAACTAATAATTAATGTACAGGCTATTGTTAATAACAGCTGGGGCAGGCTCAGAACTTCTGTTCCTAGTAAAAGAAAGAAGACCTTGCAGGTAGCTATGTGAAAAACCTTATCTAGCTGAATGCCTGGGTGTAGTTCACCCTCTTGTGCTCTGAACCAGAATTACACTCCTATCGAATGAATGATTTTTTTTCTGGTCTGAAATGGCAAGGGTACTGTTGGTCCTGTTCAGGGCAGGCATATGTGACTCTACCTGAGGACACTGCAGTGCATCCTGCAAAAAGCTGGGATGTGTTATTTTCTCTGCAGTGGCTTGGGAGTGTGTCAGGAGGAAAATCAGAGGGAAGGAGCCTCTTTCTTCAGAGTAGTGCTGTTTGCACACAATTTCTATCAAAGTTTATAAACTGCAAGCAGAAATAACTTCAATTTCCTTTGTGTCTATCTTTTCATTAAAGTTAGAAAAATAGTCCTGTGGGGGAGATATGTATCTGGGTATGAGGACAAACTCACAGTCTGTTTCACATCCATGTCACTGGTGTAATTTAAATTGTTCAAAAATTAAGGGGCAGCACAGGAAAATAAACCTGAAAATGGATGAAGAGAAAGCAGTTCATTCGATCGTCATCAAAACAACCCTTGATCAGGCTGCCCAGGGAGCTGTGGGTGCCCCATCCCTGGAGATGCCCAAGGCTGGGCTGGATGGGACCTGGTTTCCAGTGCCTGATTTGTCAGCTAGCAACCCTGCCCCTGGCAGGGAGTTGGGGCTGGATGGTCTTTGAAATTCCTTCCAACCTGAACCATTCTATGATCTCTCTGAACTGCACGCACTGTAGGAGTGTCAACAAGATCTGAGAGAGTTGTGTTGTTCTGATACAGTGGCTGTCAAATGCTCAGTAAATCTGGATGCTCAGAAACAATACAAAGATTAAAGATATAACATGTAGTAATACCATCAGTATCTTAATTAAGTGCAATATTTGGAGCAATACAGGAATGGTTGTGGCCCTAAAACCACAGCAGATCCTACTAAGCTCCCCACTCTTGGTGGTCTGTCTGCAAATACTGGTAGGAGTAGGCACTTCCAAGGCATTAAGCTGAATTTACTCAACTGAAAGAGGTCCTACAAGTGTGCTTTGATAGAAATCAGTATTACTTCCTGGGAAGTTTGGCGAAAACTTCCTCTTACTGGTAGGGATCTAGGGAGACTTGGCTTCACTGCCAAATTTTTTTTATTGTGTTGGTTTTCTTTTTCTAGAATTTTTTCTTTATTTTGGCAATATAAATTCCAAATGAGAGAGGGACTTCCATGCAAAGGATGTAAAGGGATACATGTATCTATTTCCTAATTTGAATAGTTTTAAAAAGCTTCCTATTACCTAACTCTTGGTGCTGTATGGAAAAAATTCTCATGTATCACTTCATTGTACAGACCATAGAATCATGTAATCATTGAAGTTGGGAAAGCCTCTAAGATCACCTAATCCAACTCCCCACCTAACACTGATATTACCCACTGCACCATGTCCCTAAGCACTACATCTACCCTACCCTTACCTTAAACACCTTCAGGGAACGTACCTCCACACTGGTCTATTCCAATCTCTGACCAATTTTTTGGTTAAGAAATTTTTCCAAATACTCAACATGAACCCACTCTGGCTTAACTTGAGGCCATTGCCTCTCGTCCTGTCACTAGTTACCTGAGAGCAGAGGCCAATGCTACCTCATCACAACCTCCTTTCAGGAAGTTGTAGAGGGTAATGAGGTCTCCCCTGAGCTCCTCTTCTCCAGACTGAACACCCCAGTTCCCTCATCAGCTCCCCATAACAATAGGTGCCCCAGATCCCTCAGAGCTCTGTTTCCCTTCTCTGGAACTGCTCCAGGGCCTCCGTGACTTTCCTGTAGTCACGGGCCCAATGATGAATGCAGTACTCGATGTGCAGCATCACCAGTGCTGAGTACAGGGAGGGGATGAATACTTCCCTGCTCCTGCTGGCTGCGCTATCTCTGATGCAAACCAGGCTGCCATTGTTCTTGGCCACCTGGGCACGCTGCTGGCTCAAATTCAGCCAAACATTGACCAACACCCCCTGGTCCATTTCCTTCACTCAGCTTTGCAGCCACTCTATCCCATACCTTTAGCATTGCTTGGGATTGTTGAGAACAAATACAGCACCCAGCATTTTGCCTTGCTGTACTTCATACCACTGGCCTAACCCCATTGATCCAGCCTGTTCATATCCCTCTGTACAGCCTTCCTACCCTAGATGTGTCAGAAGATTTGTGTTTAGGCCACAGTAAATGTATGCCTCTTATCATTTCTATATAAGATAGCGCATGACTTTTGGCTCTGTTTTCCTTTACAGTTTCATCCTCGCTTGTATGAGGATCATTCAAATACCCATGAGAAATTTTCCAAATGAAAAAAATTATAAATCACTTCAACAAAAATTTCTTTGTGAACATACATTTACTTAGCCAGGAATACAATCCATTTATAATTGAAGAAAAGGTAACAGAAGAAAGTTAAGTGGAATTTAACATGTATTTTCATGTTTTAAAAGTGTGTTTCCCATTAAAAGGATATGAATCAGTGGAAGTTCCACCAAAAACCACGTTAACAGCTTAATCATGATTTTTATAAAGCCTAACATAACTCCAAGTTTATCTGAGCCACCAGATTAATTTGGAACTGAAACAATTATGTGATTTCGTAAAACATTCAGGTCAATCTGAGCTGAAACGCTGAGCATGAATGTGTTTCTCTTCTCAGTTCTACTCTTTCCTTGTACTAAGTTCCAAAGCAGCTGCAACAACATCCTCCAGGGCTTTATACGATCTGAGTGGTGCACCTACAGGTGGCGGGACACTTTGTTTTCACCAGTGAATGGCTACAGCCAAACAAGCTTCTAATATTCTTGCAGTTTGCGTACGCGTCTCGATGTCTGCAAGGATTGGCTAAAATAGAATAGATAGAGAAAGATCATGAATTTTATTAATTGAAATAACAGTCCTAGAGTGATACTTCTGATTTTCCAAAGTGTATTTTCTCATTTGTTTTCTTGTCTATGCAGTCTTTGTATGGTTGCTGGGGGAATGTTCATGGACGGTTGGACTAGATGATCTTGAAGCTCTTTTCCAACCTTGGTATTCTATGGTTCCATGCTCAGCTGTTAAAATTGCTTGAGTAATATGTAAAATAGGAAGCAGACAGAAAAACAGTATCTCCCAGTTGAGTTGCCCCCCAAGGAATTCTACAGCAACCAGGGACAGGTGGAGATCTTTATGTCCCCAGGGACACACATGAGTGCTGACAATCCAGACATGCCTTAGGATGTAGGTGCACATCCTGACATTGTGCCCTAAGCTTCCCTGCAGAGGGCAGCAGAAGACCATCAATCGTGCACCTCTTGGCAGCAATTCAGTGCACAGAATGGCAGGGGTAAAGGAATTGGAAGGGTCCGCTGCAGATAAACTGCTCCCAGACCCTGCTCACACTGTGTCAGTAGTTACTAAAACACTATTACGTTAGTGGAGATAAACCAGGGGGCAGCTCTGTGACATCTTTCCTGCAAAAGGCTGCATGAAGATTAGAAAAGGTTAGGTGTGGAGTGATGCATTATAAGGGACTGAAGTCATAATATGAGGTAGTGCAATGCTTGTATTAAGGGGGAAAATACATGCACTTACTGCAAAGCCCTCTGTCACAGTGTCCTGGACAGTCTGCGCACCTGGGTCCTTTCTTGTAAGGTGCAGCCACTTGCATGATGTTATTTCCTCTGAAACATTAAAGGAACAAACACAGAACAAGATCAAAGGGCAGCTCTGAGCCACTGGCAGTTTACTTGCTTCATCACAGTGAAAGACACTGACAGTTTATGGGTACAATGACTATCATGGATAGTCAAGTATGAGTAAGAGCAATTCAGAGAATACAAGAACTTTGTTTTTAAACAGGAGGCATTTAGGGAAATAAAATTAATTGGCTTTTTGCCTTTGTGTAGCATCACTGGTTTAAAAAATTTCACATGCTTCCTTGTTCTGCTTTTCTAATGGCTTTCCAGCACATAAGGAAATTATCTTGGCAGCAACCTGACACATAGGAGTTAGAGATTTGCTCTTCTGTGAATATTCATTTGTTGTTGACTTTCACTTTTGTCTGACTATCTTCTTTGTGTTCATAGTTTACAAGATGACTTGCGCACGATACCTGACCCTTACACAGACCTTTCTTTCTTCGTTCATATGCTAATATTTCCTTAATTTCAGTTTCAATATGAATTACGTTAAAAATTTATACTCAATTTGATGTTAAAGCAACAGTTCACATTAGCGTTTTCAAAATTCCAAACTGCCAAAGCAAACTGAAGGCATCTGCTCCTACAAAGGCTCAGCAGACTGCAGGACTTTTTGAAAGCATATCTAGAACTATCACATCTCAAGAGAAACAAAAAGTGGTACATACGGAGGACAGTAGTGGCAAACATAGAAGTAGTTGTACTGGTTCCTTGGGCAGTGGGCAACTGCACACCCAACCTGGTAGCTGTTGTACCACACTAGCTGTGGAATAAAAAAACATCAATTCATGTCAGATACACACTGTCAAGGTAATAGAAATTTCAACTTGAATTACTTCATCATAGCCCTTTTTCTTTGACATTTCAATGCCCATATAGAAAATACACATGTATTTGAGTGTTTTCCCATTATTTAAAGATCAAAGATGTTGCATCATCATTTATTTATTTACTTCTTTACTTTACATTTCTCTTCTGGGCAGCTCTTTCAGATATTGTCTCCACTGCCTCAGATGTAAATGAGAAAATACGTCAATCTCTCAGTCTTCTTTGCATGAGAAGTTAAAGGACAAGAGCTTGACGACACTAATTTTTTTTTCTTTTTCTGATAATAAATGACCTTCGGTAATCCTAACTGTACATGTGTAATTCTAGTGTGCCACTGTGTTTCACTTCATTTCTCCATACCTGAGCGTAGCTCTTGACGTTGGCGCCCTTTGTAGTTGCTCCAAAACCATACTTGAAATTAGAGGCCTGATTGTGCCAGACTTTGATTGCTTCAGGCCATGTTTTTGGTTGAGATGACAGCAATATATTCTCACCGCAAGTAGTTCCTAAAGTAGAAGTAGTATTTTATTATGTTGGAGTGAAGAAAGTTGTAGGGTGGGAGGCATGACAGAGGGAATGGCAATTTTTTATGGCACTGGCATTCTACAACTCCAAGAGGATAGTACACTTGTTCCTGGAAAGGCATGTTACTATTGTCAGTGTGCTTTCAGTCACAGATGAATATTTGACTACAAAATGTAACAAAAAATATGTATACTTAGTCTGACCAACGTTTCTCTGTCATACAGACCTGTCTAGAGACAAGGAACTAAGCTAGGATAGTTAAGGAAAGGTACAAGAACAGGTCAAGTTCATAGCTAGCCTCCTCTCTCAGGCTCCAACACTTTGTCTTTTGGGTCTTTCTCTGACAAAGTTGATGTTTTTGTGTTTAAAATCCTCAAAAGATGAAAAGCAGATTAAAATTTATCCTTATTTCTAGTTCACATGCAGATAGGCTGTCTGCAAATTATCATTAATCCATTAGTTTAGTCTCCATGCTCTTCACATACCATCAATAACTCTGTGCTGTACAGGGCTGATTTGCATTTCACATGTTTTTGCCCATTTCAGAGCATTTTTGGCAGCTTTCTCACTCCACACCTGAAAGACACAAAGGAAGGAGCATTCAGGCCACGGGAAAAGTTTATGCAGTCCTTGAAGCTGTAGGGAAAAATGGGGACTGATTTGTGTTTTTTGTCCTGAATTTTCTTTCGCATGGTCCTCAAAAGGAGCTGTACCGGTTTATACTACTGGGACATGGGCACCACATTTCTTCAGGCCTAGAGGATGCAGGTCTGTTACGTTGTAGTATCGCACAGTAATGACCTCGAGAATGCCCTGATCAATAGAAATGTTCTTACATACTGTTACCTTCTGTTCCTTTGTGTCTGAGCTGCTGCCGATTGTAGCTCGCAAACATAAGGCAAGAATTTTTGACTCAGTGTGCAAGACATGTTAATACAAGTTTGACAGCAGTAAATAGATGTGGTTGGAGCAAACCTATGTTCATAATAACCCTAAACAAATGGCCCTGGGCATGTTACTTGAGTTTTGTTAATTGTGCAAATCACAGAATCATAGAATTATTACAGTTGGAAAAGACCTCTAAGATCATCTAGTTCAACCAACAAACCACTCCCACCACATCCACTAACCATGCTCATTAATGCCACACCCACCCTTTTCTTGAGCTCCTCCAGGGACGGTGACTCCACCACCTCCCTGGGCAGCATGTCATTCATTATCACTCTTTCTGAGAAGAATTTTTCTCTAATATCCTGAACCTCTTCTGCCACAATTTAAGCCCAGTACTTATCCTATCAAATTAAGACAAGCTGGATAGGAGAGAGCATTTAAGATAGCACTTGTAGTCTGTTCTGAGATCTTTGAAGTGATTTTACAAGTGCTTACTGCATCTAAGTGTGTGAACTTGCAGCATGAATTCTGTAGAAACCAAGGGATAAATTTTGACTTTTTCATCTCAGTTCCGGAATACCTTTCCCATCCTCTCTATTCACTGAATGTGGAGTATTTAGAAGGATACAACTTCCTCCTAATCTTGAAAGTGGGTTATTAGCTATCCATTACTTACCATCTTCAGCATGTTCCTGGCTGTTGGAACTACAGATCTTCGTATTTCATTGTGTTGCTGAAGTATCAGCTGCTTGTTTTTGAGATTAATAAGATCTTGCTGAAACGGCTTTTTGTTTTTTATCTGATAACCGTTGTATTTCTGTGGGTTTTGGTAACGGGGTTTCCCTTGTGGGTATCCATTGTTAATAGGCACAAGGAAGGGCATGTCCACTTTGTTACTGCGAAGGACCTGGAAAACAGTAACAATGATGGTTCTAGTTCTCTGAGTTTTCATAAGCAAGACTGACTGAGAACTTGGAAATTCTCAACTTCTCTTTATCAACTTTTCTCTTTTTATATTTGATACATTTTTATCCTTTCCTTCATTTGAACTGCAATTTTCAGAAGAAGACATGACCCTAAATGAATATTATAGATAGCTATTCTAATGTCAGGTGTCTCCACATCAAGTATGGAGAAAGCTTGGCTCTGGAATCAAATGTCATGACTTGCTTTAACCTCTTGTAAGCACTAATAAGTCCCTGGCTCCTATCACTTGCAAACTTTGAAAGTACATGAAGCTGTATCAGAATTTAGGGTATTTTGCAGATCATCTTCTGAAATATTTAACGTCATTTGAAATACACCAAGAAACTCAGACTGCTGCTCCAGAAGGTTACAACTCTGTACAGCCTGTAGAGCATCTTTTGAATGTTTGAGATACCCCAGGAAGTGTCAAACCATCATTTCCACTGGAACAGATCTACAAAGATCATTTAGTCCGGCTGCCTGACCACTTCAGGGTTAACCGAAGTTAAAGGATAATATTGAGGACATTATTCGAATTCCTTTGGAACACTGACAGGCATAGGGCATCAACCACCTCACTAGGAATCCTACTCCAGGGCTGTCAACCCGTGGAGTAAAGAAATTGTTCCTAAAAAAAGAGGTGATCATCTTTTCTGGAAAACCTATTTTATTTTTTTTCCTTATTAAGCAGATCTTGATAAATAGCTCACATGTCTATGTAGTAGATACCTACACCTTAAAAGAGAAATACTCTCTGAGAAATGATGACTATATTTCTGGCACTGAGATTAATTTAGAATATTTTCTGTTCAAAATTTTTTGAGAAAGGTATTTTTAAAATTGTTCTTGCAAAGAGGAGAATATTTAGATAGGCAGAATAAATATTTCAATACAAAAACCTCAGAAAAACAAGATTTTATCTTTACTGTGGAAATTGAGAGCTTTATAGGTGCTAATAATGATTTCAACCTTGAATTGTAAAGCACTAAATGTCACTCAACCACATCATCTGTCTATACAACCTGCTTGGATATGACTATTATGCATAGGCTTAATGATCCTACCTTTCCATCTGTTTGATGTACCAAAGCAGCCAGGCAAATGATTGCAGTTAGTGGACCCATTTCTACAGAGGAAAAACAGGCAAAGAAACAACAAAAATTACTGTTAATCTCTGTTGCACAAAGTTTGTGTTGTGCTGTGGTATGTAAGCAAGATGAGAAAGCATTTCAATATGAAGTGTGCCACAGAGGAGATTATTTTAGTCATTGTCAAATATAATTGCAAATGCTGAATACACAAATGGACAACACTGTCTTACACAGAGAGAAGACTGCCTTGTATTGAGGCAGTGACCACAAGTCAATTGAGTTACTCAATATATGCTGAATTTCCATTCTTTCTTCCATCTTTACCTCCTTGTATGTAAAAAATTAAAATCATTAATGTGTTCAGCAGGATCACAGAAATGTCCTGCTCAAGGAAACATCACTGATGCTGATATTTTTGAGTGGAGCTTTTCTTTAATGCACAAACAGGTGCTTCTATTTCTTTTCTGCTCCCCATTTCCCCATCAAATCTGCATCATAATCATACAATAAAATGGTGATTATCGTTTCCATCAACACAAAGACACAAACAAAGTCTTCAGAGAATACACTTGGTTATTGGTTGATAAGTCTCTATAGAGGGAAATAGCACAGTACATAAGTAGTCTAAAAATCACTCATATCCATGGAATATTTCTTCTGTATGTCAGAGGAAGGAAAGCAAATATTAAACATTTTTTCCTACAGATGACAGACAATTAATTTTCTCTTTTTAAAGAATGAAGATGTGGCAAAATCCTGGATGAGAATGTTTGAGCTCAACAAGTTATCCTAAAACAAACCAAAACAAACAAGGAAAACAGATGTGATAGAATTGGTTGAACATAAGAAACCTTAGAGCAGAAGTGCCCAACGTGACAATTACAGGTCATTGGTAGAGATCTAATAAATCCTAGTAGTCAGGGAAAATATTGGGACAACCTTTAAAACTATGAATATGGGATGATAACATAAAAAATCCACCAGCCTATCTGTACTGTGCGTCAACTATAATAAATGTGTTGATGCTAGGTAAGCTGAATAAGTGAAGAAAGGATGCAGGGAGCTTTTAGTTCTGACAAGAACTGGAAGATGTGTCCTTATTTCAAATAATTAATTGCAGGTTAATGGGTCCTGGAAAAACAACTTATGTTTAATTCTTTGTTCAATTAAGGGGAATATCTGAAACAATCTGAATCTGTGATGTGGTTTCCTTCTCATTTATGCTGGGTTTATGTTATTGAAGGCAGTGGATTTTACTTGCACTTCAGTCCTCCGTGTGTGAGTCAGATATGCATATGCAGCTTCAGAAATTCCTTTTTATTTTAGGAATAATAATGAAGAATAATGACAGTTGCACAGAAAGTATGTTGGTTTTCTTCCCAGATGCTATGATAAAACTCTTGCTTTTATATATGGCACATCAACTTTCATCTTCAGGAGCAGCACTGAGTTGCCCTCAGTCTCCAAGGAGGCACCAACAGGCCCATTTTTAATCCTCATTAGGAGTTAAATCTCTAAGCAAAATCAGCCCTAGCCAGAGGGTCTGGGAAAGGCCAACTGGAATACTGGAATGAGTGAAGTCTTTGAGTGTGAAACCATTTCACATTCACATTTTATGAGTATTCCACATCAGTTTACAACATAGGAATTACATTCCATTGGGATTGGATCGCACTCAATCACTGCACATAAATGTAACTTGAGGCTTTTACATCTATCCAAAGATCTTACTGCTTATATTCACAGGAAGTGTATGAACAAATATAAGGTGTGAGTCAATACATCAGAAAACAGCAATCAAGCCACTGTTGGAACAAGATAAGTTTTTTTGAATTTTTCAGATGCTGAACTACACAATCTACCCATGGGTAAACTATGCCAAAGAAGAAAAGGGAAAACACAATTACTTTTCACTTACAATTGACGTCATAGGAATAAGTTACACACATTGTTGGGTTATTCTGCACAGTGCGCTGTATTTTTTCATGAGCTAAGAGGTGGGTGTATTAACTCCCAAACTGATAACAACAAAAATGGCACCACAGCAGTGCCATGCAGATATGAGTTCGAATGCAATGGGCTTCATAGTTACAATATGATGGCCCTGTGACTAGGCTAAAAACTTTACAAAGTTGATTCAGACTATGAAAATATTGAGAGAACATGATCTAGTGACTGAACATCCCTGGTGGTAGATAGGTTGCAGAGAGATTGATCATTTATTTCAGCGCTGTACACTGTCTCATGCTACAAATCAGTAACACAACCTATCACGCTACAGACTTCATGCCATGCAGGTACTTGTATTCTCAGGCTTGCATAAGGTAAAAGTAAGTTGCATGAGGTAGAAACAGAGCTCCCACTGTGTTAATGAAGAGTAAATTCTAATCTGGAGGGTTGTTGTTGTCTGCTGAGGATTTGTCTGACTCTTCCTCCAGTTATACATAGAAAGATCTTTCTGTGACTCCAAAAAAAAAAAGCTACAACAGGAAACAAAACGTTTCTAGCTTCAGAATTAAACCAGATTAAAATACACCTGCACTTCTTCAATTGTCAGATGTCAACCAAATCCATTCCTTGGAATTAATTTATTTGGGGTTACTTTCAAAGTCAGAAGATGATCATTCCCAGTTACCCTCCCATGTCAATAGTACTCAATCAAGTAAATTGTTTCCATGCTTATGAAAAGACAAAGCACAGCAACATGCTTTTAGGTAGCTCTGTTTGAAACCTCCATTCATTTCATGCAACTTTGATCAAACTAAGTTCGATTAAATTGTAAATAAATACAAACGTATTTTGTAACAAAATTTTCATTCTGCATTAAGAAGCCACAATCAGCTTACTGTGTACTAGAAGATGTAAAAGATATTTTAAAATGGCATATACCTGAAAGTTTGGATAAATATTTGACATCTCTAGATGGCAACATTTTGAGGGCACATCAAAGAATCACAGAATTGCAGGGTTTGAAGGAAGTCAAGAGAACACTGAGTTCAATTCCTCTGCTAAAGCAATACCCTACAATAGGTTGCAGAGGTCTGCATCCAGATGGGTCTTGAATATCTCCAAAGAAGGAGACTCTACCACCTCTCTGGGCAGCCTATGCCAGTGCTCCATCACTCTGTCACTAAAGAAGTTCTTCCTTGAATAAATATCAGATGTACTAATATTTTGCCATATTCCAGAGGAATAAATTTGATATAACAATAATTCATAAGAAAAGCATGTATTGTTATTGACTACAGTTCAGTGCAAAATGGGTTAATTTATTTGAAGAGTACCTTTTGAACTAAAAAAGTGTGATTTAGACTTCAGTTCAGAGGTTTCTCACCCAGATAGGTGGAACCCATGCTTTCTGAGCTAAAAATATAATTTATTTATTTATTTTTTAATTCTACCTCTGTGATAAATGTAAGTAGATATTTTCTTTTAAGTACCAGGTCTGGTAAGACTTGGATACTAACTACACTAGTCTTCATAACACAACACCCAACCAATGCTGACCATGTAACTGCGGATAACATTTATATTTCCAAAATAAAATTCTCTGTACATTACCTCTTTCTGGAGATACTTCTTCTGTTGCTTGGGGAGAGTCTTGAAAGTTAGAGGCTTTCCTCATGCTAGGGCTGTATATATATACCCATTCTCTTTCTTTGTCAATATTTACTGCAGATAAATGACATCACCTTTGGGGCTGTGCATTCTAGAAGAAATAATTTTTCCTAAGGAGCAGGTGACTGCAAATAAACCAATCCAACTGCATTGTTCTTCATTTTGTCTTTTCTTCTCCATCTCTAGGGCAAGAAAGGATAAAAGGCCTATTCTATTGCAACGCCTGTAGATTGATTAAAAAAACCCTGTAGATTGATAAACAGGCTGATGTATTCTCAAAACAAAGCTCAACTTTAGGAATGTTGCTTTGAAATTCTCTTTTCTGATTCTGGCATAAATATTTTGAGGTAGAAACATAAGTCAGACAATTCAACAAACTGGGAAACTGATACTTTCTTTTAAGAAGCTCCTGAACTTTAAGATATAAAATGTATATTGCTTTAGTTCACTGAGGTCAAAAGGCTGTGGGACAGGGCACTATTTATAGATACTATAAAGAATGTCATCCCATGTGTTGCTGAAGAGTAAACTACTTGCAAAATGGGTGTAGGTGTGTACCTCTTCCCCCCTGGTCTGAAGAGATGTTTGAATGTTTGGCTTGTGTTTGATTTCGTTTCCCTTCAGGGTAGCATCACTTAACTCTCATATCTTTGTTGCCACTGTTCTTAATAAAGTATCATCATAAAGTCAAATCTGACAGCTCCTCAGTGCTCATCTCTGCTGTTTAAACACAGCTTGTCTTGCTTTGTTCTTCGCAGCATGTTGGCTTTTGGAAGTCATAAAGTATCTCCTCATGCTGCACATGTAGTTCCCTTCCTCATCCTTGCCTTTACTTTTATGACTCCTCGTTGAGCAACATTCTGGTTGGAACTCAACTGAATTTCCTTTTCAAAGTACAACTCAATTTTGTTTTGTTATTTCCCATTTTTCACAGAACTTCTGAAGTTGTTGCTGTTGTCAGCATTTTGGTATTGGATTATAGTTCTTTTGCAACACAGCTGCTTTTGTTGTTTATCTTTATAATGGGTAAAACTATGGGAAGTCAAAAGCTCTCCTACATCGTTCAGTGTTCTGAGAAAAGGGCAAGGGTGATTTTCACTGTGAAATCTTTTCCTGTGATAACTTTGATGAAACTACAGTTATCACTAGAAGAAGCCCAGTAAACTGCCCACTGCAGTTAAGAGTACAGCTCTCTATTGGCTGAAAGAACAGGCTTAATCTAGCAGTTCCACCTACTCAGTCTTGGGAAATTGTTTTACTTTTTTCCCTGCTACCACATAGAAAATATTTATCTAAGTCTGACTAGAAGATTTAAAGTGAAAACACACATCCCCCTCTGAATCACTCCATCCAGTATACTCAGTAATTTTCATTAACTTGCTACAGTCACCTGAGCTTTATTTGTATTGTTAAAATTAAATAATATTCTGCAAGTATTTCTTTAAAATGTGCCACACCTGTTTAAATAATCAAATCCATTTATCTTATAAAGAATATCTGTCAGATACGTTACAGACCATGGTCAATGGGTAAAAGAATTGGGAAGAAAACAGAGATTAATAAAACTGACATCCGGGTCAATGGTACTGAGAGCAATTTAGCGTATCAACTCCTTCTTACTTAAGTGGATTATCAGAAAGGGTGGAGTAATTTAATTTCAAAAATTACGAAGAAAATAAAAAAGGATTAATTCCACCATTTTCTACAAATGTACAGGTGTACTCTTCACTGGTCAAGGAGCTGGCTAGGGGGCTGGGCCCAGAGGGTGCTGGTGAATGGAGTTACATCCAGCTGGTGACCAATCATGAGTGGTTTTCCACTGGGATCAGAACTGGGGACCACCCTGTTTAATATATTTATTGATGACAAGGACAAGGGTATTGAGTGCACACTCAATATGTTTGCAGATGACACCAAGTTGGCTGGAAATGTCAGTCTGCCTAGGGGTAGCAAGGCACTACAGAGGGATCTGGACAGGCTGGATCAGTGGGTTGTGTCCAATGGGAAGCAAAGAAGGCAAACCTTTCAAGAAGTGTTCAAGTGTTCAGTCCTGAATTTTAGTCACAACAACCCCAGACAATGCTAAAGGCTTGGGGCAGAGTGGCTGTGAAGCTGCATGAAGGAAAATTCTCTGGTGATGTAAACTGATGCTCAGCTGAACATGAGCCAGCAGTGTGCCCAGTTGGCCAAGAAGGCCAATGGCTTCCTGGCTTCTGCATCAGAAATAGAGCAGCCAGCAGGAGCAGAAGGTGGTTGTCCCCCTGTACTCAGCACCAATGAGGCTGCACCTCAAGGACCCTAATCTCTTTTGTGCTCCTCTTTACAAGAAAGACACTGATGCCCTGGGGCATGTCCAGAGAGGAGCCATGGAGCTGTGAGGAGTCTGGAACACAAGAACAGTCCTATGGTGAGCAGCTGAGGGAACTGGGATTGTGCAGTCTGGAGAAGAAGAGGCCTTGGGGAGACCTTATCACTCCCTACACCTCCTGATAGGAGGCTGTGTTGAGGTGGGGGTCAGACTCCGCTCCCAAGTAACAGTGATAACATGAGAAGTGATGCTCTCAAGTTTTGCTGGGGAGGTTCAGATTGAATATTAGGGAGAATTACATCTCCAAAAGAGTGGTAATGCATTGGCACAGGCTGCTCAAGGAGGTGGTGGAATCACTGTCCCTGGAGATGTTCATGAAATGAGTAGATATGGCACTGAGAGACTTGGTTAGTGAGCAGAGTGCGGATGGACTGATGGTTGGACTAGATGATCTTAGAGATATTTTCCTTTTTTAATGATTCTGTGAGTCCATTGATGTATTTTTAAAATAGATACATTTACAGAAAGTTAGTTTAAAACATAAACAAATTCATCTGGAGAGATTTGACTGGGAGATAACCAGTGAAAGAAATAATTATGACAGTTATTGCCAGATAGGAGTAAATGCCCTCCAAAACCTAGCCACTGTAAAAATTAGGCACAGAAATGCAGAAACTATGAGAATCTTTGAAGGCTATTAGATTACAGATTTGGAGATGCTGAGCATGGACAGCTTGCATGTTGAAAATTCTGACAACAGCACAATTCTATTACAGTTGCAATGATCTGGAGGAGCTGTGTGTTCAGCTAGCATTGAGAGCACGTGCAACAACCCATCGGAACACATACTGTGATAGCCACCTTCAGCTTTAGGAGAGCAAAGCCATTCTCCATGACTTTTCTCTACCATTTTCAGTCCAAGCAAATGTACCAGTTAGATCAGTGCCCACAGTGGTACAACTGGTGTCTTTAAGGACTGAAATGTGTTTTCCCTTTACTAATGAGACATTTCAGGCACTATTGACCGTAGGTGATTATTCAAGTCCACTGCCAGAGGCAGACCTGCAGTGTGACTTCTCACCACAGCTCAGCTTCAGCTTACGTAGCTAATGACTTCAGCTGTAGATATCTTTGTCTGAAAAAGGCTATACAAACAACTAACATTTCTCATGAATGCATTTTTTGTTGACTACATGCATTTGCTTGGTAAAGGTGTTTCTTTAATATGTCAGTAGTGATGGCAACATGGGGCTTTTTGCCATGAATTCTTTAAAAATGTTTCAGCCTTAATCATAGAATCATAAAAGGGCTTGGGTTGGAAGGGACCTCGAAGATCACACGGTCCCAACACTCTTGCCATGGGTAGGGTTGCCAGCTACTAAATGAAACTGCCCAGGAACCCACAAAACCTGGCCTTGAAAGCCTTCAGGGATGGAGTGCCCACACTTTCCTGGGCAGCTTCTTCCAGTGCCTCACCACCATCTGAGTGAAGAATTTCTTCCTAACAACTAACCTAAACCTCCCCTCTTACAGTTTAAATTCATTCCCCCTTGCCCAATCACTATCTATCTGTGTAAAAAGTTGATCCTCCATACTATCCATAAGCATTTTTACCTTCTCCTATGCTTGATGCAGAAGTATACCAAAGATGTGTTGAAAAGCAGGAGGATTGGTCTTTGCATAAAGCCCAGTTGATAAAAATTGTTTTGAACATGTTAAGGCTGAAAAGCACATTAAAGTGTAGAAGAAAACAGGGAAATCTGATTCACGAATAGTGAATCCTACATGGACTGGTCACAGTAAGCAAATGGGAAATGTTCAGAGCAGTGAAAAGATGCATTAAAGATGCTCCATCTAAGATGACAGTACACCACCATGAAGAGCCATTTGGAAATGATATTGCTGATTAATGACAATATTAATTGTAATAATTATTGAACTAACTGCTTCTGGCCATGGTCAAACCTGTTTGTGTGGCAGCTTTCCACCTTGTTTGTAAGAGCAGAGAGGTTATAACACTCTGAAGTGTGAAGCTGCTTGATTAAGCCTGGATAGAACTCATGTTACCAAGAGATGTATTACATACCCTGTCACTCAAGTGAGAGGGCTTTCTGCACACCTTGCTGAAATGGTGCCATTCCACAGTCTGATGAGCAGAAATCATACACGTAGATGGAGAAGAGGGAAGAGGGAGTATTTAACTGCATGAAAAGGGACCTGATCAAAAAAAGCACTGTAATGGAAGCTATAGAGTTCTGGTTTCTACATCCTGTAATGCCATTGCCTTTCACAGAGACATGATCTGATAGAAAATGTACACACAGTCCAGGAAGTAGAGTCTGGAACATTGACTTTTTGAATTCTATAATGAGATGTAGAAGAATAATTGGTAAAAAAAAATGCTTCTTGGCTGAAACCAATGCATTTCTTTTACAAGTTTCTGATATTGTAAGTACCTAGTTATTCACACTAATGTCGAAGATATCTAAATACATGTGCTTACGTTAGTGCTTTTCTATGGTCAAGGTGGGGAAAAGCAAATACATACATTTCTTAATAAGTTAATGAGTAGATTCTTTTAAAAGAAGTCATAGAAAATAATTGTGTCTAACTAGAAGAGGGCATGTGTAATGTGGGAGTCTGTATCAGAGGGAAGGAGTTCTTCTAGGTTTCTGTAGACTGAAATCTAAATGCAGTAGGATGAAACAGGATGTCCAAGGCACACTGCAGTGCTAAAACTTTTACACAGGACACAGGGAAGACCTGTCCCCTTCCAAATTGCATTTGAAAGCTTGGCAGGGTACTTGGGGGCACCACACCAATTTCTGGACTCTGAAATGGGTTAAATGCCTACGTATGAATTGTAAGGATTTCCTGAGAGAGCCTTATCACATACTAAGATATGTACTTTTTGGAAAGCTTATTAAATCTCGGACTGTGGTCTTCATTAAGCAAGACTGAGATGAAACTGCAGGTGAAAGGCAAGTGGTACCAGTACCACTTAATGTACTCATTTTCAAATGTGGGTACTGCAGAAACTTTTGTTTTGTGGCTTACAATATCACCACTACAATTGAACATGCCAATCTTAGCCTTTTGATCACCAGAATTCAGCTTACCCAAATCTATAGTGTAGTTGTCTTCATCTACATGCAGTTTTCTTTGTCACTGAAAAAAAGCAGTCAGTTCTAAGGTGGGACGTGTGCTGCTCTGAATGTCTCACCTTAAAGCAGAACATGCAATTCAAGAATTAAAAACATATTTTATTTAACAAACAATTAAGGGAATTTGGAGCAATTAGTCTGCATTACAGGTATCTCAGTCCTGGAGAAGTGAATTTCACCTCCTACTTTTCTGCAATGGAGTGTGAAGAACTGGAGCAGCCTGTAACCTGTGGAGAAGATTCATTTGGATCAAACACCCCAAAACGAATCTGTACAGAGAAAAAATCATGTAAAATCCTGCCTTCAGCAGCTGGAAGCTCTTTGAGAAGCACTGTAAACAAATATTCATAGCCTGTTTTTGTGTGACTGATATCTCATAAACTGTATCTGAATCAACAAGTTCAACATGATCAGAAAAATTGTCTTCAGAGATTTGGGCTTTGTGGCTTTGCTTCACCTACCACTCCAAAATCAAGTGCACTTACTGACTACAGTCAATTTCAGGTGTCATCTTTGTCCCATGTTCTGACTTTTGCAGTGTTTTATTGGTTTAAAAGCTGGAACAGTGACACCGTTCTATTTGGTTTCCCATACTGGGACATTGCAGAACCTCAGTGCAGAACATGATGGGTAGGAAATTGGGAAAGGAGTGAGACATACTGAAAGTAA
Organism: Oreortyx pictus; assembly: GCA_036925125.1. NCBI lineage: Eukaryota > Metazoa > Chordata > Aves > Galliformes > Odontophoridae > Oreortyx > Oreortyx pictus. The sequence continues at coordinate 104,502,369 of JAUPFR010000002.1, read as the reverse complement.
GGTCAGCTATGGAATGGGACATCACTGACAATTGCAAATTGCAATGACTGTGGAACTCATGACAACATACAGTTACACTTCGTGGAGGATGACCAACAGTGGCTAGAGCAAGATTCTATTTTTCTTTTCTTACCACACAATCAATCGCTAAACAAGCAATTCAGCTCATAGAACAGCTGTCACACTGCCGGCCTTGAGAAGTTACTGCTAAAAGTAACTACTGGATTTGCAGCGTGAAGGTGGAAAAATAAATGGATATTAACTCTTCAAATGTCTTCAGCTCCTAGCAGCTTCCTACTTTTGGCCAATGCCTTGATTACACTTAGGATTTTAGGATTTAGCACATCACCAATACAAACTTACTGAGGGTGGACTCTATCCTTTTATTTGGGTCATTGTTGAGGGTGTTGAACAAGACCAGAACCAGCAGCAAATCACTAGCTACAGCCTCTAACCAGTCTGTGCCACTGATCACAGCCCCCTGAGCTCTGCTGATCAGCTAGTTTTCAGTGCACCTTATTGACTGCTCATCTGCCTGAAATGCCTAAGCTTGCTTATGAAATTGTTGTGGGAGACAGCATCTAACACTGCGCTGTAGTCAAGGTACACAACACCCACTGCTCTCCCCCATAGAGGGATGCCAGGTCTTTGTCTCTCACAGGCCATCTGCCAGGTGTACTGCAGTCACTGAGTCACCTAATATGGTGTGAGACATTTCTATCTGGGCCATGTAACCACTTCCATCAGTCACTGGGAAGACAGAGATCAGGGAAGCGACAGTGTGCAAACCACCACAAATCTCTGTGATGTGAGGATCAGGGGAATCATCCAGGAGGGGTACATACTTCAGCATATTCAGGTAGAACAGGGATCCACCCAAATTTCCTACATAGTGGGTGAGGTAATATTTTTCACAGGAGAGGGAGATGGAAATCTAACCATGCTGTGCACTTATCTGTGTCTCTTCCTCTAAATATGCTGAATTAAGCATATTAGTACCAGGTCACTGGGGTGATTCAGTGTGAATTATACATTTTATCTAATTTAGTTGAGAAAATGGGAAAGAAAGGTTATATTTAGTTATCAGTAATGAAATTCTACCTTCATATCTCTGTTTCAGCTGCAGGAAAAGAGCACCAACACGTAGCAATTATTTTAAGCATTTTTCCAAGAAGAATAAAAAAGTTTTTTTCCAGTGTCTGGGCCTTAATTTTTAAAACTGTCTTTCATAAGCAGACTCTACAATAAATAAGAGGGCTGCTCCGAAAGTATCCCCTCCTATTTTATTTATGTTACCCCACAACATCAGAAGTGGATGTTGGTGGGATGACAGAGGTTGAACCTTCCCACCAAAATCTCCTTCCATGTTGTTGCTGTGTGACAGATGGCAGCTGAGGGGCAGTCTGGTGACAACTCACAGCTAATGGTGGTGGCTATGCTGAAAAATAGTGTTTTGTAGCTGAGAATTTGCTCTATCCAATAGTGTGCTCTTTGTATCAGTCGTAATTTCCATGGAAAATAAGAGGCCGCATTACTTTTGAAGTGACCTATTTATGTGCTTCATTTAGGTTTTACAGAGATCAGAACTTTTAACAGCTACTACATGATTACATATCCTAGAGTCCTTTTCCAAGAATGCTTCACATTCAGGTTGCTCCTTGAGAATACTTTCTTAAGGGGCAAGCTTGGGCAGCTGTGGTGAGAGATCTTTGGGAATAGGATTCATGTAAACATTTGTCATCATTTTATCTGTTAGGAGAAAGGAATGACTTTTGCTCAGATCTGAAAAGTAACTTCCAGCTAATTATTTTAAGTACATTGTCAAAGAACCTTCTCATAACCTCGAGGAAACAATGCACAAGATGAAAAATAGGGAATGCACTGGGCTGGCTTTTTTAGAAGCACTTAACAAGAGCTCCTCACAGTTCTTTCTTCAAATGCAGTTGAATTTCTGAGTGTCATTCCAATCATTCTGACAAAATCTTGAAACTTTGGCTGTAGATGTCTGCTATAGATGATTATTGATTTTCCCTCTCATATTTTTTTTAAGGATTTAATTTTCTGAAGGAGAAATATGGATCTCTCTTTAAGAAATATTCACTACAGCCTATGAACCATCCAGCACTCTGGCTTGGATTATTATTATTATTATTACATTGCAGGTTACATTTTTCTCTGATCATGTATTCATTTTGGACTAGTTCCTTCTTTTTGGTCAAAAAGGGAGAATAAATAAATCCCTCTGTTCTAGTTGCTCAGTCTGTTTTCTTCTGAAAGTTATTGGCTTCATAACCACCTTGAGTAACTGGGGAAGGCCTTGATATGATGTGTGGCTAAATGTAATCTCACTAAAGGTCCCATTGCTGGATGGAGAAATGAAGTTACTGGGAATATCAGAGGTGTCAATTTACAGTAGAAAAGAGCTGCAGACTTCAAGTATCTGCAGGAAACATCACTTTCTTGTTTACTGCATTCATGCAGTATTTTAAGATATCAAGCAAATTACTTAGCTCAGTGTAAAGTTGAGCTTGCACATCTGTCTTCCAAAAAGTACACTAGGAATTTCCACTATGTGCAGTATAGGTTTTACATTATGAGTCATTTCTGTACTAATATTTACAGAGCAATATAGGGTAAACCTCTCTGGAATATCAATATACCAACTTAGGACTAGTAACAGTGAAAAGAATAAAATAACTAACTCTCAGGTCTTACTAATAGGATGGTGGTTAATGTATCCCAGAAAAAAATGTGCCTTTTATTTTTTTTTATCATTAATCCAGTCTAAAACTTCTAGCTGTTACCTGCTATATTGTGTTCTAGCTTGTTATCATCCAGTTTGCATTTATGTCCTTTGTCATTCTTTTGCTTCATCTTCAATCATCCCAGACAGCATTTCCAGTTTATTAGGCCCTTTTTGAATTCCAGTCTCACCCTCTACACAATGTGGAACATCAACCAGCTTGGTGCCAGCGAAATTTTTTATAATTGGACTCCCTATTCAACTGTGCAAGTAAACAATGAAAACAGTGATTGCCTCCTGCAACAGGGGAGCCCTCGGGGCCCCTACCTGATATGAATTCTTCACATCAATGAGAGATGCGAGTTGAAACTGTGTTCTCTTTGCAGACATTTAATCCAAACTGCATTTTCTTTGTTTATATGTGACAACATATGGGCCAATATCAGAAGTCTGATTAAAGATGAAGTGTACCTTGTCTGTTACTTCCAGTTTACTCATCTTGCCAATTATCCATGTGTTAGCTGACAGTCGATACACCCCCTTGGATTGGAAACATGAGATACCTGCTACAAACTAATTAAGATATTTATTGATTAGTGAAGACACCTTGAGGTAAGAAGAAAAACAACAAGTAATCTAACTAACCAATAAAATCTGTACTCCAATTAACCAATCATTAAGCTTCTAATATTAATTGACTGTTACATAACTATGCAAGTGATTATTCACAGCTGTGAAACTGTTAATTATGGATCTTGAATCTAATTACTCACTTAAAGCAACTGTTAAATAACAATTCTTTTCATACTGTGATATAATGCTATTTCCTCTGCACCAAGATTTCTGGGTGTTGGCCTGGTGTAAAATCCAGTGAGTTGCCTAAAGGAGTTCTCTTCTATCCTTGTGGACTCAGCTCCACTGCTTGACGTGACCTTGGTCTGTAGGTGTCTACTTTCTTACTGTTGTTTTACCTGCAACTCTTTTTTGATTGTTTTTTTTTTTTTCCTCCGTTTTTCTAAGTTTGGGACAGTTTAACTGTTCTTCTTGGACTTTTTTTTTCCACAGAATCACAGAACTGTAGGGGTGATGAAAGTGAAAGGAATTCTAGAGATAGAGTCTAACCTTCCTGCCAAAGCAGCTTCCTAGCCCTGGTTGCACAGGTAGGCATCCAGGTAGGTCTTGAATGTCTTTCAAATAAACAGACCTTCCCTAATTACAAGTTTTCATTGATTCTAGTTGCTTTTTTTTTACTGTTTTAGTAAAAGCATAATATTTCAGACTTAATTCTGGTTTTATCTTATCTCTTTCCCGATAAGATAGATATGAGTACCATTGCAACTCCTGTCACCCCTATCTTTGTCCAGTTCTTTACCGTATAGAGTCACTGAACAGTATTATTTTGCTTTCGAATTGTTTCTTCTTCTGCATAAGTTAAGTTGAGCACAAGTGGGATCTTATCTCATGTGCAGGTGAGCTGCATACCACAGCAGCAAGGTAACTGGTTTTTCATTCTTCTACTTTATGCTCTTGTGGTTCCCTTTTATGGACTCAACTATTGTGAGGCCTCACCACCTGACAAGGCCTCTTGATTGCTGGCTGGAATTTTAAAGTGTAGAATGTGTTTTCTTCTCCAGAAGACTTTTATAGCCTTATATACTTTTCCCCAAAAATTGAATCCAGGATTTTTTCTTATACTATGTAGTCTGAAACTCTGATGATTCAAATGCTCCTTCTGTTCCCTTTTTAGGTTGATGTTCTATATTCCTTCTTTCCAAAAGTCTAAATTGCCTTTGATAGTGAGGTGATTATCTTCATGAATTTGGTCATTCATGATTCAAAGATTTATTTTTTTAGTTCCATGAATGTTGGTGGTGATTTTCATCAAAATTAAGTACTGTCTGCCATCTCACTGCAATGTTTAATCTTGCATTTGTCCTGACTTCTGTTGAAAGAAAGACAATCTACATGGAGACTTACTGCATTTCTCCTGTGTTTGTAGGTCATTGACAAAGATGTCAAAGAGTACCTGTCCCAAGATGGACACCTGTAGGACACCACTTGTCACTGGTCTCCACCTGGACATAGAACCACAATGCTGACCTCAACAGTCTGACTGCAGACATCCAAACAATTCCTTATCCATTGAATAGTCCACCCTTCAAATCTGTATCTTTACAATTCAGAAATAAGAATGCGACCTGGGACCGTATCTATGGCCTTGTAGCAGTCCAGGCAGATCTAAGGCCACCATATTGGTGAGACATGAACTGCCCTTGGTGAAACCATTCAGTCTGCCTTGGTTCACATCTTTGTCTTTTGTGTGCTTTAACATTCTTTCCAAGAGGTTCTGCTCCATGACCTTGTCAGGCACAGATGTAAGGCTCACCAGCTTGTAGTTCCCCTGGTCTTCCATTCTTCCTTTCTTAAACAAGGGAGTGATGTTTTCCTTTTTCCAGTCAACAGCTTTTCAAATGTGATAAATTATATCTTGGTAACCACATCAGTCAGTTCCTTCAGCACCCTGGAATGCATGTCTTCTGACCCCAGAGACTTGTGCATATTCAGTCTCATGAGGCAGTCTCAAATTGGCTCTTTGCTTACAGTGGGAAGGATTTTTCCCCCCACAAACCCCACCTAGAGGTTCAGCTACAGAGAGATGTAGGTAGTCTGACAGTCAGGGAAGACTGAGTCAAAGAACTTGAGTACCTCACCCTTCTCCATATCTGTTTTTGTCATTGCTCCCTTCTCATTTCTCAGAGGGGATGCATCCTCCTTGGCCTGTTTCTTCTGAATAATGTACCTGTAGAATCCCTTCCTGTTATTTTTCAAATCCATGACGGCTGCAATTGCTCCATGTCTGATCCCACCTCTACACATCCTTTTGGCATCCCTGTATTCTTCCTTGCTTCCACTGTCTATGTATTTCCTTCTTTTCTCTCAGCCTGACCAGCAGGTCCTTGTTCAGGCGTGCTGGTTTCCTGTCTCCTTTGCTTTGTTTCTTATACTGGGCGATGGAAAGCTCTGGTGCTCTCAGACATTTGTCTTGCTTGTCCTTTGCTTTTCAAAAAGCAAATGCTTTGGATCAGTGAAGTACCACTCCCATGGACCTAGAAAGTGTTTGCCAGGAAACATTCTGTTTGTCAAAGCAATTTTTCTTTTACATTCACTATTGTACAGCTAAAGCACTTGTTTCACAAGAATACTTTTAGTGCCAAAAAATAAATTGCAAACTCTCTTCAGCTTATCAAATAAACAGCTAATGTATATTTACCTTAAAATCACGTCACCATCTGAAAGTCTAATTTTAAGAGTAAACTGTGGCTGCTTTCCTCAGTTTCTCCTCTGATATCTTTCTTTTTCTCTCTTAAACCCTTACTTCTGTCAAAGGTGTAAACTGTTCAAGCAGGATATACTGGACTTTAAATCATTAAATAATTATGTATTGCTTTTTATGACTTTTATCACATGCAGCTAAGATTCAGCAAGCATTTGGACTGCTTGTAGTCCCATAACTACTTCCCTGCAGTGTCTGCGGGTGGAGCAGGCACGGGGGAGGTGAGCTGGTATCTGGGGTTTCTTGTAGTGAATCCTCAGTGGTGCTGAGATGTCAATTTCTCCACCTCTTTGGAAGCCAATGACTGTGATGACTCATCCAAAGGCTCATTGATTTCCTTCTGGCTTCTGGACTACCCTTTTTTTTCCTTTTTTTTTTTTAAATTATTTTTAAATTTATTTCATAGATTCATAGATTCATTAGGTTGGAAAGATTTCTGTGACGCGTTTCCATTTAGGTGTTTTCCTACTTAAATACTTGAGATACCAAGAGTTCTATCTCAGCTCTTCCCCTCTCTCAGTTCATACTTTGCTGTTTTTCTGAAGACTGTTGCTCTGCTCTTTGTCTGCAGTAGCAGATGCATGCACTTGGGCCATCTCAGAGTGATGCCGAGGAACTCAGAGACAGGCAGCTGTATGCTGGAGTGTGTCTGGGGGAAGCTGGCAGCTGGGATTGCAGAGGGAGAGGATTATATTCAATCTGAGTGTAAAATTTGGAGTTCAAGCTACTTTCATGTAAATCTGTATTCATATTTTCCTGTTGCAAGTGTGCTGAGCTCGTTGGCTCAGCGGTATCCACAGGTGATAAGTTGAACAGATGAATGAAGCTTTATGCACTGTTTTTCTCTTCCTATCACGTTCACATTTGCAGTGGGTGCATCTCATTAGTTAGCTCTCTGTACATCAGGTCTAATGTTCAAGGCCAGTTTAGCCAGCTGAAATCTTCCATGAAGTGAAAGAAGCTGATTTGGCAAACATGGAGATCCAGAAAGTTTAGGTGAGTGGTTCAGTGCAATCTCTGCCCAGTGAATTCCTATATGTTGTTTTAAGGTCTCATGTCTTTCCCCTGCTCAGATCAATGGAAGGTTCCTTTCCTAGACATGCTCATGGGGCAACCTGCACTGGGCTGCCCTGCTTGTGGACTTGAGGTGGTAATTTTCCCAAGAGCATGGTACAATCTTGCCCTCTAATGGACAGCAGCCATAGCTTGCAGAGCAGAATTGCTAGAGCTGCACTCTGCACACACAGCCCTGTCCCCAGACCCCATGAGGATGGCCATCCCTGGGATAAGACAAGGAGGTGGCATTACAGAAGTAACCCCACTTCTTTGTAAGCCCAACCCTAAAGGATTTTGTATTAGTGCAACAAGTTTGCTCACAATGTGACACCTCATTGCAGCTTCAAATGTGTATGCACTGACATCCAGGTAGAAATTTATATTAACAGATTTATTATAGGAACCAAGGTTTATTATATTAATGCAGACCTGCTTTCCAGCATGAGCAGCTGTATCACTATAGGATAAATTCCTGGTGCAGCAACTAAAATCCCAGTCTTGGCTTCTGCTGTTTTATTTTTTGTGAAGTGATGCTATCACTTCTAGCAGCCTCTGGAGATTTGTCATTTTAATTTGAATCATAGAATCACCTAGGTTGGAAAAGACCTCCAGTATCACCCAGTCCAACCATCCACCTTCCGCCAATATTTCTCACCAAACCATGTTCCTCAGTACAACATCTAAACATCTCTTGAGCACTACCAGGGATGGTGACTCCACCACCTCCATGGGCAGCACATTCCAGTGCCTGACTGCTCTTTGGGAAAGAATTTTTTGACAATGTCCAAGCTTAAGAGCTCTTCCTCATTTTATTTTTTCCTTATTGATTTTTTTCATTTTTCTTTAAGCCTGATAAACAAATGATGAGGAATGAAGAGTAGTTTACACTTCACTTTCAAAACACTTTCAAAACACTTGCTTAGATCAAGATTAGAACTGGAGGGAACTTTTCAAAGTCCAAATTCAAAATGCACAGACCTGAAGTATTTGCTTGAGATGATTTTGCATATATTGATTCTTTTCCCTGCAGAGTTGGCTCTGGGAACCAATTGAATATAGCAACCTACTCCACCTGCCCAGAGGTTGGTCCTGCCAAGAAGTAAAGGAACAGAAAGTACAATTTTAAACATATTACCACATATTAAATAAAAAACAGCATGGTGCCAGGCATCCATTTATTATTGTATGATAAACTGTATGGTCTTTTCTAAGTCACCCTTTATCCACACAATCTTATATAAATATGTAGAAATGATGTTTAAGATTGTTACAGCAGAGATGAAATTTTAATGCAACTGTGGGAGATGTGAGAATGGAAATCTCTGCCTGAAGTGAGACTCAGTGCCAGAAGAAAAACTCCTATCACAATGTATTTGTAGTTTTTTTTTCTAATCACTGATAGAAGATTGTTTTTGTTCGTGGAAGTTGATTGGATATCACTGGTACTACACTGTGTTTGCTGATAATATGCAGTTATCTTATTCTATACAAACAGCAACTGATTTACAGCTGGGTTGTAATCATCATGAGAACCCTTGACTCATTTCTTCTGAGTTTTCTTATCTGTTATTTCTGGTTGTGGTATTCCCCTTAAACATTCTAAAAGCTGCACTGAACATATACTGCCTGCAGTCTGTTGCTTATGCTCACCTCCTGTTTATAATGCCATGTCTATAAGCTATTTGATAAAACACATAGACTCACTTTAAGAGAAAGGTGTCTTTCTTCCTGTCCTGCTCCTCCAACCTGGAAGGCCTGCACTGTCCTGGCCACAGGGAAAACTCAGTTTTGAAATGGTTTAAAACTGAAAGAGGGCAGACTTAGACTAGATTTTAGGAAGAAGTTCTTTACTGTAGGGGTGGTGGTATCCTGGAACAAGTTGGCCAGCGAGGTTGTGGATATCCCCTCCCTGGAAGCATTCAAGGCCAGGCTGGAAAGGGCTGTGAGCAACCTGGGCTAGTGGGGCCCATAGCAGGGGGGTAAGAACTTGATTGTCTTAAGGATCCCTTCCAACCCAAACCATTCAATTATTCTCAGCTCTGAAGGTAAAAACAAATAATTTTTTTCTCTCCAAGGCAGAGCCAACATCACTTTGGCGCAAACATGGTAGCCTAATAACTTTTGAAACCATGACATTTCTTTTCCCCAAAAACACTGGGCAATGAGTTTTAGGAAGCAAATTTCACATGGCAGTAAGACAGAGTGAGCTCTTCTGAAAGCAGAGCTGCAGACACCTTACCCAAGAACCGTGTTGTACAGCCTTCCTGCTCTTGAAATCAGTCACTGTGCTTTTGCATGGAGAGAAATGGGCTTTTCAGTAGAGAGTAACACAGGTAGGAAACAAGTTGCTGGTTCACTCTGTATTGTGCTGTACTTTTCTAAACTCTGCTCATGGCCATACCTCTCCCTCCAGATGCAGAAAACCCCATTACAGAAATTGTTTACAATCAGGGTGGTGAGGCACTGGCACAGGCTGCCTGGAGAAGTAGTGGGTGCCCTATCCCTGGACACACCCAAGGCCAAGCTGGAAAGACTTTTGAGCACTGACAGAGTTGAAGATTCATTGCAGGGGAGTGGGAACAGATGGCCTTTCAGAGTCCCTACCAACTCAATTGATTTTCCCATTTTCTGATTCTATGATTACATGTTTGTCTAGGATATTCAAAGGGAGGTGCAGTTTCTTGTATGGAGTTGACTGTTCTGGGTATATCAGCAGTGTGTTTATTAACTGTTTCATTCTCTATGATATCACACATTGGACTACTTTGCTATTCTACAGAAATGATGACTAAGACTTAGGGAAGGACCATCAGTGTGCAAAGCTCCTTGACATGTCTAACCCAGTCTTTTGTCTACAGATTTGACAGCACAAATACTTGATAGCATTGTGCCCTGATCCAGACAAATACTTAAGTACATATGTAATTTTAAACCCAAGTGACTTTATGTTCAACCTAAAGAATTCAGCATCTTGGAGAGCCAAACTTTGCACTTTTATGTGTCTGTGAGTGTTGAACATATGATTTTAATAAAAAGATGTGAAAGATCTCTCCTTCACAAAGCTAAGCTACTCATGTTTAGTGTTGAGGTGAGTGGAGGAGGTTTTTCTGGCCTTACGTTGCTCTTGTTCAGTGTGACAAATTCACAGACCATCCCTGATCCCAAAACTGTCGGTAGATGATATCCTTCTACATGTCTGAAAGTTGGACGTGATTATACAGACATACTTACACAGGATGTTCATTAAAGTCCAAAACACATGGAGAGATACAGGAGAGATCTCCCTGACTGCAAGAATAGTTTCTGTGGTGTGCTGGCAAGAAAGGATGCCTTTCTGATGGTGCTTAACTCTCCCATGCCTACAGAGCAAGTTTCATTATCTAACACAGGGCTCCACATCCCACAGTCCCCTCTAAATTCAGGGCATACCCTCTATATTCCTGGTAAAGTGTATTTAAACTTTAAACTTTAATGTTTAAACTTCTGTGTTTTGGGAGAATAAGTGTAGATTTGGAATATACCAAGGTAAACTCTATCCCAAGTCCTTTATTAAATAAGGAAAACGGTGAAATCAAACCAAGGTTTTTTAGGAATAAAGTAACCTCTGACCAAATGCATTTTCGAGTAAACTTTCTTATTTATCTATGAAAATTACTACTGGTGTTGCTGAAAAGTGGCCTGAGCCTTAGGGTTTCTTTTGGTGTATCAGCAAACTGCATCTTTTTGGAGCCGAGTAATGCAGTAATATTTAGCGACACCGACATTTCAACTTCTAATGTTCAGTTTTCCACCAGAGGGCACTCGTCTATTCTTAATGGAGGCAACTTTCTGAACAGCTCGGGCAGGTTCGCACAGTTGGGAGTGTATTGTACAGTTCTAGCTGCAATGCAGCAAACAGAAAAGTGCAGGAATAGTTGCACCTCAGCACACATTTGTCACTGCAACGCATCACCTGTTGCTCTCCCCCTCATTACTGTATTGCTTTTGTAGCCTGCTAAGAAGCTCCAAGCTTGCTCTATATATCTGTAGGGCTTTACAGGCATGATTAAACATGCTACGTTTCTTCTATGAATAGCAGCACAAAACTGCAGCTCTCCATTCACCCTTCAACTTAGCTAACTCATACTCCTGGTATGGACACATCACCCATTCCTTCCCTGGCCCTCAGTGCAGAGCTGTTGCAGACATTGTTTCTCAGTTGCACAGTCACACACCATCTGTCCATGTGAATGAGCAACACTACATATGCTAATTCCAAGGAATATCCAGACATGCTGTGTAACAGCTGTATTGTCTTCGAAGAGCACATGTTGCTTCCCTAGCATTGACTTTGTGCACTGGTACACCTACCCAGCTGACTCACATAATACACCTGCCAGGAGCAATGGCACGCGACCTTTGCTCTATGCCAGTTGTCTTGCATGTGACAGATGTAATAACCTGTCTGACAAAGAACTAAATTGTTGTTCAAAATGAAGACTGTCTAAAATTAATCCTCTGACCCGATTGTCTGGTGAATTGAGGCTTATTCAGTGCATGATTCATTTCACCTGTCTTCAACGGGTAGAGAAGTTATATTCTGGACACCTTCTCTTGCTCTTCATTGAAGAAAGACAGAACTTAAGTGATACTGTTTAAATTTAATCTTATTTTGATAAGTTGAAGAGGAACAAATCCCATCTATAATGCCTCCATAATGCCCCTGTGTATTAGCTGTTGCATTCTTCCTCTTTTTGCGTTCAACGTGAATTTTCAGTATGAATTACAATCTTCCAATTCTCAGATAACAAAACTGATTTCTGTGGCAGAGGATTATTTGGGAAGTTATATCATTTATAAATAATTTGGTGGCAATGCAAATAGACTTACATCTTCGATATGGGAATTGCTGTTATTCAGTAGTGATCATCTGGGCATTATTATTACCTGCTGGTTAAAGGCAAATATGCATATAGGGGGGCTTATCTGGGAAAAATAAATAGAGTCCTTCCACAGGATGCTTAGAGAAAGGCAGTCAAGCACTCTCTTGAGGAATAAGCTGTTGTTAATGAGCTATGAACAATTTGTCCAGAAAACCACAAACACACTTCAATGTCACGCACTGAAAATTTGTCGTCTAATCCAAAATTCATTGACCATTTCCAAGTCACCACCTTCTCCTAACTGTGTTCTGTGCCAATTACATGAGAGATATTTCTATATATCTCAGTTCTTCTGAGCAATTAAGACTGAGCATGAATCTTCAAGGTGGCTTAAGCTGGATGTGTGCCTGGACAACACAGTCGTATGTATACGACCCTGTCTCACGGTGTTAGCTTATCTGCTTAGCAATGTATGCAGGGTGAGGGTAACAACCTGAACTTGTGCACTGCAGGGTTGTGGGTAGTTTTGTTCCCACATGAACTGGTGTTTAAATCATCTTTTGGAATTCAGAATCACTCTCTGGATCATTTCCAGATGGATTATTCTACAGTTTGTGATACTGTAGTCTTTGTATGCCTGGGTCACGTGTTTGTCCTCTGAGGAATTTCAGTGCAGGCTCTGAAAACTGATGAAGCAAGTTAGTGATTTGCCTTCTTACTGAGAAGGGATGGGCAGGAACAAGAATTAATGGGAATCTCTAGAATCTAGCACTCCTGTCCCTTGTCCAAAGAAAATTCAGGTTTTTCAAAATATGAGAAAGATTTTTCTTCGGAGTATGAGAGTGGGCTTATAACTACAGCAAAGGTAAGAATCAAATTACCTGTGCAGCTAGATCTATGGATTTACTATAGGACCTCATAGAATGGAATTTGGCTTGCAGATTAAAATACCTAAATATAAATGTCCATGAGTGGATGTGATCTGAGTGTCTAATCTCCTATCCTAAACTATGAAGAGAGTTCATCAATGCTGTGAGTGAAGCCTTCTGAGCTTGCAGGAGACCAGAATAAATAGAGCAAGGTGTGAATTCTGTTGCTCACTCAGAAACATCTAGTATTGATTTGGATGCACTAGAGTGCCCTGCTGGCCTCCTGTTTTCCAGTATGTCCTATACAGCACCCATCAGTCCCACGTATAGATCTTTGTCAACCCAGATTTTCACATAATAGTGACGTCTCTGTTTGAGAAACAGTATTGAATTTCCTATGAATTGTTCCCCAAACTTAGCAATTGCTCAAATTTCTCTCAGTAAAAGGGCCTTGATATGACTGAACTGGCTGCAGATGCCTAGAGTAATTCAAGACAGATCCCAATCCCCATATTGACCTTCCTGATGTTTTAATGTGTGAGCTTGTTTGCTCTGGTTGACGCAGATACTGTGTGGTGCCTCTTGGCTTACAGGTATCTTCAGTGCCCAGCATGTGCAGTCTTGCTTCATGTTAACTGTTCATGGCCTGGCTGATAATACTGTGGCTCATTAGGTGGTGTGTTAACATAAATGGCTTTATTTTTGTTTTCGGTTCCTAAATGCAGTGAAAAGGTAACCCATCTATTGTGTAGCACCTCCTGGCAGAATAAGTGTCCTGCTAACACCCTCTGACAACAAGACAGGTCCGATCCTACAGTTCACAACGTGAACAAAAGCAGCTGGAGCTCCAGGGAGATGCTTTATGCAGAAGATGAGATCAGGCTCAGACATCGCGCTGCTCGGGGCAATGCATTATTAAATGCTATCTACTGATATGCTGCTTTTGTAGGAGCCAATTAATGACATCCTACTTTATTATTCTCTATCTTTTATCTTCACCTTCTTTCACAGACGTAACTGGCAGTACATGGCAATAACCAAAGAGCTGTGGCACTCATTAGGTTGTGGCTGCTCCTTAAAAGTGCCATCAGACATGCAATTCTGATTCACAATTTCGTTAACGATGCTGGTTAACATGTGTGTTGCTGTTCAAGCAACAGAGATGGCACGGTCTTGTCAGTCTTGAAGTAACTTATCTTCCACTCATCATTTCCTTTGACACAGTCCTCTGATAAACTGAGAGATAAATACAAAACAGACTCTGCAATACATTCCCCCGGCAGTAAAATCTTAGCAGCAACAGTGCATTCATTCTTTCATCTAATGAGTGCTTCCTTTGACCTCTTCTGTTTTGTTAGAGAGTTGAAGCTGCAGGTTTTAAGACATATTTAAACTAGAAACCAATTCCTGCTTATCCATTTCCCCACACCTGGGGACATTTTCTGTCCTTCGGTGAATGTGGGGTTCATTCCATTGTTTAATGTCCTGTTTTGTATTAGCTTTGAGGTTGTGTTAGAGGAGAAGAGTGATCCTCTCTAACAGAACATTAACACAGAAGATAAAATAGGCAGTATTCTGTTTGGAATTTTATTAATTTCTGTGCTTAATTATATTTGCAGGGGTTAATCACAGAATCATAGAAACATATGAGTTAGAAGGGACCCTTAAAGGACATCTAGTCCCACTCTCTGCAGTGCACAGGGACACCTACAGCTCCATCAGATGCTGAGACACGGGAATGCTTTCACTGAAGACAGTGAAAGACTATCTTAGTTGCTGTCGCTAGAAACCAGATGTTGATTTGATGGGGAAGAAGTAGAATGGAGGGATTAGAGAGATGTGGCTCCTTATTAGTCCTGGCCAGTACTATGGCTATGGGGAGAGTCTGCTAAATAAGTGCCTGTATGATCCCCATGCGGCTGTGTCTGATCCTGAGGGCAGCCCAGAGCTCTTGCACAGACTACCAAAGTTATAAATTGGTGGTAAACAGCAGAACAGCTCTACAGAGGCTGATCTTATTGCTTGAATTATAAACTGGATAAGATCATTTCCAAAAGCACCCCAAAACTCAGAAAAATTACAGCTGTAAAGGCTTCTATCATTAAAATAATTGCAGCAGGGATGCAATTTGAAGATAGCTTCTGCTATGTTGTCAGCACTATTTTCATCACAAATCCAAAGTATAGTACTTTGTGAGCTACTATGAGGGAAATTAACCTTATTCAAATGACAGTAGGACAGATCAGTGTAAACTAGGCAAGTGGTGCGAACCTCTGCCTAAATCTCACAAGAAATAGCTTCCAAAGTCAGTCAGCCTCTAGGAAGGAGCTAACTAAAACTCGTGTTTCATGCATTTTTCTGGGTTTAAGCCTTTCTTCAACTTTTTCCCCTATATCGAATATGGATCTGGGAAATGAAACCTTTAAAAGTTTGTGTCTTCCTGATTTCAGCAGCTGAGAATGAGGGATTACACTTTTATTGCTCTTTCACTTACACATTCATGCTCTTTAATATATTGCTAGGAGGCACTTAGTTTCTTCTGCTGTTCTTCAGGCACCATCTGTTGGCTAAGAAGAAGCTGCAATTTTTGGTTTGCCTCTAGCCTGTGCAGTTCTTTTGAAACTCTCGAAGACCTTGAGAAAGACCAGAAGAGAGGAGAGAGAAAAAAAACCTCTTGAGTATATTCATTTTCCAAAAGTCATTGTTTGTAACAAAACTTGTGGGTTTATTAAATATGTCTCATGAGTTTTGACCCTGGAAAGAGAGAGAGCAGAAGGCCTCGTTGGTGGGAATAATGGTTACCCATCAGAACCTTCTGTGGTTGGCACTAAAAGGTCTTCACAGCAAGACATAGTTATTGAAAAGTTAAAAGGATGCAATCAATAAAAAGAGCATCAAAAAATCTAGGTCCTAAGCAGGTACAAGAACCCAGTCATCCCAGTATGCACCAGGGCTGGCAACACCTAGATACCTGCTGCTGTTCCTTCGGTGTCCAATCTTTATTCATAGATCTGGAAAAAAAAAATAGGAGGAAATACGTACCTTTTTCATTATTGATTTTGTTATCTCATGTTGCAACAGGTTTCCCCAACTTTTATTTGCTCAGCTCTTTTTTCATAGTGAGAAGCAACTGTATTCATGAGGTGTAGGTGTCATGAGAAACGGCTCTTGAAAAGAAAAGCCTGAATGGAGAATGAGATCCTGTAATGTTTTCATCCATCTACCAGAACTGATATATCTAAACGTTCCTATTTAAATCTTTAAAGGATATTTGCTTTCCATCAGTTTACTTTAAAGATCTTTTTAAAGAGTCTCAGTGGTACTTCAGTCTCTGTTCATGTCATGATTTGCAATAGATTATGAAACTGATTTTTAGAATATGAGCCATATTGAATATGATACTCTGATCCTTACGGAGTTGGTGTACTGAACCTCACACCAATTGAAGGGACAAAAACAGAAGAGGAGGCTCTGGGGAGAGCTCACAGCAGCCTCCCAGTACCTATAGGGCCCTACAGGAGAGATAAGAGTCTTTTTCAGGAAGTGCAGAAATGGGATCAGAGGTAACAGATTTAAACTAAAAGTAGCAGATGTAGATTAGATATTGGATATTACTCAGAGGTTGGTGAGGCCCTGGCACTGTTGCCTGGAGAGCTGTGAGTACTCATCTCTAAAAGTGCTCCAGTCCAGGTTGGATGGGCTTTAAGCAGAGGGGGTTTGAACTAGATGAGCTCTAAAAACTCTTCCAACCCCAGCTATTCTATCATTCTGTGACAGTAATCTGGAAAAGGGCTTGGTCCTAGGTGGGCTACACTGACATTTGTCTACTATCCAGACTTCCTTCACTAGGTAAACCGCACAATCATAGAATCACAGAATCACCAAGGTTAGAAAAGACCCACAAGATCATCCAGGGGGAGTATGTAAAAGATAAGGAGGGAGTTGTCTGATGCATGGTAGAAGACTTTGGTTCTGTTGAATGAACTTCACTAATCAAGGACTGAGTGACAAAGGCTGTGAGGCTGGGATTCCTCTAAGAAGGGAACCAAAGCAGAAGAAACCACTCCAGCACTCTAAAATGAGATTGCAAAAATCCAACGTGTTTAGGATTCAGCTTCCTCTGGTTTCCAAGGGCTCTGAATGAGTAGAAATCCTAGATAACATCTGAAATCCCACTCATGAGTCATGCATGAATTCATATCAGAGTTATCAACCCCCTTCCACAAACCTCATTTCTGTCTTTGCAGCCTCTTAGCTGTCCCCAGAATACTTGATGTTGAGTCTTATGGTGAATCGTGCTGAGGACCTGACTGGGATGGTGTGCTCCCACACTCAACGTGACCTTTATTTCCCATACAACTGCTAAAGCAATAACCACTGGTGGTGAACATGCTGCCTGCATCTGGCACAAATTGGGGAAACATGACAACGCAGTAGCCAAAGGCTTATTTTTGGTTTTGTACCCACAACTAGGCACCAGTCAATGTTCAACTCAAACCAATTTTGGATGAAAGCTCAACTCATGCCAAATACGTGATGAACAAACTTCTGTAGTAGATATGCAAATATGATAATGAATCAGTCCTCTAACCCGATTAATAGTGAGTAGCCCCAAGAGCCCTTCGAGCTCTCCTCTGTGACAGCAGGCTGCACAACAGGATCTCCCCTCAAGTATGGATGCCTCTTGAGGTTAAGTTTTCTGCAGAGATTTATTATGTCTTGAGGTTAAGAGAGTATTTGCTGCTACAGATCCTCAGTAAGTGACTAAACCTTACTGAACTTAGTAAGCTTTGTTAAAATTAAACTTTAGATTGATTGTACATAGGCAATCCTTTAGATTTATACCACTGACCAAGTCTGGGACTAGAAGTGGATTGGGCAGAACCTAGGCTCCTCACCTCTCTATTTAAACAGGTATTTACTCTGAACCTGGAGACCCAAAACCAGAGTCTCCAGGACAAATGTATTTAACTCTGTTCAGTAAATAATCAAGTGTAGCTTGCTATCCTGAATCTTATTAAGTTGTTGCCTAGTTTGTGACTAAGCTGTGTCACATCACTATTTGATATTAGTAAGGGTATTGATGTTTGAAGTTTCTAAGTATAATTGTTACACTGACCCAACTTAAAAATTTGTTCATTAATTGAGTATACTTTTACCGTAGAACAGCTCCCAGATAGTATACAGTAGGCAGAGTAATAAATGCACTGACATCAAGGGACAGTCCCTGCTACTTTATTCTGTGAAAAAAAGTAAGGAGTTTAAAGGAGTTTTATCCTTATCATATTACAGCAAGTAGAGGTTTGTGGAGAGGCTGAGAAACATTAAAGGATCTTCACAAAAGGTTTCAATTGCTCTCTGCCATGCCTTTAGAAGTCTGTAATTCTTGCCTATGCCAAAACACAGAAAACGTGGGAAGACTGAAACAAGTCAGTCCTTGATTCCTCTTAAATGATCCAGGCCACTCCTTGCTTGGTCTCTGTTTGCAACTTGCATCTAATTTGGAGAAAATCACCTCTCACCTAAGGCAGTGTGTTAGGAGCCCGGGAGCCAGGCAGAGGGTTGTGGGTGCCAGGGAAAGATCTAAGGGAGCAACACACCATGTTCTGCAGCTCTTCTGGGGCCAGCTGAGGTCACAAGAGATCTCTGATAGGATCCTGAGATAACACCCGCTGTTTTCTTTTATGGCTGCGAAATGATAAAATGCTAATTTACAGACGAGTAAAACTATCATTAGGTTGTTTCTGTTTTCTTTAAAGTTTTTCTTTATTGCCTCTTCAGCACGTTGACGCTGCAGAACAGATGGACACACAAGCACAATCAGGAAATCTGCCTGAAAATGGCAAAGAAAGAGTTGGAGCAACATTCATTATTAAGCTGTTCAGCATTCATTGATAAGCTTATCTCTGTCTAATTGTTACACAGGAAATTAATGAAGATTATCTCCTCATAGGTGTAGAAGGCGCCTTTCCACTCAGATAATTAAATTTTAAAGTACAACAGTCCCAATTTTTTTAAGGACACTTAAATTCCACTGTCATCTTTTATGATGTCTTTATTCTTGCAGAGCAGAACAAAAATCTGGCCAATGCTGAACATGACTGTGGACAATCTGGTACTAGATATAACATGGAATGTAGAAGATGATGACTCAGCCTTGGAGGAAATCTGTTTGATAAAAGCAGTTTTATGTATGACAAGGTGAAAGGCAAAGAAACGCTATGGAGTAACAAGTATGTACTGGCAATGGATTTGGATATATTACCACTGGAATGGAGAAAAAAAAACAACACAGGAATTTATTGGTCTTGTGTGAACTGATGATTCCAACTAATTTTTCCTGGTTTACGTAAGCATGTGAAAGAGTACTAGGTCAATGTATAGGTTCCTACCAAACTGCAGGCAAAAATGCACTGGAAATCAACACATTTGCCTAACGTAGCGATCAAAATTAGAAGTTTGAGAATTAAAAATACAACTTCATTATGGTATTATATTCCCAATCTTTGTAAACTCACTGTAGCCTCCCTTTCTAATTAGCTAAATCAATTAGGTTCAGCTGGGGATCAGAAGGTTTTATCTACCATGCAATTTCAGCTACTTGTGAATGCATTTCAGAAAGTCAAGCTGACCTTCCACTTTGTGCATTAGATTTTCTTCAAGATTGTATTTGAATGCTGTGGAACGTGCCAATGTATTTGCCAATACATTCATGTATGCTTTCTTAGTATGATGTTGGTAGTCACTGTAGAGCCTACATGTCTTGTCTTACTCAAATGTTAATAACATGCTGTCTGAAAAAGAAAATTATTATGTTTAGAATAATGCCCTGTATGTAAAATTTCATTTACATATTTTGCAACATTAATATTTGTGAATGGTATTATTCAGTGACGATTGCACTGAGCATTTTTTTGCATTTGTAATACATGCTGAAGTGTGCTTTGCTGAAAGCTGTCAGGTATATTAAAAACATAGAACTCTCATCATACCTCGAGAAAGCATGGAAAGAAATGGCCTGAAGGAATTACATTGTCGTAATTCTCTTCTCAACGTTTTAGAATTTATGGGGTTTGCTATTTTACTGTGCCTGCACTCCAAGATATCAAGTCCTTATATCAAGTAAATTTTCTAACTCTTTTGGAACCTCTGCAGTTTGTTCCTTGGAAATAACCAGATGGAAATAACTAAAAAGGTGCAGGCAAAATGTGTAAATTAAGTATAAATTAAAACGTACTCACGTAGAAGTAGTCTTGCAAATAGAAAGTGTGGGATCAGGCTTATCCTGTTGCTTATGACACCTGTTGCATTTTGAAAGATGTAATCGATCTAGCCTGTCTTTGGAGTGCATTGTAGTCATATTGCCCATCGTAGATAGTATTGTCTTAACACCTGATGGTTTATGGAAACTCAACTCCTTGTTCAAAACATTATTTGAAAATTAGAGATCCTTTTTGCAGATATTTTGTTCAGGTGAGCACACATTTACTTTCTCTGGATGTGGCTACAGTCAGTCTGTGAATACACTCAGCTGCCACAGGACTTGGTCTCAGCACCCTGTACAGGAGCGCCATGGATGTGTGCGTTCAACATCACGTGCTGTGTCTTACCTTCATCTACACCATACCTACCTAGTTCACAGAGGCCTTCATGCATGCTGTGGACTTCAAGTTAACATCCACTAGATCGAGTTTCTTGAAGAAGGATAGATTGTTTTGGCAAGATCAGTCTGGGACAAAGCCATGCTGGTATTTTACACTCTACTGACTGCAAAATGACTGGTAAAAGTTTTACCCCACTATCTTCTTGAATATCTAAACTATGTTTATTGACCTTTTGTTCCCTGGGTCATCACATGTGAAATTTATGAGGGCTGATTTTTGCCTCACTGCCCTACTTTTGTTTCCTATTGTGAGCAGCTGAGAAATCATTTATTGTTCTGTGGATTATAATGGAAGGAAATAGATTTCTGTATACATTACAGAATGTAAATTGCCTTCTGTTGGAGTGGGGTGTAGCTGATCTACCCATTTCCATGATTGCTACACTGGATTAGCTAATGCACTGTCAGCATTCTTATGTGTATTGGTGCTAACAGTCTGAGAGTGCGGGTGGTCATGTACAGTGCTCACACATATATCTCAGCGTGGCTTTACTTACTGGTAAAGGCGTGACCAGGCAAAAAGGAAGGAAGAAGTGGAGGGAATGAGTGAGAAAAAGACAACACAAAATAAAAGGCTGAACAACTAAACAGTGAGCCCTTTGAATTGTGAAACCTTGTTTCTAAGTTTAAGCTCACCTTTCAGTGCTAGCAGGAATGCCATTGAAATCAATGAGTCAGAAATGGGTACTGAAATTGCCACTGCAATAAGTGAGTCAGAAACATGTGCTGAAATAATTATTCTGAAGTCTTTAGGAACTGAAATCTGTATTATGAAAATAGCTGCCTTACTAAGAGAGCACTGGAAGAAGAAACCACTGTAAGGTAAAAACTAAAATAACATGTTGTCCTGCTGCTGGCTGCATGGCAGAATATTTGCTTCTCAGAGGTGACAGAAGTGAGTACTGCATGTTATTTGTGCTGATTACTGTCCCCTCTGTCAGAGATTCTGAAGGAAAGTTGTTTGCCTGACTGCTGTTTTTGTGAAATCTTTCTCACCTGATCTGTTTCTGTCGATCTTGCTAAAGAATCAGACTCCTCAAAATGACACATTGATCTAGAAAAACGTTGGTGAATCTGATGTTTTTCATGAAAATAAGAAAGAATAAAAACATAAATGGATTAACGAGGAAGGGATGAATGCTGATGACAGATACACTATAAGTAGTCAATTTAAAAAAAAATGGAAACATAACTATATGATTTTAAAAGCAAAATTTCGACACAAGGTCTATTCTCTTTGGCAATTTATTTTTTGTGAATTAAATCATCTTCTCAGGCTATTTTTTTTTTTTTTAATAGAGAGCAGATTTAGTTGTCTGCATTTATCCTAAGTGTAATCATACCATAAGGAGAATCATTAATTTAGACGAGTGACACCTTTTTTTTTTTGACAAATATATATGCAACTGAGTATTTTAGAGTTGAATGTAGGTCAGCAATAGACACAGATTACAAAACAGAATAGTACTACAGTGCTAGTGGAAATCCTCTGCTCTCCTAATTTTTATTTTTATTTTTGAGAATTACATTTTTCAAGTAATCCCATTTACCTTCTCATCCAGTTAACAGTAGCATAGTTTACAAAGTTTGTCAGGTTAAGATTAGTTACATTAGTACACTAAGAACATACGAAACATATGGAACTTTCTGGAACAGACATTTCACTTGTACTCCTTAGGTGACAGTTTGGGAATAGAAAAGTGTGAGAAACTGATCTCTGTGTATGTCCAGTACCCAAATGCCAAATTTCACTTAACACCTCCACCACACTTCCACGGCATTAAGTGAATAAAATACAAGCCTTGGCCTTCAAATCTTCCTTGTGAGCATCACAGGACAGAAGTCTGCCTTTGTGCATACATGGGAAAGGTGGAGTGGACTCTGATTTTGTGAAAGAAGGTACTAAGGAGATAGGGGAGAGTTGATCATATTATTTCATTTTTGCATCTGCAGGAAGCAAGGCAGTTCTCCTTGATAACGCTATGGTCACATCCATAATCTTTTGCCAATGTAGGACAGTTGTAGTAAACATCATGAAACTTGCAAGGGTTGGCTGAAAATGAAATAATATACAAAAGTAATCATACATTGGAGATGAGAATCTACAGTACATCTTTTCAGAACACTTTTTTTCATTGTTATTTCTGTATACTTCAGTTCTTCCTCTTTGCTGCCATTTATTCCACAGCAGAATCCCAAATTTTTGATATACAGTATTCCTAACTGTTTCGAAGGAAGTTTGTCACTGAACTTTCAAAGTATTTTGGAATTTTATCATACAACCATAAATCATAGAATCCTTAGAATTGGAAGGGACCTCTGAGGGCCATCTAGTCCAACTCCCCTGCAATACACAGGGAAACAACAGCTCCATTAAGTTGTCTAGGGCCTGATCCAGCCTTGCCTTGAAAGTCTCCAGGGATGGGGCATCAACCACATCACTGGGCAATCTGTTCCAGAACCTCACCGCCCTTGCTGTAAAAGACTTGTTTCTTATTTCTAAACTAAATCTACCCTCTTTTATCTTGAAACCATTTCTGCCTGTCAGACCCTGTCTCCTTCTTTCTTCTTTTATACTACAGCTCATGATGAGAATTAGGCCAATTACACAGCAAAAGTTAGACTTCAAGTTTTCATATATTAATGACTCAAAACATCTGCCTTCGTTTTCTAATGCAATTCTTTAAACTCAGATTTGTTACTTGCTGATATCTCTTCAAGCATGTTGCTATTGCTACCTGATCTGCCACCACTGTTCAAAAGGGGAGAAAAAAAAAGAATCCCCCTCCTTTTCTTGTATTTCATAGATTCAAGGATGAGTACATTCTCTTCTGGCTATGGGAAAGCTGAAAGACAACAGCAGGAAATCTGGAGCTCAGATTTCGGTGCCACTGTTTATATAAATGTATCTCGGACCTCATTGCAGTCAATGAATCCTCATTCACTAGGACTTATATATAACAGTTCCCATATGGAGACTCAGACATTGTCATCTTTAATGGAGGTATCTGGATCATATGAATATCTTAATCTGTTCTCATGGGTCTAAGAAACTGGGTGTCTCTGCATCCCATTGTTCATAACGTCAGTTAATGTCTTGCATTTGTCTACCCCACTCACAAACTCCTTTTTTGGTTTTACTTTACAGGTTCTCCCACTTTGGCAAAGCACGTGACATGGTGAACTCTGGGACTGCAATTGTTTCTCAAAAAATTGCAGAAGAATTATAATAATACAGCAGCCTACACAGCACAAGAGTCATAATCTCTCTTTTGGGCTGGTATTTAATCATATCACCTTAAAACTTCCGATTTGGATAAACTATCTGGTATATTTTTCAACTTTACAATTAAATCACTTAAAACTTACTGCATAATCCATTGTCACAAGCATTAGGGCAGTCACCACAGGGTTGTCCTTCCTTGTAAGGTGTTTCAATTGAGCCCATTATATTCCCTCTGAAACACAAAACATTAGCAGTATAAACTTTAAACTCACTGTAATGTCTGAGAGTAACATTTAGGTGTATACATATTTTAATGTGTTATCAGTTGGCTGTAACTATAGATAAAACAATTATTGTGTATTCCAACATGAATGTGAAAATTAATTTTCAATGAAGTTTATGAAATCTCAGTCTGCCTTAATGGCCTCACTAGTGGGGGCATTGATAGTATATGTATTTATATGCATTTGTGAACCAAAATTTCAAGAAGAGTGTGCAAATTAGTTCTTTGTGATATGTTATCATGAGAAATAGGGATCTGGGGCAAACTAAATTCAATCGTAAAATCGCTGTCTGCATTACGTGTTTTATGTTTTTGGTTGTTTGAGAATTCTTCTGGCAGGCATATTTCTGTGCATATCCTTAATATGCTCTTTAGGCCAGTTCCTCAGCTGGGAGTGATGCACTGTGTGACAGATTTCTCCATCTCCTGACTTATTTCAATGATGTAATAAGAAGTTCCAGTAGCAGAGTCAATACGTACGCAGGGCAGTAATGGCACACGTAAAAATACTTGAATGTCCTTTCAGGACAATAAGCAACTGCACATCCAACTTGGTAAGAGTTGTACCAAACTGTCTGCAGATAGAAAAAGGCAAATAATGGGAGAATGAAAAACAAATACATCTGAAAATCACTGAAATAAATTATGCACTAAAGGAACAGTTGCAAATAAGTCACTTTATTTAACTTTTAAATTAAATGTTAGTCCCATTATTCTGGAAAAGCATGTTTTCCTGCTCTGATCCCTGCATCAAAGGTCATCTGGGCATAATGGTAATAATTCAACACATTTGTATAACCTCTAAATTAAATTGTCTTAATGAAGTAAATTTTCATTCAGGTAAAAGTATCAAGGAAGATAATTGAACCCTGGTATAAAATTTTGTACTCTGTGCTACATGCACGTGAACAGAGGTTATTGTAAGTCATTTTCCAGCTTGAAACTTCCTGAAGCAATGGAACTGTGTAGATGGTAACTGCACTACATATATTTCCTCCCTGACCCTTTAATAATGTCATCCTTCTTTTGTTTGAGACATTTTCAAGTGTAATACAAATAACTTATTCTTCCCAATTTTTCTTTCTGAATCTTTGAAATTTATTTATTCTCTGTGTACAAGAAAAATTGTGTGAGTCACATCATACACAAGAGTAAGTGTGTATGTGTGCATGGCTGGATAAGCAAAACTAAAGGTGATGTTGCAGAATAGCAATCTGCACCCCTGGTTCCAAGAACAGCAGAGTAGAAAGCACAAGAAATAACAAAAAATTAAAAAAGGACAGAATTATTGGGCCTTCTCCCTGTGGACAGACTGCTCAGTGTCTGACATTGGAGTGGATGGGGGATCACATTGTACCCAGCCACTGCTTCAGGAGTGAGGGACTGCTGGGATGACTATAACTCTTCTATTACTCTTCTTCAAGAGAGTGGTCAGGCACTGGAACACATTGCCTAGGGAGGTGGTGGATTCACCATCCCTGGAGGTGCTCAAGAGAGGTATAGATGTTATACTGAGAGACATGGTTTAGTGGGAAATATTGATGATAGCTGGATGGTTGGGCTGTGTGATCTTAGAGGTCTTTTCTCGTCATGGTGATTCTATGATTCTAACTCCTTTTGCACATCTAATCCAGCTTCAACCAATGCACATGAACTCACATTATTACATGGCTGGATCTGGTGTTATCTAGCAGCTCTCTTAAATGAAAGCATAGTAACTTCTCTTGTTCAGTATACTTAGAAAAAAAACAAAAAACAAAAGGCAATTAATCTAATATTCTATTTTAAATTCCGTTATTGTGAAAGCTTTCATGTTTTGTTGCTATGACTCTCATGCTTCTGGAGTACTTACAGCCTTCAAAGATAATGAAAGTATAAATATTTCTTGGCTGACATAGAAATATTTACTTTTTAAGAATGGAATACAAAGAAGCTGCTTCTACCTGAGTGTAATGGCCAATCATAGCATTTTCTTTTGTTGCTCCAGTTCCATATTTGAAATCTTTCTCTTCATCGTACCAGGCCTGAATAGCATTTGACCATGTGGAAGGGGCAGTTGACATATAGAGGTTTTCACCACATTGTTCACCTGAAAGAAAAAAGGTACTGAGAAATGCAGAAAGCACAGATGTGTAAGAGCCAATCAAAGTTGCTGCAGTTTTCCTGGTAGCTCTCAACTCCATTGAGATGGCAGGGATTTTTTTTCTGGCTCCACGACACCAACTTTAATCAGTGCTGATGTTGTCACTTGACCAGTATGCAGCATGGCCAACCTGTTCAGCTGGTAGTCTGGTTGGTGACAGAGTTCTGTGTATCTATAGATACACCTGTGCACACAGATTAATGACTGTCATTTTGATATTTGGAAGGTGGATGGCAACCTGAACCATGATTCAAGTCACAGTCCCATAAAACTAGAAAACTTTAAAGATAAATTACAACAAATCCAGAACAGAAAACCTCATAAATAGTTCAGTGCTTTTAATAATCTGAAATGATATGTAGAGAAACTACTGTTTGAGGAATGGGATTAGTGAGAAAAGTAAAAGGAGTTATTTTGAACACATTTCCTTGCTTTTCAGTAGTTGTGAACTTCATTTGGTAATTGAATGTATCAGTGATAACAGAAAGTATCATTTCCTTTAACACAGTCTTATGAGCATCTTGGATAAGATCTCCAGCTTCAAAGTTTGTTTTCCGAGCTAATTCATCTAGAAAGCAAATTATCAGGTTTTGGAGACAAATTTTATACTAAAGACTAGGACAAATGAGACATATCTGAATAGAATTTCCTTCCATTTACTTATATTTAATATACAGGAATGTATAGTTATCAATTATCATTTAGATCTTTACTTAGCAGACATTTGAAGTTAGAAATATAAGTCTCATCCTTGCTTCATAAAAATAAAATTTTAAAAATTAAGTTATATTAAAGAAATAAATAGAATCATAACGTAATATAAATAATAAATCATATAAATAAAAAATATAATATTATATGGATGGAAAATAAAAATAAAATTATTATAAAATTATATAATGCGTTTAGCAAAGCGTATAATCTCATCTCAGAAGGGATGAATCCACAGTGTTCAAAATATATAAATGGAATATTTTGGCTTCATTTTTATATCAACTAGTTCAGCTAATCTCATGCCCCAAAGCTGCTCACTGTAACGCCTTAAGTAACTTTACTCAGCTGGCACTCGACTTACCGATTTCCCTCTGGTTTGGAGGGCTGTGACTTAAAGAACATCGATTTGCCCATTTCTGAGCATTAGCTGCAGCCTCAGGACTCCATTCCTACAGGAAAGTAGAAAGAATGAAAGAAGAGACTATTAATCATTTAGGCATTAATCATGTACTGACCCCTCATGAACAAATCAAACTTGGAAACTACACTTTGAGTCAGAGAATTGTGGTGGGAGTTGGGTCAAAATTACTGTGAACCCAGGAAACAACTAGAAACTGTCAAGACTGGCTGAGAGTATATCAGAAAGGAATGAACAATGTTGTGGCTTTTTTTTTTTTGTTTATGCACAACATTTTCCAGGATTATTTTTCCATCTGCACAACTTTATATTTCTCACAGTAGGGGCTATGCCGGGTCCTTGGGAGGTGTTTGGATGGTGTATCTATGACTAAATAAAACCAAGTGACATGTCATACGGTTCTAATCTCGCAGAGAGTCCACTGCTCATTGAAGATAGATTCATAGCACACAGCTTACCATTTTCAACATGTTACTGGCAGGTGGGCTGACTCTTCTCCTGAGGGCATTGTGTTTGTCAACAATCAACTTCTGTTGATCAGTTCTGTTAGTTGACAGAGCAAGGGAAGCTTCAGGTATCTAGATTGAAGGGTAAAGATATTTATTTACTTATTTATAATGTGAATGTCACTAATGCTGAATAATGTCTAAGAAATATTGAAGTGCCAAAAGACCGATGTCAGTGAAGGAGACGATCCTTGTGATGGAGTAGGTACTGTGACATGCTTTGTCTCCTAGTTAGCAGTAACAAAAATACCACTGGCTCCTGGATGCTATCTGCCAGCCTCCATGGACAACTGGAATATCCTGGAAGACTACCTGCGCTACTGGACTTGCAAATCTAGGCACCAAAATCAGATCTGATTTATTGTTCTTCTAATTTTCCTCATGATATTTTGGAGAAAACAGATCTAAAAAACAGATGAATACATGAATAGGACTATAATGTGTTCGTCTTCTTCAGTATTTCATTTGAGACTGTGTTTTGTTCGACTGAATGAATTTATTTGACTACAGGATCACCACTGACCTTCATCAGGAGAACCCACTGCACAAGAAATTGTCGTTATTTTTCATGTCATAGATTTTCTCTCACTCCTGCTGTTATTGGTGATGTTTTAAAAACTTTTCAACATCTTTTCTGATTAAAAATGGACTCTATGAAGAACTCAGTTTCCTCATTACTATAATTCTCCCTAGTCTTCCAAGGGCATCATGGAGAGAAGGAATTTAAAAATCCCATCATATTTTCAGATTACTGTTCTCTATTATGTCTCATAACGTACTTGTTACTGTTATTTCTGTCATACTGCACTTCATACTCAGTTCTGATTAACCTGATGAGATGATTAGTAAACAGAGCCCATACATAAGGATGTATCTCCACGACACATTTATTAATGATGACATTTTTAGCAGTATAATAGCACTGCTAAAAATTTTAAGAAGACCTTATTTGTATGTATTTATTTTCATAGATCATTTTGATTCGAACACATTGAATATCTTCTAATAGTTCTTCTAGACACCAGTACAGCACTGAACTGATGGAGTTCAAGAAGCATCTGGACAATGCTCTCAGACATATGGTCTGATTTTTGGGTGGTCCTGTGTGGAGCCAGGAGCTGGAATTAGTGATACCTACGGGTCCCTCTCAACGAGGGGTGTTCTATGATTTTTTGACTTAAAATACATATTCTATTTTTAATTATATGTCATTAAACACCATTCAGCCACAGTACTTTGATGAAGACTTTTTTTTCTGCAATCTCAGTGGGACTGTGAGTCAAGTACACCACTTGCCCTCTTTGTGTACTTAGATAAGCTTTAGTACAGAAAAGCAAGATTTGTAGAAAAAAGTAATAGTTTTAGTCAAGATGCTATAAAGGGGAAAAACATAGTCTAGCCTTTATGCACATCAGTATATTGGAAACAAAAATAGCAACTTCAGACCAAATCTGTGTTAAGAAGAACCAGAAGGTGGATGGTGAGTATGTTAGTTTGTTTAGCTGCTGGAGGGAAATTGGTGGTACCTGTTGAGAAGATGAGGCTGTGAGTAAAGGTAGAGGAACATAACTGAGGTCCTGTGGGATGAGAAAGGCAAATCATTAGGTAGCTGTTGTCTTTAAAATGGTAGAGATTTCATGGGAGGAGTGTCATGGGATCTATGGAAAGTGAATGGGAGATACTGGGACATGCTGTTCCTGCAAATCCAACTCTTAGGTAACACTGAGCCTATAGGTGGTCTTCAGTGCCAGTGTGCAGGCAGTCTGCTGCTTTGAACATCTGTCAGATTTTGAGGATAAATGCTTTCCATATCCCAGATAGCTGATTTTTTTCTGTGCAATTGGTGTGTATAGGAAGAAACCCATATTCAGTCAGAGCACAAGACCCTCATGACCCATCCTGACTTCCCCTATACAAAGTGCAGCTCCTACCTCTCCAGCAGATGGACACAGAACAGCTGCAAGGCACAGGAATACTACTGGCAGAATCATCTCTGTAACAAAAAAGGAGCATTAAGTTTTTCCCCTTCATGGAGCATTCACTACTCTAAACGTGTAACATCCCTTCCTTGCATATTCCCAGGCTTTTCTTTAATCAGCAAGGTTATGATTTCTTTGTTTCCTCCTTCTCTCTTCATCCTACTTTTAGGAGTAACTAAATAAAGTTTATTGCAGTGTGGCATTTCAAAATTTCTGTGAATCAATTTCTTTAGGTCTCATTCTTCCTGGCCTGTTCCTACTTGAATAATTCAGGATATTCCTGTTTCCTTCCTGTACAAAGATTTCTACAAATTGCTCTTATGTGAAGCACAAGGACAGATGCTGCTGTATAGCACCTTTCTGTGCCTGTGTTACCATGAAACTTTGCCTTCTTCCTGGTCCCTGCTTAGACTGGACTGCATTGCTTGAAGGGGGCACTGAACTCATGTACAGATCTCTACATTCAGGGCTGGAGTCAAAGCCTTTCTGAAATGGCCAGCATCTCAAAAACTCACACATGAGCTGAGACAAAACTGGAGGATTGGGAAATGGAGCAGCACTGTTTCAGAAAACTTATTATTATTTATTATTCTTTTTAATCTATGAACAGTGTGGACTTACAACAGAAATGGGAACCTTCTCTAGCAATGAAGCAATTGCTTTAGATTGACCAAGAATATTTGCTTAGGAAGCTGAAGAATTATAGAATCATGGAATCATGGAATCATAGGATGGGCTGAGTTTCAACCCTCCTGCCATGGGCAGAGTCTCCAACCACTAGACCAGGTTGCCCCGAGCCACTTCATACCATCCCATTACAGTGATCCAGAGTGTAATTAAGGCCACTTAAAATTTTTGTCTCCTGATTGCAATCAATAATAAGTAAGTGCTAAATTTAGTTTGTTTCTGCTTAGCTACCATGAGCAAAGCAAGTGACTAGAGTGGAATCTATTTATTTTGGCTGTTTCCCCAACCTCTAACTACAAGGGAATTTAAGTTCATGTTGCTGCAAAGATGTCTTACTAGCTTAACTTCTTGGTCTTGAGGGTTGCTGGTCTTAGTTTTAATTTATCTCTGTGGAAAGGCCAGTGGGTATTTTCACATTCAGTCAAACCTCTCTATCCCCATGCAAGCACTTTGTATAAAATGCAAGGTACTCCTGCTCATGGAGAGCATGTGGGTAAGAAAACACTGCCCTTTTTCAAATGGTATGACAAGGCTTGCTTACCTAGCACTGAAGGAAAAGGTTTGAGCTGATCTGAGCAAAAGTCAGATTGGTAAAAATTTGAAAATCAACTGCTTAAATCACTGATTTCCTATTTTTGGTATTGGTTTACAGCACTATTTGATTTTGACATGACCTACGATTCCTTGATGCGCATTAGGATCACAGAAGTTGTCACTAACTCTCCAGCCTATTTTTCTGAACCTTCACAAAACTTTGCAGTATATCTGACCCATGCGCTGAACAATGGAATATTATGGTCCCAGTAATGTGAGGAATGATTCTTTTCACTTCATTACTAACTAAAGGTATGTAGAGATGGGGATTTTTTTTCCTGTAATTGAGTTACCAGCAAAAGTACATTTTTTAGTGCAAAATGTGCTGATAAGCAGATAGAAAACAACCATTCTTGCACTTAAGACATACAAATAAAAATCATTTGTTCCAATGAAAAGAGAACCATTCATTTAAATTGTGAGCCTATGTTGCAAATAAATTGAAGAAACTAGCTTAAATACGTAGCCAAAGTATTCATTTACTGTAATATTTTCAAAGAATTTAATTGCAATTAAAGAGAATTGTTAATTTAAAACATGATACGATTTAAAAAATACAATTGGAATGCTTTTTAAGAACCAGTGGATTTATTGCTCCAAGATATGAGCATACTTTTGGCAATCCCGCTGATTTCAACCAAATGCTTACAGTTTGAAAGATGTAAATTTAATTGCTCTGCATTAATTTCTAGGCACTGGTCCTAAAATCAGTCTCTCCACCCCCCTCCCCTGCTCCCCTCAGTCAAACATAAATCAGGAATTGTGCCAAGTCTTACTGACTTTCCTGAAACTCCATCTGTGTGCAGAGAGCTGACACTGAAAGAAACTGCTGTGGATATGTTTTTCCCATCACTTCTCTCAGTGCTCACTTTTATTGTATATGTTTATATCTGTATACAATTTCCTAAATTATTCATACAGCTGAATTTCTATTGCAAAATACAAACATGAAAAATAATAAATAGTTTTTCAGTCAGACGGTGCTAGAAGAAAGGCCCTGGGACATTGCTCATGGTTCTAATGCTGATGGTGTCCAATAAGCATTCAAACAGCACTCCCAGAGATATAGTGAAATAATTAGCGTGCTTGGTTTGAAGCCAGGAGTTGGACTTAGTGACTGCAGTAGGTTCCCTTCAAATTGGGATACTCTGTGATTGTATGACTATCAGACACTTTGTACAGGAATGGTAATTTGTACAAAGAGGTATTTTCCACACTCTAAAAATGAACAAAGGTAGCTACATCTACTTTGCTCATCCATTTTGTCTAATTTGTTTTTCATCTTGCATTAGAGTATTGACTACTGAATCCTCACTTTTTGACAAATAAAATTCTTTTTCTGTGACTGTCCTCTAAACTGTTGAACAGAACAGAAGCTTTCTGATGATTGTATTGTTTACCTGTAATAGATAATTAGAATTGCAGTAATTTAAGCAAACAATTAATTATAAATCTTACCTTTTGCTTCGGAAGTTTCGTCTGTCCTTCTGCAGGTGGTTGTGGAAGTGGCTGGAGCTCTTCACTGGAGCATGATTTATAGCTGTTCTGTTTCCTGATAGGACCAGGTGACTCAGTGTCACAGGTATTAAAAAATTCAAATAGTGACCAGATGGAACAGCACATTTATTCTGTGCACATTCTTCCAAGAAGAAGTTTGGCTATTTGGGATTTATTTCTTCCTTCTTCTTGTCCTGGATGAGATGAAACACTAGGAAATGAGTTTTGTGTGCATTGCTCAATGCATTTGAAATTTGAAGTCAATAGGAACACCAGATACAAAAGATTACTGCTAATGATTGAAACCTCCATTTGTAGTAATGCTTGATCTTAATCTTCAGTAATGCAAATAAATTCAGCTGGCTGCTGAGATGTCTTTAGATTGACATGGTTGTAACCAAGATGAAATCCTGTCCGTAGATTTTTCCACGGGAGTAAAGACATCTTGGGCCAAGTTCCTGTTCATGCTTTGGCTTCTTTATATCAATCCCATAGCATAAAAATCAAAGAAAGAGAGAAAGATACTACCGTAAATTATACTTTCACCCAGTATTGGATAAAGATTAACAGATTACTCTGTGAACTAATATTAAAGCACACATTGTAGTCTGACTTGGCATTTCCTTGTACATTAGGTAAGATGAGGACAGGTAAAAATGCCACTGTTCAGAAGAGTATTTGTGTGCACACTGACTGTTTCAACCCACAATCCCCATGAAGAGATTACTGGCCACTGCACCTGCCAATGTAAGTGTTTATACAAAATATTGTTATTTTTCTGTTTAAATTCATGTTTTCTACATAATCACTAAACTTCTACACCAGTCACTTGTGAAGTATGCCTTCAAAAAACTGTTTTGCTTCACTTTACCTGGGATCACAGTATATTTCCTATACAAGAAAATTGTTATGTGTGATTGGATGCCTAGCAATAACGTAGGAAGGAACATGCTTTCAACAAGTTTGTGACGACAACAAATTGGAGGGAGCAGTCAACATGATGGACAATAAGGTTGTCATTCAGAGGGACCTCAGTGAACTAGACAAGTGATCTCATGAAGATTATCTGAAAATAAACAATTGGGAGGGGCCAATTTGCTTGGGACCAATACTAACAAAACATTATTGAGGGTTGCTTGTGAGTGACAAATTGCATATGAGTCAAAAGCATGCACTTGTGACAGTGAGGGGTAAGCATGTTCTGCACAGACTTAGCTACTACATAGCAAGAGTACTGAGAACATTGATTAAATCCAACTTTTGAACACTTATGCATTTAGTATTGTACTGTTAATTGTGAGGAAGACATTGGCAAATGGAAGTCTAGAAAAGGGCCATTATGTTGGCAAAGGAAAAATGGATCCAGACTCTTTTATGTCATGGGCAAAGTAAAGATCTCTGACTAGAAATAGAGAATAAGAATAAAGATTTTTTAAGTGAAGCTTGTCAAGCTTTGAAGTAGATTGCCTAGAGAAATGGGAGATTTTGTAGACCTGGAGATATTCAAAACTAGAATGAAGTGCTGATTAAACTAATCTAACCTTCAAAATGATGATGTTTTCAGTATGGGTATAGAATAGTGATTCAGGGGTCCTGTACAACCAAAAATATTCTATGATTGTGTAATTTTATCTTGTTTATACTGGAAAGGTGCCAGTGTAAATTTATTTTACTTGTTAACAAGCATGATAATTTAATTAATTATAGTGGAGACTTCTAATTATTTTATGAGAAAACAAATGTTATTAGCACAATCATGTGAAAAGAATAAGGATAGGATAGGACAGGGTAGGATAGGATGGGATAGGATGGGATGGGATGGGATGGGATGGGATGGAATCACTTAGGTGCAACTGCCTATCCACTTCAGGGTTAATAAAACGTTAAAAACTACTTTTGAAGACATTATCCAAATGTGTCTTAGACACTGACAGGCATGGGGTATCAGTTATCTCTCTAGGAAACCTTTTCCAATGTTTACCACCCTTTTGGTAGGGAAACCGTAGTTACACTTAGGCACTTCTTAGTTAATCTATTGGAATTTCATTATTGTACGAGATAATGTTGGCAATAGCTTTTTAATTTTAGTACTTCAGTCTGTAACATGATGGGTATCCAAGTTCTTCTCGCATATCACTTCTTTGTGCTGCTTTGTTTTTGGTACTTATGTTTAGTTCACCAAACTAAAATGCCTTGTTATTCCTAATCAGAAAATTTGATATTAGGAGTACTGTTACAAAAAGATCTAGGAAAGACATGTGAATTCTTGGATGTTTAATAAAAGTTGGTCTACTAACCTCTTGCCTCATTCCCCTGAACATATCTTCTATGCCTGGCTGGATATTTTCATTAAATTTAGGGAAATTAACTTCTCTGATGTTATCAAAACTAGTCAGGCGCAGCTCTTCTTGATGGCATGCACAGAAAAATGGACACATCCAAGATGTAAATCATTCCATCCTGTGTTACTAATCCAAAATAGATTATGCCCCCAACGACATAAAATTGCCTGTTGTACTTAATTTTCTCTAAATTTTCTTCTTTTAGTTGCCTAGAGCAACTAACTCAGCTGTAGACTTCTATACTGAAAATGCCTAAAGGTCAGTGAAATTAATCACATCCACTGAAAAAGCAAACTGCTTATGCACTCAGAAAACATGATTATCTAAACCTCACTTATCTAGTAAATCACATGAAGTCTCTGGCACTTATAAAGGATCTGCATGTTAGGCACTGCTA
This sequence comes from Oreortyx pictus, assembly GCA_036925125.1. Classification (NCBI taxonomy): domain Eukaryota; kingdom Metazoa; phylum Chordata; class Aves; order Galliformes; family Odontophoridae; genus Oreortyx; species Oreortyx pictus. Next base: position 104,467,056 of record JAUPFR010000002.1, on the reverse strand, counting down.
ATAGACATGCAATTTCTTAGATTACTTAGTTTTCATGTCCAATTTATCATATCAGTCAAAGGCTACTTATTTCTTTTTTATTATTTGTTTGCTTGTTTTTAAGTATGGAGAGCCCCTGTCTGTCTCCTGACATTTCAGTTTCGGACTTCACAGAATCACAGAATTGTAGGGATTGGAAGAGACCTCTAGAGATCAAGTTCAACCCCCCCTGCCAAAGCAGCTCCCGAGAGCAGGTTGCACAGGTAGGCATCCAGGCCAGAGAAGGAGACTCCACCACCTCTCTGGGCAGCCTGTTCCAGCGCTCCACCGCCCTCACTGAGAAGAAGTTCCCATGCACACTTGTGTGGAACTTCCTATGCATCATTTTGTCGCCATTTCCCCTCATCCTATCACCACACACTGCTGAGAAGAGTCTGACCTCATCCCTCTGCCTGCCACTCCTTAGATGTTTATAGATGTGGTCAAGTCTCTCAGCCTTTCAACTTCGTCTGCCTCTAGCGCTGACTTTCACCTTTTAGTTGGTAAATTTTCAGCATCTTCTGTTTATTTTTTGCAGGAAAGTCAGCAGTAAACAATTGCAGAGCTATTTCTGGATCTTCTATGCAATCTCTTCTTTGTTCTAATGCCTACAATATAATCTATCGCAGTAAGGTAGCTCTAGTCTAAAAATATTGTTTTACAGATGAGTCTTTATTGTCACCATTTATTGTCCGTATTTATCATTGTCCCTATTTTGTCATGTCTGATTGCTATATATTTCCTCTAGGAGGAAGATCATTCATTTGTTCTCATTTGTACTGAATGTTGTGATTATGTCTTTAGATATCCAGATGATGCATATCTAGCAATAAAGAAGTGCCTGGAGTATCTCAATAGTCAACATAGAAACTGTTCTCTTTTGCCATATTAAAAACCTACCTTAACCAAATTAAGTTCTGAAAGTACAGTTCTGTTCCTCTTGGTTAAAGAGAGAGCCTGACCTGGTCTAGATGCAGAAGTATTGCAAAATTTCTTAGTAATTTAGTAATTTCTTAGTAATTTTCCCAAAGCACTGGTTTGTGGCAAATCTGTGAACTGGAGCTCTATTTCCTGTGCTTACACATTTCTATCTGTACAATATATAATAGGAGGTTACAGTTGATGAAACATTCAGTAGCTCTTAATTCAGTGTCTGCAGGCTGGGTTGGCATTTTTTGGCACTGCATGCATTGGGACAGCTATTGGGACAAGTGAGAGCAGTTGCAGTGAGTGTAGAAACCAGGGAAATATATGCAACATGTTTCCAAAATTACTGCAGTTCTCTCTTCTGTGGAGAATTGCATTTTTCCAAACGACTATTTTATTTTCACTAGGACAGTGGTTATAAATATTAAAAGAGAGCATAGTCACCAAACGCGGACTGAAGTTGTCATTTTAGGAAATGAAGGTCAAATATTTCAGTTATATCACAGGGATGGCAACTTGGCTGCAGAACACTGAGGAAACACCACAGATGTGAGATGAGGGTGTAGACACAATAGATGATGGATGTAAACACAAAAGCCTTCAAACCCCACTTGACACCAGAATATTCCTGTGTGTAGAAGACAGTCTCCAAATATCTGATTATTTTTTGTACTGTGCCACTTTGTGAGTCTAGAGAGAACTAGATGAGGACTCAATGAAGGAAAAAACAAGTCATTGTTACCATAGATCAGGATTAATCTCAATTAAGGATATTAATAGTAATATAGAATAATATAAAATGGTTTAGGTTGGAAGGGACACTTAAGATCATCTACTTCTAATCCTCCTATATAGGCAGGGGCCACCTTCCACTAGATCAGGTTGTCTAAGCCTTCTTTTAGATTTATCAACCTAAAAATTAGTTTTAATCTTTAAAGACACATGTGCCTTCACTTTTATTCTACTTAGAGACCAAACTTGGTTGTTCTAGAATAATAGAATCAATCATAGAACCATAAAATCATATTCTGCTTCCTAAGATGTGACAGAGTATCTCTTGCCCATGAGATAAAGAAATGTTTTCTTTCTTTTCTATTCCAGGAGAGTGTGAGGGCAGGGTGTTAAAAATTAGCTAGCTGTCAGTGTGAAAGTACTGCAGTCCTTTCCCCCCTCAAAATAGCAATAGGAGAAAATATGATAGAAGAAGACTCGTGGGTTGACATCAGGACAGAATGATCATTCTCCAGCTACTGTCACCAGCGAAACATTAATTGCAGGAATATTAATTTAATTATTACCTATTGCTAATAACAGAGTAGAATAACGAGAGCAAAAAGCACATGGAAACCACCATTCCCACTATCCACCTTCTACCTTCTCCAACCAATTGGTGCAGGGGAACAGGGAACTGGGGAACAAGGAATGGGGATCAGTCCATAATGCTTTGACTATGCTGCTCCTCCATGGTCACTTTGCCTCTGTTCCATGTGGGCTCCCATAGATTGTTCTTCCACAGTACTGATCCCATGTGGGAATCCTACAGGCTATAGCTCTCCAAGCACTGTCCCAGTGGGTCAGCTGCTGGACTCTTCTCACCTCTTCATCCCCCCCAACTACCAAACCTTGCCTTATAAACTGAATACGCAGGGCTGAATAACCCCCAACCTCTCTAGGCAACTTGTTCCAGTTCCTCACCATTCTCATAGGAAAGAATTTCTTCCAATCCTGCATTATGAATGGGTAGAGTTGTCTCATGTTTTTGTCCAACACAAAGTGAGAACCCAAATGCCCATCTGGAGTTTCATGCCTATTACGCAAATGGAGCAGTCAATTAATGCATTGCTTCAAAAGGCCAAAGAGATATTCTGGCAGCTCTCCCACTGGTATATTAGACACAATCAGTCACATTCATTTCTAAAATGATCTCAATTATTTGAGGATATCATTTTTTTATTACCCTGAACAAAAGTGTGCTCTTTTCTATGTATCATCTGCATTTATCTCAGGGAGGTAATTCAGATCATATGCCAGATATGCATTTTGAGTCCATGACTGAGATTGCAAAGTATATTAATACTCCTGGAAGAAACATGGCACATTAACTTTTGTTTCCTCCTCACTTCCCCAGGCCTCAGTTTTAACAGTAGACAGTTGGCACTATGGTGCCATTAAGCATAAACTTTGGAAAACAGCTTTATATCTCTAGAATGGCCTAGTTGCAAAATCAATCACCAAGACACAATGATTCCAATCTAGAGAAGATACTAGTTCTTTTATGTGTCAAAATGTATTTCTTTATCCTTCATCATTCCTAATTTCTGTATGGAGAAACAGACTTCTATACCTCTTCATAGAATACCAAAGTCAATAACTCTAAGTAAGCATAACTTAGAAGAAAGTCAAAACAGCTCTTTTATTTGGTAACTCCAGAGCTCTGGCATACCAAAAGCATTTGGCAGCAGTACATTTATTTAGAAAGATTGTATTTCTATTAAACACTTACTGAGAAAAATGAAACTTAAAATGAAATCAAATTTCCAGGTTGTAAAAAGAACTTAGGGGAAGGGAATATCTGGTATATAACCTTTGGACTTGGAAATGATGACAAAAAAGGATCATTCTTTGGATTTGTTGTTTTAAATATATTTCTTACTCTTTGCTGAACATTAGATCCATCAAGGAAGTTTTATGTCCAAAGAATTGTTCCAAAATTCAGTATCAGAATGTTGCATGTCAGGACTAGTCGAACTCGCATTTCCTTTTCCCCCAGAAATCTTCAGCTCAATTAAATGCTGAGGTTGTCTGAAGTGTCTATTACAGTTCGATTGGAATGTCCGTCATTATTTCACTAGCTGTGCTGGTAAACATATTTTCTTGTTGAGGGATCTGTGATCAAGAGTATATCACAGTCAAAGTCATTCAAACCTGAATCCAAACATCCTAAGTATTCTTCATGACGTTCTTCATGAGCGCATTGAAGAAGGAGATGGCTCCAGGAGACAACATATCCTCTGTGGTCCTTTTTGATGCCTCTGTCAGGCTACATACCCTTGCTATTGGCAATGCAGTAATGCCCCCTGGTCTTTCGCTGAAAAGGAGAATCCCAAATCTTTATTACTTGCATCTCACAAATAGGCTCTGTCTTAATACTACGCATAGGCAATATTCAAGTGCATACTTAGAATAGTCATAAACTTTATAATTTTTATATGTAATGTTCTTCAAGTTTTATTGAGAATTATCAAAACCCTTGGGAATAATTTATTTTCCTCTTATGGGTTAAAAATATAATACCATCAAGCACCTGGGCATGATTCCAAATGGCTTCTAGTAATGCTATCTCTCATCACACTAAATCCCATGCATAATAAAGGTAATAAAGCTGTACCTCCTTCTTTTTTTCTAGGTATTCAGTGATAAGGAGCATGAAGAACTGTCATGCCAGAAATAGGTCATGTGATGACAGGCTAAAAGAGAAATAGAGACAATGTCACTGACTCATGCGTTGCATTTCTTTTCGAGAAGTGTCTGCAGGATGTACAACTTTACAGCTGTGTCCAACTTGGATACTAATGTTATGCTCCTTTTGAATTAACTTAAAATCAATGTTTATTAGGAAAGATGCTGAACGGTTCTTAAGAAAATATAAAGATCACTAAAACTGCATTCACCAAGGCATTTATGTACAAAAAATTGAATTCACTTAAGTATGTACAGACACATCTACATGTGAGAAAGACTCCTTTTATTTATAGAATTTCAAAATTAGTATGTATCCTTAGGATATGCTTAATTACATCCTGAAGCTGACACCTAACCGAAAACATATGGTGTCCTAGAAGTGCTTATATCTCTTACAATAATTGGATGACCATATTGAAGTCTCATTCACATCCTATTTTTTAACTAATATGTTTAATCAACTAATTAATACAAAATAGTAACAGCCTTGCTTTCATAATAAAGGAAATATTATCATGGAAAGAGCTGAAAGAGGGGAATATCAATAAAATTTTGTGCGCTCCTAAGGAGAAGTATTATTTCCTATTTTTTCATCTCTTTACACAGAATTTCTGTAGTTTCTGTCTGGCTTCTATTCTTCTGTAGTATTCAAGTTCACACACATTATTGCATGTATACGCAGTTAACCAAAAGTTCTTGACTCTTGTGTTTACTGGCAGTAGGATTCAGTTGGACATCATGTAGCCTAGTTTATTTAGAATAGTCTTCAGAATCACAAGAAAACTGGTTTATCTTGTAATTTGCATACTGCAATCTAGCTATCAGAGCTGCTTTGGCAGGGGGGTTGTAGTTGATGATCTCTAGAGGTCCCTTCCAATCCCCACATTTCTGTGATTCTGTGATTCTTAGAATCAGCAGAACTTATCAAGAACTGATCTTGGACTGGGCCAGCTGAGGTGCTTCCATCAGTTCCCCTGTATGTCGCGTTGTGTTGGCAGGCAGAAGGTAACAGCTTTCTGTCCTGGTTCAAGACTCAAAGAGGATATTTCACCCGGAGAATCAACATGTTGGATAAACACTGTGACTTCGTAGCAAAGTGTCCGAGACTAATGTGATAAGGTTGCAACATACCAACAACATGATGTTAGCCATGCTAAAGTTATGAAAGAGCATTGCCAGGTGCTACATAAGGACTTGAATGAGGAGGATTACCATGGGATGATTTACAGTTCATGTTCTGCAAGTCAGACCGGGCCACTCATCTTTCAGTCTTCTCATCTACATAATTTTAAAGAGCATCCAAAAAAGGACTGTGAAGATGGGAAAGCATCTAGAAACAAGGTTTATGAGGAGGAGCCAAGGCCCCTTTTGACTTTTGGGCCCAGAGAAGAGGAAGCTGATGTGAGGTCTCATGGCAGATGCAAGGAAGCAGAGGTTTCTCACAGGGAGCAGAGGGACAATGTTGAGCTCTGGTCTCTGGTGACAACAGCAGAGCCCAAGGGGATGGCATGGAGCAGTGTCATGGGAGGGTTAGGGGAAGGTTCTGCCCCAGAGGGCAGTGGGCATGGCACAGCTCCCCAGAGAAGTGAGCGTGGCCCCAAGCTGCCGGAGCTCAGGGAGATCTGGGTCACCACTCTTGGCCATAGGGTTTGGGTCTGGGGGTGATGTGTGGAGCCAGAGGTTGGTCTAGGGGATCCATGTGGGTCCCTTCCAACTTCAGATGTTCTATACTTCTATGATCTAGTCTTCTTCTTTTATGGCTGTCTTGGCAGTGGCATTAATGGAAAAATCTAAAATAGAGACCTCCTCCAGTAAATACTGCCAGAAATGAATTTTGAGTATGGAACAGAGATACTGCTAGCATTTTATTTAGATATTAGAGATTAAGCAGCATCCCTTTGAGCTGAGAACTTGTGAAGTTGATTTTAATAAAACTGTTAACTATGCCTTCTTTGTCTGTAGAGTTCAGACGTATGTAGGAGCCCTCTCCTTTTTCCCCTGCTTGGATCTGAACAGCAGCCAGGGATGGCTGTTTCTCTGTGTGTGAGCTCTGTGTGTGTATCTGTGATACCAATGCCATATTTGAAGTCTTTCACCTCATGCTTGTGTGACAGCTGACCAAGTACCAAGAGTGTCTGTCACAGACAGATTTTCACTGCAGTTCACAGCTAACATAACAGAGGGAGAGGGGAGGGGAAGGATGGTTCACAAAATGTATGAGGAAACGCGTTGAGAAGATGCAGGGATCTCTGTGCAGACAGAGTGTCTTTTGTATCTCGGGCAGAAAGACTCCCTGGCTCCCAGCCACAACCAAGCAAATAGCAGAGTAGATTCATTATGTCCTAGTGCTGCTTCCAGGCTGTACATCTGGGAATTAAATGTTAGACAAAGGTGGGTTCTCTCTATTATTTCTTGTAATCCCAAGAAGATGCCATTGTCTCACTGTTCAATAGCTCTTTTATATTCCATAGGTCTGCAAAGCCCAAGCTCACCTTCCTCAAAGGAAGTTCAATTGTATTGAAACGGATTCCTTCTATTAGTTCTCACTCGGTTGCTAAAAGAACTATGGCCTATTACTGATCAGGATTATAGAAAGCAAATGACATTCTTTTTTTTTTTAATATATATCTGAGTTTAGATTTGAATGCTGAGATTAGTTTTTAACAGCTTTCATGTATGATATCTATTATAAACTTATCCTGTATGTACTCTATAGTGATTAAAGAGAAAAAGACATCAATGCAGAATGATTTATCCCAGCTGTGTGTCTTAGGATCAGGTTGCCTTGCATTCTGGAAGAGCTTGTATTGCTGCATTGATTACAGAGAGGTTAGACACAGATCTCTGTCTTACAAATCACTAAAAGAAAAGAGCTTAATTTCTTCTGAACACTCACAAATCTTTGCATTTTTAATTAAGACATCTATTTTTACTTCTACTGGTAATGAACACTTAGTAATCAAATGCAACTTTAAGGCTATATGAAACTAGGGAAACAAATCAGAAAATAAAATAGACTCCTAAACCCCTATAAAATATTAACAGCTATTTTTTTGTTTATTTGTTTATAGTAATGAACAGGTAAGATTTTAAACTTCACTTTCATCATTTTGCTAGGCACTGTCTTCACTCAATTTCACAAAGAGCTAAGGCTGTTAAACATCCTGTTTTCTTCTGAGTCCCTTTACACTTTCCTGCATCTATATCCTTTAATCATTCTACAGCAACGTAATAATGGCTATACGCTGTTTTAAGGTTCAGTTTGGAAGAAATGGCTCTGATAAGAAGTAGTTTATTGTGTAAGTATGACAGACCTACACAAGATTTGATATGTCAGGGAAGCATGTTTGGTGCTACACCATCTCCAGGTGGGTAATTTTCTGGATATCCAGCCAAATCTCAAGAATTATTCAATTCCACATCACCTGGGATTCTTGCAGACTCCTCATAAATGACACTTCAGGGAACCCAAATGGAGAGTGGAAAGAATAATCTGGAGAAAGTATTCGTAATTTAGTTCATAGATTTGTGAGCAATTTACTAGCTCCATATTTTCATTTTCTGAGAAAGCTAGTTTGGGTTTAAAAGCAGAACAAATGCTAGTTGTAATTTTCAGATTTTGAATTTTCACAGTAATCCCAAAAGAAAGGCACTTCAGTACTTAAGTATTTTAAACAGGCAAATACAAACCTGAAATGCTTCCAAATACATTATGTTGTTATGTGTTTACAGGACCGATCAGAGTATGGTTGAGATTGGAAAGGACCGCTAGAGGCCATCTGGTCCAACCCCCTGCTCCAGCAGGTCCACCTAGAGTACAGTGCTTATATATATTATATATATATATATATAATGAAACAAAACAACAAACAAAATGTTAGATGATGTAGACATCTACAGTAGACAGTAGTGATATGTAACCCACACATCTCTACTTTAGAATATCTTTGCTTGCTATTGAGATTACCAGTTGTACTTAGCTCTGTGATGCTTTTTATGAACGAGTATTTCATCCATAGATTGGCATGGCCAAATGCATTTCACTTGTCACCTAAGTGAAATGTAAACCAAAATTTTATGAATGGAAAGTTTAAGGGGTAATTTCGGTCCATGGGCCAGGCTAGCTTCATTGTTGTCAGCTTGGTAAGTAGCAATTCTTGCATGCCAAATCTAGTATCAGGATGTTGCAAGATAGACCAGGTAAACAGAAGTTTTTAAATGGAAGTGCTGGAGTTAAGGTTTCATCTGTCTATCCTCAAAGGCTTTATCTACTACAACTACCTATTATGGATTTACATATAAAAGCATATATATACTGTCTACTCCACTACGTTGTCATTTAGATTTGCAAAACCATGTAAATATGCCTCTACATATATATGTGTGGCAAACTCACCTGTGTCAGGGCCTGATCTCTGATTCTGAGACAAGTCAGTGACTTGTTCAGACTCCAGACTGGACGACTGCATTGAAATTGTTATTTGGGATGACCTCTGACACATGCTGACTCTTGAACCATGCCTGGACACTGTTTGAAGGAGCGTTAGACAGGCAGATATTGCACCACCTGTTAAAAGGAGTAGACAAACTGTTCCCAGTGCCTATCCCCTGGCGTTATTTACTGTGTAGACATGTTTTTAAGTCTTCCTAAGCTCTAAAAGTAATCCTTTCGAACTCATGAAATAATAGTGCCTGAAAAGGTCGGCATTGTGAATGCATTACAGAGGTGCAGAGTGGGTGAGGCTAGAAGGGACCTCTGGACGTCATTGGGTGTAACCTCTTCTTCAAGCAGGGACACCTAGAACAGGGTGCTCAGGTCAACATCCAGGTGGCTTTTGAATATATCCAAGGAAGATCAGGGATGTCTGTAATTGTAAAACAGAGTACTGAGTGCATCAGCAATCTGCTGGGCTATATCTGCTTAATCTCCACCAGCTGCAATGAAAACCTAGATACTTAACCCAGTAATACACATTTCTATATGCATGCTTGAAGACAAGGAGGTTGAATTTCATTGTAGTGCTTTCAACACAACTTTAAAAGTGGGCAAGATTTGCTCAGACAAGTAAATAATTTTCTAAATGATTCTTTTTCTTCTGTAACTTCCTTTGGAAAAACAAAAGATTTAGCAGATTACTAGAATGTTTTCTTACATCCGAAAATCTTAAAGAACAATAAAAAAGTCCCCAAACAAAAGAAGCAGCACCTTCCAAAGCCCAAAGGTAATGCAGTACTTTTTCACTTCTTGCGCTGCTCATCCTGCAACAGTGAAGGCTGCTGTTGATTTTAATACGCACATAGTAAGAGCCCTCTCTTATTTTACTATAAATCATCACTAATGTGGGGACCATACATTGACTGACTGTACGTACCTAATCTGGACATGATAATCTTCATAGTCTATAACTTAAATTATATAGAGACCATCTACATCTATTTTAGAAGTCCTGCTTAAATTGAACGTATTTCTTCCCATTCATAGCAGAGAGCTGAGTCTAGCAGGTCTGTTTGTAGAACCATAGTTGAGTTGGAAGGGAACTTCAAAGATCATGCAGTCCACTTTCCAAACATGCTGTTCAGCATGCTGTTTCATATACATTTTTCTGCTTTGATAACAATAATACCTTTTTACAGCAAACTGCATAAACGTGGGCTTTTATCTTTGACATTTTATAGGAAATGGCCATGACCTAGGCAGATGTCTTTCTCATTTACTTGTGTGGTTTTACCCTTTGCTAAGAAAAGGCAAAACCTAGATGTACTTTCAGTATTTCTTAGTTATGAGGCCTAGGAAGGCAGATGTTAGAGCTATGTTCAACAAATAGAACTTCAGAGATTTTCAGTTTTTTAGATTCTCCCAGAATTCTTTTTGCCAAGAGGCAACTTTTGTTTAGATAACTGCACTCTGCTTTATAAGGATGAACACTATCCATGCAGATAGTGCACATGAAGCCCTCTATGCAAATAAGCATATGCCTGTGCATGTGAATATTCATAAACAAATATGTAAATATATACTTGATCATTGATGTGTACATTACATTATAAACATGATTAGGATACATTCATTACTCTATATAGTGTATATAAAATCCCCACTGAAGCAATTGGGAAATACTTGACCTTACTTTTAAGATGCTGAAGACAGAGGGACTTGGAAGGAAAACCTGAAGGCTTCCAGCTATTTGGACTTTTATTTGCATAAAACATTGCTCACCAAAAACAAACACACCAAGACTCAGAATGACTTATAAAAATGGTCAAAGACTATGACCATAAGCATTTGTGTTCATGATCATGTTCTCATGAGTATAAAACTTTAAGATATTCATACAGAAAATTAATGTGTAACTAGAACGCCAGGTACTGACGGAAGGCTTTTGCTGATTCATCCTGCAAATGGTGCAACCAGAAGAATGACAGAGATGTGTGCGTAATACGTCTGATTTCTGCTTCTTAAAATGTCAAACACAAGAGCAAGTATTTTCAGGCACAGAATGAAGAACAAATAGGCACTACTGTATATATCTACACGCACGTGTGCAGGTGTGCACAGGAGTATTCATCTCATATTTCTTAGCACTGGATTTTTATATCCTCTGTATTCTGCTTGTTGCTGCATGCAGGAGAAGAAAGATATTTGTAAATTGGAGTAAGTTCAGCCTAAGGCCAGGAAGATGACTGGCAACTGCAATGCATGACAAAAGTAAAGATGTTGCATTTGTTCGACCTGGAGAAGAGAAGGCTCATGAGGACGATCTAATTACTATTTCAGCGGTGGATGTAGAAAAAATAGATCCAGACTATTCTCAGATGTGTACTGCAAAAACATGAAAGGGAATTGGCATGGGTTGTAAATCAAGGTGGGATAACAAGGTGAGGTTAAGAGAAAGAAAATTTTTACACTTCTTACACTGTGAGAATATGCAAGCAAAACAGGAACTTATCAGCATTAACACTGGAGAATCATAGAATCATAAAATCACCAAGGTTGGAAAAGATCTCCAAGATCATCCAGTGCAACTATTCACTCCCCACCCATATTTCCCCACTAAACCATGTCCCTCAGTACTACATCTCCACATTTCTTGAACACCTCCAGGGTCAGTGTCTCCACCGCCTCCCTGGGCAGCGTGTTCCAGCACCTACTTAATTTTTCTGCTTCAAAAAACAACAACAAAAAAAAACCACTATCTGCTTGAATGAATGCTTTGCTTTCCTTCTTAAAACTCTCTCTTCCTCTCTATTTTTCTGCCTTGCCTACTGCTTGTCTGCAGTCACTTCAATTAGCAGGATAACATATCCGGCAGTGGCCATTAGTGGTGCAAATATAGGTTATGACGGAAAGTGCAGGACTATGTTGCTGAAAATTCCCCCATACTGTTAAATTTTCTAAGCTGTCTTCACCTCTATCTTATGTAAATATATGTCCAAAGTCTTCTCATTGTCAAATCAGTAGGATAAATTACTTACTGAAAAAAACTGTTCTGCCAGTTGTTAAAGGGTGAGACTGAGAAGTTGGGAAGCTGATACTCTGGGGGCTGCTTAACTTTAATGTTAAGTATTCCTTGCTGAGTCAGTTGACTTTGGCCATAGGAAATTAATATGAATTTTCCAAATGGCAGCCTTTTCTCCTGATTATTTCCCCCAACATTTTTTCCTTTACGCATGTGAAACAATTTCATGTGTGCAGAGTACAACAGGTTGCTATTGTGAATCCATGGCAGTGCTTCCAGGTGTTCATAATATTGTTTGTGTTGCTAAATGCAGTGAGGAAAAAGTATCAGAGTTAAGGGACTATTCTTTGCTGACCCCAATTAAACAGCATCTTCAGTTTGCAGAATTATGACAAAAAAGCTTTTACACATCAAATCAAATTACCCAGGTTGGCTGTTAATGAAACTCAAGAAATTTTGCTTCAATGTGAGGCTGGTTTGGTCTTTTTTCCCACTGTACCTCAAATCCTTGAACCTTTGCTGAGTGAAATTTAAGAGTACTCTTCCACATAATACTTTCCCGTATGATGAGAAAATTCCTTAATTTGATGCTTTTAGAATTAAAATGGAGGTTGCATGTAAAAAGAAACTGTTTGAGAAGTTGTATCTCATTTCTCATTTCTCTCTCTCTTTTTTTTTCCCTCCTTTTCATCTTAAATTTACATCAGTGGAAAAGAAATCATGAATTAGTTCATAGAGGGTAGAACTCACCTGAACTACTTTTATCTCCTCACCTAAAGGATCTGCTCTAATGGTTTGTATCGGTTTCCTGTGTAGTATAGTTTACAGAGAAAGAGAGAGACCAGGTAGAGGGATATTCATCACATTACTGTGAAAGGTTTGTCTCTGCAAAGTGGGGTGAGATGTTCTCTGGAAGATCTTCATTTTCTTCAGTGGTAATGGAGAGACTGGATAGGATCCCATCCTTAAAGTTCAGAGTTTTGCAGTTAGACAAGATACTTTCATCTGTTTTTATTTTTATTTTTATTTATATTTTAGGATTTCAAACACATAGGAGAAGAAATATTGCAGATTCTCTGACAATTGCATTGGTGATGAGAAAAAGAATGCATGCACAGTGTCTTTCTTGAGTTATGTCAGACTGAGCTGAGGCAAGGAACAACAAGAATAGCAAGGCTTTGAAGGTAAAGCTATTTCAATAGGGAATTTAGCTGACAAGCAGGGAGACTCAAGAAGGGTAAGATTCTTAACAGTTAGCAAGATAATTGAAAGTGAAGGGTAACTGGAAGAGAGATGAATTGTAGATAAACTGTAAAACAAAGCTGCTATGGTAGCAGACTATGGTAGGCAGAGTATATTATTATTTTTAATATAGAATATAAGCATTTTGAAAATGTGTTCATATTGCAGATATCTTTTATTCCACCATAAGGATTAATCCTTCCTATGTCAGTTAAATAATTATTTGGAAAATTAAGTATACGGGTGATTGCAGGAATATCCCATCTTGTATTGTGACCAAGTCTCATCAAACATTGCAAAAAATGGCTCTAAGGAAAGGACACGGCGTGGATAACTCTGCAGTTAGCATTAGGAATGACATCTAAGACTCGGAGGCTGTGTCATTCCCGAAACCTATGGTGCATTTCTAACATGGGTAGAAATACCTGAGATTATTTTCCTTTGTTTAGTTAGGGTTACAGTCATGGTTTTGATGATGAGGAGCATATCCTAGTGTAGGATGGGTTCCCTCAGAAACGTGCAGGTTTGCACAACTGGCTGTCCCTCCCTGAATCCTGTGTTGATGCATCTTAACTTTACCACTCCCACAGTAGGCTAAGCTAAAATTTGTTTAAGCTGTCCACCTTCTATTATTGTTTACAGCATAATTGTAATTTCTTTTTTCATATGAATCATTTCTGCAATTTTGATATATTTTTTCTTGCTCTACTTTTATTTTTTGATGGCTACATAGAGATGATTTAATTTGTAGCCTGATGATGTGGATTGTATCAGCATATTCTCTCAAAGTCATGTACATCTATAGGAATACCCAACAAAGATGCCTTGAGTATTTCCGTAATCACCCTCTATGATTAATGGAAAAAAAAGGTATTTCTCTAGTGTGATTTGTCCCATCTAATATCCAAACTGTTCTCTGATAGCTCCTATACCTCTGCTGTAAGCTTGATGAGACTACAGAGACTCTTCACCCAACTGCAGTTCAGTAGGTTGTGTGTTTCACACTCACTTCAGGTGTTACATCTAACAATGGATATAAATGGATTTGCTCCTTTTGCAGCTTCCAGGAGTAGGAGAATAGGGGTCATCTGCATATTTTTGGAGGACTGGCAAAGAGACTCCCACACCTTATCTGGTGAGCCTCATTCTCCCTTTATAGGCAACAGATTATAACAGTGGCTTAAGGAGAGACAATTCATTAACTTAGTATGTGACTTAATAGGTGAGATGTACCTATTGTTCTTCATAACCTTTAGCTTTACCTGCAGTTAGAACTCTCAGGTCAAGGACATAAAGTACTGTAGACATAGGGCCTTGTCCATAGATAGAGATCTAGAGGCATCAGAGATGCCACCAGGCTTCCAAGATTGCCCTGTTATTGTCAAAGAAGGGATATCTAAAGAAGATCAACAAACTTCTGAAGCAGCAGCTGGATTAGGATGACTCTTAGTACTGAGAACGACTTTATATGAATATATTTAATCCCATCCCAGTTCTTTACTAACAACAACAACTTGTCACTGCGCTCAGAAGCACACACTACATCTCTTTCCCTTATACACAGAAGATTGACAAGAAGCTCTCATCAATTAGAGAATACTTGAAAACCACTGCAGAAAAAACCTTCCTTTTCCACTGTCTTACATGGTTAGGATTATGAAATAAAGTGTAGCTGGCTGTCTCAGTTTTAGCATTCTTTGCAGCTTCCTCATTTCATTTCACACATCAAGGAAGTAAGGGATAAGGCAAACAAAGAATTGAAAGGATAAAATAAACTACTGAACAGGGGTGGGGGGGTGTCTGTTTGGTGGCTTTCCATTAAATTGAAAATATAAACTGAGATTTTTAGTACCATTTAGTGAGAACTGTGTGTCTAAACTCCTGGGACTCCTTGAATACCTCAGTCCAGTGAGATCAAGTGGTCCATTCTCTGCAGATCAAGTGCTTAAAACTGCTTATGCCTCTCATGGATGCCGTATTTCTTCGACTCTTAAAGCTGGCCACATAATCAGATTGTCCCTAGAGAATTAGATCTTTAAATATATGTATCTAATCTTTCTTTCAGAGAAAACTTGTTCTCACTTGTTTAGTGTTTCAAATGTCTCATGAGATACAGCGATAAACTCTTACCTTTAGCTAATTGTTTGAATAGTTGGTTAATAAATACTGAGCTAAAGCCGTGTGCCACCGTTACTTGTCAAGCCGATTGCTGATTTCAGTTCAGTACAACTTGGGGAGTTGCTACTGAATAAAGAAACTTCCGTACTTGCACAAATTTCTAGCATCACTGACTAATTAAAGCTTTGTCTACACTGGCAGCTGGGGACTTTAGGCAATCTTGTGCCCATATGCACTAACCATTTACATTGTAAATCTTTTGGCTAGGTCTTAAGTGACAATCTTGCCTGATGCTGAAAAAATTTTTGGCATGAGGTTGATCTGACCCCTTAATGCCATGTGCTTTGAAATTATCTGGGCACACAATCTGTAAGCTCTAGAAGTCAATCAGCTGCAGTCCCACAATTCACTGGTTTTAACTTCCTGCTGTTCCTACAAATCCTCTATATTTTCTTTTTTTTTTTTTTTTTTTGCCACTCGTATGTACAGAGAATCTCAGAATTAGGCAAACACTCCAGAATTAATTAGTGAAAGACTGAAATTTTATATAGCAAAAGGGAACCTGTGATTCATTTTAGCCCTCAAACAGGTAATATGATGCATCAGTTAGATCCTTTGCAGTCTTTTGGGAGCTGGGATGTTTATTGCAGACGATTCAGAGTACCTCATAAACATCAGCTGAGATATCCTCTGTGCAATGTCATGAAGACCATGGTCCAAGATATTAATGACAGAGACATCATATTTAGCAGGATATATTAAATTCACAGTATGGGGATGGTGCACTTCTTTCATGCACAGATTTTTTGAGTCTTATTTTCTGACAAGTTCTTGCTTTCATGACAGAAGTACTTAGGAGTAAATTGAGCCTTTGACTAACACACATATTCAGTACATTGCAAAGAAAAATATTCCCAAGGTAAATAGCACACGATGTGCAAGAAATGCTAGATTTTTTCTGATAGCTCAAAGAACAACCTGTTTTTATTGATTCAAAAAATGGGCATTTCTTTTGCCACTTCTGTCATGTTGTTCAAGAGGCAACAATAACTTCAAATCTTATTCCCTTTATTTCTTCTCCTGTAATTTTTTTTCTCCATATTTTTTGCATTGCTCTCTATCCTAATTACTGTTTAGTATTCTGATTAAAAGGAAGAATGACAATTTATAATATCCAACTTTTTGCTCTCTTTCAGCTCTACAACTTATTACATAGATACATAGAACCAAACAGCCTAAATCCTGCCCAGATCTTAGATTTCTGCAGTCTCACTTTTACAAGGTAGAAATAAAGGTTACTGGAATAAGTCTGTGTAAATCTGTTTTCCTGTAAAATAGGATGAAAGGAATTGGACTCAAGTTGTACCAGGGGAGATTCAAGTTGGGTAGATTAGAAAAAAGCGGGAACAGGCACAGGAACAATGTGTGGTGAAGACATAATCCCTGGAGGTATTCAAGAAACACTGATGTTTTTCTAATGGGCCTGGTTTAGTGGGGAAATATTGGTGGTAGGTGGATAGTTTGATTGGATGATATTGGAGATCTTTTCCAACCTTGATGATCTAATGATTCTATGATTCTGCAGTTGTCTTAGGTTGGCTTCTGTCTCTTCTGCTTCAGATCCGCTGAATCTTACATTCTTCCACTTTTTTCAAGGGAAGAGTTGAAAATCCTGCTTAGTCATGATAAATTACACCCTGTGAGAGGGTTTCCAGTCTGTCTAATGAGGATATGACCTGGTAATCTCATCTACAAATGCCTGAGTGACACAACTTGGCAGAACTCCTGAAGCACACTGATCTCCAAGTGGAGTAATAAATCCAGTTTACATCTACTCCCTTTGTTCACATTGATGGAGGTAGACATTTACATTAAGAAAATGATATTCACATTAAGTGGGCATAAGATAATTCCACTGAATCATCCTCTGCAGAGGTTTCCTTCTGTCAGAGGATTAAAGAATTTCTCTTCCTAAAGTCAAACTGCTCAGCATTTAATAAGAAATTGGTGGACTGGATTTCACACAGTTATAAGTTATTTTTTTTCACTTTATAATGCAATAAAATCCAATAAAAATGATCAGCCACATCATTTCATTGACATGACTTGTTTACCTGGTGACAGGGATGAGATGTCAAGAGATTTCAGTCAAAACTGTTGCAACATTTTGCTTGCATCCAGACTCAACCAAGCTGAGCCTGCAAGGCTTCTGGTGTTAAAATATTTGTGAACTACTGCTTCAGGAACACAAGCAACATCTTTAACACATGTATTATCTTCAACATGTTGCTAGCTGTTGGAATTATTCACAACAGTAGATCATTGTGTTTGCCAGTGACCTCATCTTGTGACTCTTGCAAGTCAGAACAGAAAGCAGCATAAGAACTGCATTAGAATCCTAAAATGCAATTGATATTTGATCTATTTAAACTGGTATTTATTGGTATTGTCAGAACGCACATAATATTAGTTTAAGAGAGACAGATGTTTTCCAGGAATACCAGAAATTTTCCAGGGCAGTGAGAATTGCTTCTGTTTGCCACATCAGGATTTCTCAAAGGGTTTCTAAAAAAAAAAAAAAAAAAAAGGCAACTGTCCAGATGAGCACGATTAGTAGACTCATCTCTAGAAAAATATCAAAACAAAAACATAATTACGAATTCCCTGAATCATCTGGAGTGTTTCCATAAAACCATCTTGCAAAATACATAATTGAAGGATCAAAGGGTGTGACTTATTGAATGACTAAAATGTATGCAAATATAGGATATAGGAAGCGATCATCTTAATCTTGACAGTAAATGTTAACTGTGTATGGCTAATTTTAAAATACTCCAGCCAAAGGTATGATCTGATTTACCAGACCTGAACATAAAATCTGAATTTTGCCGGATTTAACCCCTATAAGAAAAATTTAAAAATGTGCTGCACAATTCTGTTTGAGAATTGTTTTGTCCCAGTTCCACCTGACTCCTATTATGGAATGCTTTCATGACAGTTTCCATCATCTCCAGATTCTGAAGCATTTTGGACACTAAGTATCTGCCTCTATTGCTATAGTTGTAAATTATATAGATAAGCACATGATCTCAAACACAGCAGTGCAATCGAATGCCTATTGTGAGCACATGCCATGTCTTGATGTCTTGATTTCAGACTTATCAGCTTTTTTTAGACAATTTCAGGGTATAATTTAGGACTTACTTTGGAGCAAGGACCATCTTCAACATGTAGTATGGGATCCAGTCCTACATACTGGAGTGTGACAGCATAGTTGGGCCCAATAACATGTCATCAAGATTAGGAGACCGGCCTGGCAACTTTTAAAACATACGTCATAGAATCATAAAATCATTGAATCCTTAGAACTGGAAAGGACCTTTAGAGGTGATCAACCCCCTTGCAGTGAACACAGACATCCACAGCTAGATAAAATTATCCAGGACCTGATACAGCCTCACCATGAAATGCAAAAATATGTATGTATGTAGCCTCACTTGTAGCACTGAAGGTGTATTTGCTGTAGCAAGTACAATAAGCTGCTTCACCCTTACAGTCTTGTAAAATCTGGCAAAGGAAACAGCTAGGTGCTTCCTGTTGGCCTCACTGGAAATGAAGTAGTCAGTGGTAACCCACTGTTTTGAACATCCTATGATTCCATGACTTAATATTACATGTACTACAGAGTGTGTACACAAAAACATCCCTGCTTCCTCTTCACTGCAATGTATCGTGGGGCAGCTCACCTGTAGGCAGAGTACACCGGAAGCTGGGAAATCATTTCTTGTGGAAGTAGCACAGATCTTGCTACCATGTTTGTTTTTTTCCAGAGGCATTCATGCTCTGCATTTCACATTGACAGTGGGATTAATTGCTGGAGTGGGCTACATAGAGATTATTAGCTGTTTTCAGTCTAAGTGAATAGATATTGATGGGTTTATGAACCATAAGTTGAATATTACTACTTCAATATGTCCCAAAATTTTCAGTAGATGTACTATTTGATAGAGGCCACATTTACTCCTGAATTCAATGTGCTGAAATGTGAGGAAAGTCTCAAGTTGACAATAAAAATCAGTGTTTCTTTATGGTTCATTACAATTAGAGACCAGTACAATTTCCTTCCACAACTGCAATTTCCCAGCATGAACAGTCGCAGAATGAGTGTATAAGAAACAGAAAAATATCTTGAAATATTTTGGTCTTCAGATGATTCTACAGTTGAAGATTATTCAAAATAGCCAAGATAACTGATACTAAATTATTACTGAATATATTACAATAGTATGAGAGAGGTTCATAATGTTCTCTCTTTGGAAACTGATACAGGAAAAAAAATCTTCCAGACATTTTGACAAGTGAAAAAATCTTTTTTATTAATGTTTTCATTTAAGGAAATATAAATCAATGAATTTTTAATGAAAGGAGTGAAAATTCATCTTCAGACTTCACAGGAATTTGGTAGAAATGATGGATGTCATTCATGACACTTGCCTTTCTTTCTACCTGTTCTGGCATTATATTTTAAGAAGTATCTGAAGACATTTAAACTGAGATAACTTCTGTCCTTGAACACAGGAAGTTCCTTTCTAACATGTGGAAAACTTTGATATGGTAAGGATGACAGAGACATGGTAGAATCTCCTTCTATGGAGATATTCATTATGTCTATCTGTAAGACCTATTATAGGGTGCCTGTTTTAGCAGGGGGTTGGACTCTATGACCTCTTCAGATCCCTTCCAACCCCTGAAATTATGTTATCTGTGATTCTTTGTCTTCTGCCTTTCTAAGTAATATAATCAATATTTAAGGTATTATTTTTTTCCTGGCTGTTATTGTAGGCACAAGTTGCATGCAATGTGAGAAATGCAATTAGAATAGGAAGTTGTCTCTAGGTCAGTTTACCTGCTAATATTACAGTAAGTTATAGTGGTAGACAATGTGTCACAGCCTTTAGGTCTGAGGAGTATTATGCACAGTCTGAAGACATTACTTGTGTTGTATATTGTCATGGAATTATAGAATCATAGCATAATAGCATCATAGAATCTTAGCATTGTAGAATGGCTTGGGTTGGAAGGAACTCCAAGGATTATCAAATTCCAACCCCTCTGCCACAGTCAGAGCCCCAACCTCCAGATCTACTACTAGACCAGGTTGTCCAGGGCCACATTCAATCTGGTCTTGAACCAGATTGAATCTTCAGTGGCAGATCCACAGTCCCTCTGCCTGACACCTGTGACAAGCTCTAGATGATCCCTGCCATTTACTTAGACACTGCCTTTCAAAAGTGTTTCAAAATCAGATATACATCTCCTATCAACATTCACAATCAGCTCAGCCTGGTTTGGTGCAGAATAGCTCCCAGCAACTCCCAAGGGAGTGTCATATTTAAATAATCCTAATGTTTATTGTATATTTAAATGGACAAATAGAAATGGATTAAAAGTAGCTTTACCTTTATCTTTTATAGGATTAAAAATCAATTAAGTATTAAGTTGTCCTGGACAAACAAGTTCTACATAGAGTACTGATGTGAAGTTTGCAGAACAAACAGCAGTAATTTGGTTCTTGATGTTGGAGCTTTTCTGTGCATTCTCCCAACATTATGACAAATTATACAAATGGCCCACACGAAAGTGTAGAAAAGCAATTTTAGCCCTAGTGTCTCTCTGACAGCTGGAGAACACAGCAGCTATTTTTATGTTCACTCTGATGCTGTGTACTTGTTGTAGAATAAGCTGAGTTTGGCCACGTTTGCTGCTTACTAGCTGGGGACACTCTGTATGGCTGTTCCCATCTTCAGTAACATTCTCCAGTTAGGTCTCAACAGTGTTTTCAGGCAACATGTTACATACTGGGTCTCTGAAATATTTAATGCAGGTTTTTAGATGACAGCAGACAGAAGTTCAGATGGTCAGGGGCTAAATGGAGAGCAGGCTGGAAAAGAACTGAGAAAAGAGGAACTAAGTAAGAAGTAGCCTGAAAATGAGTAGAAATAGGAATCAATTAGGTTTTCTGGATGAAAAGACATCTAATATTTGTGACTTGAAGGAAGATGTTAGTGAAGAAATATATACAATATTTTTAAGGATATGAAGTTGGCAGAAAAAAAATTTAGGAGCTATATGTAAGAGTTCCAGATAAAACATGCAGTGGACATGCTATCTGCAAGAGAGATAATGATGCAAAAATCAGTGAGTGGACCTGAGAGTCATTTATAAGTAAAAACATGTATTTTTTAATGACAAAACTGTCTTTGTTTTTTTTTCTTACATGGTTGGCATTTATTTAAGCATACATACTTTGGGGCTTTGGTGAACTATTTGTGTTGTTTTGAAGTAAAAAAAAAGAGCAGTGCGTAGAGCATCTTGCCAAGCAATAATCATATGGCAGAAGATCTAATCAAAACAATCTAAAAATGTCTATTTACACCTAAAAAATGATGCCCAAACATCACCCTTTCTTTTTCAAACAGATTATATATCCTTCCAATAGATAAAAATGAACTTGATGATTTGATTTCCTACAGAAATACGTTATTTTTTTATTATTATTATTATTAGTTAAGTAATTTCCTTTGAGGTATGCTCTTGATATTAACTAGTGACTTCATGAGGACTCTAGATTAGCTAAGGTACTGTCATGGGATGATCTGAGAGGGAACAGCTATATTATTTTGGTGTCTGTGAGATATTAGAGTTTTTCTTTTTAATGAGATCTTACTGCAGAGGAAGAATGTCTTCTGTGGAAAATAAACATGCCACATCACCCAGAGAACAAATAAATGTGAAGTCATTAACATCTACAAATGACATTGACTGGAGTTATCCTGTATTCAATCCATGAAGGAGAATTATAGAAAAACATTTAATGATTTTTGCATGACTGCCTTGTTCAGCTACATTCACCTTTACTGATGCCATTACAGAACATACATAGAATGACACTATCATTTCTGGCAGATTGTATTCATTTATTGTGGTTAGGAATACTGATTGCAAAGGACAGTGTTGCTGAAAATCAGGTTTATGGAGTAAAACTTTACTTAAGTCTTGAGAAGTACTGAGCAATTTATATGCACACCCATGGTGGAAAATGGAGCCACGTGAAACCACAGAGGAAAAATGGTTTTAAACTGGAAGAGGGCAGACTTAGACTAGATATCAGGAGGAAATTCTTTACTGTGAGGGTGATGAGACAGGTTGCCCAGTGAGGTTGTGGATGCTCCGACGCTGTAAGCATTCAAGACCTGTGAGCATCTTTGTCTAGAGGGAGGTGTCCCTGTCTATAGCAGAGGGGTTGGAGCTAGATGATCTTAAAGGTCCCTTCCAACCCAAACCATTCAGTGACTTTATGTTTCTGTGATTCTATGAAGGTAAAACTCATAGACCCTGATGGTTCTGGGACAGTAGATACAGAAAGTACTTTGTTGAATATTGAACTGCAATAGTAAAAGCAATGTAACTAACATTTCTAATAAGGTAGCCTGTGAAGTCTTGAGTTTTTGATTTTACACCCTGCAAGTTTCCAAACATCATAAAGGCTTTGAGAAAGCTTTGTGACACATATCCCAACCTTATATGTAGATATCCCAAAAGAAGTTTATATAAGTCTGCAGCACTGTAGAACATCTTACACAAGTATGATATAAGGTTCCAGAAAAGATAGAACTTAAGAGGTTTTTGTTTTCAAATTGATTTTAATTCTGGTGCAGATCAGTAAGGAGTGAATACAAAGACAACAGACTCCATGACCACATTTTTTTGGAAAAAGTGGAAATAATTCAGAGACCACAGGTAGCAAGTAAGGGTAAGACAGCACTATCTCATGAAGTTCAGTCAGAGGATTGTAGATAGATATGTATACTCTGCCTGTTTGGCTCAAAGCATCTGCAAACACAGGGTACTTTGGAAGTAACACATCTGCAGCAAATGGTAAAGAAATGACAAACTAATAAGACTATGGAGGGTTGTAGCAATGTGGGTGTCGGCTTCTTCTCCCAGGTAATAGTGATAACACAAGAAGTAATGGCCTTAAGCTGTGACAGAGCGGGGGAGTTCGAATTAGATACTCGGAAAAAATTATTCTCAGAAAGAGTAGTTTGACATAAGCACAGGCTGCCCAGGGAGGTAGTGGAGTCAATGTACCTGCAAGTGTTCAACAACCATGAAGACGTGACACTGAAGGACATTGTTAGTGGGCATAGTGGGGTTGGGTTCATGGGTGGACTGGTTGATCTTAGAAGTCTTTTCCAGCCTTAACGATTCTATTATTCTATGTGCACTTAGTTTAAACAAGGTCAGCTTGTTGTATCTGTTGAACCTTAAGGACTCAGCATTTACATTTTGTGTTTTAATTGCATGGTATATTGTTTTAATCTTGCATTTTAAGAACAGAAATCAGTAAAGCAAATATTTGCATTCATGAAGAAGTACTATTTAATATTCACAGTTTAACTATAAAGATTTCAATATAATGCTCCTATACCATATGCATTACATTAATATTAAAAGATGATATTCTACTTTCCTCTCCAGCTAAGAAATAATACACAATGCATAATAAAGTATAGTTCCAAAGCACGTGGTTAACTTGCCTTTATTTTAAAAGGAAAAGTACCTAAAGGAAGACTCTTCTCTCTTCAATTAGTTCCCTAGAAGGCAGTGGGGAAAGAAATCTACTTTAGTTGCTCTGTTGTAGTTATAAAAATACTTTAAGAATTTGCCATTTGATCATTATAATTTTTAAATGGAATGTGACTAAAATGTCGTAGACTTTAATTGGCATTCAAATAATCAGATCTAATGGTATTGAAGAGGTCTGTTTTCTCTTAAGACAAATTCATTGTTCACACAGTGTACAATCAATGTAAACTTAATACAAACCTCTTTTCACAGAGAGTGGGACACTCAAGAATATTTTTTTGAATGAGCCAACTTCTTTTCTGGTCTATTTTCTTACTAAGTATGCTGAAGAATTTTCCACTTTGAGGACAAACAAAGTATGGAAATCAGAGAAACTAAGATGTTGCACAGGGTAAATCTAATGTCCACAGAAACTATGCTGTCACCAGATTGTCATATGTGTTTGCTCCCTGAAAACAGTCCCTTCCATGACCTCACAGTGCTTTTTTTACAGGCAGTTCTCCTGGAAGTGAGTAATCTCAAATTTGCAATTCTTCCTGATGGACAGGAAGGTGAAACAAAAATTGCACTGTCTCGTCTTTTTCCATCTGAACTGAGTCTGCAGACTAATGAAAGGATCCTTCCTCCTTCAGAAGGACAAAACAATGGATTTTTTAGTTGTTCAGACTGATCTCTTATATAATACGATATAAAATTCTGCTACAAAAAAACATGGTCTTGGCTTTTCCAGTATGATATCTATTATTATACAGTATATTCCATGGTCAATATACATGTTTTTCCTTTTTTTAACTACTTCTTTTCTTAGAGGTAGTACAAGACACAAGTATTCATCAGTCACATCATCTCTGACAATATTTTAGAAAACTACTGACTGCTCCCTACATTAAAATATTACTGCAGTGATTCATTGTGGATTTCCTGTAGCTGGCACTGAATTATGATTATACAATATGTGACCTTTTCAAGGCTCATAAATTTTACAGGTGCTTTTACAGAAGCCAGTTTCAACACCATGTCAAAATATTTACTTACTTATGATGGATTTGGGCTTATATTAAGCTAGAGGTTCCTGCCATATTCATCCAAAGTAATTGAAGGCATAACTGAAAGCAATTTTTACCCACTGCCTGCATGAAGGAGCATTTGTTGAACTTGCCTTTACTCTGTAAAAAATTATCAGATTCATTATTGGCAGTATCACACTGAGCTTCATTAACCAACAGTTCTGGAATCATGCACAGCTGCATGATCAGAATGTGTTTAATTATAACGTCAACCTACTGTGCTAATTATTATAAATGCATTATAACAGTAAACATGAAACATATTAATTGCAGCTCTATTGCTGAATAAAGCAATGGCTGAGCTAGCTTTTCCTTGTTTGTGTTTGTCATGGAGATTGTGTGGTTGAAAAGGTGAACACTATTAGCAACTGATGGTAGTTTTTGTCACCTTTGTATTACCTCTGAAAACTGAGATGCGAGATGTTGTGTTGGCTGATCTGTCATCACAACTTTATATTTCAACAGCCTCACAGCTAAACAATAGTTAATTATGTGAATATTGGAAGTACTGAAACTGTGAATGGCAAATTAACACATCTATACATAAGGGATTACGTGCAGATGTTCACTAGGCTTTCCAAATTGCATTGCAGCCAACGGAGCTCAGTCAGGACAAGGAAAGGCACAGCTGTCCAGCTGACCAGATATCTGCATAACTAAAAAGCTATCATCAGCTTTCTCTTATTAGGTGGACAAATTTCCATTTTAGTTCTCTATATGGTCAATAATTTTCATATAGTTTTAGAAGTTTAAGATCTGCAAACAATTTGGTGTCAGTAAGCAAAATAATGGTAGGGAATGGTCCTGGACTCTGGTACTTGATGATGTGTTGGCATAAACCCTGGCCTGCTATATGCATGAACTCTCCTGAATGGTTCCTGGGTGTGATTTGAGAACCAACATGGATCAAAGACCATTCCCAAGTAACATTTTGTTTTGGAAGTAAACAAAATTTAACGGTAAGTCATAGCTTGACATCATGCTTGTGCCCATAGGCGCAGAGCTAAGACATTGAAATTTTTCATTTCTATCAAGATCAGTAGGTTGGAAAGGGAGTTCAAGTATTGTGAAGGGGAATAGTGACCATGAAAGACAGACAGACAGATGAAAGTTGAGTAGAGATCATGACTGCATGAAAACTTGGTTAAAAATATACTAGCTGAGGTGAGCATGACTCCTTTGTACTGACCTGAAAACATAATAGGAAAAATGGATTGCAAACTCATTTTGTCCATTAGATTATTATTTAAAAATGAGTTGCCCATGGGCTTTTCTTGGAGGTAATACTTGAGGCACTTAAGACATTTCAGGAATACTCCTGAACTGGGACTTTCTGTGTTCTGTCACATCTACAGACGGCAAGGACAAGCCAATGGATCCCTCATTATTGGAAAACTATCTGGATAAGCTAAACATTGTTAGCTCCTATTCTGGTGCCATGAAATCAACTACCACTGTCTGCCACATGTGTACTCTGAAAGAGGGATGCTACTTCTAACTGTGTGCTTACACCAGGACTGGTGTCACTGCCTAGGAACTGCACAGGACTGAATCTGTGCCAAACAATAGAGAGGATTTTCTGAAAAACCAGCAGCACCGATAATAAAAAAATACTAGTCCGAAGCCCTTTTGCATTCAGTAGCACAGCTGCAGCTTTTGAGAATGTGTTCACTGGTGCAGAAGACTCTTGCTGTCCCTCTGCTCATGAAGTGTAGTGTAGGACATACAGCACAACTTCTAATGATCCATTTAGACGGGACTAAGCATCTTCTAGTAGGATTGTGAACTGTGTCAGGGGAGGACAAGGTGAGGGCTAGGGAAAGGCTCTGCCCCAGAGGGAGGTTGGGTGCTGAGATTAAAATTAGAGAAACAAAACACCAAAAAAATCTAACCCATAACTTTTTTTTTTTTTTTAATAAAAAGTGCTGTGGCATAGTGCACACAAATGTTTAATCTGACTTTCTTTAGGAATGCCTAGAAGTTCTGCTCCTCCTACACTGCAAATATTACACTGTTTTCCATGGGCGTAGTTGAGTTTGTTAGGGGATCCTCATAAAATTGAGGTGAATATGTTTAAAACCATTACCTGAAAACCTGTTTTCTCCACTGAAACTTTAGTTTCTTAGTGCAAACTGGCACTGAAAATAAACATTTTCTAATGAATCCACACAACCTTAAAATCTTTCCATTTTTTTTCCCTCTTAAGCCTTTCATTCACTGTTGTGCCAGCCACTCCCCTTCTATTAGCATAAGAAGTCCAACATATAAGTCTAACAACAGTTCCTTGGTAGATTTTTCAAAGAGGAATCAAAAGAATCCTACATATACTCAGACCCAAAGTGTCTCAGCACGTCCATTGTCAAACCTGTACATTCCCTTCTGACAGACTTCTAAAAGTGAGATTGAAAAATAAAACATAGTCTGAAACTGAATTTTTCACTGCATTGAGGATATTCAGAAATGAGCTTTGATTGTGACCCACTGTGACAGTTTTCTCAATGACGTTTAATGGAACTTATATATAAGATAGATTGATGTGGTTTTGGGTTTTTTCTGTGACACTTGATTTAATTAGAAAAAAATGCAAATCTAAAATGAGGTAAAGATATTAATTTTAGTGTTACTTCACCTTTTAATTAGAAGCAACAAGATACCTCAGAATTTTTCCTTTGGAACACAAATTCAGCAACTTTTATTTTTGTTGTTGTAATTTTAATATTGACTAAATAAGGGCAAAAGTTGATCTTGTCCTACTTTTAAGTGAGGGGAAATATTTCACATTGGAAATTGGCTCCAAGCAAAAAAAAAAATCCAGGAGACATAAAGAAGTATTTTTTATTACTTTTTATTTGTTGAAGAAGAAACAAACGGAAAAAAAACCAACAGCAATCAAGCATAAAATTCGGATAAATTGTCAGTATCACTCATCCACAGACTGATCAATCAAACAGCTGATAAAACAGAACAGGATAAACTATATAAATGTATATAGATTCATAAGGTTTTATGTTTTTAAAGGTAATGAACATTCAGCGACTAAGCAAATTGTTTTCCTAATTTATTCATCCTTGAACAGTAAAAAACACTAAAAAAAAATTCCAGTACAAGAAAGCAATATCTGCTGTTATTCATCAGCTGTAGTAATCTTTTCTACAGTATGCCAATATCAGATGTGGAAAATGAGAAAATGTTATATATTTAAAGATAATTAAAGCAAAATGAACCATGTAAGTATACCCTGAATTTTTAGATTCTAATTCTGCAATAATGTCAGCATTTTCTAAAGCAATTTCCTGTCCATTATACAAAATTATCATGAATATAGGATTTAAGATACTAGACGTTTTTTATGAGAGTCAAAAGTAACCATTTTCATCAAAATCCATGAGTTTAATGCCAAAGCTATTGACCAACATTGTTGTCAAATGATCAAAAGCTGTCTGATGTTTTTGGAAAGTGCGTAGAAATTTTGAGAAGCTTCAATTAATATCATAAATTGGACTTAGACCTTTGGTAGCAAAGATAATTATCTCTTCTTAACTTCTGAACATGGCAGTGTATGTGCAGGGGACAAATAGTAATTGTAACTGGCTGCTAGATGAATAGATATTATTGTACAATGTCTATTCTGCTGTGGACTCTCATCTCTTTTAATAACAAATCCATCTTCTCTAATTGATAAAGTGTAAAGTTGAGTGTATAAAGTCTTTGTAAAAAATACACTTCGATGATGTGCATTACATTTCTTATTAAAGTAATTACAGCAGAAAAAGATCTGATTCTTTTGCAGACATCAAGAAGTAGCACAATCTTGATGGTCAGTTATTACTTTTGAGATTAGGAGTCAGTTTTAAAGAATCAACTCAACGAAATTAGGCTTGTAAAACAGAAATGATGTTTTTAATTATCTCCTTTCATAATAATGTTGACAGAAAATCTGTACAGAAAAGAAAACTGTTAAGGTATTTTTTGTAATATCCATCAGAAAACAGCGTTTTCCTTCTCAAAATGCTGAAGTAAATATGACAAAAAGACAATCAGTGAAAAGTTTGTCTAATTTAATTTGCTTGCAAAATGTGCTATGTAACCCTGTTTATAATGTAAGATCCATAATTTTTTGGACACCGCTTTTTCTAGCCTGTTATCTGAAGAGTGGCAATAATTCTCACAAACTCAATCATTGGTTAGGATAAAATTCTTCTAAAAATGACTTGTTGTGTATTTTCACAGGCTGCCCGGGAGGTGGTGGAGTCACCATCCCTGGAGGTGTTCAAGAACTGCATAAATGTGATACTAAGGAATGTGGTTTAGTGGGAAATCTTGGTGGTAGGTGGACAGTTGGACTGGATGATCTTGGAGGTGTTTTTCAACCTTGGTGATTCTATGATTCTATTCTATGATTTTTCTAATATTCCATATCTTAGACTCTAAATTTGCGTCTCTGCGGATAAATAATGCCATAGTTACATCCCAGTCTGGCTTTATTAATGTATTTTTATTTGCTTATTCAGATTATCAACAATGTACCAGTGATGACATCTTGTTTTAATGTTGATTAGTCTTTGCACAGATGCAAAAACGCACTAATCTGTGTCAACAGACTGCTCACGTCTTTTAACTTGCTCTTGCAGCTTGGAAGGCCAACAGTATCCTGGGCTCCATCAGAAGAGGTCCCCATCCACAGGCCGTGGGTGCCCCATCCCTGGAAGTGTTGAAGACCAGGGTGGATGGGGCCCTGGGCAACCTGGTCTAGCACCAGATCTGGAGGTTGATAGTACTGCCTGTGGCAGGGGATTTGGAACCCGATAATCCTTGGAGTTCCTTCTAATCCAAGCCATTCTACGAGTCTATGATTTTGATTTTAAGTGTAACTTTATCTTAATGTAAGCAAAGAAGTCAGCCCATGGGATATAAATCTCAGTGTCTCTGTGATAAGTTTCCACCATAAGCTACTGGTTTCGAAAATGACATGTGAAGATTAAAGAGATTTTGCCTGTTGCAAGAATATCCTCATAACTCACATTAGGTATCAATGAAACATTCAGCAAGGCCATGACACCATACCCCTCTTCCTTAAGGTGTTTGCAAAGAGCTCCCCACCGTTTCTTTGGGTTTTCCTCCTTGTTGCATCACTCTTTAGATTCAAAATCCATCATTCATAATCCCTTTGGAGAGGATGTTTCTTCAAACTTCCTGAATGGGTCATAATCACTCACTGATGTCCTTAAACACTGCCATCACATAATCCTGACAGTCATTACAGAGAAAAAAGACTACCTAGGAGTTTCAAGTATGTGAAACTGAAAAATCTGTAGAGAAGGAAGCTTAGAATTAGACTGAACATTTTCCAAATCTTACTTATTTACTCCTTTGGTTCGAGTTCCTAATGAGAAAACATTAGAGTACCTTTTAAGTGAGTGTCATATCTTCATCTGAAAATAACTATGTGAATGAAATAAAACAAACAAACCAATGTTGAAATGCTCAGTTGCTGGTCAGTCTAATTATCAGATATGACAGTGAAAAAAGTAATTAGAGACTGGTCTATGCATGCCTACTGATGACTTAAAATCATTGGAAAAATGATGATGTTGGATAATAATAATAATAATAATTATTATTATTATTACTGTTGTTGTTGGTGGTGGTATTTTGTATTTAGCTTTTATGCATGCCAATTTTGCTGCCTGTTCTTAATTGGACGCCTTCAAAATAGATCAGAATTCTAAACAAAGGAGAGGGACAAAGATTAGCATCCTGATTTCTTGTGTTAGTTGCTAGTTTTCCGACTCAACTTTCTGCTAGTTTTAGGTCTATCAGTATTCAAAGAAGTGTTAAAGTAGACTGTCCTCAAAATAACTTGAAATAAGCATTTATTGGGATGCAACTGAGTTCTTTTTTCATATTTCTCTGTCCAGCCACAGAAAATGCTCCTAAAAGGTTGAAAAGAAAACCTTCCTGATAAACAGAAATGGGAAATCTGGTGTCATGTTGAGATTTTGGACCTTCTGAACCTCCATAGCAGTAAAGTTTCACCAACAGACATTCTTAAAGCAGCTGCATTTTCCTCCAAACTTAGATTCTTTTTATTCAGCAAAATGAACAAATAGTCCACATGCAATGTTCTGGGTTTTGTTGAAAGCAGAAATATCAAACAGCTGTAGAAATGATTTTAAGTTGATTCCTTTACAACTCAATTCCTAATTAGAAGGATGGAAAGACAAGACTTGCAGCATCGGCCTCTGCCATATAGGCTATATCCTGCACCCCACTGTGCATGCACACATACAAATGCAGATGTTCATGAGCACTTCCATTCACTTGAAATAGTATGTGTGCAACTGTTTGTAATTTCTGTAAGTCTGTCACAGCATCTTAAATCTTTTCCTATGCCTTGTAGCAGGGCTGACTTGAAATATCTTAGGCAAGATTCGATTTTCGTGTCTGTGATAGAAGAACTGTGAAAGCTTTATGGAGACAGATGTGATGATGAGGGCCAAAAAGTATCAGTGGGATTCTGGAGGGTAAAGAGGTGGTTTTGATGGAAGCTCCAGGGATGAGAAGGGGGGCTTCAGGAGGAGACCAGTCAGTGAAGTTTTGAAGAGTTGTGAATAATTCAGGAAGTCATTCTAGGGAAAAAGCTTTTCCCTAACTTTTCCCTTCTTCTTCATTAACCTTCATTAACTTCCTTTTGACTTCTGATCAGACTGTGTGGTTGCAATGTGGGTATAATGTACTCTTCTACGCCCAGCTTCCTACCCAGAAGGCACTTCCAATTTCATACATTTCTTTATAACCATAACAGAATTCCTTGGACTCTCGGACTCCTATCTCACCAGTGAAAAGCAGGAGGAGATAAGCCTATTCCAGCCCAGGGGTGATGGGATCAGGTCCAGGAGCTGCGTTGAGTCTGGGTCAACCCAGTAGAGCTGGGTTTGGAGCACATGGAAGACAACAGCTGTGCCAGAAGAGACTCTCCCTCCTCCTGCACCACCATCACCACCACAAAACAGACTTCTTTTTGTGGCAAGAGCAGTGAGGCTCTTTGCGTCAAGATATGTAGTAGGGAGAGGGAGGTTAGCAGTTCCAATGGCTTGGAACTCAAATAACCAGGTTCTGTAGCCTTTAATATGCAAAATATAGTATAACTATTTTATTGTTCTAATATACCAATTTTTCTAGATAAATCCTTTATTTAGATAAATGCTATATCTCAAGAATTCTATTAGAATCAAATATCAAAGTCATAGGAGCATGTCCTCAGCCACTTGCTTTGTTTTAATGTGACAGAAAAAGGAGGAGGTGTTTGCCTTAGAATCCATACTAGTTTTTGTTTGCGTGTTTGTTTTCTGTAATCTCTTCCTTGAAGCAACACAGAAGGCTAAAAACTTGCTTGGATCTGATGAACCTGAAAATCTATTTCTGTTTGGCTGTTATTCACTGGGATTTGTTCAATTGCATAATAGGAAAAAAGGACTTTATAAAGTTGCATTGCATTCAAGGTCACTCTCTGTAATTGACAGCAAACATTGCTCCAGGCTCCTGGTCTGACCTGCTGAACTACAGAATGAGCTAAGCCCTGTAACTATCCTTTCAGGTAAGTCTTGGCAACAGTAAAAATCTGGGTGAAGCATGTTAGAGAGAATTTTTCAATTGTACCTTAAAGTGTAAGATGTGGAAAATCCAGAACAAGTGAAAACAGGATGCAGGTAAGGCCAGAAGGTCACCCCGGTAGCTTGACCAGTGCATTTGTGTTGCTAGAGGAATCTGAAATCAAAGTTACCAACAAAAGGAGACAACATTTTGAACTATCTCATATTTGATTATTTTTGATGGAGGAAGCTGAGCTCCTGGGCCCAGGAATACACATATCAAAACATTCACATGTCCAGTTTTATGTCACACAATGAAACAGCACAAATACCTGATACTGAAAACTAAAGCTGTGGAAGCAGAACTGAACAGCAGAACTGTTTAAATAACAAATTGAAACAAAGGCAGAAGATCCATCATGGACCACCTTATTTATTATTCACATATTACATACCAAGGATTTCCATTTCTGTTTTTGAATCGAGTTCATAGAAATGTAGAACTGTTTGAGTTGGAAATGGCCTCTGAAGGCCATCTGGTCCAAACCCCCTGCAAAGAACAGGGACACCACAGCTACATCAGGTGCTCAGAAACTCGTGCAGCCAGACCTTGAAGATCTCCAGGGATGGAGCATCAACCACATCTCTGGGCAGCATGTTCCAGTGCCTCACCACCCTCACTATAACTGACTTTTCCTTACATCCAACCTAAACTCTTTGAGTTTGAAACCGTTTCCCCCTCTCCTAACAATACTCAAGGAATTCTGGGTTAAGTGCAAGTGTGGAATAAAACCATGTATCTAATGCATACACACATACGCACGTGTTGTCTTATGCCGTGCCATTATTCAATTCTCCATCCTCTAAACCACGCTGTAAAAATAAATTGACATAAAATGAAATTTATGCTGGAAAGTAGGAAGTTCCTCCTGACTGACACAGGCTTGTGATGCCAGGACTTGTTCTATATTCATCCTCACAAAACACCGTTTATATTTCTCTCTCACTGGCAAGACAATAACTAAGCTTCAACTGCTTTTGGCATTTACTAAATTTTTGTCATACCTCCCTAATATGCCTTAAGGGTACTTGTTGATACCAAGAAGTGAAACAAAGCTTATGCTTTCGGTTGCCAAATCACTTCAGCCAGCTGGAAACATAAATCTGGAGCCAGAAAATATTATTACTGTTGTTTGAATTTGGAATATACAAGAGTGGCTTTGTCTTCACAACGTAAATGTTTCTTCTTATCGTGGAAAAGTCCAACATAAGAAAAGACGTATCTCGTTAAGCCATACTGCATTGCAGCTCTAAGAAGTTGGCTGGAATATGGTGCAAGTTCCATAACCCAGTGAAGGTAAATAAATGGACCATGTTCCTTTATGAGAAGTTACTAAAGGACCTCTTCAGCTGAGGAAAGAATAACAATGAGTAACAGTTGTGAAATGAAGGCAAGCAAATCACAGCAGAACAGCACATGCGTATTCAACAGAAAAGGTGATTAGATATGGGACTGAATTATGAGACATAATAATTGGATGCTTTTAAATCAAGGCTGGATCTATCATTCTGGAAGATCTATTCTGATGGAACTTGAGGGGCTTTAGTGCAGTACAGTTGTTTCTGTACAGGATGTTAATGGTGTATTGTGCAAAAGATCATGTTAAGGGTTTTAATTATCTTGGTTTCATGAATCTGTGAAATTCAAAGTCAATAGGAAATGACTTAATTTGCTGGGACTGTGTTTGGGACAAAATTTAAAGAGAGGTAAATTTTCTTTCTTTTTTTTTAAATTCATTTATATATTAATGATCTTTTTCATCATTACAGAGGATTTAGTGAAGGGAAAGAGGTGTGAAATGGAGGGCAAACAATTACACTCCTTCATTAAATTAAAATATTTTTCTGTATAAAATATGAGTGATTCTAGTGTACTCCAAACATCAACACCGACATCATCATTTCACAAGTTGTACCAGAGGAGGTTTGGATTGAACATAAGGAAATACTTTTTCTCTCAGAGAGTGGTCAGGCACTGGGATGTGCTGCACAGGGAGGTGGGGGAGCTGCCATCCCTGGCAGTGTTCAAGAGGTGTCTGGATGAGGAGCTACAAGATACGGTTTAGCAGCTTGTGGTAATAATGGTAATGGGTGGACAGTTGGACAAGATGATCTTGTAGGTCCTTTCCAACCTTGTGATTCTCTGATTCTATGATTGTTTGTTTAACCTCTAAGATAGGAAGTGACAAAGTCTCCAACAGGCTACACCAGCCCAGGTGTGAAACAAGCAGTGCTTGTTTCAGTATCTGCTTCAACTGCTCCACAGCCAACGGTAGCTAAATAACTCTCCAAAGGCCGCATGGGCCAGGCTTCTGTTAAAGGCTACAGAGCCACGATTTTTGAGAGATGCTGTAGTTTGCTCAAACACAAACAGAAGAATTCCTGTGCCCTCACTGTAGGAAATGCCAACCTTCTGATTTAAACTTTGCGATTTCATCCTCTGTTCAGCCCAGAGAGAATGAAAAGAAGAAATCTCAGCTGGCTAGAACAAAGCCTAGGAGAAAAGATGGGAGCTGTATGGAAATGAGGGATGTATTTTTGCACTCACATCTCATAGCAAGTGACAGCAGACCTGGAGTTTTTCCTTCCTGAGTATGCAGCTGAAGGGATGTCTGTGGATGTGTGGGGTGGGCAGCAGGAGGGAAATACTGGACCATAGAGCTGTGTGCCTCACAGGGAAGCTCTCCCAGCCTGCCCAGATGCCTGCATCCTTCTGGCTGCCGTCAGAGCCAGGAGCCAGATGGTCCAGGAGTCTGGAAACGGGGGGACCGACGCTTCCCAGGCAATCTGCATACGTGCAGCCTTTCTGGGGGCTGATGGGGAGCTGCGAGTCCTCCAGCCTGTGCAGCCCTGATGGAACCTGGCCAGTGTCACCGCTAAAAGGCATTGTTCTTACAGACCAGACTGTCCCTTGCTTCCAGCATCTGTCCGGGTGCTATCAAGAGAGCGTATTTTGCTTTGGGATCACAAAGGCATCAGCATCGCTGAAAGAAGGCGGTGCAGATGTATTTACTTATTTATTATATCTGCCGTTCTGTCTCTCTTCCCTGATGCGGGATAAGTTAGCTCTTTTGCAAAAAAATCCCTCTTCCTGAAAGCTCTCGTGTTCACGTTTCATAAAAAACCTCTGTGCCTGGTACCGCTGATTTTACCGGAGGTGAAAAGCACCATCTCGTGGCGTGAGGGGGACGTTACAGGCAGCAAGAGAAATTCTGGCTTCTCTCCAGTCGATAAAGTCACAGAATCTGGGGGTGCCAAGTCCTTCCTTTGATGTTTGTCTCTACATCACATTACCAAAGATGACCCTGGAGATGTTCGAGTCCAGATTGGAATGGGGTCCTGGCAACCTGATCTAGTGGCTGGCAACTCTGCCCGTAGCAGGGGACTGGAGCTGGATGAACTTTGGGGTGTCTTCCAACCCAAGTCATTCTGTGATTCTGCGTTTCATGCATGAAAGGCAAACTTGCAGACTGCACAGAGCAAACCTTGCTTCATTACAGCTCCAGCATCTCAATCTCAAATGCCACTCTGCCATCTACACCCAAAGAAGTATGTAAGAATTTTTTCTCTACTCTCGAGAACCTGACAGCAAATTGTTCAGTAAAGGACTGAGGTACTGCAGGAACCACTATGGGTGGGATTCAAAGCCAAAAAAGGGTTGTGCTTGATTCCTGCATTTCCACCACTCTTTCTTTATTTCAGAACAGGATATGTATTTACTGGTGGCAAGAGATATCTGTATCTTTTACAGCACAGCTGTAAACTTTAGTCTGCACATTTCACGCAGCTGGTAGCCTGGACAACCAAACTTCATTACTTCTTCTCCAAAAGGCATATGGGTTCACCTATTTTACTACAGACATACATTTCCCCTGTTCTGAATTCCTGCTGCACTATTGTGCAGGATGTCCCACCTCTCTAAGATGTAGTGAGGGTCTACAACGGTAATAAAAGCTGAAATGATGGATGGGAATGTTGGTTATAAGACTGACAAGTTGGACATTTGACATCTGAATATTTAACAAGAGGCTGCTCAGGAAAGCTGACAACATCACAAGAAATCCAAGGAAGCCGAAACACAGCACTT
Organism: Oreortyx pictus; assembly: GCA_036925125.1. Taxonomy (NCBI): domain Eukaryota; kingdom Metazoa; phylum Chordata; class Aves; order Galliformes; family Odontophoridae; genus Oreortyx; species Oreortyx pictus. Next base: position 104,430,377 of record JAUPFR010000002.1, on the reverse strand, counting down.
AAGTCATATTTACAGACTGAGAAGACCATGCAATCAGTGACTGGAATGTTTTGTTTTGAGTATAGGTAATTAACCTTCTCAAAATGCTCATACTGTATAAGAGGAGCAGAGTGCTCTGTTAGCATATGGTGAAGGGAAGGGAGGAGGACAGGAACCACAGCCCAGGCACTGAACACTTCATTTTATGTTGGCTGCTCTGTCATATTTACAGGTATTTGTGTTAAAATTTCTCTTTCCCAGAAATAAATGACCCTCATATAACCAACCTGCTTTCTTGCTCTCATGCCCTTCCCTACGTATTTTTATGCATCTTTCTATGCATTTTCCTTTACATCTACTGTCAGTAACCTATCTTCTAGCCGATAGGAAACACCCATGGCCAGCTTCAGAAGTAAGGCTAATGAACTTGAAATTGGGAACTACAAATTCTCAGGAGATATTTCTTCACCTTCTGTCCTCTGATGTAGCTTCAAGTACTGATGTTGTGTAGGGTAAAGCATAATTCCAGATTTGCCTTCATTATTAACACCTTTGACAGAGACTCTGGGATTATATCACCTGAGCTGATAACACAGGACAATTGGGAGTCAGCCTCATTTCAATGGCATAGACTTCATTTGTTTAGAACCTCGTGGTCCCACTGGTTAACAGCTCATAGGCTGGGAAAATATTTTCTTTTACATATCCTAAGTCCTGACACGAAACTAAGAGGAAGTGGGGAGGTTCCCTTCAGCCTGAGTTACCTGTGAACTTCGATTCTTGGTGACTGATTGCACCAGCAGTAGATGTTGCCTTCACACAAATACTACAGCAACAAAATACAATAGCAACAAGTGAAAAATGTTCAGGATACAACCAGTCATTACATTTCATATAAAATACAGGGAGGAGATATCTTGCTTTCCTGCTGAATTCAAAAGAAATATTAAGACTTGTTCTAAAATTCAAAATATGAAAGAAAGAAACAAAGAAATTACCTTTTGTCCATATCACTGTCACATCTCTATAACAGCACATACTCAGCAGTTTGGCTGGTGAGCTTAATTAAAAAAATAAACTAGTAGGTATGTATTTCTGAAGGGAAAAACTACATGTTTGTTTCCCAGTGAAAAGCATTTCAAATGCATCCTATTTTAATCTCCATCACACTGCTGTTATCCTTACATTGCAAGGACAGGTGAAATTAAAACTTCACGGCTTTCACTCTGGCAAATATATATTCAGGATGAACATAGCAATGGCCACAGCTAGACTGTGATTGAATTACTGATGTCTGCCTTGGCTTTGATAAGGTTTTAAATGCACAGAGCTATACTTCATTTGATTTAATTATGGAAAAAAAATTATACATCACTTCATTTTCAAATCATGCTGTTCATGCAAGACATACTGTTGCATCTGTCCTAATTGACACCAAAGCCTTCAGCACTCTCCCTATAATACTTCATAACTGCTGGGTAGGTTTTTCATTCAGTTAGAAAAGATTTTAAGTTAAGCAGTAGTCTAAAACACATGACAAAACCCAGCAAGGTATCCTTTAGAGTATACTGATTTTCACACATTCCAATGATATAAGGCTGGCTAAATGGCTTCTCTTAAGTTTCCTGTAACTCTTATGGAGTGAAAAAAAGCAGCTCTTGGAGAATAAACAACAACACGAGTACTATAATTAATGACTGTGGTCTCTGAGCTCAGCTGGAAGTGTGAACTGAGGGCTCACACTGAGCAGAAATGTGTGTGAAGCAGCAGCTCCTGCCTTCTGCTGAGTTACAGAATTTGCTTGAGCCAAGGAATAAAAGGAGCATGAAGGCATACGGGTGGGGTGATTACAGAGGAGGAGGGGAATGGATGCAAGGAAGCATTCTGGGGGCAGAAGTGAAAAGATAGTCAAAGCCAGTAAAGTCGCCAGCATTCCTGATAAAAGATACTTAGGTTGCTCCAAAAATAATATTGCTTATTTATTTCCATGGAAACTGCAGCACGTACAAAGAACACAATAACACTCTTTGATAGAGCAAATTCTCAGCTACAAAAACTCTCTTTTTCGACACAGTCACTACTATGAACAAGAGCCTGCATGCCACATTAATAAAAATCTGCACCAGTGGAGATGACTACAGTTGCTTTCATCGCTGCTGAAAAGCACCACCCCCCCCTCACTGTGCTCACATCCACTGGTTGGCCTCCATAACCATGCAGTAAGCATAGGTCAGTGTCTATAGGTGAATTTTTCTGTATAAAGGAATTCAGTTCCACACCTCTGCTTCATACGCACTTCCATATCAGACACCATTATGTCAGAGTGCCCCTCTGCTGCCATCTGCATGACCCAGCAACATGGAATGGGACACTGGTGGGAAGGTTCAACCTCAACTACCATCCTAGCAACATCCACCTCTGACATCATGGCTCAACAGGAAGCATTACTTTCATATTTTCTTTGCTTTTTTTTTCTTTCTGGGAAAGATTGACCACTTTCAGACTATGCAGTTTTCAACTGTGCAGAAAAGTAGAGCCTTTACTCCCAAACCTATTGATGCAGATCAAGTACGGGTGCAAGAATTACATATATTATGCAAGAGAATGCTACCTGTGCAACCTGGGCTAGGGAGCTGCTTTGGCAGGGGATTGGACTCGATGATCTCTAGAGGTCCCTTCCAACCCCTACAGTTCTGTGGTTCTGCGGTTCTGTGGTTCTGTGATTCTGTGATTCTGTGATTCTGTGATTCTGTGAGAACCTGTTCTAAATCTGTGTTTCCATTTAAGCTGAGAAATTGATTGTTTTTAAGCACATTCATAATTTGAAAAGTAGGGATATAGTTGGAGGCATATAAAGATTAAATATTTTTCTTAATGAATACAAGTTTTTGGGTTTTTATTAATGCTGTTACAACATCATACATGTGTACAGCCATTCAAAGCAAAGATTAACCCAGAGAGAATAGGGAGCAAGAAAATCAGAAAATAAAATGAAGATCGTCAGCTCACTCATGTGATTGTCTTGTTTCTTTGAAGTGCGATACATAATTTTACTTATCTACAGATAAGGCACATTGGCTTTATTATTTTCTTCCTTTTTTCACGTTTTGTTGAAACGTATGCAAGTTCTGATACACAGCAATCTGATTTCTGACAGCTCTGAAAGCATGAGTTGTGTTAACAAGACAGATGAGTGTTGCTTTGTCAATAGTTCATATCTGATATCGGATGGAGGAAGTTTCTTGCGCAGAGGGTGGTGATGCACTGGAACAGGTTGCCCAGATGTGGCTCTAGGCAGCCTGCTCTAGTGGTTGGCGACGCTGCCCATACCAGATCATCTTTGAGGTCATTTTCAAACCCAGGCCATTGATTCAATGATTCTATGATTCTATGTTTCTATGATTCTATGATTGATTCTATGATTCAAGGTAGAAAATGCAGATATAAGATGAAATGATTTAATAAATATCAAACTTAACCTTCCCTTTCTGGGCATATAAACACTGGAACAGTCTCCTGTTAATGCATTTCTCCAAATGACGTACCATCTTTATCGGAGTTAAAAACAAATGAACCATAGAATCACAGAATGGCTTGGGTTGGAAGGGAACTTAAAAAGACCAGGGAAACATTGGGAGGCAGGATAAATAGATATTAGAATATAAAATGCCAGGTCACAGAAGAACGTGAGAAGAGGAGGGATCCTTCTACAAAGAACATCACTTTCGAGAGTGTGTGGATGCTCTCTGGGTGTGCCAGCACTTAAATTAAAATATAAAAAGAAAAAGAAAGATAAATGCAGACTGCCTACCCAGGCATGCTGGGTATGTAAAAGACCTTTTGCATTCTCGAGGAACAAAATTCAGAATTACAAGAGGGAAAAGAGCCTTTCACTGCTCCTCCCATCATCACTGCCCAGTAGCATGAATATTTTTACACCACACCATAAAGTTGTCATTGAATTTGCAGAAATCTTCTCCATCCTACTTCTCTCCAGTTTGGTCTGAAGCTGTGTCTAACCTGGTGTAGTTAGTATTTCTTACCTAGAAATCATAAACAAGAATTCACTGGTTCCCTTAAGTTTTGCTGTCTTAGGAAACATGCTGAGAGAGTGATTTGATCTCTAGACACGTCATCTCTTTCCATTGACCACAGAGGGATCCCACATGTTTGACAATCCATGAAAACTCACTTACTACACTGTACAGTACATTAATAAAGCAAACTGAATAGGACTGTGGCACGGTGCTGCTGTGGTTTAGCAATGGCCAGGGACCTTTTCCAACAGATGGTTTGCATGCAGCCACCATTTTTTTGAGAATGAGAAAGTATCATCATATGCACTGCTAGGTACCCATGGGCTTTGGGGACAAAGAATGGGGTCTGACACGGTTTAGTTCAACATTACAGTTACAACCTCAGTGTCTAATTCTTCTTTGGAATGAAGAGTATGTGGATGTAACAGCGTTGAGCTTTATAGTCACATTAAATAACTAGGGATTTTCTTCCTCAGAAGGATTGCTTGAAAGCCTGTTCTCTGACAGATAAATGTACTTATCAGTCAACTATGCATTTGGATGTCCGGCTTCATTGAGAAAAAAAACAAAACAGCAAATATTTGTCATAAAAGCACCAGGCAAAAGATACTGACTCTCAGATGATTTAGGTTCTTCTACAGTTGTTGGGTTTTATCTGCAGAAATCTAGGTGCTAAATACCCAATGAGTAGTTGATACCTGTACACTGTGGGGGAGGAATGTGGGCAGAATAGCCCACTTTTAAGAAGGAACCACCACAGAAGTTGAGCGCAGTTTTATTGGGAAGGAGCTATCTGACTTGGCTTCATTACAGATTCACACATTCAGTCACACCAACATCACTTTTCAAATACCATCTCTTACAAATGGATGCTGTTAACTTTCCCCGACAGTAAAGGCACAGCATGTGATTTTCATCCATCAGAGGAAGCTTAATAAATCAACCAGTACATTACAGCTTCACGCCAAGTTAGCACCTTCATCATGGAATGAAATTAGCAAAGCAAATACACTGGCTAATTGTGAAATATGCTAATTACCATCTCAACCCGTGAAATAAGGCATGAGTGATGTGTGACGAGCTTTGTACAGAGTCGTGAACACTTGGAAATGCGACACTTAAATAAAGTCTAAAACTGCTTATGCAGAGAGAAAGGAGAACAGACAGGGCTGGGGAACAGGCATGGTGGAAAAATATTTTCATAAGAAGTTGGAAACCTTTTCACTTCTGCTACTCTCATGGGATAAAAGGCTGGGAGTAGGGAAGAGCTCTGGTAACAGCCAACCAGCTATTTTTTATCTATTTCACACCAATCTAAATCTATTCGGGGTCATTACAGAAGTTTGGGATGAATTCACACGTTGGCACTCTTTGATTTGCAGTCACCAGAGCTATGGTTTTCCTTCAGTGGAGAATTTGTCTTTTTCTTTGATTAATTCAGACTCTTCTGCTCGCAAACTAGGCACTGACAGTTGGTCTTTGTAAATGTCTTCATTACTGAGAATGATTAGATGATGTATGGGAACATATCCCAGCCTAGGATTTTCTCTGCCATTCATCATGGCTATTATGTACTCTCGCGTATTTCTTTTTTTACAGAAATTTCCTACTTACATTACTGTATCGATCTTCTAAATTAGATAGCATTTTCTCTATTTAAACACTCCCCTACACCTCCTAAAAACAAACAGAAAATCATCATTTTGCATCCTGCATGGGAAGAAAAAAGATACTGGGAGATGGATAAAGTCTTGCCATCTTGCTCAGCAGTGATGGAAAGCAACACAGATGCAGAGAATGAAGCCTCTTTTTATAGTACTGCCCATTTAGTGGCATAGCTTTTATCTCTTTAACTCTTTCCAAGGCGTCTAGTAGGTTCTACTCACATACAGACTTAGATATGAAGCGCAGTGGGAACTAAGCTTTCTTAGTCTTTGAAACACAGTCCTAACGGCTGAAAAGCATCTGATCTTTTGATTTGTGAAAAATATAATTAAACGTAACAGTTAATTTCATAAAAAATGAACAAAGAAAACCTACAAACAAACATGCAAACATTCCATATCTTAATTTTCTTTTACTCAGAAATGCTCCCTAGAGCAGTCCAAGTCCTCCATTACAGTGTCAGAATATAACAGTTTCTCAAATTCCTGTAAAACAAGCAGTAGAACAAACTGTCTCCCAGATTTCAGAATTGAGCAGAGAAATTCAAGACTGAAGCTGGAGAGTCTAGCTTTTAATATCTCACTGGGTTGGAATTCACTATAGCAAAAATAGAACACTTCCAAAATTTACTATTGACAGTAGTTGACCATGTGCTCACAAAATGGAAATTGAGTTTACTATTAGCTATTCTACCTTTTGTGATTTTTATTTTTATTTTTGGACAAAGATGGAGACCTTGTCTAGCTCCTGCAAGCTTTTTACAGTAAGCTCACTTGAGAAAAATGAGTAACTCCAAAGCCACTTTAGTTAACCTCACTCGACACAGTTGCTAAAACACTCTCTTCCCTAGCTTTTTATTCTCACACCCTCCCTCATGTCGACTGAAGAGCTTTTGTGGATTTTTTGTGTGCTTTTTGTGGTGATTTGGATCGTGGAATTAATACAGCTGAAAACTAAGAGTGAGTTTCCAATGATACTGAATTTAATTTGTCACATGACTACATTAGTTCTATAGAAACTCTATCTAGTTCAACACTATCTCCAGTAGTGGCTTACAGCACCTACTTTGGATGGAAAAGAGCTGGCAAATGCTGAATTAATTGTCTCCATTTTGCTTTCCTGGTCTCTAGGCAGTTTGTAACTTAGGGACCATCCATATCTGATGTGCTGTCCTTGTATCCTGGAGTGAAGGTACTGCAGTCATGGAGTAGCTCTTATCCTCCAGACTGTGCAGAACTAGTTAGCGGGAGCTGGAGATGAGTGAATAGTAACTTGGAAGAGTTAACATGTAGATTTTTATTAAGTTATTGCAGCGTCAAAGAACCAAATGTGTAGCCACTGTTTTTTGTATTTACCAGCTATTAAAATCATAACCTCAGCAAAAGTAGTTGAGCATTGATGCATTTCTCTAAATCTAATGTAAATTTATCTGTAGATAGCTCATGGCAAAAGGGGATGTGCTTCACCTCTACATGGAAAGCAGGTCAGATGTTGCTTCCATCATATTCCAAAGGTAAGAAAAGTTTGGACTCTGGTAAATTGTGGGAATAGATTTTTTTTGACCCCGTTTGCTTTTCATTTCTCATTAGTTATGCTCACTAAAGGCTGATACATTTGGCAGGATAACCAGGCATGAGATTTTAGCACTCTGAATATTAGGTGTATCTGGCAGGCATGGGGGAGTAAGATGATATAAAGGAACAGTGTGTTTAGAGGAATTTACGTGTTCCTCAGCGAATTTCCCTTGTCACTTTCCAGAAATACAGTGAGACAGCTGTCATCATACAATATATTAGTATAAAACTGTGTAAAAAGGGACAATATGCTTGGGCACTGATTAAAGAGAAAAGGGGAAAAACAGCAACACAACCAACCGAAAAACAGCAACAAAAGGACCAAGAGACCAAGTTCTTTGTTAGTGAAAAAGAATTGTGAGAAAGTTTGGAAATGTGCCTCCACTCAACTTCGGGAATTAGTTTTGAATTAGTTGGAAGTATTTTCATTCTGGAAGCAAACCAGCCCAAAGACCACCTGCTGTGAAATAAGGGAACACAGACCAGCGGTTATTATAGCAATAGCCATAAGTTGATTGCTTATTGGTACTAAACTTAAATCTTAGTAATTCAGAATTACTGAGTTAGTTTAGATTTATGGAGATGCAGGATCATTTAGAGCTGCACTCATTCCAGAAGGGTATATTATCTAAACCAATTTTCTTATAGTGATGCAATTGCAATGCCATAGTTATGGTTGTACCAGCGTTTCCATTACAAACTCTTGCATTCAGGGTTCTATAATTTGACTATAAAAATGCACTCCTTGTTGAAACTTGGCATATAAGATCTGAAATGAACATTTTTTTTTTCAAAAATTCAAGAAAAAGATATTTGGTCTCTTCAGTCATTTCTAGTATTCCAATTCTGCAAGGGACAAATGATAACAAAGCAGAAGTTGACTGTATGATGTCCTTCATTGTCCATTTACTGTAATCTAGTTTAGCCCTTACCCAATGAGTCAAAGATGGCAAATTGCCGATATGTTGCAAACAAAGCATACACATCCCTGACAACTCTTGGAGGAAGAACTGCAGTTCCACGCAGCTTTTCTGAAGAGAGTGGAGAAGATGTCAGGTGTCCACAAGTCAGTTAAGAACATCCGTTAAGTATAATTCTTGTCATAAGAGTCACAAGATGTAAAATAGAGGGATCCGATTTCAGAAAATTAAGAGGTTTGTATGATGGCATGGGCCTTATTAGAACACGTTCTTTTATTTGTGTTTGCTCTTTTGAAAATTTCCCTGTCAGCTTCTTTCCACTACAGAATTCCCACAAATCTCACCGAGCTTTAATATTAACATTTACCTAAATTAATTCAACATTGATTTGATTTATTAATTTCAGTTCCCATTGGCTTATTAGCACTTCCTCATAAATCAGTTATACTGATGTATAAGCTCAACCTGCTTATTACAAATGTGCTTCACTATCCACTAGAAGGCATACCTTACATTCAAGTTAAAGTCTTTGCAACCTGCGTAGTGTTATTCAGAACCGTGTCTAAAAGCAAATTTTTTCCATCTGATCTTAGAATAATGCAGATAAGCTCTGACATTTCAGCCAACAGAAAATATCCTAGTTTTGGCTTTAGCATTAAATGAAACTAGCAATGATTATTTTGCCTCTGGCTGCTAATTATTACCGCAGAGTACTTCAGAAATACTTAAAGCCACAGAGTGTGTAAACCTACAGCGGAGTTTGCAAAGTTGTACAGCTGGATGAAATAACTTGCAATACGATTGCTCTGGCAAAGCCTTCTTTTAATCTCATGGTGCATTTAGCTGAAACTGGGATTCTGTAAAATCACCTCTCTTTATGCTGTTCCTCAAACGGGGAGACTGACGTGTATTTTTGTTTATTTCTTCTGTGGTTAATAAGCCATTGAAATGGAAGAGTTGAGTTAATCTCAGAAAGGATGCTAGGTATTACTCTTGCTTGAGGGGTTGATCCTATGCTCAAGGAAGTCAATGACAAAATGCCTACTGACTGCAAAGAATTTAGAATAGACTTAAAATAAAGATGAAAATACCACAACAATGTTGTATTCACAAATATATGAAGTTTCATATAACTCTAAAAGCAGAAATGATATGATTCTACATTACACACACAATGTGTATATATCTGAAACGAACTGTTTCATGATGTTTTTGATGAGGAATAGGAATGAGTGTCAAAAAAAGAGGTTTAAGGGACAATGCTCTGCCTACTTTATGCAAATTAATATTAATTTCAAAAAGAGTGAAAATTCTATTTGTATTACTGAAATCATATAATCATTATTTAAAGCCTCTAGAACTGTTTCTTTTTTATTTCTGTAATTTTGGAGGAAAAATGGTGAAATATAAGCTAGAGAAAAAAAAGAGAATGTATTTCTTCTGACCTATGGATATTTAAACTTAAACATTTAAAATTATATGCTAGAAAAGCAATTTACTGTTCTTACATTCCACTGCATGCAACCAGGGTATCTCAAATAAACAGGCTGAGATTTAAACCAAAAATGGAAGTTCTGCATGGGAAACTATTTGCCTTTCATGCAGTCACAAGAATTGCTAGTAAACTGTCTGGTATTTTAAAATAATTAGTGAACAAAACTTCCACACACTAGTGTATTTTTTGGTAGTTAAAGATGTATGCATTTTTAATATGATTACTCATCAAGAAAATTTTCTGTAGTATTAAATATATGACAATAATCAACAAAACTTGGTAATGCTGGCCTAAGGCTAAAATGCTGAAATATCTTAATGTTATGATTTTGAGGCTGTATTAATGGCTTTATCATTAAACACTTCCATGAATGTGTTCATATTTGTGTCTGTAAGACTGGGGAAACATCAGAACAGGACCATGAAAGGTATCAGCTTGTGCCATAATAATCATATTCTTAAAACAGAAAATATCAACGCTGTGTAATATTTAAGAATAATCAGCCTTGACACTTGATGTATAAAAAATAGTCTAAGTATCTCTACATCTTGACCAAGTAAGTCAGAGTTACTTGTCTCACTTGCTGTGGGAATATTTTGGTGATGACATTAATGAGACTTCAGCACTGGATTTTGCCTCCACTCAATTGTTTGACTTCTCCATTGAGTCCCAGGAGCAAGTTGAATACCAGCCAGCAGTGTGTCCTTGCAACAGAGAAAAGCAATGGTACTGTAGGATCATAGAATGATAGAATTGTTTCAGTTGGAAGGGACCCTGAAATTCCAACTGTCCAACTCCCCTGTAATGAACAGGGACACCCACAGCTCCATCAGTGGTCAGAGCCCTGTCCAGCCTGACTTTGGTTGTTTCCAGGGGTGAGGCACCCATCACCTTTCTGGGCAACCTGTGCCAGTGCCAGTATCATAGATGGCACTGGGCAACGCATTGCCAGCTGACCTAGAGAATTCTTGCCCCTCTGTTTCTCATTGTCAAGGCGCTGAGGACTGCATCTGGTTCTAGGCCTCCAGTGCAAGAGAGATACAGAGTGATCAGGGGACTGAAGTACCTCTCCTGTGATGAAAGATGGAGAGAGCTGGGGCTGCTGAGTCTGGAGAAGAGGAGGCTCAGGGGGCCCCTGTTGACCTCTTTGAATAGCTGGTTCAGGGAGGAGAGAGAAAAGAGATTTCTTATAGTGGTGCCCAGTGCCAGGACAAGAGGCACTGGGCACAAACTAACACATCAGAGGATCCCTTGGACAATCACTAAGCACTTCTGTTCTGTGTGGGTAATGGAGCCTCAGGCATGGGTCACCCATAGTGGTTTTAGGGTCTCCTCCTTGGAGATCTTCAAAAGCTGATTGATCATTCTGCTCTGGATGGTCCCACTTGAGCAGGGATATTGGTCAAGATGAACTCCAGAACTCTCTCCCAGTCTCAGCCATTCTCTAATTCTGTAAATCTCAATTCTTTGATCTTGCCCAGTGGAACTGGTCCGTAGTCTCCTAAATCTGTATCAAAAGTACTGAATGCTTGAAACTGCATGTGGTGGCTTAATGCTCCCTCAGATACCGGTGAGACTAAGGTGAATGACAAAGTGAGAACTGGCAGAAAACCACTGCACAGTTTTCCAATTCTGATACAAGATGGTAAAACTTAAATAAAAAATATTTTCATTATCCAAAACAAAATAGAAACTATTTTGGATCAGGTCATAAACAATGTTTTCCTGCTTTTAAAACATCTTATTTCAGAACCAGGTTTTTTAACACATTTTCAAGTGGCAAATTAGCTCACAGTTTGGAATGCTCTTGAGATAGAAACATCATTGAAAATGTTCCTTTCTCACACACTAAAAGATTTGTTTCTGAAATTTTGGCATATTTTAATATTTTGCTGAGAGATAAAGCAACAAATAGCTTTAATTATAAAATATAAGAATAGAATCACTGAAAATATATGGCTGTTGGGAAAGGTGAGGGGAAAGATGTGGACCCATGGAATGTCTTTCATATTGCTTGTATCTAGTTTTGTTTTTGCCCCTTTAAGATAAAAGATTTTTTGCTTTTACAGGAGTGAATTCAGCACTTATTTCCAGGTATTCCATCTTCCAAAACTGTTTTCTGGGTGCCTCCTGCAGGAAAGATACATCCATACACACTTCTTGTTTCCTCAGCAAAACTGGGAGCTGAATCTCTCACAGGAACATACTCGATGGGTCTGATGTGTATTATTCTTGCTTTCACATTGGACAATTGAATTATTTTTATTTAATTTTCTTTTCTTATGATATTCCTACTTTCAGTCATTAGTCTTCATTAAAATCTGGGTTAACAAAAGATGTGACAACCTTAGCAAAATGAATTATGTCTATCAATAAAAATCAGCCATATTTATCAGTTTGAGAACCAGCACACTATTTGTGTTTATTTCCCAATGAGCAGAAGATTGCACTGATTTTTGTAAAGAAATAAGGCGTCCTAGAAAGAAGATTTACATTAAGAGCAGAATCTATACTAGGAAAATAAATAGGCCTTGGATTGTTCACTGGAGGGAGATGGTATTATGGAGTCATAATGAATGACTTTGGCAGTCTGGAAGTATTGGTGTGATTAGGGCCAATAAAGTTGGAACAGCTCTGGTTCTTCCAGCCAACAATGACTTCCTGGGAAGCAGAAAACTAGCCAGGCCTCTTCCAGACACTGCATACACAGCTGTATAGATTACGTGCTGTTGCTGTTCCATCTGTACAGCGGGCCCACAGTTGTAATACTTCATGACAGGGCTTAGGTTGAAAGGGAAGTCGTTAGGAAAAGAAAATGTGTCAGAGCAAGAACATCAATATTCTTTTTGCCGGCTTATCTTAATTTCTTTTCCTTTCCACTTACATATATCCATTAAAATAGAAATAGCTAGTACTGGCATTATTTACTACTATAGGGATCAGAAATCCTTATTCTGATCCAGGACTCTACAGGGACATGGATAGAAAAAGACAAGACTCACCTCATTTGTGTTCAGCCACCTGAGAAGCTCGTACAAAGTGCTCTCAAGGTCTGATACATCCAGGGAACAATGTACGCCTCAGATAATTATTGTAGGACAGCATAGAGTTCTCTTTTTCTCTTTTATCTCTCATTTTCTGTATTTCTGATAACTAGAAAAGATGACTGAATTATCATCTATGCAAAGATAGTTTGCTGGTATTTCCTCCTACCCAGTATGACCAGTTGTGTAAAGGTAAAATATCCATCCAGGAGAATGTTGGAGAGACTGGAGGAAACTGGAAAAAATGATTAAAAAAATAAGGAGGGAACAACTTGATTTCAAGAAAACCAGCTGGGATTTTCTTGGTCAATTCTTCAGAAAGAAACTGGCAAAAGAGGAAAGATGACTCTGGGAAGCTGATTCAGAGAATGTGAAGAGCTGATTCAATACAGTGCATGGGGACGATTCTGAAAGGTCTGATATGCAATAGTAGAAAATGAACTTTACTTCTGAAACCAAATACTGTAAAACTGTACACCGAGTGGTCAGTGTGAGATGCTGAGTGAACATGGGATGCTCAGCCATTCAGCTCAGAGAGGTCAAACGTTCCCCAGAGATACAGTTCTACAGAGGATGTTTAGGATTTTTCCAATAAAAGGTACAAACAAACCTTCTAACAAAGCCTTAACCCCCTTGTTCAGTGGTAGACACGGTCTTGTATGAAAACATATGACTGTTGAATTAAAATGGAACACAACTTAGAAAATTCAGTAAAATAAATGCTGAGGTCAGATACCATCTGTTGTGGTTGCCAAGCTACACCACCACTGGGTGTCTTGAATTTTTATGACTGGGGACCTTCATGTTGCCTAAACCGTAGATAGTAGAGTTAATTTTGTTGTCTTCTTTGAGTTAAAAAATAAATAAAACCTTTTTGTCTTCTGGGTTTTCAAGAAATATGGATTTCTTGCTCAGCTCAGTCTATTTCCCTACTTCACTTTTGTACTCTTTCAATGTAGTTTTGTCCATAAAAGAAAGTTACAATTTCTTTGCAAAGCCTCTGGGAATTACAGCTCTGTGGCTGATTTTTACCCCAATTTAATGACCTTATGTCCTGTTCAGTGAGCCTTCTGATCTGAACTGCAACATAATTTTACTAGAGCTGGTGTGTGTATCCCTGTTTTCACTTTTCCTTTGCTTAAATCGATATCCAACCAAATGCACTGCAGTTCTTCCACTTGAAATATGCCTCACTCTGATTGCATTTTTTCCACCATAAATTTAGATTCAGAATTCCCTGCCCAGTAGGAAAGGGAGGAAAAATGCATGCTGGTCATTTGCATATTTTAACAGACGGAGCTGCTTTTACTGTGCAGCTGTCAGTGCAGAAGAAATATTCTTTGGGGTAAAGTAAAGTCTTTGACAAAAAAAAAAAAGTCTTCCATCTCCTTCACTTCTGCCTCTTCCACCAATGGGGATAGAAGATATTGTCACTGTGAATGATTATCTATCCCCCGTATCAGAAGGACAGATATCCCTAGTGGCTGCTGTTATGCTTAGCTCCTCTAGACACTGAAATCTTTTCTATTTTAACAACTCAAAGTGCAGATGAATATGCTCTGCAACTGCTTGAATTTTGCTAATCAAACAGATTGGGTTATATTTTGTGCTATTTCCATAAAGTACAAAGTTTCTAGCTCAGTGGTCAGTGAGAGCATCTGCTGTCATAAAATTAAATATATTATTTCCTAGAGAAATAAAGTCTTAGGACCATGTTAAATTATTTTCAAAACTGGACAATCACTATCCAGAGAAGTACAGAAATGTTCCTGAAGATGGCAAAGTGATAGGATTCGTCTCAGCAATTTAATTAGCTAAAAATCAGACATACAAGGATATATTACCTTGTCTAAAGCACTTAATATCAGTGATATAAAAGTTAGATTGAACATGGCTGCTGTTTCTTTAGTCATAGAAAAAAACAGCCATTCTGAGGGAGATTTTGTTCACACCACAACACCTAACAGGTTAAGTAAGTGGAATAGTCCCTTGAAGTGCTCCTTATTTTTATTAAAAGTGATGTGTAGCTTAAACTGAGCACATGAGTTTTAGATGGGTAAACACCGATTGTGAGACTTCAAGCTTTTCTGAATTTAAAGAGTTGCAAAGACAATGATTCTTCCAATCTTTTGCAAACAGTCCATAAAAATCTGTTCTTCAGAGAAGTTTCCTCATCTTTAAATTTATGTATTCCAAGTTTTGACTTCTGAGTATATTTGCTATATCTTTGTCTCTTCAATTGAGTTGTGTCCAAAATTGCAATCCATTTGGAGACAGCCTGTGGGTAAAAGGAAATAACATCGGTGGCATCAAAAGATTGACAGAAAAAATGGGGACATGGAGGCAGAGGGACAGTAGCAATATTTTATGTGTGATGGAACTGCAGGGATGACAGAAAGTCATCATCTGCCTCTCTCTACACCCAGTCCTGCAGTCTGACCTCTGTTGCCATCCACATGACCCTGGGCCAGTGACCCATCCACGTGACCCATCAATCCAGCCCTCGCTTCTGCTTTAGTTGGTCTGTTAAATTTGAGGCATGCTTATTGTTAAAGCATAATCTGCTTACTTTATATGTTGCTCATTAAAAAAAAAAAAAAAAAAAAAAAAAAAACTTTTTTTTTTTCCCATTTATTTAATGTTTGTGAGTTCTATCCAACAGTACTGCCCACATATTTTAAAAGCTGCAACATAAGGAGTCATTTGCAAGAAGTCTTGAAGCACCATCAAGGACACCTGCTTACAGCATTGTATTAAACTGAGATCAGCCAACATTACAGTGTATTTCAGCACTGGAATCAGCCAAAAATATGTCCCTAGCAGTGCTATTTTCATTATTCAGGCCTTCACCCAAAATCTGTGTAGCTGCCTCTTAAATTAATTTTCACACTTGCCTGTCTCTATAACTAGCTTCAGCAATGCGTTGTATATTTTAACTACAAGGAAATCTTTCAGGTAGTAGAGATCTCCCTGAAGTCACCAGCATCCCCCTTAAATTCAATCCACGGTCTCTGAGTCCCACACTTGCAGTGGGGGGTATCTGTCATCTTTTTCATCACAGCAAGCTCTGCCCTAGATTCTGCATCCCCTTCCCTTCCTGCCATACAGGTACGAGGGAGAGTATGTTCTTTTCCCACTGAATTTTTTATTCAATAAATAAATAAAACTTTCCTGAACTTGTTAAGGTCTCAAAGGTGCAGGAACTTGTCATATTGAAAAAAAAAAAAGTAGAAAACGAAGGAAAAAAATAGTTCAAAGGCAGCTAGACAATGTACAAAGAAAAAGATCAGTTCAATGGGACAGGAGAGGAAAACTGAGTTGTTCTAGACTAGCACCAGTGGAGAGACGTAAAATATTAACAGAGTCCTAATGAATATTGTAATGTTCTTGTTTATTTGGGGCAGTTGTTTCAGTTTGCTGTATCACCTGGCAACAAGTGGCAAAACATTTAGGGGTATCACAAACTTTCACTGGTGGAGAAATGCAGATTTTCCAGTAAGTTCATGATGCCACAATGAAAGGGTTTCTTCTGTCCCAATAAGTCACAGCTGTACTGGATATTTCTCCTTTTAGGCAATGTCAACTAGACTTTATCAGTATGTTAGGCATTATATAGAGAGCAATATTAGATTTTCCTAAGCTCAGACTAAATCTCAGACTCTTCTGAAGTGTTTTGCCCATTTTTCCAAGCTCTATTTTTGGAGCTAGTTCACAACATCCTTTTTACACTGGACATCATACAATAACACTTTGGACTGAAAGGTAGTACCAATCTGATTAGACCTCAAGTTCAGTTTAGTTGGTTAGAGGTAGAAAAATATAGCATTCAGATAATTTCCACCAAAAAACTTTAACCATTATACTCCAGGCTCTACCTCAGTTAGAGGCAACAGAAAAAACAATTGTCCCAATTCTGCTTTCAGCAACCTTCCTGCCTGTTGCAGATCTCAGATTCCTTCACAAAAGGATAAATACTTTGCCCCAACCTTTTGGATTTTGGGTGTGTGAGTAGCAGAGCATAGGCAGGTTCCCAATCAGGTATTGTGAGATCCACAGCAGTGACTGTTCAAAATTTCAGAACATCTTGATGCATGGTAAATGCCAACTTCTGCCCAGCACGGCACTGATGGTGAAATCCTTTTTGCACTGTCTGTAGGCTGATAAAAAATCAGCCTGTTTGTTGATATGTTTTTGGTCATAGGCCAAAAGTAAGCATTTCAAATCTGCTTGTGAAGTATCTCAGACTGATCTGGATAAACAACTGATGTCAAGGACCTTCTTGAGGTTTGTTTTGAGACCCTCAAAATTCCAGTAATAGAATATTATCTGAGTTAGAATGCAACTGTTTTTCTATAAATTTACTGACTTAGATATTATTCTATCCCCTTTATTCAGTTAAAGAAATTTAAGTTTAAATAATCTGGGGGGCAGGAAACCTTCCCAAGGTGCACAGCACCTCCATCTTGCCAACTTTCAATCATGCTCATCCATCTACAGGGATCTGAAATGGTGCCTGGACAAAAATCTGTTAATCTTTTGTGCAGGAAACGCTTTGTGTCGTTCCCCCATCACTGTACAGGGGTGATTAAAAGTTCATGACATAGACTTGCCCACTTCAGGAGACACAGTTGCTGTGGTAAGTGCAATCAGTGAAATGTTTGCAGGTTCAGGTGCTACACAGCACCTGACAGACTTCTTGTGCAAATTTACTTATTAAAATGGTAAGGTATTTACTCTATTATTTTTTTTGGTACATGGAGGAATACAGAATGGCTTGAACTTGAGCCTCCCAGAAGGTTTCAGAGCATGAAAAATAAGTGTTAGTTGGGTAATGTTGAGCCGGGCCTACCCTAGCTTCCTCTACAAAGGGAATTTCACCTACTGGGAAAAAACCCTGCTGAAACCAAAGGGTCACAAAGAATGTTTGTGACCTGCAGCTTCCTCCAACTCACACTGCATTATCTTTTCCAGCCTCTATGTGATTGATAAAATTTCAAAGGCCATTGCCTTTGCCAGACATATTCTTTTGTGAGTGGTTCTTTTACACTCATCTTAGCTCTACTCAGCTCTCAGGCAAACAGAAGAAAAAAAAAAAAAAAGAAGAGAAAGAAGTGAGTTAAAAAAAAAAAAAGACAAACCACCCATCAAAATGATAATTTTTAAGTTATCATTTCCTTGCTCTTTTTCAGTCTAGCTGTTGCAGCAGCTCCTCTCTCGTCTTCCTCTCTGCCTTAGCTCCCAAATGATATCAATTATCCACAAATCTCACAGGGCTTGCACCATCTGAATAACAATTCATTAACCTTCACTTTTCTCCTGCTGATTAACTCGCCCCTACCACCTCCCTGATGTAGGAGACAGCATATCGGAAATTCAGCCAAACTTTTTAATTATGCAAATAATACAATACTCGGAGATAATTATTTAGCCCAGGACTCGGGCTGCATAGTCTATGCTCTGTTCTGTTCTCATAGGCTTTTCGACTTCTTTACACCATCTCAGTTATGTCAAGGAGAATGAAGGTTTTTTCAGTCTCAGTCAGTGCAGGTGATCACTTAGAGAAGCTGTGTGCAGATGGGTCATGATTTGGAAAGAATGGGTAGCTTGACTGGATAGGGAGCAAAATTTAGTTTCAGTTTCCAATAGCTATATTCAGACCGCTGTCTTCCAAGCACACTACATGGGCCCAAAAGTTTGCTTTGCAAGGCTAGATTTTGCATCTTATTTCTCAAGTTGCAATGGCCCAACCTGCACAGTTATTTCTTTTTTTCATTTTTTTCATTGCTCATGTCTAGCTTAGAATTGCTGAGCAATGCCTACTTTCACTCAAACCCCAGTCTTACTCCAGTCAAGTTTCAGCCTTCAAACTACTATTTTTGACAACAAAATCTAGGAAACAATCAACGACATAAAAATAGTCTTGCTTTCTACAGGCAGATAGCCGTCTGTCACCCTGAGCTACCTCAGAAATAGCAGGATGGATTGGATTCAAATTCTGTAT
This sequence comes from Oreortyx pictus, assembly GCA_036925125.1. Classification (NCBI taxonomy): domain Eukaryota; kingdom Metazoa; phylum Chordata; class Aves; order Galliformes; family Odontophoridae; genus Oreortyx; species Oreortyx pictus. The sequence goes on along the minus strand of JAUPFR010000002.1, from coordinate 104,411,662 downwards.
TTTTTTTATTTGATTCAAATTCTGTAGCATAATTTGTGACAAATACTTCTGGAACTGCCTTCCTCATGAAAAGTGTACCATTCTGTTAATGTGAGATTTTGGACCCCCATCTGCATACAGTTTCCCTTATGGCCCTGATAAATTCCCACAAATAAGTTCAGGCATCAGTACAAGAGGGCTACGTACTTTCCATTGTAGCTCTGCCTGGTTTGTTGATTTTTTTTTTTTTTACTTGGAAAAATAGAGATGACTGCTTTGTAAAGAATATTCAACTTCTTGAACTGAAACTTTCATAGAACTACAGATCACATTGACAGTATCCAGTGTTATCCTCTGCTTCACTCAGCTGACATCATCCCAGAACAGATGTTGATTCCGCTTGATAATGCACTTTAAATAGAGTGGAATGAGCAAATTTTTTTGAATTTAAAATATGTAAAATTTGCAAGAGGTGAAATTCTTCTGAAAATGTTCTTATGCTCTAATTTTGCAGCACTTACATTTAGATTTTATATTTATTTTTATATTTATTTTTATATTTAGTTGATATTTAAAATTCGTGTCGAAATTTTTATAAAATTCAATATAGAATACATTCAGACTGATTTCACGGCTGAGAATGTAAAAAACAGAGAATCAATATTTGCATAACGCTTCTCTGATAAACCTCAGAATCAATTTGGAATAAGAAACAGTACTGCGCCATTCTGTTTTCTTGTGATTTGCAGTTTCTCGGATATTTCAAAGTAGCTGAATATTTTTATCATAGTTTGGTTAGTTTTAATTGTATATTTGGATGGTAATAAGCAGGAAAATGAAGGTATGAGCAAGCTGAATCATTTCTCCTCTGAAGTGTTGTAGTTTTTTTTTAAGTGGGCATTTTAGACTGTCCAGTCAGATTGCAATTATTAATAATGAATCTGAATTGTAGATTATCAGAACATTTTCTTGACTGCTCCCTAACTGGGGGAGTCCACATTTCCTTGTCACCTTGGTTGTCCTCCAGGAATACCTCCCTTTCGGCTGGTAAGTGCAAATTACCTGAACCACAATACTGGACAGCTCAGCACCAAAAATCCCAGCATTTCACAGCAAATGCGCTCCTTGACCTCTCTTGTCTGTCAGACCCAATCTACTTGGAAGCTGAAACAGGTCTGAATGGCATAAAATATGTAAATGTCCTTATGAGTGAGTACTGTGACCCCAGATTCATTCTCTCACATTTCTTAGCATTTCTGTAGGCTGCTAACTTCTATCATTCTCATCCTTAGGTGCCTTGTACAGGGACCTAAACTAAAGATATTCTCCCAGCACTAGGAGTAAGATGGGATGACACCGAGACCAAACTCATGCTATGGGTCAAATACTATACGTTGTTGAAGAAACTAGTACAGAAAAAGATATTTCAAGGAGATGCTGAGTGCTTTTAGCCACTATTGTCTTCAGTGGGAGAGACAGACTGTCATCACTAGAATTTAGATCTCATCTAATTGCTATCTATGATACTTCATAACTAGTTTTAGGGACCCAAGTTTTAATAGCTTATGCTACGCATCTAGCAAAAATTCACAGAAAAAACGAAGAAAAACCCAGTCTGTATCAGACCATACTACTTCTTTATATTTGTGTAACACATATGTAACTCTTTGTCTTCCAATGGATTGTTTCTATCCTTTTCAGTGGACAGAAAATAACGGGCACTTAAGAATACACAGACCTCGGGTCAGAAATCAAAATGAAGAATGTATGATGTGAATTGAACATTAGGGATACAACATCAGGCCTATGAAAATATGGAATGGATTCACTCTCCCAAGGGTCAGAGAACTGTATACTGAATGTTTTCTTTGAAGGCAGTAAGTGGGAGAATGTGTAGAAAAATATACAACTTTGAAATGTATGAATGGTACCACTCTTTCTAAATCTTTAGTGGCTGTGAAGAGCCAGGCTTTGGTTTTAGCACTATCTGAAAGAGATCCTACCAACTACTGTCCATGCAATGTCATCACGTGATATGGACTTGGTATAGGAATTCAAAGGTAAAAATTACTCCTAATGAATCCCCAAGATTATGTCCTGTATTATTCTGAAGGTCTCTGCACTTATGAGTGAACATCTCTCCTCCAAGTTTTTCTACATATGCAGAGAAGTGCACAGAAATTATCCACACCAGTACTTCACTGTTATCACCCAATGCTCTATTGATAATTACTCCAGGTCTTGTTGTGTGTATCCATGTTCAGTCAAATCAATTAAAATGATCCACGATATCTCTATGCTGTTCTTCTGAAAGAGATACAGTATGATGTATTTTGCTGTTTCACAAACCAATATTCGTCCTAGGAATTTCAGATTTAGAGCTGGAAGAGTGTTTCCAAGTAAGACTCACTGACCCTGCTTCACTATCCAGCTGGGCTGACCTTCAAAACTGAAGCTGAAGAAGGACTCAGTTAATGTATGTCTACAAAGTTGTTACTTGATTTTTATATACGTGCTAAGCTAACTCTGTTTAATTGATTTTCCACATTGTACACTGAGAAATAGGATTTTTATGGCTCTTGAATAATTCAGAACTTTGATTCCTAAGGCAAAAAAAATGGGCAAGGAATAAAAGCATAATTGTCATTGTAGCTGAGGTCAAAAGGACAAGCTGCCCATAAGTTCATAATGTGCTTGTGGTCTTGGAATCATTGCGGACTGTGGAATATTACCTTGTCGAAATCTTATTACTTAAGAAAAAAAAAAAAAATAAAGTGCACAGGCAGTTAGCTGCAAAAGAAATGGAGGAAGTGTTAATTTTTAAGCAAGTTTGACAAAGATTGAGTTTCATATGACAAATACTGTCAGCAAGACAGGATTCTGTCAGTGGAAGAAGTTTAAACATTAACAATTTCTGTCAGGCTGTTGACACAACGACGGCAGACATTTCCCAAGATGCTGAGATGACTGCTGGCATTTGTCAACAATCCTGTCACAGTGACAGCAATAAGACCATGTCTGGAAATGTGACAGTTTTGGCTTTGTGTTCCCCTGAGCATTGGCCCAGGTGTTCAGAGAAAGTGTGGGAAAAACCCGTATTTCTGCATTGTCATTCGAACGGGGAAAAACACAGGAGGAAAATGAGCTGTCACTCCAATTCCCAGGATGCCTTGCTGCTTAGCATAACTCCACTCCGCGGCCCAGGGTCCACTGGTCCGTACTCTGACAGATAATTAAGAAAGCAGCAGCTTTTTCTAGACGGCTCTTCCTCATGATTTGCATTTTAGCCAGAGGCGACCAGTTATAAAAAAAACATGATGGAAAGATGGTAAGAAGCCAATTAGATGGATGGATGGCTGACTGACAGCTCTCTGGTATTACTACTCCAGATTTCATTCTATGTATCCTGGCAGTTTTCAACAGGAACCAACTCTGCAGGTTTGTAGAGCTGTTAAATGAAGGACTATATATAGAATGTAGTAGTTTTGCACAAATCTTTTACGTTTTCCTGAAATAAACACTTATTATTTCCATTCTAGTTTAAGTGCAATGATCTTTCTTAATTAATCGCAACTCACATAGCTGCTTGCAGAAGTTATGGAAGACTCTGTATTAAAATAGCTCTGTCAATACAGCAATGATTAAAAAGTGAGATGAAAGTTAAACCGTGACATGTTACAGCACAGCAGAGGTGAAGCAAGTTATTAATTAGTGTTTCTACAGAATAAGTCTGATTTTTAACGCAATTAAGTGACGCTGATTCATTCAAAGAAATAAAGGATAGTCCAGAAGTCCTCATTTTGCTGGGAGAATCAGTTCTCAGTAAATGTTTCTTTTCTCCTTAGGGATCTTCTTTTTTCTTCCTGTTGTTTTTCCCAGGGAGAAAAGATTGTTTTGCACAGGACCTAACAGTTTTTAAATATGAAATAGCTTGTAAATTGCTACTTTCCAGCTCATCCGTTCAGCTCCAACAGCTGGTAGCCAATCAGAAATATTCTTCTGTACGAGTGCCTTGTGGCTGTATCTCAGTATAAAATTTAAACATTAGCAGGGCTTTTGTTTGACTTTTGTGTTGTTTGTGGGGTTTTTTTTTTGGTTTTTTTTTTTTTTTTACTTTTTTATGAATACCAGATTTGACAAAGCGCCGTAACAATTGTATTTCCAAAGCTGCAACTGCCATCCGATGAGTAATAGTGTTTGCCAACATAAAAAGTCCCTCTGCTTTCTTTGCGTTCTGTGAATTTTATCCATTACAGGCAATTATCTCTTGATGAATGGTTGCTTTAGCAAAGCTTCCCATAAACCTGTGCTTCTAGGGCTATGACTCTGTGGGTGTGAATCATCCAAAGGTTTGGCTACATGGATAACTGAAAATATTGCACCTTACTTGTGCTTGCTGCAATGCAACAAGCCAAAACTGAGCCCTTTTGTATCCCCCTGCACAGAGCTGGCAAGCCGGTTTTATTTTCCAGGTAATAAATAGGACAGAAATAGAAAGTTAAATTATAATACGATGAAGACTAAGTTATATTAATCCATGTTAAGTAGCAGTCACGTTGTATATTAAATGGAATAAATGACTTAATTGTATGCTGAATTGTTTAGCACTTGCAAGACAATAGAAGATGAAAAATTTTTCTTCCAGTCTTGGTTTTCCACCTCATTCTGTTTCCACTTCATTCTTCATTTCATCCCCATTTTCCATAGTCCGTGAACAACATGGGTTGAACCTCCTGGGGAGAAGTTTGGGTTTCTAACACCACAGACTGTAAATCTTTCCAAAAGTCAAATGCCATCTAGAAGACCCTTCATCTGCTTTTTGTTGCCTAAGTACAAACTTCTCTCCCACTTAGCCTACTATCACAGCTACACACAACAGATGGCCCTTAAGACTCTTCGTTGCTTTTCCACTGGATATGAAACTGTGTGCTTAAATTAAGACTTCCCTCTCTTTTTTTTCTTTTCCTCTTAAAATGCTTTCCTATGATGCTTTTTTTCACTCATGATACCCACACCCATATCAGAGGGGATTTTTGTAGAATTAGTTCAAAAGTTGCATTGTTGGGAAGAACCAAAGGCTAAACACAAAACACAAGCCATGCTCCTGAATAAATTTTCACACCTAAACTCCTTGAAGAGGAGACAAGCCACTCTATAATAGGACTTGGAAAACTAGTATGATTCTGAATAAAAATGGCATTTGTAGAGGACTTTTTATATAGTTCTTAGAAAGTCCTGTATGGCTGAAGAAAACCTCATGATACTTTTGCTGATATGAATTTCAAACCTTGGAAGAGTCCTCTATGAGAGAAATCAGAATGTGGGCTTAAATTTGTATTCATAACCTTTGACAGGATCTTACCAAGTTGGCTCCACATAGGAGTACAGATACAAATATGCTCTTCATGACCATCTCTTAAGCAAAATTACCATCTGTCAGTGGGATGGCAAAAAGAACTTAGGTCGAAGTATTTCTAAATAAGCTGAAAAATCTGCTAATCTTGTATCTTCCAGATGGCTAAATATACTTTTTTTTTTTTTTATTATTAAACATTTTCCCACATTCACTTTTTGTCAAAGTATTACCTGCAAGATTGACTGAGAGGCTGTTATGTGATCCTTGAAAATTCTTGTTATTTAACATCACTGTTATCATTCTAGGTCTTCAAAATGAACACAACAAGTGAAAAAAAAATAAGAAAATAATAATTTTTAAGGGAGATCTAATTAAATGAAAATATATATTATAATTTGTCCCATACATCATGGTAGATAGACAGGTAGATAAACAGACAGGTAGATAGACAGATAGACAGACAGACAGACAGACAGACAAATAGATAGATAGATAGATAGATAGAAAGATAGATAGATAGATAAAAGTATACACAGACATACAATCAAAGGAAAATTTCTGCTAATAACCTCCACAGTATAAGATCTATTTTCAGAGAAAATTATCTGTTTAAAGGTCTGGTGAAATGTGTAAAAAGGAAAGGAGAGAGGTTAATTATATATATATATATATATATATATGCTATAACAGTCTTTTGGTGTTTTATTGTTTTTGGGTTTTTTTTTTGATTGTTTGTTTGTTTTTTTTCTTAAATTGGAAATGTTGATTCATCTCATTCTCTTATTTACTTACAAATAATATGAAAAAAATGCATGTGAAATTTCTTTCAAGGTATCTAACCATAAGATAACAACTGAAGAAGAAATAAGTAAGATAGTTATAACTTGTTTCTATACTTTTACATCTGAATAGACTGGACAGAGTTAATGCTGTACTCATTCTTCGCATGAGTGTTTTGATATGTTTCAGATGCAGAACTCTAACACTCTGAACTTGGGTGCACTTTGTTTTTTAAGTCTTATTCAGTCCTTTGGCTTTGTCCAAGGCTCCCTGGAAGGCTCTAAACGTACCCTGTATTATGCCAGCATGTTGTTTAGCTCTGACACAGTGTCTAGTGTGATAAATCAATTTCTTTAAGCAGAGTCCAGGAAAATTCCTTATAGATCTGTTCTCAGATAGTCAATTCTGTCCAACACAAGCAATGCTGTAACCATGGCAGTTATTCCTTCATTCCTTCAAGACACATGGCCAGATATAAGTAGCTGTTTTATTATTATAAAGTGAAGACAATCCTTCTTAGATGTTTGATGTCCGATTCCCCCTGTACCAGTGATTAAAAAAATTCTAGTTGAGGTAAATGCAGAATACACTGAATGTAAGACCTACTTTATTATTCACCACTGTTTATTATTTCTAGTGTAATGAAAAATAAAGTTTTACTAAAGCAAGAATGATAGAGTACAAAAATAGTCAGAATCACTTAGAGGAAATGATTTCCCATTGCCTTGAAGCTGACAACACAAACATAATTATTATTAGATAATAATGATGAATGAAAACATGAAAAAGCACTAAGCTCTTCAAATCAACACAAACAAGACAGGTGAAAGCAACTCTTTAGGCGAAGATTAAAAGTAGAGCAATCTCATTATAGAAATACTGCAGCAGATCTCAAATTTTGACTGAACACCAAGAAAAAAATCTTTCCCTTACCCTAGTGGCCTGGAGAGCAGGTTCAAAAAGCACAAGAGATAGCAGCAGAAAAGTCTGATCACATCAGGTTTTAAAACAGAAAAAGAGAATCACATGTATCCCCTAATTGGAAGACCACAGAGAACAAGGTGAGCATAGCTCTCTAAAAGCGGGAAGAAGGAAGAATGAGGAAGATGAGGCATTCACCAAAATTTCAAGATAAAATCGATAAAACATTTTCTGGGAAATAAATGCAGAGTGGAAGACATTCAAGATAACAGAAAAGCAAATGTTTTCTCTGAAACGGATGAAAACTCCAACAGTGGCACTGAAAACAGGTGTTGTTTTCATAATTAAAACTCAAGGGAAACCTGCCTAAAGGGAGCTGTAATAATGAAATAGAAGAAGAAAAAATAAAAGCAAAACCAAACCAAACCAAAACAAAACAAAAAAAACATGGAGAACAACATCTCATTAGGAAAGATAAGCTTCATATGAGAACAACACTGTGTTAAATGATAAATTGTTTTTCTTAACGGTACTCTGGTGTGAGGCAGGTTCAGAGGTTTGGCTTGTTTTGCTGCAAGCCGGTGATTAATGGCTGCAAAGGTTTTCTCACAAGTGTGAAAGACAGGGCTGGAAAATGAAGATGCAAGTTGTCTCTCCAAAGGGGAACTCTGTAAAACCAGTGTCTAGTCAGAAATAGGAAAGCCTTTGAGAGATAAGAAAGCCCTTATAATAACTGGCTGTGGAATGACCCAGTTTAGTTATTTTCTGTTTGGTTTCTAGTTAATGCTGTTTTCCCCTCGTAACCAGTGCACACTGAAACTTCAAGAATAAGACCCTCAGGCAATCCTGGAATTATCTACAGTGTATTTTCTCAGAGATAGAAAACATCAACGACTCAAGTCCCTCTGACTCAGCTTGGTGTTCAGATACCATGGAGTCAAATGTGGTACAGACAAGCTGAGCATTGCCGGAAACCCTCCAGGAAATCTAAAATGTCTGGGCGATTCCACGCTTGATTTTTCATTACCTTCTCGATACCATTCCTCAAATGGGGATATTTAAAGACAGAGAGAAACTGCTCATGTCAAGGGGTGGCTCGTAGTGCAGAGCAAAACTAGTTTGTTTTCAACAAAAGTCTTCTGCTACGAACAGAGTTTTCAGAACAGTGTAGTGAAGGGATTTCTGATAAGGGATCTCTGGAATGAACTTCTGCCACAGAGCCAATGTTCTCTATTTTCTATGTGCTTAGTAGGCACATCTGGGATCTGGGAGCTGTTACAGTTGACTAACTACCTGCTTCATGTCCAAAAGCAACAAATGGACCATTACACCCTCAATTTTGTAAACAAACAATTCCAGCAAGTTCCTGGGTAGAAAGCAAAGACATCCCATAAAAATACATGACAAATACTTTAGAAAAAATATACTTGGTTGTAAAGGGTACAGTGACCTGGACAGTTTAGCTTAAAATCTGTTTGATGGCAAGAAGTTTAAAATGGACGATTGTAAAGTCGCACTTCTAAAGACAATAAGTGCTGGCTGACTCTATTTGAAGAGCGAGTTCATTCTCTGCAGGAAAAAAAAAGTAGAATTGATAAGAATTAATAATCTTCTTATGTGTGTAATGTGGAGGAGTAATAAATAGCAGTGATTTTGTCTCCATGCACATCACTGAGAAGATCAATATGTTATTGAGTTCATATCTCTAGACATTAAAAAAGCATGTTGGAAAACTGAAAAAAAAAAAAACAAACGTAGAAGTAGTACTGTCAACACTGAATATCATATATCAGAAGAATATAAGATTTCCATCTCATCTACTACATCTCTAAGATGAAACAATGACAGACCTGAGTTTACAGTTCACAAGCACAGAATATCAGGGATTTGAAGACTCTTCTAGCTCATAGAGATCTGATCCGTTCATGGAGTTATGTTCATTATCTACTGACAGGAGTTAGTTGTTAATGAAACCAGTATTAGGAAAAAATGTTTGAGATGATGAATAAGAAGGGAAATAACAGATAGAACTGTAGGTCATCTCAAGTGGAATTTTACCCAAATCCACATTAGATATCATAACAGTAGAATAATGCTCTAAATTTGCATCTCTACTTGATATAATTAAGCTGAAATTAAAGCCTAGGAGATGAGCCTTTGTGATCAAGTCATCTCTGTACTGAAGATCTTTTCTGAAGATATGTGGTGACATAGAAGTTTTTCTTGTGAGTAGAATGACAGAGGTAAGAATATTGGCACATACTCCTCTGCTTTACCAGGTTTGATAAAAATCACTTCATTTTGAGAGAAACTGGGGGAAAATATTAAACAGGACTGAGCAGCGCCCTTTGAATTCAAGGGGGACACATGTAGTATCTTTTGCAATTAAAATTTCAGAGAGAATACAGAAAGGTAGAATAGTAATTATCAAATTGGAGCACTGCCAGAAAAAAATGAGATAACCTTGTTGTGTTTGTTTGGCGTCTCAAACTTCTGTATTTTTGGTAAAGCAGATAGGATGTCCTTCCAGAGGCCCTTCATATACAGCAGGCTCATCACAGGAACAGTTTTGTTAATCTGTGCGTTTAGAATTGCTCCATCCCAAGGACTGCATCATGAATTTATGCAGTTAGGACTGACTTCTTCTACAGCTTCAGTTAGAAAGGAACCTAAATTCAGCTATTCCCAGCAGTGCGGCAGCTATTGTCCAAGCAGAACTGAGAGCCTGGGTTTCCCGTCTGTAGAATGAGATGAGTAACGTTGCTGGATCTACTGATGAAAATGTTTTCAAGACCCAGAATGGCAACTGTTGTACACAAAGGTTTGGACTTGACGTGAAAAGACGGGAGAAGGTCCCATCCCATACTGGGACAAAACAAGCAAGCAAACAAACAAACAAAAAAACGGTGGTTTCTGGGGTGTGCACATTAAGATCACTCCAGGTAGGAAATCTATACACAGCCATTGGTTGTAGCAAGAGAAATCAGATCTACATAGGGCAGAATCACTGACTTGCTCTATTACTGATATTGTGATAAATCATTAAATTGAGTTACTAGTATAGGAGTAAAAGGATAGACTGCTTTTATTGCTGTTGTGGGCACACCAAACATCCCTATAGTTTGTCAGCCTGACTCTGGCTAGTGGCCAGTAAAAGGACTGCGAGAAAGAGAGCAAGAGCAGGGCTGGAACAGGCAGGTATCTCCAGTACTTGCACCATAGCCCACCAGCTGACAGCCTGGGGCTCTCCTGTGTCAGTGACTGCACTGATGTGTTTAAAGTCCTTCCTGGCTTCTGGGGTCAGAGCACTGCAGAGTCATTCAGCTACTGGAAAATTGCCTGTCCATGAAAACATTTACATTGGCTGAATTAGCTGCCAAGTACTATCTGATGGCCAAGCAGCACTTAAGCTGTGGAGAAAGCTGAGGGGAAGTGTGCTGTGGTTCAACAGGAATGCAATTTGGTGAGGATGTGCTTATTTTGCAGGAGCAGATAATACTCAAAATCAGCATTGGAGATCTTGTGTGGTACACCAAGTAAAAAACATGTTGTTTTGTCTGAGGAATCTTAAAATATATAATAATAGTGAGAGGAAAAAGAACACAGGCAAGCAAAGTATTTTTTCCCCACATTTTACAAGCATGGATCAGAGGCACAGAAAAATTAAACCCTTCAACCCATCTTGGATAGTTGGACAGGGTGTGTGTCCTTACCAGAGATTTCACTTCTGTGCTTTTGCCCTAAGATCAGACTCCATCAGATTTGTGAAATTCATTCTTCCCATACAGACTGCAGACACAAGGTAATGTCTGACTGGGCAGAAGGATTGAAGGGCTGTAGGGATTTGGAGAAAGGATTTGAAAAATCAGGAGAGCTACTTGAACTAGATCCCCAGATGCGCTGAAAGCTTAGAAGCACAAGATGTATTTGTAAGTGCATTTCTGCAACAAAATGCAATGATAGCAGTCCCCTCGAATCATATACTTGCCTGAACAGACCTGCCAGAACTCCTAATTAGGGTCCCCCTAAGGACTCATGTTTTCTTTCTCATTATCCTGATAAAGTGGACACCAATGAGTCTCTTAATGAGGATTAAACTGTGGACTTGAGTTGAATTTGCATCTCACATTTGCTATTGACAAACGTCTCCTGAAATATGTCGTATAATCTTGCTGGTTTCTAACTTGGGATTCAAAATGCTGCATGAAAAATCTGGGAAAAGACTTCCATTGCCCTACGCAGCAACTCTCTATGTGAAGAGAGAAGAATTATTTTGATGAATGTAGCGTTTTCCCATCCACAGGCCAGCAGTGTGTGTCTTACTGTTCTGTACCTGACTTAAAACGAACAGCTGCTCCAGAGATCTGGAAATACTCTCTTTAGTTTTGAACAGAAGGAAAAAAATGAAGCGGAAGCAGATGTCTGTGGCTGTGTTACACGTGAGGTATGGCCTTCGGAGACTTCTTTTTCAGAGTGATTTTAGTCTCAGCTTCCTTGAAGGAATTTTGACTTCCTGCCTGACCCAAGAAATTTGTTTCATGTAAATTCACGCGACAGAGTTTCTTGCTGATGGCTTTAGTCAACATGAGGCAAAGCCACTGGTTTGTTCTGAAACCCAGTGACTGCCTGTACCTACCAGAGAAGTGAGCCATTGTCAGGTTGGAGTCTGCTCCTCCATATCTCCTCTATTGCCTCCCAGTTCATTGTGACATATCACCACCACAGTCTGCATCCATTCAAAGCCAACATTTAATTAGGGGCCTTCTGGCTCCTAGGAGACAGAAGGGCTGTGTTTTAGAAATAGGCCAAGAAAAAAAAAAAGAATGCTCAGCAATCCTAAAACCTGCATGTCCCGAATTCATGTCTAAGACAATTTATCCACGCTGTTTGACAGACCCAAATTCACATGTTACAAAGGAAATTTATATCTGTTTTCTGGACTTCTGTGAACTAAGAGGCTAATTTGTTTCTGAGGACTCCCTTGCTTTTCAGCATAGATGAGAATCAGCACTGACACTCCCAGCAGCTCCTCCACCATGTGCACGTGGATGTAGCTCAGCGCTCATCGCTCATGTTCTTGCTGCTGCCTATTCATAGGTATCTGATGGCAGATTGGTGACACAATTTAGCTTTCGGAAGACATGCAAAATATTTCTGCTCATACATAACGGAAAAGAGACGCATTTAAGTAGGTATGCACGTTCATAGGAATGTTTGGAAACTTTTTTGCATAAATTGTTTAAATTGGGAAAGATTTAGCACTTGGTTTAATTCTGATGCCTAAATTCTCTGAACACTTCAATACCTACAGTAGATGTCATGTTTACTGGAAGTCTGTTTAATAAAAAGTAAGAAAATTTTAGACCAGCGATAGCAGTGAAAACCTTGGAATTGCTACAAACAGCTAAGAGATCTGAATCCAAATAGAAAACAAATACCGTTGATTCAAAAATCTTATTTAAGACACTCTTGACATGTGTGTGCATGCCCATGACCTGATGCATGTTCTTTTTAATAGTTTAGAGATACCACTCTTTCTGCATAGACTTTAGATTCTAACTGTACAAAACAGTGGAGTTTTATGCCTGAAGATTCCATGTTCAGATGAGGAGAAAAACTGAAAAACTCCAAAAACTGTACACACGCTAGAGTTCAAACCAGCTCCTCATCAGTAGCCTAAAAATCATCAGCAGCTTGCAAAAAATTGCTGGAAATACCGCTGAGAAAGCTGCCATGAAGAAAAGAAAGGAAGTTTATTAGTCCTATTCTGAGCTCACTTGGATCTAGCAGATGTATTCAATCAGCCAGTGCACGATTTAAAAGAGCCTCTACAAATGTACACAGCACTACAGAGAAGAAAATATAATTGCAGAAAAAATTACATATACAGGCAAATTGATCCCTTTCTCTGAATTTTATGACAGAAAAGTCTAATTTCCTGAGCTTTCTTCTTCTCTGCCTACTGCAAGTGAAATAGCATGCTTCAGGTCCCGTATCTGCCTTCTAGTGGAAAACAACAATTGCATTTATTAGTAAGTAATTTCCATCAATTTCCATGTCATGCTTTACCAGATTTGATCTGTGAAACACTTCTCTGGATGTTCTTGTTATGGAGATCATTTTTCCTAGTGAGACACAGCTAGAATATGTGACCCACATTGTAACCACAATAAAAACAGTAAGACATCTGAAAGCAAATCATGGATGTTGGGAAAAGCCAGAGGAAGTATGTGGGAAGACTTGGAGACTGTATTTCCTACTTTTGGCATCATTACCAGTAAAATAATGTCAGAGTGCCTCGTTTTAAAAAAAGAAAATTGCTGCAGCTGCCCATCAGCAATGGCAGCCATAGTCATGCCAGAATTTTATGTCAAATTTTCACCTTGCACAAGGGCTTTCTCCGTACACACAAAATAAATAAATAAATAAATAAATAAATAGACAAATAAATAAAAGTTAAAAAAAAAAGCAGGAGTCGAGGGGGGGAGGGTGGGGGAAGAAGTTATGCTCAGTTTTAGCTTTGTTACAGACAGCTCTTAGAGGCGGTATAAGTATTGCAAGAGAAGAGTGGCCTTGATGCAAGCATTTTTCTCTTCTTGTTTGATGACTAAAAACAAGAAGTGTTACCCATATTCAGCAAATTACTAATATTTGGGATTTTTTTTCTAATTAAGAAAAAAAAGGATAGATGCTAACTGTGACTGTCTCCATCAAAAACTGAGGAGGATCAAATAAAACAAGTAGCAAAGCATGTAAGGAAAAGTCTCCTATCATATGACATACAGCCAGGTTATAGAATTCCCAGTCTCCAGACACTGATATCAGATATTGTGAGTGCTAAAACCTTAGATGAGTTCAAATTTTATTTAAAAAAACATTTCTGAAAATAAGTCCATTGTGAATTATGTAGGTTGCTCCAAAAGTAGTGCCTTCTATTTATTTCTGTGAAAATTAGAACAGATACAAAAAGTACTGCTTGATAGAGCAAATTCTCAGCTGCAAAACTGTTGTTCAACACAGTCATCACCACTAACCAATTTGTGCAGATGAGCTAATCAAGGTGGTCTTTATTTCATGGTATGATAAATGTCTGTGACCTCAGCCCAGCTGTTCAGCCTATCCAGATCCCGCTGAAGGGCCTCCCTACCCTCAGGCAGATCGACACATCCTCCCAACTTGGTGTCATCTGCAAACTTACTGAGGGTACACTCAATCCCCTCATCCAGGTCATCAATAAAGATATTAAACAATATGGGCCCCAATACTGACCCCCATAGTGCCATAGGCACTTCCACATCAGACACCATTCTGTCAGAGTGCCCCTCTGCTGCCATCTGTCACACAGCAATAAAATGTAACTGGATATTGGTGGGAAGGTTCAAACTCTACTGCTGTATCACCATCATCTACCTCTCATGTCATGCGCCAACATAATAAGATAGGAGGCATTAGTTTTGGAACAACCCTCAGATGTAAAGAGGGATTTGTGGCTCAAGGTGTCCCTGGTCTGTAAGCTGTTAAATTTCAAAACAAGAAGTAAAAAAAACAAAAATAAAAATAAAAATAATACAACGTACATGCAATTTCTTTCTTTCTGATTCATTCAAACTGACTTTCCTTTTGATTTTTTTTTCACAATCAAATAGAAAAAATCTGTTCTATGCAGTGAAAGCCAAGATTTGCTTTATTTAGTTGAGTCAGTAAATCAGTTAGACTTGAATTTGGGCAAGTTTGCATAATGGCAGTCTGTTGTACTTCTTAATTTGGTAATTAGAGACCTTGAAGGAACCCCACTGTTTACCAGCTCCAGCTAAAAAAAAAAAAAAAGACAAAATATTTTAAATTCATTTCTATTTGTTGCTTCTTTTCTTCCCTGCAGAATACTACACTCCATATTCCTCACATTCTGTGGTATACGAGTTGTACTGTTCCTCCTAACTGGCAGATAACAACTGAGATTAGTTTCTGTAGAGGTTGCTGGGACACGGGCTTTCAGGTAGGAGTTGATCTTCCTGTTTGACTGCATGGAGCTGGTCAGAATTTAACCTTGGTAAAAGTTTTCAAAACTAAAACATCTTCGGTTTGAGATATGTTATACTCTGGAGAGTGTACTTCTGCACATGAGGCATCAAAGCTGACAGTCTGGAGATGCATTTGTTTGGGGACAGTGATAGACAGATTCCCTCGATTGATGGGCCTGACAGAACAGAATTTGTTTTCGCCCTCTGTATGCTGTAAGCTGAGCTTCCTAATGTTTAGGGCATCTTTACAAAGATTGTGCCTACTCTTCCCACTGAATTTACTGAAATACAGCATTTTGAAGCTCAAACATTCCAGAATTAAGCATTTGATTTTGTTTGGTTAAGATATTCTTCCCTTTTTTCTTATTTTGGGAAGATCTCTTTAATGGCCTCAAGTTGTTTCAAGGGAGATTCAGGTTGGATATTAGGAAAAATTTCTTCTTCAAAAGAGTAGTCACATGTTGGAATGGGCAGTTCAGGAAATATTTAGATGTGGTTCTGAGATACATGGTTTAGTGGAGTAATACTGGTGGTAGGAGGATAGTTGGACTGGATGATCTTGGAGTTCTTTTCCAACCTTGGTGATTCCATGATTCTGTGATCTACACAGACGTGAAATTCCAGCCTTGCCACTTTGATTCTCGCTGTAACAGTTTGATTCAGGTGCTATCTTTCTCTCCACTGGGAATCTCCAGAACCACCATTCAGACTTCCTCAAGTAGATGAGTGCCTGTAGATTCTTACAGACACCCAATGAGATTTGTGGCAGTGTGGGAGTCGAAGGGACATGGTCAACTTCTTTTCAGTGGTCTGTGGGATCAGGACAAAAGGAAATGGCCTTAAGATTCCCTCTCAGTCTTCTTTTCTAAGGAATGAACAGACCCAGGCCACCCAGCCTTTCCTCATAAGGGAGGTGGACCAATCACCACACTCCAAGCTCAACCAGTCAGCAAATTTTTACCCCACCTCACCATCCACTCACCTATCCTACACTTATCTTCCACTATATGCTCATCTGCACTTCACTTGAGCATATTTCTACCTTTTTAAAGAGAATGTAAAGGTTTCAGAAGCAGATCCCTTACATTAGCAATGACAGATCTTTCCCTAAATACCTTTACCTGTATTCCTTAATACTCAGACCTGAACTTCAAAGATGAGTCAAGAGGAAATCAAGGCTTGCTCTTTAGCGCTTCGTGGTATGTATTTCACCTTAATCACAGGTTTTCAACTACTCATCTGAAAAACTGAAAGCTTTGTTCATATGCCCTGTGCACAAGTGGAGATTGCAAAATGCTCTGGATGGCAAGAGAACCAGTATCAGATGAAAATGATGCCTATAACAATACATTACAAAGTGCTAAAAAATCAGATTGACTGGGCGTTAAGTCTCTGTGCAATTATATCAATTACTTTCAGAGGAAGGATAAATATTTTGGGAAATGAAGAAAAGAAGCAGAGGCTGGTGATTGTCCTCTCACAGGTACCCAGTGTGCCATGTGCAGAGACAGGAGCTCCCAGCCACTGAGCGGCTATACACAGCACACGATGCTCACTGAAGAGACCAGGTTTCTGCTGTATATTTCAGTATGAGAGGAAAATCTGTCTCCAATGGTTTTGGACACCTTGTTACATCCCATTCCAAAATCTGTCAAGCAAGTAATGACAGCTGGGACACAGAGGAATATTTCTCCAGTTGAAGAACAAGAAAGCCCACAAGGAAAATTTGCTGATTGCTAAACTCTTTACATTTCCAGATACAGCTGTAGGATACTGAGCATATTTCTGTAAACCACCACAAATATCACGACTTAAGTCTCTCTGGGTTATTGAGCCAGGCAGTTAGTATCTGAAGAGTTTGCCTGTAACTTGGACACGGCCAATAGAGCAATCCTGAAATCTTATATTGACAGATGGAGCTGCACTTGGATTCATCTGAATGCAAGTTGCCGAGAGGTTTCAGTGGAACATCTTTTACAGGAGACATCCACTCAAAGTGCTAACCCCCTGCTTTTGGCATCTACGTACTGACACATCTTTCCTCAGAGAAGTGAGCAATCTGTAGTTATGTGTGCATTTTCATTAAGAAAAATGGCAGTGGTAAATACAATCACTACTGGTGAGATATCTATGCTGATGTTGCAATTAACAGAACAGTGAGGTCAGTGAGGAGATTCACATTAGGTGAACAATTTTACTTAAGCTTTGAGGTGGATTGACTTATTATCCTACTCCCATTCACAAATTTCTAGGTTAATTGTCTGAGATTATTCATATGCCATTTAGAATTACAGAAATATGGAGTAGTTTGAGTTGGAATGGACCTCTAAATGCCATCTGTCCCATTCTCTGAAATGAACTGGGACACCCACAGTTCCATCCAGTGGCTCAGAGTCCCATTCAGCCTGACGCTGAATGTGTCCAGGGATGGGGCATTAATGACCACTCTGTCAACAAGAGGTCAAGCGATTGTTGTTTTCAGGCCTTCATTGTGCACCCTGTGTTATTCCTGGTTGGTGTCCCTAAACTGTTCTTTTGATATACAGTTTGTGCCTTTTAGGAACAGTCAATGGTGATATACTGTCTCTTCATTTTCAACTGCTGTGGTGAGTCATTAGGGAAAGTGTTCATTTACTGACAGTCCTTTTGTTTTTCTCTGGATTTAACCTCTTCTTTCTTTCATATGTCCTTTGTTTTCCTTTCCTTAGCATATTAAGACACTACACATGATTGTGCCTTGACCTTGATGTTCTGCTAGTTGTTTTGCCATCAACACCTCATTCTTTTTGCCTTCTCTGCCTTTTCCTTTCTGTCTTGCATGATATACATTTTCATTTCTTTATATTCTAAGTGTCTCCAAATAATGATGTGCTCTTACAGCATCCTGTGGAGGCATGCTAGGACAGTAGTTCAAATATTGGAAGCAGTGTAATTGTACTGCATGGTGTTCTCTGCAAAAATGTCTTGCTTCTTAGTTGTCATAATTCTGGTGATACAGCCCCACAGTCCCCACATGCAGACCCCACCCTGGTAGCAGAGAGACTATAATGGCAGAGATGAAGTAAGAATCATAGAATCGTTAAGGCTGGAAAACACCACGAAGTTCTACAAATCCAACTCCAGTCCACCCCACCATGCTCATTGACCACGTGTCTCAGTGCCACATCTCCAGACTGATACCACCAGGGACTGTGACTGCACCACCTCCCTGGGCATTCTGTGCCATGGTATCACCACATTTTCAGAGAAGAAATATTTCTGACCTACTCTCAGACCCTTTGGTATAGTTGTATAGTGCATGCTGAAGGCAGGAACACTGTGTTTTAGGTCTAAGCCCATACAAACAAATAAGCATTACCATGATGATGCCTAAAATTAGGTCACATCTGAAAATGTACAGGGGAACTAAATGACTTCCAAAATCATGTGTAGGAGCAGTGCAAGAATATGATCTGAACCCAAACAAATTTAATTCCATCTCTACACCTTTCTGACAGAAACGTCCCCCCTGCAGTGTACCTGGAAATATGCACAAAGGGCATACATTTCCCATTGCAAAACTTAAATCAAGACAGTTATGGCGAGAAAAACTTTGAACCTTCTCCCCGAGATGCTCTGGAGTACGTTCTAATGCTGTTTTCTTCTGTGAATAAAATCCTACCTCTGCCCCGCAGGTATCCTTCCTCTCTTTGTAGCTGCACAGTCACTGGGATCAATTTAAAATGTGAAAACCCCCAAATTCCTCCAAATGCAGTGTGGAAGTACACTTTGCTCACCGTGGTGAAAGCCAGCCAGCAGGCTTTGAATTATTTCCATTATTTCAGAAGAGGCATATTCCCTCATTCTGACTAAAAGCGAGAATACCGAGGGAAGAAGGGTGGCAGCGTGGCTAAAATACGGAATGAGGAAGTCACACCACCTTGTTCTTGCTGTTTCGGTTGCTCGAGAGCCGGATTTCCCGGGGTCGGAACTGCATCCCGATTGCACTAGGTGGCAATGTTGCTACAACGAAAACTCCCATCGCTCTGCTCCGCCAGAGACAATGCGAAGAGCTGTCACCGCTTCGGAGATTGCATGACATCGTTTGGGTTGGCCGGGACTGCTCCGAGCGACGCGGTGTCGGTTGGTTGGTTCCCCTGCATTTTCATTAAAAAGCAAGGGGAGGTGGTAAAATGGTGTTTCTCATGGTTTTGGTCTTTCCTACCGAATTTCCAGTGGGTCTGGGGGGCTATCGGGTGAGGCACAGAGAAATGAACTGCTGACAGTCGTGTTAGGATGAAGCTCCATCACCTGACAAAGGCTGATGAGGACTCATGCCTGATCCTAATAACACACGTGAGACCATGGAAAGAACGTAATTTGTACCTTCCCCTTCCCTAATGTGCTAACTCTGGTGAAATCAAAGCCGAAATTGAGGGCTACAAAGTTTAGGGTGTGGGCAGCTTTTTCCAAGATTAGTGCATCTGAAGAGAAATGAGCCAATGGAAGCATGGAACAGCTAGCAGTTCAATCTGTGTTTAATCAACTACAGAGAAACAGTAGCATCGGGTCATGATGCTGAGGGGGCTCTGCACACTCTGAGTATTTATTTTAATCCGCTTTAATACCCACCATCTACAGTTATCGTAAACTGTGAACTGCAACTCTGGGTACCAATAGGATAAGTGTCACTTCTGGTCTGAGTTTACCTCATTGCTGAAGGAATTGCCGTGAAAATTCAGGTTTTAATTCCATTTTAAAGAAATGTCGTGTCCTGCTGACAATAATTGTGATAGATGAGAGTAAAAGTGGCCAAAAAGCAGAAAAATCTTCCACCTTTTGCCAGGGAAGGGGAGTGGGCTGCAGTCCTGCATATCTGCTCCATGGCCTGCTCCAAAAGTAATGCCCCCGTGTTGGGCCACGGTATCAGAGGCAGATGTTGGTGGGATAGCAGTAGACACTGAACCTTCCCACCAATATCCCATTACATTTTGTTACTGTGTGATAGACAACAGCAGAGGGACAGTTTGAGAGAATGGCATCTGACATGGAAATGGAAATGGAGCATGGGTATGGAGCAAAGGTGTGTCACTGAATTCCTCCAGCAGAAAAAGTGGTACCTACTGACATTCACTGAAGCTTGCTGAATGTTTATGGAGAGAAAACAGTGGATATGTCCACAGTAGAGGTTGGTTTTTGCATCTCTGCAGTGGTAATAATGACATGAAATACAAACTGTGTTCTGGATGGTCATGCACAGCTGTCAGATGATGGACTGAATACTGTCTCGATCAGCTCATCATTGCGAATCAGCCAGTGGTGGTGACAATGTTGAAAAATAAATATATATATTTTTGTGCCTGAGAATTCACACTCTTCTATAGTGTTACTGTGCTCTTTGCATGTGTTGTACTGCTCATAGAAATAAATATGTTGTATCACTTTCAGAACGACCTATGTAGTTTATGAACAGTTGGGTTCTTTTAGTGGATACTGAATTAATCAGTGGTGTGAGCACCTGGGGTTGCACCAGAGTTGTAAAGGGGCCAGCATCATCCCTTGTGCAGCTTCTCAGTGATGCCCATTGAAGTTCTTCCAATCAATGGTAGAACTAAGGATCTAAGCAATCTATTATTCCAGACTTTCTGATTGTAAGCAATATTGCATTAGTCTTGCTTACTCTGTTGTCTTTGGTTATCAGTTAAGTAGATATTGTTTTACTTCACATCTGACAGGTTAGTTTTCAGAATATCATAGCATCTTTCCTCAGAGTATTGATTATATCACCAAAGAACCAGCAATATTGTAAAGGTGTGAGATGCAATTTTATCCATATGGAGCAACAGGAGAAGTCACAGGCTTTGTTCAAAGTGTGTTCTAAGGATATTCTAGAATTACTCTCTGAATTTCTTTTGAGTGGTGAGGAAGAAATTCCTCTTTATTGCTTTGGTCCTAAAATTACTTTGGAGTATCTTAGATTTTGTATGTAAGTCAAAAGAAATAAAATGGATAGACTTGTCAGAGTTTTGCATGAGTATGGGCACCCAAGTACTTGAGGTTGTTTTATGGATTTACTCCTCAAGCAGTAAATGCAGAGATTCTTTAAGATTTTCAGTGGAAAAAAAATGAGTAAGACTTTGAATCAATCTTCCTTTGTAACTCTCTCATTTATGCAGGCTATTTTAAAATGTACACGCTATTGGACTTCTCTACAGGAATGGAATTTTAGCTAGTTTAGGTGGATCTTTTTCTTTATTTTAAAATAATTTTTATGAACATTGATCTCACAACTGCAAATGTACATTTCTACAGTGGGAAGTGCCATGACTTATTTGAATCATATTTTCTTATTTGGTAGGATAAAGCCATGATCTAGTGCCTAGGAAAGACAATATGACTGGCAATGAGCAGAGCTGAGAAGCCTGCTCTAAGATTGGCTCAAATAGTCTATTAAAATGCCATCTTAATGTTGGAAAAATCTCAGTACTGGATTAGATTCTTAAACTTTCACCATCCCTTACAGAAAACATTATTAAGAATAATACTGAAAAACAAAAGAGCAAGAACAACAAAGCCCTGCTCGAATGTAGTTTCTGAGGAGTTTTGTTTCACTTTTTTTTTTAAATGCCATTTAATACTGTGAAAACAGACAATTCAGTTTCTCACCTAGAGCCATACATTTATATTGGAAGGAGAAAAAAAGGATGAAACAAGGGATTTTTGTGTTTTTTAGCCATATGAACACACATAGACTTCGTCAGCACAGTAAAGTTGTGCTGATATCTGAGGAAAAGTCAGAAGCAGCTGAAAGACAAAAAGTTTAAAGAAGTGAAAAGATGTGCATTTCTGGACTTATTCATGTCTCATTAGCTTCTGGCACAGTGTATTGCCTAGACTAGCAAAAACAGGTTTTCTTTCTCCTTTTTCATGCAAATTTGGAGTGGGGTGGGGGGGGTGGGAGGGGAGTAGGGAAGAGATTATAACATCATACAAAAGTGGCACCCAAAGAGTAGACTGTATTTAATATTTTCATGAAGATAATATATGTCAAATCTGAGTATTTGTCCACCAAACACTGACCAAACAGGTTCTTTCTCCATAATTCTCACAAATATGACTTACTGACAAGTTTTGAACATCAAATTCTCTGCTTCCAAAATCCCAAAGGAAAATACAATGCCTTCTCTCCTTATTTGTGGAAGGCACTTTGAAACTCAGAGGGCTTGCTTAGAAGTCCACCTGTAAATCATGCTAACAAACATTAATTACCTCCTATCTTCTGAACTTAATCTCCTAGAAAGGACCCTGCTGGAGAAATTCAATGTCAAAAAGAGACACTTGAGCCCAGTTAAGAAACCCTGAAGGTGGCCAAGTCAAACAGATGATTGGAGCAGGTGAAACAATCCTGAAAAACACTGATGTGCCTGGAAAGCTGGAATGGGAATGAGAAGGCAGTTATGTGTTATTTGACTTATCTTCTAAGAGAAAAGTTCTCCCTCTGCTTTGGACCATCTCATAGTTTAGGTAAATAGCAGTATTCTCTACAAGCTATGGCCAAAACCATTTTCATTTCTTTAGACTCAAACCTACCATTAGGAATATCTCTCTCACCATTTCAATCACTGTATCAGCAGAAATGCTTAAAAATACATCCTGAAGTTGAAAAAACTTTTATTCTCTCTGTAATGCCATTTTCTTTTTTGTTGGATTACCAGTTCATCAGTGCTTTTAGACTCAGTTGTGTCTGATCTGGAGAGGTGACATTAGAGAACTTTTGGCTGTACCCAGAACTGCCTGACAGGAAGAACATCTGCAGAACTAAACTTTGGTGCTCTGATTTGTAACCTAATGCTTAAAGCACGTATGTAAGACACTAAAAAAATAAAGAGTGGTCTAAATATGTCTATTTGCAAAGAGAAATGCACACAGAAACAGTCACAGGTGGAAAAAATGCACTGGGGTTGTGCAAAACCAGCAACGCAGATTCAGATGCTCGCTCCCATGGAAATTGAATGTTAAAAGACATTAAGACATCTTCAGCTGAGGTGGGGGAATGGGTTCTTTCATTACTTGTCCTTGTGTTTGCTTCTTTTTCTCGCATACCTATTCTGAAAGGTGTTTCAGCATTGCACCTGAAGTACCTATGTTCTTGCTGAGTGCAAACACCCAACAACTGGAAATCTTTAATACCTCTGCATACTGTGCAGTGAATGTTGGACAATGAGATGCCAGGGCTGTGGTGTCCAGTGCAAATATCATGAATGTAAGGGAAGTTGCTTACTATATATCACTGACTAGTCGGTTCATTATGTACAGTTTCAATGTGTATTTCCAATTTTCTTTGTAACTTCACGTGTTCCCATGAAAAAAACATTCTTGTTGCTTCTTGTTTCCATGAGACTCTTTTCTCTTTGTTATAACCCTTAAAGCAAAATTTGGCTGTGAGAAAGAAATTAATTCTGGCAAATCGCTTGCAAAGTTTCATGCCACAGTGAGGCATAAAACAGTAATTAGACAAAGAAAAAAATGGCTTTTTCTTTAAAGTGGCAACAAGCAGACTTTCAAAGAAGAAACTACACAGTCCATGACTTTTCCCAGACTCATTAAAGCAAAAACCTCAGCCTTCCTGCCCCTTTCAAAACCGTAAATTCTGTTTAGAATTACATGCCAACTTGATTTAAAGTGGTTGCTCAATCAAAATAGTGTTGACTCTAAATTTCAGTGCTTTGTAATGTGCTGAAGGAAGATATAATCTGTTTTCATGGACAAAACGAGACTTTCCATTATTCTGATTTAGATTGTCAAGTTTTTATTATTGGCATTTTGGGAAAATAATTGGTTTCTTTGTTTCATTGGTTACTCTGGTTTTATTTAATTTTTATTGACTTCTTTCCCCTCCTATTTTTTTTTTAGAGGAATTATTAATTGTTTCAAATGTAACATACTTAGCTCCTTTGGAGCTTCTATCCAATCTATGCACCACTCTAGGTCATCTTCATATATAATTCAGTAATAAGGTTTATTCAAACACTAGCAAGGCATAGAGGGCTGAGCCCTGCATTCTTTGGGCACTCAAGATTCCCATTGAAGCACAGAATGTCACATTCAGCCCTCTATAGCAAACATATGTCAATACACAGATGGTCGCAAGAGCAGCATTTTCCCACAGACGTTCACTTGATATTTTGAAGCAAGCCCTCTTCCGTTTGTCCTCAGCCCCCTTTTTCTGTTCCCCCAAGTATTCCAGGCAATTTAACCCATAGGCAGAAAATTTTCCCCGAGGAAGGTGCATAGATACGGTATGCAAAAAGGACCCAAAAAATAAGCTGGGAAGGAGATTAGTGAGCCAGATGGACAGATGGACTGATAGCTTCATATGCAGAAATAGTTTGCATGGAGCAAATTCAGGAGGACATTCAGAGAACAGATTTTGGCTTATAAATGAAAAGAGTTCAAAGTGGGAACCTGTTATTCCAAGATAGGCTTTGTAGGCTGGGAAATAAAGGTACGTGTGATACTTCGCTCTTTTCCCCCAAATTCTCTCCTCCTCCCTATTCCCCTTACACTCCTCAATATATATATAGAGAGAGTGTGAGAGATAGATTTTAGCTGGAAGAGAAATATAGATGACATTGAGACAAACTGAATAAAAGGAGCAGAATTTCCATAGATCCGCATTAGTCTCTCAAACCCACAATTGAGGCAGAGAGTATTAACTCTATGTCATTAATACTTAATTTTAGGTCACAAATATAGGTGTCTAAGGCAGGAGAACATTCATCTCTATGTCTCCCTTTGCTCCAAACTGAGATTGAGAGAATCACATCTGTCTGTTGGTCAGCTACAGGAGGAGCTTCCTAACATTAGACACTTGCTCCCTTTCTTTTTCTACTTCTTCCTTTCTCCTTTCCTACCAGCCCATGCTGGCACTTTCCAGGCTCAAAGGCTGTGAATCAATCTCAGGTGCCTCACTCAGCTCGTTAGTAGTAATCTAGAGAGCTTAGGTTCAAAGATAGGGGCTGGAGTTTTAGATTAGACCAAATCTCCTAGGTACCAAGTAATTTGGCCAAAAGAACAAAAACCAAACAGGTTTGATTCTGTTGTACAAAATCTGGAACACTTGACATCTGGCTGCAGATGAGCCTTTAACCATTGTCTGCTGCAGTGATATGCAGAGAACTTAGACCCAGGATACAATTCATTAGTTCAACTTAACTGATCTCTGACCAGACCAATGTCCCTGCTTCAAACACCGGTATGTGGATATCTTGTGTGTATGTGTATGTATGTATATATATATATATATCTTTTTTCTCTAGGCACAGTGTAGTCAAAGATTTCAATATCTAAATAGTAATGTTTCACTGTTATACTTGAGAGATTCATACAGGAGTAGATAGACCTTTTATTCTGACTCAGTTTTACTTCTAGAAATCAGAACTGCCACAAGAGACCAAATGGCTGCAAGATATATGAGAGAGATAATTTAGTCAGGTTTTTGGGAGCTTATTCCAATGATTAATCTATTCGATAATGGAATTGTAGAGTCACAGAATATCCCAAGTTGGAAGGGCCCAACAAGGATCATCAAGTCCACCACCCAAAACTCAGACCATTTTTCTGGGAGCATTGTCCCAGCACTCCCTGAGCTCTGGCACCTTGAGGTTGTGCTCACCACCCTTGGGAGCTGTGCCATGTCCACTGCACTCTGGGGAAGAACCTTCCCCTGATATCCAACCTGAGTCTTACTGGACAGATTCAAATATACATCAAATCAGAAAAGCTTAACATAATTAATTCTTCCCTGGTTCTCCATTTAGCTTCTATTATTAACTGCTGAGCAGTTTGCTGACTGAGATACCCTCTTTCAATAAACTACTGATCCTCCTAGCCCTTCACTGGGATCTTCAGCAGCCTTTTCTGACCATCAGACCTCAGAGTCCTTCCTTCAGTCCACATCCTCTTCATTCCCCCTTGTTTTTCCACAGGCCTGATTTCTCTAGGACCCCACATTTTTATACCTGTAAGGCAACTTCTACTTGACTGTGATGGTTCTATTGCCATTATGTCATTACAGCACCCATCTCTGCTCTCCCTTTATGCATCTCTTCCTCAATCGTGTTAATGTCTGAATTAATACAGGCCCGTCAGGCTTTGCTGCTGCTGCAGCCTTGGTTCCTGCAGGCAGTAGGAACAGTATCCACAGTGTCAGTTAGGACAGCCCTGATGCCTTCAGTATAGCTATCTTCAATTTACACCAGCTGCGGATCTAGCCTTTGGCTGCCAAAAGTACTAATGATTTTGCAGAAATATGGGTCTCTCTTGCTCACTCTTTTTTTTTTTTCTTCTTTTTTCTCCCAGCGTGAAAGAACTAATTACAAATTGCTGAAGGCTTGCTACAAATAAAATAATAAAAAAAATAAGATAGGAGAAGAAGATACTCTTTTGACCCTGCATTGTCTGGTACCAATTTACTAAAAGGCATCAGAATCTGTATTTTCACCCAAATAAATATTTCTTCTTGTGAATACTGAGAACTAGTTAGTGAAATATTTCCATGGAGAGATTTGAACTTATTTTCACAGCTGGGAGATATTTCAGGCTGACTGATAGTACCAGGTATCAGTGCTAGGAAGGTTAATGGTATTACCATAGCATCATGTTAACAGAACCACCTGGCCTAGCTTTCTACTTTCTAGAAATCCCAATGTTCTTACTCCCCAGCGACTTCACTCCATTGGATGGGTTGTGCACCATATTTTTTATTCCTTATGATTGTATTAAGGATGACAACGCAGCAAAGGCTAAAGGCTCCATGATTAGTGACAGGCTTAATGCTGTGTGGGCCCTGTCTGTGACCCTGGGGCAGATTGAAGCAGGGGCTATTTTTCCTTCTTCCTTGGAAGCCACATTGGGGTGTGTCAGAAAACATCAACTGGGTCATGGCAGGGGATGTTTGCTTTGTGGTGCTTGGTGAACCCCAAACATCTGGTAACTAGAAAAGGCAAAGGGACTCTTGGGAATGGGAGAGTTGCTTGTATGTGCAAATGATGATGCCTGGAGTAAGAGACTGAAGGAAATCTATCTGACATTTGGAGTCCCAGTTTCCACTGCAGTGTAGCTTCAGAAACATCACTTTGTGGATGTAGGCCTGAGCAAACTGTCCAAGGTATAGAATCTTTATCTAGAGCCAGGAATGGAGCCAGTGCTGTCTGTCTTGTGGCATGCCCCATAGCTCACTGGCATGAGGAGAACCTTCTCTATTTCAGGTTCCGTGTTTGCTACAGCTGGTAAGAGCAGCTGAGTGCTCTTAAGGTAAATGCTTTCCTGGGGAAAAATCAGCTTGAAATTCCAGTTTCCCAAGCCTAGGCTGGGATGTAAATTAATTGTCTCCAAGCTGAACGATCCCAGCTCCCTCAGCTTTTTTTTTCATAGGGGAGCTGCTCCAGTCCCCTGACCATCTTCAAAGTGGTCCCTCTGGATCCACTCCAACAGCCCCCTGTCCTTTCTGTACTGTGGTCTCCAGTTCTGGTTACAGTCCAGATGGGGCCTCATGAGGGCAGAGCTGAGGGGAATAATCCCCTCCCTTCCCACTGCCACTTATCTGCCAATGCAGCCCAGGATGCTGATGGCCTTCTTGGCTGCAAATTTAATCTCCCTCAGAAAGGGTCAGAATAAGTTACCCAGGTTGGTGTGCTCAAAAGGAATGTTTTAATTCACTCCCACTGCTTTTTGTTTTGCAAGTGGTGCTACTAAGAATCTGTGTCCCTTGATATCTGCTCTGGAGCTGGAAGCAATACAAACGTAGCAGAGTGTACCCGAAACCTTCTGGAGATGCAACTCAAGGTAAGGAGAAGTTGTCTAAAGCATTTCTGACGTTTGTGTGCTCTCATTTGGGAAGACGCTTTGCACTTTTGGTGCCTCAATATTGAACAGAACTTAACCTGATGCCTTCAACTAACATCAGCCATTAAAATAATGTAGAGTAATATTCTGTCTTCTGAAATAATACTTCTGAGATTTGTTTCACCACCACAGAGAACCTCAGTAGAGTTCTTCAAGCTTTGACTAATGCACTTTTGGTCACTGAAGTTAACACATTTATTCATACATTGTATTCTCATAGCAGGTCTTGTTTGGCTAGTCAGTGAAAAAGTAGCAGCATTCCTAAAATGAATACACAATGTAGATTGGTCTGACAGAAGGCTTATGGGAGACCTGCTTACTTATCAGACAGCAGGGTCCTTCCTGATGACACTAATTTGAAGAAATTAAATACTGTCTTCAGTGCCCACTGCTTTGAATGGTTATGCAAAGAGCAGGGATGCTGAAAATCGTGTCTTTGTGTCTTTGTGTCTGTCCTGGAAAACTTGCTGATATCTGAGGAACAGTCACCTGGAGACAGTTCACCTCCTTCTACGTGCAGCTTGTCTATGGTTAATCAAATCCAGACTCTCTGTAGAGGAATGAATAGGTTGCTTTAATCCCGCTGGCAGTAAGCCTGTTTCTCCAGCCCTGAACATGTTTTGGTTTAGCAGATCATTGCTCATCCTCTTATGGTTTACAATGCAGGTCATGAACTTGCAGTATAATATTCCAGCACTTACGTTTTTAAAGTGCAGCCCATGTAGCATCTTAAGTGGAGTAAATACTCAATTAGAAGACAGCACAATACCACCAGTACAATGTTATGTGACAGGGAAACCAGGAAAAGTAATTGTGTTTGTTTAATTTAAGAAATCGAGTGGACAAGGGTATCAAGACCTTTCTTTTACCCTTATTATTTGTTTCAATTTTGTTGCTGGTGTTTTTCTTCCTGTTTAATAGGCAAGGCAGCTGACAACTGAATTAGTACTCTTTCCTTAGCATGCCACTGGCTCATGACAATAGCCTTAGGGGTAAGATATAGATAACTGAGAAGTTTTCTCACTGTTGTGATATATTTTTTCATATGGTTAATAAGGCAATTGAAATGACATTCTGTCAGTGTGGTACAACTAGGCGAATTTGTGATTTCCCTGGTGTTGCCACTAGGAGGAGATGCACTGTGTTAATAACCCCCTCTCTTCTTGGCGAACACGTTTACAGGATGTGACAGTCCGCAAACTAAAACATCCTTTAGTGTTGCTAAGGATTAGCTATTGTTTATTGCCGCTAATGGGAAGAGGCTTAGGGATGAACTGTTGTTGCTCCACTGTGGATTTTGTTTCGGAAGCCTCAAAATAATGCCCTTATATTCCAATTAGTGAGTTCAGCTCAAGTAACACAAATAAGTGAATCATCTGCAATCAAAAAGAAACAATGATAATAGCAAAAATCTGTGTAAAAGGATACTTATTAAATCTCTTTTAAGCAATTATAAAGTTTTCCTCACAGTAAAGTCTATCAAAGCATGTTGAGCCCAGTTAGTTTCTGGATTTATTCTATTACTGCTCTAAGTCAACATATTTGTACTGCATTTCGGACCAGCTGAAGACTCTGCCAGACACGTTCACACCAAGATGTCCTGTCCTGCAAGATCTGAAAAGCAATGAGAGGAACCAGTACTAAACACTTTGTGAGAGCAGGGCTTGTGTCAGCAAAGATCACCAGCACCATGTGCCCTTCTTATACAGTAATTGATGATTTCCCCAGAGCATCAGTACCAGCAGCTAAGATTCATGTAAAAACATCACCTTAGCTCACGTGTCTATCACAGCTGTAGTGACTGCAGTGTGAAGAGGCAGTTGGAGTGGTGAAGCTTTTCCTGTTCTCAGTGGGCAGGCAGCTGTTCTATGGCAAGAAGTGGATGGTGTGTTTATGCACGGGGATACATTGCTTGGATGGTATGTGCCTCCAGACATACTGTCTGCACTCAAGGGCTCCAATTTGCATCTTGCAAGTGATTAATCTGATCAGTGTCTAAATGCTGTAGTTTCAGCTGGAGTTTTGCTTACTGCTGGTCACTGGAAAGCGCGCTTATCTAACAGCCAGCAAACTACAAGGACAGAAATAGGACTAGAGGGAATGGCTTCAAGTTGCTCCAGGGGAGATTCAGCTGGATTTTAGGAAATACTACCACTCTGAAAGAGTGGTTAGGCACTGGAATAGGCTGCCCAGGGAGGTGGTGGAGTCACTGACCCTGGAGGTGTTCAAGGTATGTTTAGATGTTGTGTTGAGGGACATGGTTTAGTGAGAGCTATTGGTGATGGGTGAATGGTTGGACTGGATGATCTTACAGGTCTTTTCCAACCCTGGTGATTCTGTGAAATGAAATGGCAGAATGATATCTTCACTGTTAAGCCTGAGGTACAGCATTATGCCTATTTCTTTTTCTGTTTTACCGCTGTTGAAGTTTAAAACACATCTGGAGTGTCATGATTTTGTCTCAGTTTTGGGGATCACTGTGTTCTCAGGTGATCTATCAAGTCCCATGGTTTGGGAATGCTCAGTACTTATCCTGTTCTATAGCACTGCATCTCAGATTGTAACCCCACACAGCCTTGCAGTCTGCTTTCTTTTCCCACTATAACCTCCCTTGATTATTAATAGACTGTTGGAGCATTTTATTTTATTCTTTTCAGCCAACAGCCAGTGGAGTCTGGTGTATGGTATGGGGGAAAACCATGGTGTCAAGCAGTCAGAGAGTACAACTTAATGAAGACCTTCACTTTCATCAAATGGCACACCATGACCTCTTCCAGAAGGTGATCATAGAATCACACAGAACTACAGAATGTCAGGTATTGGAAGGTTGAAAGAGATCTGCCCTCCCCTTCTCATGACCGGGTCTTGCTCTGCAAACTGAGGACTCTGAGTTAGTTAACTAATAAGAATATGGTCACTTGAAATGTCTACAGATGATGTGCTACTCCAGAAGGAAATGGGTCACCTATGACCCTGTGTCATACCAGGTCATCCAAAAGGATGAATTTAATACGCTGCAAAGGAGGAGGGGGGAGTCTCATGCAACACTCATCCCTCTTACATAGGGTTCTGCCCACTTAGTCTGTCTGTGCCCTTCACTTCTGTTTATTTATGTATTATAAACCACTAAGCTTCACGCAGGCTTGTAGCTGGATTGACTCTGTATTGCTGGAAGGAAAAAACTATATCTGAAATCAACCACGTTATTTTAGTAGTTTCATTAAAATAAAGCATTGGAAAAGGGGAAGCACTAAATGACTTGGCGTAGACTATTCTAAGTTAAATGTTTGAACTTTCCATTTCAGAGGGATGTTTTATTTCAAAATCTACTTCTGTTTATAAAGTGAATAATAAGGAAGCAATAAAGTAGCCCAAGATGATTTCCTATTTCAGCTCTCGATGATAGGAGCAGCTCTCTATAATTTAAGACGGTGGACTCTCTTCACCTTTGACTCCCTATTTAGGTGCCAAAATCAACACAGGCACAGATTTTGGCAGGACTGAAGTCCGCCTAAGCAATGTCTGATTTTATGTATTTGGAAGCAATGAGAATATAAATAATACATCTGTGGGTCTGAGGATTTAATGGCGTGTAGGAAACTTGTCAGGGTGAATGCACAGTGCTGCAGAGCAAACAGTAAATTTCCAGTAACTGAAAGGAATTTTTGCTTTGAATAATGACACATGAGGGTCCGTATAGTGATCAGTGATTGTTGCTATTTAAGTAGAACCAGATTCAATGAGATCACTTCAATGACAACTCAGAAAGATAGCTCTTTGTTCTTGTAACTAATACTGTGGACCCTGGCATCAGAGATGAATAACAAAATATGCTGGCTGGAAGGAAAGCCCTTCCAAACTGGACTTTGTTGTCTGCTGTAAAAAGCAGCACATGTAATGAGGTTTTCTATTATCCTGCAGCAATCTGTTCTATTGTTTTGGCCTTGGAGTGCTGGTAAGAGCTTTTCCCTTTCCTTCTAAACACAAAATCCTGTTTTTAATGTGTTTAATTTGCACTGATGCTAGTTAACTCTATCCAAAATGAGGCAGGTGGTGGAAGGTGATTTAGCTTTTCTGCAGGATGTGGAGGACTTTGCCCTTCACTGAAGAGAAGGGGACCTTGATGCTGTCATGGTGTTTGCAATCCCCAGCACCTAGGAACACGTTCAGGGAGAGGTGGAGCTGGATGGGCTCCTTTGCACAGGGAATGCTTCAACAGCTCTTACTTTCACACTGAATATGGAAAGATGAGAGCAGTTACTTTCTATGCCATCTAAATGCTATCTTCCACCAGTTGGGAATGACTTTTAGAGTCGGTCATCATAACTGTGGACACTGGGAGTATAGATTAAATGCTTTTCCGACACCTCTGCAGATAAGCTGTGTCTATTGAACATGTATGCCTACGCTGTAGAGTAAGTCAAGGCTTTCTACAATCCACAATGGCCATCTTTATGCACAGAGGTCTTGAAGAAAATAACCTCAAGATCTTTCTTGGCATAGTAACAAGCACCACATATCTGCTTCTAAATTTTTGTGCTTTATTTTAACAGCTCAGAAGAGAAGGCAGGCAGTATTCGAGCATTAAAAATCTGCTTCCCCTCAGCCCATATCTGTCTCCACAGGAAAATGTTGACAAGATCAAATATATCCAAAGCATTTCAAAGCACAAAGTGTCTTACAAAAAAAAAAAAAAAAAAAAAGCAGAAGAAGACAGTCTGCAACACTGCTACAGAACACAAATTCAAAGATTCTGGCTGTGGAAAATTAACTACCATAGGCTTTGACTCCAGGGAGCAAATGAGAAGATTTTTGGAAGCTGGAGTCATGTCAGACTACCTGTACTGTCATAGACACTCTTTGATTAGCCCAAATTCAGCGGTCTTTGGAGCAGAAGTTTCTGAACATGATACGCATATTAACATGGCTATTGTAACATCTGTACTGGCCATGTGTGGCCAAACCAAAGAAATTTGCATTCTCCTGTCTGGTTATATTGGCTCACCTATTTTTCATCAGAATGGAAACATTTTTCCTTCTGTCCTAAACTAAGCAGTGCCCAGGAGCTTTCCTTTGCAAATAGAGCAGTCATCCATTCTCAGACTCAGCGGTATCCTTCCTTACACTGGAGGCAAACACCCTCAGAGATTCTTTCCCATACACAATGTGAGAGTCAGCACAGGTCAGAAACTTTTCCCAAAAGATATTTTTGGTGAGATTGCACTGTTCTGAAAATAAGAGTGTCTATGTCTATAGGCATGGGCTGCTCTGTTTCAGTGTCCTCACCCCCAGACAATACCATGCACAAATATTTAATTTACCAGCGTAACCTTTGAACAGGGCCATTTCACTTGACTTTTTGCTTCCACACTAAAATGTTTTTAGAGCTAAGTGGTGAGAACCTGGCATTTTTAGGATGCAATCAATATGAGCATGCTGGATGTTTCCAGTAGGATGAGATGAATTGCACTCCAAGAATCCTAATTTCTCTAAGCTGATTGAAAATAAAGTTTTGAGGGACTACCTCAGTTGAAAAGTCCTCATTTTATCAGATCAGATTCTCTCCTAAACCTAAATTACAACTGAACCATCTCTAGCAATGTAGGAATTACCATACTCAAGTCTTAGCTGAGCCTGGTCTTCCTTTGACATATAGCCCTAATCTTACTTCCTCTTTGATTTCCCCAAAGGATCAACATGTTACGTCTGTTGTAACAATAGTACATATCAGTCTCGGAAGTGATGGTGCTGAAAAAAATACTGAGTCCTCCTAAATTTCAAGTGTCACTTTGGTATGTGAAATTATGGCAGGGCCAAAGGTCCCTTGAGCAATCACAGAGAAATCCACATCATACAAAGGCACATTATTGAAAGTTTTAGATGCTTATTTTCCTCATGAGTTTTTTGAACCAGACCTTTCATTGGGTCTTAGCAGAACATTAAAAATAAATCATCAGAAAGCATCCTGAGCAGTGTTATGCCAGACAACCATAGAACCGGGCAGCTTCTCGGATGAGAATTCTCTGGAATGCCAAAATGCTGCTGCTCTGAAAATGTGTTTAGTAATATGTGGGGCAGAAAGTGAGATCAGGCAACTCTGCTGAGACATTCAACCACACAGACAATTGAGTTGCCACTCTTTCTCGCATGATCAGGGCCAGAGGGACCTCAACCACATCTAAAATCCTATCCTAGAATCTGCATCAAGGCACTTACCCAGCAGGTAGATTCAGAATGAGTTTTAAATTTTCACCTTAACCTTTTAGATATAGAACAGCCTCAGTTGTATACTTCTGTTTAGCGAGAATTTCTTGCTCTGCCTTTTGAGGCTAAGTGATATAAATTCTGAGACGCTGCCTAAATAATCTTTGTTTTTGGTGCACGTTGAAGGTGCTGAGGCCAAATAGATTCAGACAGATAACAGAAAATGAACAGATATTAGGGGCTGTATTATTGTTCATATTAGCAATGTGGTTCTGTCATAACACCAATTTTCTGCAGTGGCTCAGGAACCCAGATTCCTAGGACTATGAGGCACCATACCAATGAAGAACCCAAAATGTGAGAGCAGTGGCAGTCCACTAAGATTTTCTATTTGTGTGACCATTATTTAGTCCAGCTATATTAAGGAGCATGGTTTTGACAAGAACTTGTTTCCAAGAGTTTGCAGCTACTGACTTGTTCTGCATTGCACAATATGTTTTTCCACATCATGGTTTCAATGGAATGTCTCATGAAAAAAAAAGCATTACTGAATAAGGGCAAATAGATCAGACCTGAATCCTTTGAAGGCTTCTAGGGCTTGTGCTATTGACAGTTTCTTTCCTGAATTTGCTTTGTTTTTCTTTCTCTTCTATTTATTTATTTATTTATATATATATTTTTGTGCCTAGTGAGTATCTGACTGCTGTTTTAGAAGCTACTAGCATATTCTACAGAACACTAAATTTTACAGTACCCCTACAGTAACCTTAATACCTTTTATCTTGAATACTGTAGTGTATGCACTTTTATTTATAATGTATTGTACAGCCTGTGATGTTCACTAGTGTTGTACTTTTACTATTAGAACTCCAGGAAATGGAAGATCTGTAGATTATGTTATGAGAGGGGCAATTCAAGACAGTCATATTTGTCAGAGCAGCTTTCATTTAAATTGGACCCTGAAGTAGTCTATATGATTAATATGAGTAAACAGTTACTAGAACAAAATGCTAGAAAAATCAGATGAAGAAATATGGGCCAGGAGATGGATATAACTTTTGTTTTCAACTCCTCTCTGAGTTTCAGAGTAGACTGGAGTTTCATGAATATGAAGAAGATGCAGCTAGTGACTGAAAAATAAAAGGGACTTCTGTCACACACACTGGTGTCAATGGGGATGAGAACAAACTTAGGTAAGGGAAGGCAAAACAAAATCTGAACAGGTTGCAGGGCAGAAAACAAAATAACCAGTAGCACCTAACTTAGGAGCATGACTATTTTTTTAATGAAGATCTTGGGGGTCTTCAAGAGCCATCTGGATATGATACTCAGCTCCCTGATCTGGGTGTCCCTGCCTGAGCAGGAGTGGGACCAGGTGGACCCAGAGGTCCTTTCCAATGTTAATCAATGTGTGATTCTGTGCTTCTGCAGTTTATTGTGTATCACAGTTTCAAGTTACCTAGTTCCCATCTTCAGTTCAGCAGGATGACAGGATGTCTGCTATAGGCAGCTAGGATACATTCCCTCTCCAGACAGTGCAAAAACTTCTGACATTGGTTCAATTCTCTTGTCTTGTAGTGAGGCTGAAGTGAGAAGAACAAAATAAGTGACACAAGATGCCTGAGGGACAGGAGAAAACATCTATTGAGGTCATTACAGAAGAGAAAAGGAGGAACGGAACTGAGGTTTAATGCGTGTGCCACAAGCAGGATGGAGGCAACTCTATTATGTGGCATGACATCCAGGACATAAATTCAAGACTATTTGCTTTATAGCTGTGTCTGAGCGTAAGGGATATTGAGAGACCTGTGAGCATCTTGGACATGCTGGGTACAGGCAGTTCAATCAGAGATTTACACTTAGGACTAAATGTTCTGGTAAACTCTGTCTATGAGTTTGTACCTGACCATTGCTAAGACAACTTGTATCACCTGAAGAAAGTTTCATTTGTGTGGAGTGCATTTTCTTGCCTGTGAAATAGGTTACAGAGGATGCAGAAGTCCTGATCCCCTGACAAAGCTCACGCTGATGACCAGTGACAAACATACATTGGATGAAAAAGTATCAGGTCCTAAACATGAAAGAAAACTGGCAAAGTAGTGATGATTTTCACATTAGCTGTCAACAAAGTATGTTACAGTAGGAAAAAGTGGGCTTGATCCTGCTTTCTCTTACCAAACTGTAAATGAAGAGTAAAGCCACTGAGTTCAATTGAGTCTGTGTAAGTAGAAAATCAGATTCAGGAGCTCTATTGAAACCAGCTCCACATCTTGTAGGGGGCTGTATTTCCACTTCTTTCTCACAGGGGCTTTTTGTTTGTATTTTTCCCCTCTGTGTCTCTTTATTTTCCTTTCTTTTCAAGTCTTAAATCCTGTAGGTGACCAATCTTTCATCCATAATCTTCAGCATTCAAATTAAAAGGAATGGTCTATAGATTCTAGGATTTTCTGCACACTATGGCTAAATCCTACCAGAGTCCCCGGTGAGCAATGAAAGCCAGGAGCAGAGTGTGAAGTTAAATTGATGCAATCAATGTGCCACATGCAATCATATTTTGTTCAT
The DNA here is from genome assembly GCA_036925125.1 of Oreortyx pictus. NCBI lineage: Eukaryota > Metazoa > Chordata > Aves > Galliformes > Odontophoridae > Oreortyx > Oreortyx pictus. The sequence goes on along the minus strand of JAUPFR010000002.1, from coordinate 104,374,954 downwards.
TGCTACTCAACAAACAAGCTGAAGCCCTAGTTATATTTTGCCTCCTTAATAAATTGTCATTTCATCAAGGGATGGGTTACCCAGACATGTTTAGCAATCTCGGTAGTTCTTGTTCTTATTAATCATTGTGTAGCCTTGAAACTTGCAAATAATGGGATTCCATAAATCTCCCTTCAACAGAATACTTCTAAAATCCATTTTCCCAGGCTTGTGTAATATTAGGAATAAATATGATCATTTTTCATAGTGAACCTCTATATTGCTTTAAAGAAAATAGAATGGAAATACGTGCACTTTCCTCCAGTAACATTAAACAAAAAGGTTAAGCTCCTACTGACAGGAAAGATGTATGTGCAAGTGATTAGTTATATTTCTATCATAGTACTTGTCTGTGTTCTTCTTTTGATGTTTAAACAAAGCTCTTGAACACACTGGGTTGTAGTCTCTGATGTTGATTTATAGGTAGGACTGAATTCCAAACACTGAACTAGTAGGCAGGCATTAATAAAAAGGAGAGACTTTCTTCCTGCTGGTTAATATGTGACTAAGCTATCCAGTTTTAGGCCTCAATCTGTCAAGAACAGGTGTGTAATAGGGGAGTCCTTGAGGCGCAAAGAGTGGAGCTATACACAAAGGGTTTTGTTCAACTGCACTCAGGACAAATGTTGAAACACCAATTTACAAAATTGTTTTGACATGGAATTATTTTATGGTTATTATGACACAGACACAAAATTATTTAGGTTACTCTGGACCCAAGAGAGTTGAGTAGGAAGGAAGGAATAGAACTCCAGATGGACCTCACTAAACTGCTGTAGGTAATTGGGCAACACAATGGCTGATGAAATTCAACACAGACAAGTGGAAGATAAAATGCTCTGGGAGAAGAGTTTAAGTGCTGAAAATCCCATAGACTTCAGGGAGGTCAGATACTTCAAGTGCTGATACGAGCTGAACAAATTTTACCCTCTTAGTGAAAGTCTCTATCTCAGCAAAGACAGCAACTATGTGGAGAATGAGGATCATTCTCTTATGTCCCATATCCGGTTACAATCTCTTAAATTTTAGATGATTATCGACGGTCAAATTATGCCCTAGAAGAAAGATATCCCCCCAAAAGTAATCAAGCTAAAGCTGAGAAACATAAAATATAATTGTAAATTTTACCTTAATGTAGGACTGCGTATGTCCTGAGCATGCTAAAGTGACAGCATCATCAGCTCCTTTCAGGATCTTGAACAGAAGAATTCAGATTCCTCCTCCAGCTGCTGCAGGCACATGACAAATAATTATTTCAGCAGCTTACTCGAAGCACATAGATAAAGATATGTCCAAGTGTATTTATATATATACAAAACAATCTGAACATCAAGCAGTTATGTGTTATTTTGTGTGTTGTTGAGCCATACCCTCCCAGTGCTAAGAAATTGCTTCTTGTTTCAAAGTTACATTTATGTAAACCTCATTTTCCAGCCATTGGCTCTTGTCATGCCCTTGTTAGCAGGGCTGACAAGCTCCCTGCTATCAAACATTTCTATGTACCTTACTCAGTGATCAACTCACCTCTCCACTTTCCCTTTGATAATCTAAGTAGAGCTTCTTAAGCCTGACATCACTGAGCTTGTTTTCCAACCCATGGATCAGTTTTGTGGTGCTCCTTTGAACTCTCTGTGGTGTATCCACATCCTCCTGAAATACAGCTATGTTCTAAGCAACACATACATCACAATATCTCACTCTCTGGCTTTTAGTTGTTTGCACCCCTTTTTTAGACACAAAATTATGTTGACGGCATAACTGACTGTGTAATCATTTGGTGTCCGTGCTGGGGCTTGTAGCTTCTACCTAAGGCACCAACCTCTTAGGACAACGAAGTTTTGTCTGATGTGCTTCTCTCCATGGAAAAGCTCATCCTGCCATGATAGCAACTGAATCTAAGGCTGTTCAGAGATGTGCAAGATAGAAATTATGACTTTCAGATGTCTCTGCTCCTCTGGAATTAAGTGTTACATTAGAACTCAGACAAAGAGTTTGATAACATTGCTATTCACTGAAGTTGATTTTTTACTTATACAGGTAAGAGCTGTTACAGACTCTATTTGTTTAGAAAGGCTGGAAGTTAAAACATCATCATGTGCTTAAAAATGGCTATAATCACAAGTTGAAATTTTAAGGTTTTAAATTCCTATTTCTGAACCGCATAGCTGCCTTTTAATGAAGACCCCTCAGAGGCTCAGCAGTAGATGGGACAAATCACAGCATGTAGCCTGGAATTTGGAATCTGCAGAGCATCTGATACATCATTATTTTTTTCCTGCAGAAATTCATCCTAGCCTTAAGGGCAATGACCTCTCTGCAAGTATCCCCTCTGGACAGGCAGAGCTCCCAGGTCTCAACAGTTTGGCCTCTCTCTTAGCGTGCAAAATGGTGGAGTTAGTTGTGATGTTTATGCTGTAACTTCATCCCTGAGTGAGTATCCATATGTATGTGTATGTATACATTTTTACCATTTCTTTTTTTTTGTACGTACTCAATCAGGCTTGTGATATTGATCTTGAGCTAGACCTTCATTCAGAACTAAATAAATATATTTCTACTGATTGCAGCTGAGCTAGGGAAGGTTTAGAAATATAAATATCTGTTTGTTTGTTTGTTTTTTTCCACGGCATAACATCATGAATTTCCTCACTGATGTCAGGGTAACTAAGATCAGTGAGTCCATAGGTTGCATTTGTATTGGCATCTCTACAGCTGGCAGTAAGCCATTTCAGTGGATTAAAATGCAGTGGGGTTGGATTCTGCTCACACAAAATGCTTCAAGTAGATAAGGAAAGCCAAAAAAACACTGTCTTCTGTTCATTTATCATCTGGATGATGCTTGTTTTCTAGATTAGGGGAGAAAAGCAACTGGATGAAAACTGAAGGCATGAGTGTAACAACAAGCAAATCAAGCCATAATATTACTGCAAATGCAAAAAAAAAAAAAAAAAAAAAAAAGTAAAAAACAGCATTGTCTTCATCAGTGCGTAAAATTTGTTTTTTCCAGTCTGAATTTTACCTGTGCAAATCATTAGATAGGGAAATATAATTGTTGGAGCCTGTTCAGAGATACATTTATAATGACAATAAAATGAAACAACATAGAGTTGCCAGGCTCTCATTTGTAAGACTGGTTCCCTGCATTGATTCTTGGTTTAAATGTCCCCTGGACTCTATGTTGGTTTAGTATAGTATCTTTCCCCAGATCACTCAGCAGGTTTCCCAAAGATTTCCACAAGGGATAGGAGGGAGGAGAAAATAGCTCAAACTTGTGAAAAAGGAAGTACCTGTCTTAGAAAGGATTTAGCATCCCAGACTGTATAGATTCAACAGGCAGCTTAGAGGACATTCTATTAGCAAGGAGTTTCCACTACATTAGACTTCACAGTATTTCTCCTGAGAGCTTCACTGTTGTTTGTTTGTTTGTTTGTTTTTTGTTTGCTTGTCTGTTTCCTGTAAGTATCAAAGTTAGGTAGAGTTTTCTTAGATGAATTTGTGAAGTTAATGGGAAAATATATATAAACATACATTCCTTTGCTATAGAAGAAATACATATGAGAGTAATTCAGAAGGTTCTTACTATTCATGTGGAATTTTTCTAGATCTGAAATCTTCTGTATTTTCTCCATGTTATGTGACTGATCCAAAGCCCTCATACTAAAGTCACCATAGGGTTTTGCACTACATCCAGAAGACTTTAAGGTTGACTCTATGAGCCACTGACTCTATGAGTGGCCACTGCTCTTGCAGTGGCTCCCGAGAAATTCAGGAGTCCCATGAGATGTCATCATCACACCTGCTGTACTCACAACAGCATTTCAAAATGTCATCGGGGCCCTAAATTTGAAACAGAACATATCGAACAATTAAGAAAGTTAAAAGTAAATTTAAAATATGTAAACATAAGTGAGGTGAGACCAATGTAAAATGAAGCAAAATTTCTTATGTATTTTTCAGCCTTAACAATTTTTAATCACAATTATTCACCGATTGCTTTGTTTTTAATAACAGGGTCAATCTCTTGCTATTTTTATATATAATTGCCAGAAAAATCAATGAAATGGCACACATCTAAATGTAATTCCCAAGATCCATAAGTCTTGTGGTTGCAATCCCCTCTCACATTTATTAAACTAGATGGGAAGGGGACTTGGGATTTCTAAAAAGCAGAAAAGAAACAGAGCTGTGCTGGGGAAAAAATAATAATAATGAGAAACCAGGAAGCCTTACTGAACAGCTAGATTTGTTTTATGTGAAGTTTTCCCCTCCAGCAACCAAATGGAACCCAAACAAGTCTATTTCTCTGAAAACTTGTTCTACCTTCCATTCCCCAACCAAAATACATTGTAATAGTATCATAAAACAGATGAGGATGAAGAGCTTACTCTGATGGACTGTTCAACAACCAAAAAGAGAGGATATTAATATACCTGGGAATCTCACAGTTCAAGCATTTTAATGCAAACTCACAGTTTGCAGGCAATTGAAATACTTCACCTAAATAATTTATATATGTATCTGTGTATATAAAAAAAATGGGAAAAACGAAATTTCATAATAGCAATAAGTCTGGCGATGTTGTTATCAGGAGATAATCACATCCCGTGGGGGTTCTCTCAGCTGTGCCTCCTTTTCCTTCTCTTCCCTAGTCCTCTTCTTGCCCCTGAGGTATGATTTTTCACATGATAATTCTTCCCGTGCCTTCGTGGTTAGTAATAATAATTAAAATAAAATACTTTATTCACAACTTCCTTGGGTGCTCAGAATAAAATCTAATTCCCTCCCTCCCTCCCCTTTCTTCTCTTTCTCTGCTATTTGATTAACTTCCGTGGAAAGAAAGAAGAAAACAAAACAAAAAAAATTCAATGAGTGGGCTTCTGTTTCCTGACAGAAAATGCAAAAGGCTGTTGTGGCTGTATTGATCGGGCTGAGAGAGCAGCATTCCAAACAAGCAGAGCTCTCCTGAGAAATGCACGCTGAAGATCCATACGTTCATTGACATTTTATAGGATGTCTAGACTTGCTAATCCACTGTGAAAAATGCAAGCTTTGTAGTGTAAGAGGATGGAGTGGGGGCTGTGTTTGCCGAAACAATCCTCTCATGTACCAAATTACCGTCAGTTTAATAAGGAGGAAACACGGGTCCAAGTTAAGATTTGGTTTCAATGACTTGGACACCCTCTGTATTTCCCAGAATGCAGCGCTGCAATTAGCCTCAAGCCAGAAAAAGGTTTTGAAAGGTTGGTTGAGACGCTGGCTGGATTTTGTCTGTGTATGGGGAGGAGAAGAGAGTTGTAACTGAAATTTTATAAAGTGAGAAAGTCTCTGTACTGAATGCCCCTTTCCAAAGTCAGACACTTTCCTGATCCATCTATTCCCCTTTCACAGCAACTTTTTTTCCCCCTGCAGACTTTAACAGGATAAAGAAGTGAAGGCAAGTTTTCAGTGGCCAGCCATCCCTTTCTGCCAGCCTCCACTGAGACTCCTGGAGGCAGAGATGAAAACAGAGGGAGGATGGGTGGAAACCACATCTAGGCATGATGGTGGAAAATTTGCTGCTCCGGAGACAGAGAGATGAAGGCAATTTTAGGTCACATTTGTGTTTTTGTGCATTTACATTACTCAAAGTCAAGGTACAGCTGCAGACAAACTTAGAGAGCTCTGAGTTGGACTTAATTGCTCCAATATCAGAGGGACTGAAATTGAACTTCAGCTGTTGAGCAGCTTATCATCTTTGAAGAAACATTCCCCTTAGCAACAACTTCTAGTGAAATTTTTGAAGGAACCTAAAGTAAAAGACTATTTTTATCAATTTATTATGTTAAAGATGATGACATGGACAGGACATTGCTGTAGCTAAGACCTGAGGTTTATAAAGTAATAGATTATTCAGGTTATAATTCATATCAGTTTGTCCTGATCTCAAAGGTGTGCACTAAAGTAATAGAACTCGCAGTGTAATTAGGTGTAAATAAACTTTTCATCATTTTGACTAACTAGAAACAATGTGGCAATGTAACTAACTTGCCTTTTCAAAAGCAGAACTAGAGTAATTGTTATTAATATCTCAATTCTGACTTTACTCTTTTGGACAGATTCACTTAAAGTTTCTGGGAAAGTAGTTTAGGATAGGATACACATAATAAATTCTAGTTAACACTTTGATCATTCATGCTATGTTTAGAATCTCTCTCAGAAAATATTGTCTGGAGCAAAGAAACAACAATTTCAATAGACATAATATCACACAAAACAATAATAGTTTTGTCTGCAAACAAAAGTTGAACTTTCCAGAAACTGTAATTCCTTCATGAAGGCATTTCATCAGGTAGGGTGAAATTTCAGTAGCTCATAAAGGACTTCTCTAAAACATGTGGATCGGGCATTTTATCAGAGCTGCAATTTAACCCACAGGAACAAACTTCTCCCTCATTAGGATAGTAAGGCTAGAAACTATATGGAAATGGTTCAGCTGGATTAGGGCAAGGTTGAGAATCTGCAATGGAATAAGGCTGGACAAAGTATTCAAATCTCTTTGAAGTAAGAGAAGAGACAATCCCAGACTTCAAAGGGTCCCTGTCATATAATCTGTAGTTCATAGAAGTCCTATCTTACAGTCAAGTCATCAGAAGGTTTGCTACCCAATTCAACTCTGTAGGATATAGTTAGACTTCACATTCTGGAATGCCACAAAAATCCCATTGCAGCTTACCAAGAAATGAGGTTTTAATAATTTATGGATAGCATGAGCTTCTTAAAGGGTGAACGAGGCACACTGAAGTGCCTACCCCAAGGCCCACATAATGCAAGGATCCTTCAGAAAAACAAGAAATACACTTCTTGGTAAAAATTTTGCTAGTGTCCTTCAATTATTCTTTTCTGCTTACACAGAAGTGGAAAACATTACTAATTCTGATCAGAATTTTTAACAATAAAATTTAGTAATAGGGGAGAATTCAGTTTCATCTGAATTTGAGTCTGTAAAAGCTTCTTTTCATTTTAATTTCTTTTTCCTGTCAGAATTTAGTACTAGCATTTTTTTTCCCAGCATTAACTTTGTAGAATGTTTTGGGAAAAATTCAATGGTGGCCTTTTTTTCTAGACAACTCATATCAACATTGAATATATTTTCACTCCTTGCATTACCGTTCATCTTAACAGATGCAGAATCAGGTCTGATATTAATATTCAGGTGAAAAAAAAATAATAAATAACTTGACCCTTTTACAGACCATTTATGAGTAGAAATGAGCAGTAAGCAAAACTCTCACACCTAAACTTCCCAGCTCTCTTAATGAACCAAAGATTTTCCAAAATAACCAGTGATTTCAAAATGGTGGTTCTCCAGAACTGAATTTTTAACAATTTATTTTTTTTTTAAATAGTTCACATTTACACTGTTTCAAGTTGGGAATTAATTTATACATTTATCAGTAATGTCAATAATGTCAAATAATCCAACTAATAAGAAACTCATTTGAATGCTCAGATGTGAATACATTAAAACATCAAGACAAAGTACTACAGTAAGTTCTTTACTTACGGAACAACCCTTTTGTTATTTCTCAGTTCCAAATTCCTAAAGGATACAGTGAAAGAAACATTTTTTAATAGGTTTTTTTTTGGAAGACAAGAGTTCCGGCGAGTTCTGCTATGTGAGAAATCTACAACCACTTTCCTTTTTCATGTCCCTCTCAGCATGTAAATAAATTAGAAAGAATAACCACAAAAAAATTTTTTTTTTCCCCTCTCAAAATTCCTCTGGAAAAGGGCATTAGTCTAAGGGAGTAAAATATTCTGGGTCATGACTCTTATTCATTACAGCATCCTCCAAGGGAACTTGAGTTCAAAAAACATTTATTTCTAAATTAATAGGTAAGGGATCAATATCTTTTTCCCTAGTACTGAATGCTTATGATGCGTGAACATCTTCAGGAAATTGATTTTATTCAATTATGTCAACACTTCTAACTTCCGCTCATCACATCAACATCAAGTTATGATAAAAGCTAAAATACCATTTCAACGTAAAACTTGTTGTTTCTGTCAATATGGGGATAATTTCATTTAAATGCAATAAAAGCTGCAGAATCAACATCCGTGCATTGAAACCAAGGGGCACAGCACTGGGAAGACAATTTGGGGTTACCTGTTGAGATCATTCAATAAACCTTAAAACAAAAACTACCAAAGCTGATCTTTGTACACTCACTTAAAATGAAAGCTATGAATTTTGGTGTGTTAAGATTATTTTCTTTATTTATCATTATTGTTTTTACCATACTAGCACATTAAGACTCAATCAAACATATCTGCCTCACTGGAATAAAAAAGCTTTTTAGTGAGGAGTGAAGACAAAAACTCTGCCTGGAATAATGTGGCTGACACTGAGTCACTCACACTAAGAGTTCACAGATTTTGTGTCCCAGTTTCTGACAGAAAAAAAAAAAAATTAAAAGGAATTTTACGTTTATCAGTTAAAAAAAAAAAAAACAACCAAGAGCATGTGACTTGCATATTTATTTAACCTTGGAAACCAAGTTAAAACCCTTGTAATGCATATGTGAGTTGTATTGCCCTTTATTGATCACTTAGCTGAAAAAAAAAGCATCAAATGACAGCAGTTCTGTTTGAAATTTACAGGGAAAACAGTGAACTTGACAAAGGATTTTTTTTATCTGACCACTGCAGTAAATTTGATTCACATTTCATTTTTATTCCAGACTTGGGCTCTAGGTTATTGTTATTGAATATATGCTAATTCTTTTCTGGACTCCCGTGTACAGCAAGACAAGCAATCCATTTGTAAAATCGTTTAGGTAGCAAAAAATCTCAAGAGATCATCTGGACCAGCACCCTCCTCAAAGCAGTACAAATGCTGTATTCACTAAGGCCCACGCCTCACATCCACTCAAATACAGGAACAATATTGGCTTGCATTTTGCAGACTGGGCTTGGAGAAGCAGGAGTTCAGTATGATGGGAATTTGTCCTCTATCTCCCTGCACAAAATGCTGAAATAAAAGTGTAGCTCAAAATAAGGCAGTGTCTTTTATTAAATTTTTCCTCTTCTTCTCTGGCGTATTGATCTTGATGCACAATGTACAGTGTAAAGAGCAAAAGGAAAGCTTACCCTGTTTGCAGCAGAGAACTTAATATGGCATTTCAGACTTCCCAGGTTCACCCCTTCCACCCAAGCTAACAGAATTAATTCTAGCAAAATATACACTACTACCACAACTGTACCCACAGAGTATGGCTCGTTAAAGCTACAGTTTCATTTTATAGAATCACCCAATTTAGAGATGAAAAAGACTTGCTAGTTCAGTTAGTCCATCCCCTTGTCAATACAGAATTGATCCTTACAGTATTCTTCAACTCTTTGCCTACTCCAATTTTAAATAATTCAAGTATTGAGGCTTCCACTACTTCTCCTGGGAAAAAATTCCAGTCAAACAGACCTTGGGGTCTGGAATAGATTCTCCTCTTGATCTTTAGCTAAAATATTCTACTCAGTTTTGCAATTTTATTCTCCTGAAGAGTTTAAGGACAAAGTCCAGGGAAGACAGTTTGAAACCCCTAAACATATACATCCATAAAATAACAACACATCGGCTGCATCAGTGGCAGACACAAACTCCCCTTCACAGAAAAGACATTAAATATTCAGGAAAATGTTCAGACCAACTGTCTTTACTGGCAAATAAATTAATAGCACACGAAGGGGTTGATACACTTTACTGTGCACTGACTTTTAGTTGCATTTGAGAAGCTTATGCATAGTTGAGGCACTGATGGACAGGGGCAGCTGTGATGCAAAACACAGGTGAGTTTTGCTCCTCACTGCAATAGTGGTGGGAAGTGAGGTCGAATACTTTAAGGTATCTAAAGTGACATTAGGGGTGATGATGTTAAATGAACTTAATTGGGACCCTACAGATTTGGCTTTGCCTTGTGAATTTAGTTTCCTATTATCCTGGTTATATTTGTGCTGCTTATGAGAGAGATTGGTATGAATATGAAATAGGGTGAAGAGTCTAAAATACAATGTTCGATTCCCAAATAGAAAAAGTTGATGGAGGAAAATGATGGTTCTTATTTTTTTACTAACAGTTCTTTCCTAAGGGTAATAAAGCTGTTTTCCTAAGAGAAAATTAATGAGGACTTTGTGCCTTACAGGTACCTAATTCCCATTGATTTTGATGTGACTTAGTATCCTTAGAGCTTATGAAGCAAAGTGGCTAGCCCAAATTCTTCCTGGGTTGGCATGGTTCAGCCAAGGATTCCATGCAGTTACGTTGATCTGTGTGGAATACTTCAGCTAGAAACACACTGCCACATTTTTGTAGTCAGTAGCGACAGGAGTTCATATTATTACTCATTTCATACAAGAGAGGCACAAACTGTTCCCCCAGAATCCTGATGGACACAAGCCTCGTGAATCTTAATGCTCTCTTGTGTGTCAGAAACACTCTGTGAGAGTCACTTATTCAAGAAGATTGCAACAACGAAGGCTCACCTAACGCTGCACAAATTAAGTGCGCAATGTGGAATAATAGCCAAAATTTCCTGTCATATGTAGGCCATTCTCCTGCAGCTGAACTACATTCTGCGGAATGTAACTCGGGAAGGGTGTGCTTCTGGGTGAAAAAATAAGATACAGTACATGGCTGTCGACTGAATTATTAACTTGTGAACCTCAGAGAGAAGCTAACTTATATAAAAAGTCCAAGCAGATAAAGATATACGGGATCATTATGACAGTGATAATAGTGTAAGAATACAAGAATGATAAATACATTACAAGGTGTAACATATGCTTTATTTTCGCTTGATTGCTTAAACGAGGTAGCAGTGGGAGACCACTATCCTATGATAAAGTTCTGCTCCATTAATGTTATAAACCAAAATACAATTACCCCCAACTAATACATGGGCAAAAGTGCTGTACAGCACTGGTGTAGATATTGCTCATTGGAGGATATGAATTCTTTCACTTAGGGTGCCTATAACCAGGGAATAACTCTAGCAACATGCTGCTTGAATTTATGAATACAATTACAATTGTATTCTAGATCCAATGTACCATGTGCCCAAATCGATGTGGGAGCCATAAAATTTTTCTTTTTTCCCCTTTGTCTGCATAACACTGCATAACAATTGCACTTTAAGATCTCATTCTGGGTAGGGATGTATCTGCACACCTCTGTGAGTATGCAGACATGCTTGTGTATACAACTTCAAAACTCACCCTGGAGCTTCCTGAGCTGGGAGATGATTTGCACATGGGTTTTTGAACAGCAGCTGGGGGAAGTGGGAGCAAAAGCCCCTCTGGCAGGCAGTCTGAGGATAGTTCAAAGCACCCAGAATTTATGGCAGTCTCTTTAGCAAACTGAAGCCACCAGATCCTTCTCTCTGGCTATGTTTGTTAAAGCCTTTTATCCTCCATAATAGAGTGGTCTCATCCTGTTGGTTGCTTGGAGACAGTCCTGAGACCAACTATACCAGACAATTTTAGGGTGTTAGTGCTAGCTAGCTGTTCCATGCCACCCAATAACAGGCATGACTGTAGCTGTTTAATCTTATAAAGAATTCACTTAGTGTCTGAGCCCACTTTCCTTTCTCCTTTCAAGTTACTAGCAAAGGAGTAACCTGCAGGTATTATCTCCAAAGTTGATGCAATGGGATGATAGTGTGGCATGACCAGTCCCTTGCTGTGTGGTACACAGAATATGCACTAGGAAACACATATGCACAGAATCACAGCATCATTTGAGGGATCTGCTAAGGTCATCTGGTCCAACTCCCAAAGTTGCAGTGGGGAAGCTTTCAAGAGTTTCTTTGGAAATAATTCCCTCTTGGAATATATGGAAAGTGGGAATTGATGATGACAACAAAACTGAGTTGGCTGAAATTGTGAGCACATCTCCTAATGGACCTGTTTCCTCCTCATGACACATGGTTAGAAGGTTGTTTAAAAGATAGAAAAGGAAAAGAAGCAGAGTAGAAAACACTTTGAATATCTACTTGGAGATGTATGTTTTCAAATTTGAAATATAATCTCTTTTGTTATTAGTGAGAAACCACAGACATTGGCTTCCCTTGAGACAAACTGGATCTCTTACTGTTCTGTGCTTCTCCTCTTCCTTCTCCTGGAAGCTTTCTTTGTCCAATAACTAATTTTTTTGTGAGGTACAATTTATTTCATGGCTGAGTGGAAACTAAAGGCAATAATGCTGATCTCTTCTGCACTAAATCAACTTTGATTTTTTAAGGCCAGAAGTTTTTTGAAGGTAAAACTGAGCTTAGGTTTTGATCATGCAAAAAAGAGCATGTGTAAACATCAGAAGACATTTATATACACCCTATGAATTCAGGGGATTTGGAATGCTTTTTGATGGTGTTTTTTTTTTTTTTCCTTTCACTAAATAGGCAATATAGAAATGTGTGAAAATTTTACTGACGTCTCCAATGGAAATAGAGTATCACAAAATCATAGAATCATTAAAGTTAGAAAAGACATCCAAGATAATCCAGTCCAACCATCCACCTAACACCAGTATTTCCCTACTAAACCATTTCCCTTAGTAGACCATTACTCAGTTCTTGAACACTTTCAGGCAATATGCATTTTAGTTTATTTGTGTGTGTGTGTGTGTGTGTGTTTGATAGCTGCAGCATGGTAACAGATGTCATTGGTCTACAGAAAGTTCAAATGAGAGTTGTCTTGTTTTTCCCTTCTGTGATTTGGAGAGGAGAGAGCTTGTTCCTGCTCATCCTTTTAAGTATTCATCTCGTTAGACTTTATAGATAGGTCTTGGTCGTTACACACAACATATTTATGAAGGGAACATGTGAAAAACCTTAGGATGTTTAATTCAAAAACAGATATCACTTTGACGTTCTGCTCCTTCTCGTGTCTCTGATGGGCTTGAACTATTTCCCTGTCACATATCCATCATGCCCAGAGTTATGATGGAGATCTTTGATACACTCTTGAGAGACATCTAGTACAGGGCACTTCTAACAATTCATTATCAGAATTAGCATGAACATTTGTAGAAAATTGGAACAGTCTCTCTTCATTGATGATTCTTTTTAAAGAGAAAAAAATATAGTACTATTTTATTTAAATTTTCTTCTACTATGGAGTATCCAAATGTGTATTTTCTTTCAAATTATTCTGGCAAGGAAAAACAGGAGGAGAGGAAGGTATTTGTATGCACGTTGATGGGAAACTATGAACGCAGAGATAGAAAGGGCTTTCAGTTGTTTGAAAAAAACCGGATGTACCTGAATATGCAAACGCAGTCTTGTCTGCTTTGTTGTTTACACCCGACTCAAATGTATACAAACACAAAACAGACAGGTCATTACATATTTTTGCATATATATGTATTTATGCACGCGCACGCAGACACACAGCTGCGTGTTTGACAGATCTAAGGGAAATAATGCTTTGGATAGTTGACGCATCCAGTGTTGCTCTCTCTGTAGACAGCAGATTTCCTCACGCAGTGTCTGGTCTTTTCTCTGTAGTAAACACACTGCTACACTGATAAAAGTGGAAAAGTAACAAATTTTGCTTGTCCTTTTCATACCACTTCCACTGTTAGGGCTCCTTATTTAGACAGTTATAAAACAACTAACCACATCTCCCACAATCTTGGGAAATCAGACGAACTAATCAAAGCTGAATTTAATCCAAAGATCATCCAAAATAAGCTTAC